>CATNUY010000101.1:0-712500 GCA_951217065.1 Baccha elongata
TTTTTTTCGATTTGTGGGCTCCGCTAGAAGAAGCCGATAGAGAATTTGTTACTAAAATACTTTTTTGGCTCCTTTATTTATTCTGAAATATAACAGATAAATTGTTGTTGAATACATGAACAATTTTTTCAGGGTTGGCTTCCTCCCCACCGACTAATACATATTCTGACGACACTGGTAGTGAAGAAAACTACGGATCTGGAGATAAGCAGGTTTGTATCCTTTTATTTCGAGTAATTTAATTTGCTTATTAAGTGTGTGTAGTGTCACAATAGCTAATTAATTGAATTAAGCTCCTGATTGTTTCTAGCGTTTTATTTGTTGTTATTTCAAGTCGAAGAACATAAAATTCAAACTATGTTTCTCCTCGTTTTGTTGGGAGTGACAATTTTCCAAAAAATTCACGTAAAATGCAAAAAAAAATAATATTGAAAACCTAAGAAGACATGTACTGTTGCAGATTTCTCGGGGTCTGTGCTGACATGCTTGACTGCTCGCCGGAGGGCGTACTTACTTGACCTTATTCGGAACCGCGCATACAAAAAATCATGCCAGATTTATTGCGTCAAGATGTTATGGACGCTCGAGAAATTTGCCTCTACCCACCCAACCATGGTTGCCTCACTCTACGCTACGTGGCAACTTCTTGCTTTGCCATCTTCCACCTTCTCTATCTCATCATAACCCTTTTCAGTACATGGGATGTCTTTTTATTGTTGCTATGCTTTAATTTAATGCAATATTATTATCATAATAAAGGTGATGTTGTATGCTAAGCAGAGATAAGCACTACAACAAGTAGCTTTTTAAGCTCACCTGAAATCTGAACCGGAAACACATATTTTTAGTTTTAAATTCTTACCGAAAGCTAACGTCGGTTCAGTAGACACTTCTTAATTTGTCTGTAATTCCAGAAACGATTTACATGGCTTATACTTTGTTGAATGGGAAAAATGTCAAACTAGGTCGTGAGAACTACATTTTCGTTCAGATGTCAACGGTTTGCCTGGTAAACGAACTCAAAGTTGCATTTCCGGAACAAAACAATTAACGCCATTTATTGAGATTATTTAGAAAAACTGACTAAGCAGAGACAACCACAAAAATAAGCTTTAGCATACTTTTCGTTTACTTAATATACGACCACCAAACCAAACACATCGAAATGGCGTTTATGTTTGGTAAAATGCTATGCTGAGATCCCATAAATTTTTTTTAAAACGAAACTTATTGGAAATCCAAACCGGATATAAGAAATTTAAAATAGCTTAGCATTTTTTTTTTTCGGAGATTCAAAAGTGGTGTGTTCTAAGAATAGGTAAGTAGAGGCATGAATCGATACGACAGTTACGTATACATCTACATCTTCTAACCCTAACCCTAATCTATTGCACAAGCCACTTGAGACCGAAGCAACGACGATACTTAAATTTTAATAGCATTCTCAGAAATATGAGATAACATAAACATTGGTCCAAATCCAATAGCATTTTTGAATATAAACATTGGGCAATCTTCAATGCTATAAACAACCACCACTTCACATCGAAGAGCATCAGTAAATCAATCTGCTAAAATAAACATTGGACGATCTTCGATGCGGCCAACAATCATCGGACAGCATCACCAGATAAGTCTCAGTTGCAGCGATCATCAGACACACATTACACATCATAGTACACAGTCGACTTTCGTCTGTTCTGTTCTTGTATTTTATTTAATTTTCTAATTAAGTGTGCATTTGTTTTTTAAAAACTACACTCTTCGAGTCTTTTTAAAAAGTTATTTGGCGCAGTTGGTAGGATACTCAATGAGATCTATAAACGAATATTATAGTGACACATGAGATCCAGTGATACGAACGCAATTCGCGATTGTAAATTTTTTCAAATAAATTTAAATTAAACGAATATTAATTTTAAACAGTTTGAAAAAAAAAATCGTTTGTGAAAAATATAGCATCTCACACTCATATATAAATGTTTATTGCGAAATCTCGTAGAGAGAATATTTAGCAAATGAACAGTGAAGAGAAACAATTAAACAAAGACAGATTAAACAGAAAGTTAAATAAACATCGCGACAGTGATACCGGAAGTGAAAGTGACCAGATGAACAAAAAACAATTATAATGACGGAAACTGCACCCGTTTTAAACGATGTTCAGAAGGAGGAACAACGCTACCTTCTTCGTGAAATGGAGAAAATAAATCCATTCAGAGAATCAAAAGATTGCAATCTGGCACTGTTTATACCAAAAGTAGAGTACTTTCTAAACCAAGTCTTGCTGCAGGATAAACAGATAAAGGCTACATTAATAATCCACTCAAAAATTCAAGAAGAAGAGGTAAGGGCAACTAACAGCTTACCACATTTATCGTCGTGGAAGGACATTAAGGTAAACTTAATAAGATTATTTTCAATAAAAGAAACTTTTCAAGAAAGAATTGGTTGTATTGTAGAATCTAACACTTTTTTGAATTGTATAAAAATTAGACTTTTTATTACAAAAATTGCAAACTAAAACGCAATTAGAACCAAATTTAATATACACACAGGCAAATAATGAAGTTCTGGTATTTGAAACATTTAAACATAATTTAAACCCTTCTTAAAAAGCTATAGTTATCGCCAGGGACACCAGATTAGAGTCATTATACGGAAAAGTAGAAGCCCTTATAACTCACCTGTTTGGATAGTTCCAAAAAAATTAGACAACTCGGGAACTATGAAGTGGCGTATGGTAATTGATTACCGTAAGTTAAATGAGGAAACCATCGAATATAAGTATCCATTACCAAACATTGACGATGTCTTGGATATGTTAGGGAGATCGCAATATTTTACGACACTAGATCTGGCAAAAGGATTTCACCAGATTAGAGTCAACGAAAAAGACATAGAAAAAACTGCATTCAGTGTTCCACATGGACATTTTGAATCTCTTAGAATGCCTTTGGGCTTAAAAAATGCTCCTTCTAGTTTTCAATGCATGATAAACGAGACACTGGGAGATCTCATTAATAAAATCTGTGTCGTATACATGGATGAAATATTGATTTTTTCAACTTCTCTGATAGAGCACATAACAAACCTGAATAAAATATTTCAAAACCTAAGAGAATTCAACTTAAAAATTCAAATAGACAAATGCGACTTTCTTGTGAAAGAAACCAAGTTTCTTGGACACACGATTACACAAGGGAGTTTTCCCCAATCAAGATAAAATTTTAGCAATACAAAAGATTAACGTACCGACAACCGTTAAAGAAATAAAATCATTCCTTGGTCTTACTGGTTACTATAGGAAATTTATAAAAGATTATGCTAAGGTAGCCCAGTCCTAGCTTATTCAGATTTCAATAAAACTTTCGAGCTAACAACAGATGCGTCTAATTATGCTATAGGAGCGGTCTTAGGTCAAGATAAACATCCTGTTACATTCATAAGTAGAACTCTAAACGACCACGAGAGAAACTACTCTACTACAGAGAAAGAACTATCAGCAATTGTTTGGTCAATCAAGTATTTAAGACTTTATCTCTACGGAAGAAAATTTCAGTTAAAATCCGATCACCGACCTTTAAAATGGTTGAAAACAAAGAGTATAGGTAAAGACATATCGGGAAGGTTACAGCGATGGATTCTATCACTTGGTGAATATAACTTCGATATAGAGTACCTTATGCTAAGGTAGCCCAGTCCTAGCTTATTCAGATTTCAATAAAACTTTCGAGCTAAGAACAGATGCATCTTATTATGATGGAGCGGTCTTAGGTCAAGATAAACATCCTGTTACATTCATAAGTAGAACTCTAAACGACCACGAGAGAAACTACTCTACTACAGAGTAAGAACTATTAGCAATAGTTTGGTCAATCAAGTATTTAAGACCTTATCTCTACGAAGACAATTTCATTTAAAATCCGATCACCAACCTTTAAAATGGTTGAAAACAAAGAGTATAGGTAAAGACATAACGGGAAGGTTACAGCGATGGATTCTATCACTTGGTGAATATAACTTCGATATAGAGTACCTTAAAGGATGTCAAAATACAGTGGCAGATTACCTCAGTACTGAAATAAAAGACACTGTAGAAATTAATCAATTGGATGATTCTAGCCTAGAAGAAACTCTCCACTCATAAGATGAAGAACAGTTAGATCACTTTCCTATAATATAAAAGCCAGTTAACAAGTTTAAACAACAGATAGTGGTTACCCATGATTATAATGAAAGAAAGATAAGAACGCAAATTTTAGTAGGCAACAGAAAAATAATCGAATTGTCCCCTACAATAATCGATTGTGAAACATTTGAAGAACAAATTAAGGAAGTTGTAGAAATTAAACAAACAGGAATATATTGTGACGACTATCACATTTTCAACCAATTACAACAGAAATTAATCAAATTATTTGATAAAACTATAATTAAATTTTATAAATGTAGTTACCTAGCACAAGAATTAGAAGATGAAAACAAAGTTATAGAAAAAATAAAATCTTATCACGAACTAGAAACAGCTCATGCAGGTATCGAAGAGAATTACTTGGGAATACAACCATATATTTACTTTCCTTATTTAAGAAAATTAGTAATTGACTTTGTTAATAGTTGCAACATCTGCAAGCAAAACAAATATGATAGGCACCCCATCAAGCCAAAATTCAAATTGACCGAGACTCCAACAGACATCAATCAAATAATTCACATCGATATATTTTACATAAAAAAATTGAGATTCCTTTCCACTATTGACAAATTCAGTAAAAAATTGACAATGACATAATATACAGGGTGAGTCATGAGCAATGCGACAAAATGCTAGGGCGTGTAGGTTGCGTTGAGACAAGAAAAAATCGTATAGGAGGGGGGGGTCTATTTCCCTCCGTTTAGCCGGGAGGGGCAATTTTCAAAAAAAACTGACTTAAAATGGGAAAAAAATTATTTAAAATCAACGGCTTCATTCACAATGCTGTGCGATACGTTTTTGAAAAGCCAATAACTTTTTCTTTCATTTTGTGTTTAAATAAATCTATTCTAAGAAATAGTTTTTGAAATATTAATTTTCAAAGTCAAAATTTTGAAAAAAAAAAATTGAAAGAAAAATTTCAAATTCATTTTTTCAAAATTTTACGTAATTAAATGCTAATTTTAATTTCAAAATTCAATGTTGTTATTAATTTTAAGTCTAAATAAGAAAACCAGATGCAAAAATTTTATGTCGTTCTCAAGAAATTAAAAAAAAACCAAAACCACCTTTTTCTAAGAAAAACATTTATTTTTATTGTAACGAAGCAATTTAAGAAGCATTAATCTTAGTTTTTTTATTTTTTTTTATTCCTTTTATTTTTACTATGTTTTTTATTGGAAGTACTTATAAAAAATTCTCGATATGATCTCCATTGTTTAGAAGGCATAGATTATATCTCCTTGTAATGGCTTCACATAAGTTTATGCTTGACAAATTTTCCTGCAATTTGACTCCAGCGACTTCAATTCGTTCCTTCAGTTGTTCCAATGATACTATTTCCACTTCGTAAACATAATTCTTCATAAATCCCCATGCATAGAAATCTAGGGGAGTTAAATCTGGTGACCTAGGCGGCCATTCCGTGGGCCCCTTCTTCCGATCCAACGGTCACTAAAATGATCATCCAGCCAGTTTCTCACCTGTAAGCTGTAGTGTGCTGGAGCACCATCTTGTTGGTAGATTAAAGTATCTGCTATAACCAATGGAACGCTGTCTAATAAATCGGGTAAAAGGTCTCGTAGGAATTGCAGGTATGATTCTCCATTAATAATGGAATTCAAAAACCGGGGCCCGATCACAGTGTGTCCAACAATACCAAGCCAAACTTTACAACTAAAGCGGTGTTGTGATTTGTTTTGTTTTTTTTGTGTGGATTGGCGCTCCTCCAATAATGTAAATTGTGGAAGTTAGTAACCCCATCCCTAGTAAACTGTGCTTCATCCGTCCAGAATATTCTTCTAAAATAGTTTTGTTCGGTTTCATTTCTAAGTAGTAATGTTCTACAAAATTCGGTTCTCAATAACTTGTCGTTTGAGGTGAGTTCCTGAACAGGCGTAAAGTGGTACGGGTGTAAATTTTCCGCCCGAAGTACTCGACATGCTCTAGATTGGGACACTCCAAGCATAGTGGATATCCTTCTTGTACTGACGGAGGGATTATTTCGGACTAAATCCAGAATTCTTTCATCTAAGATTCTTGACTCATCAGAAACTGGCCTTTCGCTTCTTCGATGCTCCAGCACTCCATGATCTCTTAGACGTCGGTGGATTCTTGGAAACGTGCTATGATGGGGACACCTCCTATCGGGATATCTTTCAGCGTACAGTCTTTCGGCTTCACGACTTCGACCATTAGCTAAACCGTAGCAGAAATGCATGTCCGTTAATTCTTCTCGGGTGTATGAGCTTGACATCGTTACGTGTTAATGAGTTAATATTCAAACTTGAAATAATTACTAAGCAAAACTGCAATGCCTTTTATATATCTTGCGTTGCAATTTTCTTTTTTTTTTCATTAAAAAAAATGCGGTTTTATTGTCCCTATTGTCCCCATAACAGGTAGAACCCATGGGCTGCGGGCAGGCCAAGGCAAAAATATTGACAGGTCAGTTTTCAGAAGTTATCAATGAAAATAATATTAATCCAGGGTTATTCCAAAACTATTTAATTTTATTACGTTCTCATAAAACTCCAATTAAAAAAAAAAGTAAAAAAAACTAAGATTAATGCTAAATAAATAAATAAATTGCTTCGTTACAATAAAAATAAATGTTTTTTTTTTCTTAGAAAAAGGTGGTTTTGGTTTTTTTTTAATTTCTTGAGAACGACATAAAATTTTTGCATCCGGTTTTCTTATTTAGACTTAAAATTAATAACAGCATTGAATTTTGAAATTAAAATTAGCACTTAATTACATAAAATTTTGAAAAAAATGAATTTAAAATTTTTTTTTAATTTTTTTTTTTCAAAATTTTGACTTTGAAAATTAATATTTTAAAAACTATTTCTTAGAATAGATTTATTTAAACACAGAATGAAAGAAAAAGTTATTGGCTTTTCAAAGACGTATCGCACAGCATTGTGAATGAAGCCGTTGATTTTAAATAATTTTTTTCCCATTTTAAGTCAGTTTTTTCGAAAATTGCCCCTCCCGGCTAAACGGAGGGGAATAGACCCCCCCCTCCAGTACGATTTTTTTCTTGTCTCAACGCAACCTACACGCCCTAGCATTTTGTCGCATTGCTCATGACTCACCCTGTATAAAAGATAGTAATGGCGAAACCATTAAAAAACAATAATGCAATGTATTTCTCAACATAACAATCCCTTAAAAATTGTAATGGATAATGAGTTTAATCAATTGAGTATACAAAAAATGTTACAAGATCTAAATATAGAAACACATTATACTACCCCGAACTCACATACAGGGAATAGTCCAATTGAACGTGTTCATAGCACAATCTTAGAAAAATATAGAGTTTATCCAATGGGAAAGAACTAGAAATAATCGATAGAATTGATACAATATACAAAGCAGTTTTCTACTATAACAACTCCATACAAGTATTGAGTAAAGAGAAATCTTTTAATATACAATCAGGCCATGTAGACAAAGAAAGATTATATAGAACGTACCAAACTAATAAAGAAAAAAGAATAGAGAAAACCAATAAGACTAGAGAAGACTACATAGAAACTCGTAGCAAAGCTTTTATAGTAAATCATCACAGAAAATATGATAAAACTACTCCGCGATTCTTTTACAAACAAACGGATCATGCACATCAAATCAATATACAACGTCATAGAAAGACAAAAATCAAAAACAAAGATGACATAATTATGAAAAAAACCTGAAAGACCTAACAGTACCACAAAAATAGCATCAAAGGAAGATTCAGTTACACAAAAGATTCCATCGGGAACAGATCCGCTTCCGATCGCAAATTTTTCGCATACATAAAAGTTACAATGAAAATCTTAATACACATTCTTTTAATTGAGCTTTTATTCAGTGACATAACAATTGAAAACATATATAACCAAGAATGTTCTACTAAAATAAAATTAAAGAAAGTTAAACTAGTTAAAGATTATAAACATGTAGTCCATAAAATCAATATCACTCAAATCGAAGAAGTTTTGAATAACATTGACAGTGACATTTACAAATTAAAAAATATTAAATATTCCGCACAAGTATATCGAGAATTCGCATTATTAAATCCGAAATCAGTAGCTTATTACTGCATAGAAACAGGAGAAGGAGATATTGATGGTTAGTCGAAGTTGTTGCCTTGGCCGACCTACGTATTTCTAAGGTATAACTAGGTAGATTAAGTAGGACAGTGATGGTGGCACCAAAAAAAAGTTAAAAAATCCAAAAAATCGTTTGTTTGTGTGTATGTGCATTTGGCGCTGTTACACATGCATATATGTGAATATAGGCATATGCTGCTGCGAAAAAAAAAATGCTGCTGGTGGCTGTTCTAGTTTTAAGTTATTTTAAGTATTTTAAGTAGTTTTAAGTTAATTACGTATATTTACGTATATTTTAGTTTTATTTAGGTAAATTTAGTTTTATTTAGTTAAAGGGTAGTTTTAAGTGTTTTATATAAAATAAATGACATAGAAAAACGAGTTTTTTAAGAATTTTCTCGTTTAGTTTTAAGAAATATTGAATTTTAATTAAGTTAGTTCTTACGCTGAAAGGCATTTTTTTAATAAAGTTATAGTATAATTTAGAGCGCCCGTATGGGGCCAGTAAGTTAGTTAAGTTAATATGTAAGCTAGTTGTTTAAGATTTTTTGTCTAGCATTAAGATAGATATAAGAAAATGAAAAAATAAAAAATTAATTAAAATGAAATGAAAATGAGGAGAACCTTGGTGGTAACATGCTTAAGTTTTTGTTTGGAACATTAGATGAAAACGACTGAAAAAATATCGAAGAACAATTGAATATAAATAAATATAACAACCATGAATTAATTGTAACATTTAACAAGCAAATTGACATTAGTAATAAATAATAATAATAATAATAATAATAAGAAGCAAATAGATACTATACAATCAGAATTTAACAGTATGTACAAAAGTAAAGATTTTCCAAATCTCATAGTAGGAAGTACATCAATAACAAAAAGAATAATAACTTTAGAAGTTCTTGAAAAAATTAATAA
Organism: Baccha elongata; assembly: GCA_951217065.1. Taxonomy (NCBI): domain Eukaryota; kingdom Metazoa; phylum Arthropoda; class Insecta; order Diptera; family Syrphidae; genus Baccha; species Baccha elongata. Next base: position 9,226 of record CATNUY010000101.1, read on the forward strand.
AATTAAAAGCATTATTGAAAAAAATCAAAACAATGTGTTATCAAGTAAACAAAATACAATGGTAAATTCAATTCTCAGTATTCACGAAATAATCAAATATAATGTAACGTTTGAAAAACTAAAGAATATAAAAATAACTACAGGGTTACACGATCAAGAAATTATATTTATAATAAGTATACCAGAAGAAATGTTAGAATTTAATCAATATTTTGTAACTAGTTTACCTAATAATAATAAAGAAGAATTAAAAATAAATGATAAATATATCATTGAAAACGAAAATGTAGAATACATATCGAAAAAAGAAGATTAAAATAAATTAGAAATATGTTAGAAATTGTAAGCCAAAGAAAAAACGCACACGTCAATACACAACAAGATTTATTTACCGAGTAAAGATAAAGAGTATTATCAGAACATAATAATTGAATACAAAAGTACAATTAGATTGTGTTGCCACATAGAGTAGAATTAACATGATTTTAACACTCCTTCTCAACACAATATAATTCAAACAAAAGTAAATAATAACAAAATAATTCTTAATATAAGCCCATAGCTTGAGTAAATTTACAATGTTTTGTTTTTGACAAATTTTTAGTTAATATATCTGACATCATTTCATTAGTACTAATATAGTTCAAAGTTATTTCATTATTTTTATATAATTCTCTAATATGATGATACTTAATGTCGATATGTTTGCTGCGAGCATGATAAATAGACTCTGGTTGTCGCTGTTAAAAACCATTGGATTTTCGTCACAAAAACCCATTTCATTGAGCAATTTCTTGATGTAAACTGCTTCCTTCGCAGCAGTAGAAAGCGCGACGTACTCCGCCTCCGTGCTGCTTAAAGCCACCAAATTTTGTTTTTCGACTCCCACGAAAATACGCTTCCTGCTAACACAAACGCACACCCTGTGTAGGACTTCCTATCGCTGGCATCGCTTCCCTAGTCTGCGTCAACAAAGCATTCAGCCCTGAATGCAGCCCTGTCTTGTGGTAATGGATCTTCAAACCGCTCGTCTTCTTCAAATATCTTAAGATGTGCCAAGCACCAGTTTCGTGTTTGATATGGGGGTAAATTTTGCGTTGAGAAAGCTTACAGACTGAATGCAATACATCAGGTCTAGATGAAATTGCTAGGTATATAAGAGCACCAATAAGACTCTGATAGTCAGTAGGATTCACCCTTTTGCAGCCATCGTTAGAGCAGCTAGTTTGGTAACGTGCATCCAACAGTGTCGATACTGGCTTGCAATCTTCCATACCGTATTGCTTTAGGAGGTTGTTAATATACTGTCGCTGACAAACAGTAACAGCACCCGTTTCGTTTGCGCGTTGTATTTCCATGACAAGGAAAAACTTAAGCTGACCTCCATCAACAACATTGAACTCATTTGCGATCGAGTCTTTAATTTCAGTAAGTTCATGCAGTTTCGAGTTTGCTAGAATGAGATCGTCAACATAAACAGCGATTATATTAAAATTACCTTTTTTATTTCGTTTGTAAACACGTGGCTCACTGACACACGGTGAAAACCCAATTTTTCTTAAAACAGAATCCAGTTTTTCGTTCCATTCACGTCCACTCTGCTTCAACCCATAAAGCGCTTTATTAAGCTTTAGGACACGGTTTGGATAATCTTTGTCAACGAAAAATTCAGGCTGCTTCATAAAAACATCATCATGGAGCTCACTGTTTAAGTAAGCTGATGACACATCCATCTGGTGGAGATGTAAATTGTGGTCACAAGCTAAAGCAAGTAACATACGTATGGTTGCGTACCTTACGACCGGTGAAAATGTTTCGGTATAGTTAACACCAAACTGCTGACTGCACTCTTTTGCGACCAATTGCGATTTAAACCTTTGAATGCGCCCATCTGCATCCCGTTTAACATGGAACACCCACTTGCAGCCAATAATTTTCTGTTCGGATGGTAGGTCAACTAACGACCATGTACCATTAGCAACCAATGAGTAAAACTCCTTCTGCATCGAGTCCTTCCACTCCTGAGAATACTTGCCACATACAGCTTCGTCTACATTCTGTGGATTGAGTGCATCATGCTCATTCAATAGATTCATTACATGACGTTCTTTTCTAGGACGTCCACGCCTTCCTGTGCGAATAAGTCTAGGTCTGCCTCTACAATATCTAACTGGCAGATCAACTTCATCACTAGCACTGTCATCTTCACTTTCGCGGCCACGTTTTCCAGGACGAACTTTTGGCAATTCGTTACTTTTGGTAACATCAGGATCATCGTTATTGTTTTCAACATTCAGTGGTTCCACCTGATCAGCGTCGTAGGTGATTAAATCACAGCTCATATCTTTTGAACCGATGTATGTATGTTCTATAAATTTAACATTTCTACTGACAATTACCTTCTTGGTTTCTGGATTATATGACCTATATGCCTTGGAAATATCAGAGTAGCCTACCATTATAAGCTCCTTACCTTTTGGTTGAAACTTTTTTCGTTGTGTCTTATCTAATGAAATAGCTAGACTACCAAAAACTTTGAGATGTGACACTGTTGGCTTTTTGTTAGTCCACACTTCATACGGAGTTTGATCAACGAGCGCCTTTGTTGCGGCTCTATTACGCAAATATGCTGCTGTTGCGACTGCCTCCGCCCAAAAAGCATCATCCAAATTACTGTGCACAATCATACTTCTACCCATCTCTACCAAAGTGCGGTTAGCGCGTTCAGCAACGCCATTCTGCTGAGGCGTATGCGGTACAGTCAGTTGACGCTGTATACCTTCTGTATCTAAGAATGCTCCAAATTCCTTGGAAACAAATTCGCCACCATTGTCGCTACGTAAAATCTTTATTTGCTTACCTGTTTGTTTTTCTACCAAGGCTTTAAAAGATTTAAAAGCACCAAACGATTCATCTTTTGTTTTTAAAAAGTAAACAAATACATAACGAGACATGTCATCGATAAATGTGGCAAAATATCTGGATCCTCCGATAGACACTTTATTCATGGGTCCACATACATCGCTCTGCACAATTTCTAAAAGATCTTTGGTACAACTCAAAGATGCACATGGAAACGGCTTTACACAAATTTTACTTTTTGCACACGTAACGCAATCATTCTTATCTGGCAAATCTCTTATTGCTAGTCCATGCACTAATTTTTTAGTTGACACTTCTTTTAAACTATTAAAATTTAAATGCCCGTAGCGATTATGCCAGTCTATTGAATCATTTATTTGGTTCTTTGCTAGCAAGCATTGACTAGATTCCGCCTTGAACACAAAAAAACAACCGATCACATTTGCTTTTATTATCACATTAGCATTTTGGTTTCGTATGCTTGCACTTTGTTCACTAAAAACAACTGTTAGCCCGTTATCCACTGCTCTACTAACTGAGATGAAATTTTCCTGTAGTGATGGAACGTACAAAACGTTTCTGAGTTTTACAGCTAAGCCATGACTTTCAAAACAAACATCTCCTCTCCCGTCCGCTTCTATGTAATTTTCTCCCGCTAAGGCAATTTTTTCTTTTCCTTCCGTATATGAAAAGAACAAACTTCGATCACAGAACAAATGAGATGTAGCGCCGCTATCAACGCACCAGAAATCTTTGCCTAAGAAGCTGCAGTTAGAAGTAGAAGCGAGAATTGAAAACGAATGCTCATTTGCATCTCTTGGCAAAATCCTCTTTTGATCTTTGCATTTAGCAGCGAAATGACCACGACGGCCGCAGTTGTAGCATTTTACATTAAATCGTCTATTGTCACCATTAGAAACAAAGCTCTTACTACCGATATCATTGCTACCACCGGTATTACTGACCCTCCCGCTATTTTAAGAATTAACTTTTTGTATTAACCCGCGCAACAAACGCTTGATTATTTTCGCCATTCTCTGCCATTTTGCCTTGTCTCCTAACTCCTTCTTCAAGTAAATTTACCTTGAGAGTATTTAAAACTGGAAGTGTGTCTCGTGTTTCAATTGCTACTACAAAATTCTCGTATGAATCTGGCAAACTTGTAAGCAAGATGATGACTTTCATCTCTTCAGGCACATCAATACCAATTTCTGACATTTTATCTAATGTTTCAGAAAACTCGTTTAAATGATCTGACATGGACAAACGAAGATACAGAAGCTTTTTAAACAATGAGATCTTTCGAGCAGGATCACATGGCTGGTATATTTCCTTAAATTTGTTCCAGGCCTTTGTTGAAGTGTCGCAGTGTCGCACATGGCTTATCTGTGAAGGCTTTATGCAAAGCATTATGCTCGCTAATGCCTTTTCGTCTTTTACATCGAAAGACTCTGCCACTGTAGCGTTTTCACTCTTTATTTTCACTTGTAATTCCCCATAAATCAGAATGCACTAGAACGCTTTTCATGTGGACTGACCACGAGGCATAGTTTAAGTCGTCTAGTTTTTCGATTGAGAACAAACCCGGGGCACTCATTTTACAAATTATAATATTTTAAGCCAAAAGTAAAAAAAAATATTAAATTATACTTTTAATTAATTTGTAAATGTAATTGAAATTGGTTCGGCCTGATGGGCCCATAACCTGTTAGAAATTGTAAGCCAAAGAAAAAATGCACACGTCTATACACAACAAGATTTATTTACAGAGTAAAGATAAAGAGTATTATTAGAACATAATAATTGAATACAAAAGTACAATTGGATTGTGTTGCCACATAGAGTAGAATTAACATGATTTTAACAAAATATACATAAACTGTATAACAACAAGAAATTGTACTAAATTAATCAATAAAAGAGAAAATATTGTATTAGAAATAGCAAGAGGAAAATTGTTAGTAAAAAACAGTTGTATAGAAATAAGTACCAATTGCAATGAAAAGAAAAAATTAAAATCATAAATAATGTATTAATTCAGTTTGAGAAATGTAAGATAACTATAGATAATAGAGCTTTTGAAAATTCCAATGAAATAGAAGAACAATCTTTATATTTAGAGAATCCAAAATTGTATGAAAACATATCTAATCTCTTAATTGAAAAACAAATTAAACTAGAAGATATAAATAATATTGATATAATTCACGAAAAAATATCAAAATTAAATACTCATAAAGAGACTTTATATTACATACATATTGTAACTATTTTTATATTATGCACTGTAATTATATTTCTGTGTGGAGATAGAATAAATTGTTTCAGGAGAAACAACAATCTTAAGGAGGGGGGAGTTACGTATACATCTACATCTTCTAACCCTAACCCTAATCTATTGCACTTAAATTTTAATAGCATTCTCAGAAATACATCAATAACACAAAGAATAATAACTTTAGAAGTTCTTGAAAAAATTAATAAAATTAAAAGCATTATTGAAAAAAATCAAAACAATGTGTTATCAAGTAAACAAAATACAATGGTAAATTCAATTCTCAGTATTCACGAAATAATCACATATAATGTAACGTTTGAAAAACTAAAGAATATAAAAATAACTACAGGGTTACACGATCAAGAAATTATATTTATAATAAGTATACCAGAAGAAATGTTAGAATTTAATCAATATTTTGTAACTAGTTTACCTAATAATAATAAAGAAGAATTAAAAATAAATGATAAATATATCATTGAAAACGAAAATGTAGAATACATATCGAAAAAAGAAGATTAAAATAAATTAGAAATATGTTAGAAATTGTAAGCCAAAGAAAAAACGCACACGTCAATACACAACAAGATTTATTTACCGAGTAAAGATAAAGAGTATTATCAGAACATAATAATTGAATTCAAAAGTACAATTGGATTGTGTTGCCACATAGAGTAGAATTAACATGATTTTAACACTCCTTCTCAACACAATATAATTCAAACAAAAGTAAATAATAACAAAATAATTCTTAATATAAGCCCATAGCTTGAGTAAATTTACAATGTTTTGTTTTTGACAAATTTTTAGTTAATATATCTGACATCATTTCATTAGTACTAATATAGTTCAAAGTTATTTCATTATTTTTATATAATTCTCTAATATGATGATACTTAATGTCGATATGTTTGCTGCGAGCATGATAAATAGGATTTTTTATCAAATGCTGAGCACTCTGGTTGTCGCTGTTAAGAACCATTGGATTTTCGTCACAAAAACCCATTTCATTGAGCAATTTCTTGATGTAAACTGCTTCCTTCGCAGCAGTAGAAAGCGCGACGTACTCCGCCTCCGTGCTGCTTAAAGCCACCAAATTTTGTTTTTCGACTCCCACGAAAATACGCTTCCTGCTAACACAAACGCACACCCTGTGTAGGACTTCCTATCGCTGGCATCGCTTCCCTAGTCTGCGTCAACAAAGCATTCAGCCCTGAATGCAGCCCTGTCTTGTGGTAATAGATCTTCAAACCGCTCGTCTTCTTCAAATATCTTAAGATGTGCCAAGCACCAGTTTCGTGTTTGATATGGGGGTAAATTTTGCGTTGAGAAAGCTTACAGACTGAATGCAATACATCAGGTCTAGATGAAATTGCTAGGTATATGAGAGCACCAATAAGACTCTGATAGTCAGTAGGATTCACCCTTTTGCAGCCATCGTTAGAGCAGCTAGTTTGGTAACGTGCATCCAACGGTGTCGATACTGGCTTGCAATCTTCCATACCGTATTGCTTTAGGAGGTTGTTAATATACTGTCGCTGACAAACAGTAACAGCACCCGTTTCGTTTGCGCGTTGTATTTCCATGACAAGGAAAAACTTAAGCTGACCTCCATCAACAACATCGAACTCATTTGCGATCGAGTCTTTAATTTCAGTAAGTTCATGCAGTTTCGAGCTTGCTAGAATGAGATCGTCAACATAAACAGCGATTATATTAAAATTACCTTTTTTATTTCGTTTGTAAACACGTGGCTCACTGACACACGGTGAAAACCCAATTTTTCTTAAAACAGAATCCAGTTTTTCGTTCCATTCACGTCCACTCTGCTTCAACCCATAAAGCGCTTTATTAAGCTTTAGGACACGGTTTGGATAATCTTTGTCAACGAAAAATTCAGGCTGCTTCATAAAAACATCATCATGGAGCTCACTGTTTAAGTAAGCTGATGACACATCCATCTGGTGGAGATGTAAATTGTGGTCACAAGCTAAAGCAAGTAACATACGTATGGTTGCGTACCTTACGACCGGTGAAAATGTTTCGGTATAGTTAACACCAAACTGCTGACTGCACCCTTTTGCGACCAATTGCGATTTAAACCTTTGAATGCGCCCATCTGCATCCCGTTTAACATGGAACACCCACTTGCAGCCAATAATTTTCTGTTCGGATGGTAGGTCAACTAACGACCATGTACCATTAGCAACCAATGAGTAAAACTCCTTCTGCATCGAGTCCTTCCACTCCTGAGAATACTTGCCACATACAGCTTCGTCTACATTCTGTGGATTGAGTGCATCATGCTCATTCAATAGATTCATTACATGACGTTCTTTTCTAGGACGTCCACGCCTTCCTGTGCGAATAAGTCTAGGTCTGCCTCTACAATATCTAACTGGCAGATCAACTTCATCACTAGCACTGTCATCTTCACTTTCACGGCCACGTTTTCCAGGACGAACTTTTGGCAATTCGTTACTTTTGGTAACATCAGGATCATCGTTATTGTTTTCAACATTCAGTGGTTCCACCTGATCAGCGTCGTAGGTGATTAAATCACAGCTCATATCTTTTGAACCGATGTATGTATGTTCTATAAATTTAACATTTCTACTGACAATTACCTTCTTGGTTTCTGGATTATATGACCTATATGCCTTGGAAATATCAGAGTAGCCTACCATTATAAGCTCCTTACCTTTTGGTTGAAACTTTTTTCGTTGTGTCTTATCTAATGAAATAGCTAGACTACCAAAAACTTTGAGATGTGACACTGTTGGCTTTTTGTTAGTCCACACTTCATACGGAGTTTGATCAACGAGCGCCTTTGTTGCGGCTCTATTACGCAAATATGCTGCTGTTGCGACTGCCTCCGCCCAAAAAGCATCATCCAAATTACTGTGCACAATCATACTTCTACCCATCTCTACCAAAGTGCGGTTAGCGCGTTCAGCAACGCCATTCTGCTGAGGCGTATGCGGTACAGTCAGTTGACGCTGTATACCTTCTGTATCTAAGAATGCTCCAAATTCCTTGGAAACAAATTCGCCACCATTGTCGCTACGTAAAATCTTAATTTGCTTACCTGTTTGTTTTTCTACCAAGGCTTTAAAAGATTTAAAAGCACCAAACGATTCATCTTTTGTTTTTAAAAAGTAAACAAATACATAACGAGACATGTCATCGATAAATGTGGCAAAATATCTGGATCCTCCGATAGACACTTTATTCATGCAATTTTTTCTTTTCCTTCCGTATATGAAAAGAACAAACTTCGATCACAGAACAAATGAGATGTAGCGCCGCTATCAACGCACCAGAAATCTTTGCCTAAGAAGCTGCAGTTAGAAGTAGAAGCGAGAATTGAAAACGAATGCTCATTTGCATCTCTTGGCAAAATCCTCTTTTGATCTTTGCATTTAGCAGCGAAATGACCACGACGGCCGCAGTTGTAGCATTTTACATTAAATCGTCTATTGTCACCATTAGAAACAAAGCTCTTACTACCGATATCATTGCTACCACCGGTATTACTGACCCTCCCGCTATTTTAAGAATTAACTTTTTGTATTAACCCGCGCAACAAACGCTTGATTATTTTCGCCATTCTCTGCCATTTTGCCTTGTCTCCTAACTCCTTCTTCAAGTAAATTTACCTTGAGAGTATTTAAAACTGGAAGTGTGTCTCGTGTTTCAATTGCTACTACAAAATTCTCGTATGAATCTGGCAAACTTGTAAGCAAGATGATGACTTTCATCTCTTCAGGCACATCAATACCAATTTCTGACATTTTATCTAATGTTTCAGAAAACTCGTTTAAATGATCTGACATGGACAAACGAAGATACAGAAGCTTTTTAAACAATGAGATCTTTCGAGCAGGATCACATGGCTGGTATATTTCCTTAAATTTGTTCCAGGCCTTTGTTGAAGTGTCGCAGTGTCGCACATGGCTTATCTGTGAAGGCTTTATGCAAAGCATTATGCTCGCTAATGCCTTTTCGTCTTTTACATCGAAAGACTCTGCCACTGTAGCGTTTTCACTCTTTATTTTCACTTGTAATTCCCCATAAATCAGAATGCACTAGAACGCTTTTCATGTGGACTGACCACGAGGCATAGTTTAAGTCGTCTAGTTTTTCGATTGAGAACAAACCCGGGGCACTCATTTTACAAATTATAATATTTTAAGCCAAAAGTAAAAAAAAATATTAAATTATACTTTTAATTAATTTGTAAATGTAATTGAAATTGGTTCGGCCTGATGGGCCCATAACCTGTTAGAAATTGTAAGCCAAAGAAAAAATGCACACGTCTATACACAACAAGATTTATTTACAGAGTAAAGATAAAGAGTATTATTAGAACATAATAATTGAATACAAAAGTACAATTGGATTGTGTTGCCACATAGAGTAGAATTAACATGATTTTAACAAAATATACATAAACTGTATAACAACAAGAAATTGTACTAAATTAATCAATAAAAGAGAAAATATTGTATTAGAAATAGCAAGAGGAAAATTGTTAGTAAAAAACAGTTGTATAGAAATAAGTACCAATTGCAATGAAAAGAAAAAATTAAAATCATAAATAATGTATTAATTCAGTTTGAGAAATGTAAGATAACTATAGATAATAGAGCTTTTGAAAATTCCAATGAAATAGAAGAACAATCTTTATATTTAGAGAATCCAAAATTGTATGAAAACATATCTAATCTCTTAATTGAAAAACAAATTAAACTAGAAGATATAAATAATATTGATATAATTCACGAAAAAATATCAAAATTAAATACTCATAAAGAGACTTTATATTACATACATATTGTAACTATTTTTATATTATGCACTGTAATTATATTTCTGTGTGGAGATAGAATAAATTGTTTCAGGAGAAACAACAATCTTAAGGAGGGGGGAGTTACGTATACATCTACATCTTCTAACCCTAACCCTAATCTATTGCACTTAAATTTTAATAGCATTCTCAGAAATACATCAATAACACAAAGAATAATAACTTTAGAAGTTCTTGAAAAAATTAATAAAATTAAAAGCATTATTGAAAAAAATCAAAACAATGTGTTATCAAGTAAACAAAATACAATGGTAAATTCAATTCTCAGTATTCACGAAATAATCACATATAATGTAACGTTTGAAAAACTAAAGAATATAAAAATAACTACAGGGTTACACGATCAAGAAATTATATTTATAATAAGTATACCAGAAGAAATGTTAGAATTTAATCAATATTTTGTAACTAGTTTACCTAATAATAATAAAGAAGAATTAAAAATAAATGATAAATATATCATTGAAAACGAAAATGTAGAATACATATCGAAAAAAGAAGATTAAAATAAATTAGAAATATGTTAGAAATTGTAAGCCAAAGAAAAAACGCACACGTCAATACACAACAAGATTTATTTACCGAGTAAAGATAAAGAGTATTATCAGAACATAATAATTGAATTCAAAAGTACAATTGGATTGTGTTGCCACATAGAGTAGAATTAACATGATTTTAACACTCCTTCTCAACACAATATAATTCAAACAAAAGTAAATAATAACAAAATAATTCTTAATATAAGCCCATAGCTTGAGTAAATTTACAATGTTTTGTTTTTGACAAATTTTTAGTTAATATATCTGACATCATTTCATTAGTACTAATATAGTTCAAAGTTATTTCATTATTTTTATATAATTCTCTAATATGATGATACTTAATGTCGATATGTTTGCTGCGAGCATGATAAATAGGATTTTTTATCAAATGCTGAGCACTCTGGTTGTCGCTGTTAAGAACCATTGGATTTTCGTCACAAAAACCCATTTCATTGAGCAATTTCTTGATGTAAACTGCTTCCTTCGCAGCAGTAGAAAGCGCGACGTACTCCGCCTCCGTGCTGCTTAAAGCCACCAAATTTTGTTTTTCGACTCCCACGAAAATACGCTTCCTGCTAACACAAACGCACACCCTGTGTAGGACTTCCTATCGCTGGCATCGCTTCCCTAGTCTGCGTCAACAAAGCATTCAGCCCTGAATGCAGCCCTGTCTTGTGGTAATAGATCTTCAAACCGCTCGTCTTCTTCAAATATCTTAAGATGTGCCAAGCACCAGTTTCGTGTTTGATATGGGGGTAAATTTTGCGTTGAGAAAGCTTACAGACTGAATGCAATACATCAGGTCTAGATGAAATTGCTAGGTATATGAGAGCACCAATAAGACTCTGATAGTCAGTAGGATTCACCCTTTTGCAGCCATCGTTAGAGCAGCTAGTTTGGTAACGTGCATCCAACGGTGTCGATACTGGCTTGCAATCTTCCATACCGTATTGCTTTAGGAGGTTGTTAATATACTGTCGCTGACAAACAGTAACAGCACCCGTTTCGTTTGCGCGTTGTATTTCCATGACAAGGAAAAACTTAAGCTGACCTCCATCAACAACATCGAACTCATTTGCGATCGAGTCTTTAATTTCAGTAAGTTCATGCAGTTTCGAGCTTGCTAGAATGAGATCGTCAACATAAACAGCGATTATATTAAAATTACCTTTTTTATTTCGTTTGTAAACACGTGGCTCACTGACACACGGTGAAAACCCAATTTTTCTTAAAACAGAATCCAGTTTTTCGTTCCATTCACGTCCACTCTGCTTCAACCCATAAAGCGCTTTATTAAGCTTTAGGACACGGTTTGGATAATCTTTGTCAACGAAAAATTCAGGCTGCTTCATAAAAACATCATCATGGAGCTCACTGTTTAAGTAAGCTGATGACACATCCATCTGGTGGAGATGTAAATTGTGGTCACAAGCTAAAGCAAGTAACATACGTATGGTTGCGTACCTTACGACCGGTGAAAATGTTTCGGTATAGTTAACACCAAACTGCTGACTGCACCCTTTTGCGACCAATTGCGATTTAAACCTTTGAATGCGCCCATCTGCATCCCGTTTAACATGGAACACCCACTTGCAGCCAATAATTTTCTGTTCGGATGGTAGGTCAACTAACGACCATGTACCATTAGCAACCAATGAGTAAAACTCCTTCTGCATCGAGTCCTTCCACTCCTGAGAATACTTGCCACATACAGCTTCGTCTACATTCTGTGGATTGAGTGCATCATGCTCATTCAATAGATTCATTACATGACGTTCTTTTCTAGGACGTCCACGCCTTCCTGTGCGAATAAGTCTAGGTCTGCCTCTACAATATCTAACTGGCAGATCAACTTCATCACTAGCACTGTCATCTTCACTTTCACGGCCACGTTTTCCAGGACGAACTTTTGGCAATTCGTTACTTTTGGTAACATCAGGATCATCGTTATTGTTTTCAACATTCAGTGGTTCCACCTGATCAGCGTCGTAGGTGATTAAATCACAGCTCATATCTTTTGAACCGATGTATGTATGTTCTATAAATTTAACATTTCTACTGACAATTACCTTCTTGGTTTCTGGATTATATGACCTATATGCCTTGGAAATATCAGAGTAGCCTACCATTATAAGCTCCTTACCTTTTGGTTGAAACTTTTTTCGTTGTGTCTTATCTAATGAAATAGCTAGACTACCAAAAACTTTGAGATGTGACACTGTTGGCTTTTTGTTAGTCCACACTTCATACGGAGTTTGATCAACGAGCGCCTTTGTTGCGGCTCTATTACGCAAATATGCTGCTGTTGCGACTGCCTCCGCCCAAAAAGCATCATCCAAATTACTGTGCACAATCATACTTCTACCCATCTCTACCAAAGTGCGGTTAGCGCGTTCAGCAACGCCATTCTGCTGAGGCGTATGCGGTACAGTCAGTTGACGCTGTATACCTTCTGTATCTAAGAATGCTCCAAATTCCTTGGAAACAAATTCGCCACCATTGTCGCTACGTAAAATCTTAATTTGCTTACCTGTTTGTTTTTCTACCAAGGCTTTAAAAGATTTAAAAGCACCAAACGATTCATCTTTTGTTTTTAAAAAGTAAACAAATACATAACGAGACATGTCATCGATAAATGTGGCAAAATATCTGGATCCTCCGATAGACACTTTATTCATGGGTCCACATACATCGCTCTGCACAATTTCTAAAAGATCTTTGGTACAACTCAAAGATGCACATGGAAACGGCTTTACACAAATTTTACTTTTTGCACACGTAACGCAATCATTCTTATCTGGCAAATCTCTTATTGCTAGTCCATGCACTAATTTTTTAGTTGACACTTCTTTTAAACTATTAAAATTTAAATGCCCGTAGCGATTATGCCAGTCTATTGAATCATTTATTTGGTTCTTTGCTAGCAAGCATTGACTAGATTCCGCCTTGAACACAAAAAAACAACCGATCACATTTGCTTTTATTATCACATTAGCATTTTGGTTTCGTATGCTTGCACTTTGTTCACTAAAAACAACTGTTAGCCCGTTATCCACTGCTCTACTAACTGAGATGAAATTTTCCTGTAGTGATGGAACGTACAAAACGTTTCTGAGTTTTACAGCTAAGCCATGACTTTCAAAACAAACATCTCCTCTCCCGTCCGCTTCTATGTAATTTTCTCCCGCTAAGGCAATTTTTTCTTTTCCTTCCGTATATGAAAAGAACAAACTTCGATCACAGAACAAATGAGATGTAGCGCCGCTATCAACGCACCAGAAATCTTTGCCTAAGAAGCTGCAGTTAGAAGTAGAAGCGAGAATTGAAAACGAATGCTCATTTGCATCTCTTGGCAAAATCCTCTTTTGATCTTTGCATTTAGCAGCGAAATGACCACGACGGCCGCAGTTGTAGCATTTTACATTAAATCGTCTATTGTCACCATTAGAAACAAAGCTCTTACTACCGATATCATTGCTACCACCGGTATTACTGACCCTCCCGCTATTTTAAGAATTAACTTTTTGTATTAACCCGCGCAACAAACGCTTGATTATTTTCGCCATTCTCTGCCATTTTGCCTTGTCTCCTAACTCCTTCTTCAAGTAAATTTACCTTGAGAGTATTTAAAACTGGAAGTGTGTCTCGTGTTTCAATTGCTACTACAAAATTCTCGTATGAATCTGGCAAACTTGTAAGCAAGATGATGACTTTCATCTCTTCAGGCACATCAATACCAATTTCTGACATTTTATCTAATGTTTCAGAAAACTCGTTTAAATGATCTGACATGGACAAACGAAGATACAGAAGCTTTTTAAACAATGAGATCTTTCGAGCAGGATCACATGGCTGGTATATTTCCTTAAATTTGTTCCAGGCCTTTGTTGAAGTGTCGCAGTGTCGCACATGGCTTATCTGTGAAGGCTTTATGCAAAGCATTATGCTCGCTAATGCCTTTTCGTCTTTTACATCGAAAGACTCTGCCACTGTAGCGTTTTCACTCTTTATTTTCACTTGTAATTCCCCATAAATCAGAATGCACTAGAACGCTTTTCATGTGGACTGACCACGAGGCATAGTTTAAGTCGTCTAGTTTTTCGATTGAGAACAAACCCGGGGCACTCATTTTACAAATTATAATATTTTAAGCCAAAAGTAAAAAAAAATATTAAATTATACTTTTAATTAATTTGTAAATGTAATTGAAATTGGTTCGGCCTGATGGGCCCATAACCTGTTAGAAATTGTAAGCCAAAGAAAAAATGCACACGTCTATACACAACAAGATTTATTTACAGAGTAAAGATAAAGAGTATTATTAGAACATAATAATTGAATACAAAAGTACAATTGGATTGTGTTGCCACATAGAGTAGAATTAACATGATTTTAACAAAATATACATAAACTGTATAACAACAAGAAATTGTACTCAATTAATCAATAAAAGAGAAAATATTGTATTAGAAATAGCAAGAGGAAAATTGTTAGTAAAAAACAGTTGTATAGAAATAAGTACCAATTGCAATGAAAAGAAAAAATTAAAATCATAAATAATGTATTAATTCAGTTTGAGAAATGTAAGATAACTATAGATAATAGAGCTTTTGAAAATTCCAATGAAATAGAAGAACAATCTTTATATTTAGAGAATCCAAAATTGTATGAAAACATATCTAATCTCTTAATTGAAAAACAAATTAAACTAGAAGATATAAATAATATTGATATAATTCACGAAAAAATATCAAAATTAAATACTCATAAAGAGACTTTATATTACATACATATTGTAACTATTTTTATATTATGCACTGTAATTATATTTCTGTGTGGAGATAGAATAAATTGTTTCAGGAGAAACAACAATCTTAAGGAGGGGGGAGTTACGTATACATCTACATCTTCTAACCCTAACCCTAATCTATTGCACTTAAATTTTAATAGCATTCTCAGAAATACATCAATAACACAAAGAATAATAACTTTAGAAGTTCTTGAAAAAATTAATAAAATTAAAAGCATTATTGAAAAAAATCAAAACAATGTGTTATCAAGTAAACAAAATACAATGGTAAATTCAATTCTCAGTATTCACGAAATAATCACATATAATGTAACGTTTGAAAAACTAAAGAATATAAAAATAACTACAGGGTTACACGATCAAGAAATTATATTTATAATAAGTATACCAGAAGAAATGTTAGAATTTAATCAATATTTTGTAACTAGTTTACCTAATAATAATAAAGAAGAATTAAAAATAAATGATAAATATATCATTGAAAACGAAAATGTAGAATACATATCGAAAAAAGAAGATTAAAATAAATTAGAAATATGTTAGAAATTGTAAGCCAAAGAAAAAACGCACACGTCAATACACAACAAGATTTATTTACCGAGTAAAGATAAAGAGTATTATCAGAACATAATAATTGAATTCAAAAGTACAATTGGATTGTGTTGCCACATAGAGTAGAATTAACATGATTTTAACACTCCTTCTCAACACAATATAATTCAAACAAAAGTAAATAATAACAAAATAATTCTTAATATAAGCCCATAGCTTGAGTAAATTTACAATGTTTTGTTTTTGACAAATTTTTAGTTAATATATCTGACATCATTTCATTAGTACTAATATAGTTCAAAGTTATTTCATTATTTTTATATAATTCTCTAATATGATGATACTTAATGTCGATATGTTTGCTGCGAGCATGATAAATAGGATTTTTTATCAAATGCTGAGCACTCTGGTTGTCGCTGTTAAGAACCATTGGATTTTCGTCACAAAAACCCATTTCATTGAGCAATTTCTTGATGTAAACTGCTTCCTTCGCAGCAGTAGAAAGCGCGACGTACTCCGCCTCCGTGCTGCTTAAAGCCACCAAATTTTGTTTTTCGACTCCCACGAAAATACGCTTCCTGCTAACACAAACGCACACCCTGTGTAGGACTTCCTATCGCTGGCATCGCTTCCCTAGTCTGCGTCAACAAAGCATTCAGCCCTGAATGCAGCCCTGTCTTGTGGTAATAGATCTTCAAACCGCTCGTCTTCTTCAAATATCTTAAGATGTGCCAAGCACCAGTTTCGTGTTTGATATGGGGGTAAATTTTGCGTTGAGAAAGCTTACAGACTGAATGCAATACATCAGGTCTAGATGAAATTGCTAGGTATATGAGAGCACCAATAAGACTCTGATAGTCAGTAGGATTCACCCTTTTGCAGCCATCGTTAGAGCAGCTAGTTTGGTAACGTGCATCCAACGGTGTCGATACTGGCTTGCAATCTTCCATACCGTATTGCTTTAGGAGGTTGTTAATATACTGTCGCTGACAAACAGTAACAGCACCCGTTTCGTTTGCGCGTTGTATTTCCATGACAAGGAAAAACTTAAGCTGACCTCCATCAACAACATCGGACTCATTTGCGATCGAGTCTTTAATTTCAGTAAGTTCATGCAGTTTCGAGCTTGCTAGAATGAGATCGTCAACATAAACAGCGATTATATTAAAATTACCTTTTTTATTTCGTTTGTAAACACGTGGCTCACTGACACACGGTGAAAACCCAATTTTTCTTAAAACAGAATCCAGTTTTTCGTTCCATTCACGTCCACTCTGCTTCAACCCATAAAGCGCTTTATTAAGCTTTAGGACACGGTTTGGATAATCTTTGTCAACGAAAAATTCAGGCTGCTTCATAAAAACATCATCATGGAGCTCACTGTTTAAGTAAGCTGATGACACATCCATCTGGTGGAGATGTAAATTGTGGTCACAAGCTAAAGCAAGTAACATACGTATGGTTGCGTACCTTACGACCGGTGAAAATGTTTCGGTATAGTTAACACCAAACTGCTGACTGCACCCTTTTGCGACCAATTGCGATTTAAACCTTTGAATGCGCCCATCTGCATCCCGTTTAACATGGAACACCCACTTGCAGCCAATAATTTTCTGTTCGGATGGTAGGTCAACTAACGACCATGTACCATTAGCAACCAATGAGTAAAACTCCTTCTGCATCGAGTCCTTCCACTCCTGAGAATACTTGCCACATACAGCTTCGTCTACATTCTGTGGATTGAGTGCATCATGCTCATTCAATAGATTCATTACATGACGTTCTTTTCTAGGACGTCCACGCCTTCCTGTGCGAATAAGTCTAGGTCTGCCTCTACAATATCTAACTGGCAGATCAACTTCATCACTAGCACTGTCATCTTCACTTTCACGGCCACGTTTTCCAGGACGAACTTTTGGCAATTCGTTACTTTTGGTAACATCAGGATCATCGTTATTGTTTTCAACATTCAGTGGTTCCACCTGATCAGCGTCGTAGGTGATTAAATCACAGCTCATATCTTTTGAACCGATGTATGTATGTTCTATAAATTTAACATTTCTACTGACAATTACCTTCTTGGTTTCTGGATTATATGACCTATATGCCTTGGAAATATCAGAGTAGCCTACCATTATAAGCTCCTTACCTTTTGGTTGAAACTTTTTTCGTTGTGTCTTATCTAATGAAATAGCTAGACTACCAAAAACTTTGAGATGTGACACTGTTGGCTTTTTGTTAGTCCACACTTCATACGGAGTTTGATCAACGAGCGCCTTTGTTGCGGCTCTATTACGCAAATATGCTGCTGTTGCGACTGCCTCCGCCCAAAAAGCATCATCCAAATTACTGTGCACAATCATACTTCTACCCATCTCTACCAAAGTGCGGTTAGCGCGTTCAGCAACGCCATTCTGCTGAGGCGTATGCGGTACAGTCAGTTGACGCTGTATACCTTCTGTATCTAAGAATGCTCCAAATTCCTTGGAAACAAATTCGCCACCATTGTCGCTACGTAAAATCTTAATTTGCTTACCTGTTTGTTTTTCTACCAAGGCTTTAAAAGATTTAAAAGAATTAAACGATTCATCTTTTGTTTTTAAAAAGTAAACAAATACATAACGAGACATGTCATCGATAAATGTGGCAAAATATCTGGATCCTCCGATAGACACTTTATTCATGGGTCCACATACATCGCTCTGCACAATTTCTAAAAGATCTTTGGTACAACTCAAAGATGCACATGGAAACGGCTTTACACAAATTTTACTTTTTTCACACGTAACGCAATCATTCTTATCTGGCAAATCTCTTATTGCTAGTCCATGCACTAATTTTTTAGTTGACACTTCTTTTAAACTATTAAAATTTAAATGCCCGTAGCGATTATGCCAGTCTATTGAATCATTTATTTGGTTCTTTGCTAGCAAGCATTGACTAGATTCCGCCTTGAACACAAAAAAACAACCGATCACATTTGCTTTTATTATCACATTAGCATTTTGGTTTCGTATGCTTGCACTTTGTTCACTAAAAACAACTGTTAGCCCGTTATCCACTGCTCTACTAACTGAGATGAAATTTTCCTGTAGTGATTGAACGTACAAAACGTTTCTGAGTTTTACAGCTAAGCCATGACTTTCAAAACAAACATCTCCTCTCCCATCCGCTTCTGTGTAATTTTCTCCCGCTAAGGCAATTTTTTCTTTTCCTTCCGTATATGAAAAGAACAAACTTCGATCACAGCACAAATGAGATGTAGCGCCGCTATCAACGCACCAGAAATCTTTGCCTAAGAAGCTGCAGTTAGAAGTAGAAGCGAGAATTGAAAACGAATGCTCATTTGCATCTCTTGGCAAAATCCTCTTTTGATCTTTGCATTTAGCAGCGAAATGACCACGACGGCCGCAGTTGTAGCATTTTACATTAAATCGTCTATTGTCACCATTAGAAACAAAGCTCTTACTACCGATATCATTGCTACCACCGGTATTACTGACCCTCCCGCTATTTTTAGAATTAACTTTTTGTATTAACCCGCGCAACAAACGCTTGATTATTTTCGCCATTCTCTGCCATTTTGCCTTGTCTCCTAACTCCTTCTTCAAGTAAATTTACCTTGAGAGTATTTAAAACTGGAAGTGTGTCTCGTGTTTCAATTGCTACTACAAAATTCTCGTTTGAATCTGGCAAACTTGTAAGCAAGATGATGACTTTCATCTCTTCAGGCACATCAATACCAATTTCTGACATTTTATCTAATGTTTCAGAAAACTCGTTTAAATGATCTGACATGGACAAACGAAGATACAGAAGCTTTTTAAACAATGAGATCTTTCGAGCAGGATCACATGGCTGGTATATTTCCTTAAATTTGTTCCAGGCCTTTGTTGAAGTGTCGCAGTGTCGCACATGGCTTATCTGTGAAGGCTTTATGCAAAGCATTATGCTCGCTAATGCCTTTTCGTCTTTTACATCGAAAGACTCTGCCACTGTAGCGTTTTCACTCTTTATTTTCACTTGTAATTCCCCATAAATCAGAATGCACTAGAACGCTTTTCATGTGGACTGACCACGAGGCATAGTTTAAGTCGTCTAGTTTTTCGATTGAGAACAAACCCGGGGCACTCATTTTACAAATTATAATATTTTAAGCCAAAAGTAAAAAAAAATATTAAATTATACTTTTAATTAATTTGTAAATGTAATTGAAATTGGTTCGGCCTGATGGGCCCATAACCTGTTAGAAATTGTAAGCCAAAGAAAAAATGCACACGTCTATACACAACAAGATTTATTTACAGAGTAAAGATAAAGAGTATTATTAGAACATAATAATTGAATACAAAAGTACAATTGGATTGTGTTGCCACATAGAGTAGAATTAACATGATTTTAACAAAATATACATAAACTGTATAACAACAAGAAATTGTACTCAATTAATCAATAAAAGAGAAAATATTGTATTAGAAATAGCAAGAGGAAAATTGTTAGTAAAAAACAGTTGTATAGAAATAAGTACCAATTGCAATGAAAAGAAAAAATTAAAATCATAAATAATGTATTAATTCAGTTTGAGAAATGTAAGATAACTATAGATAATAGAGCTTTTGAAAATTCCAATGAAATAGAAGAACAATCTTTATATTTAGAGAATCCAAAATTGTATGAAAACATATCTAATCTCTTAATTGAAAAACAAATTAAACTAGAAGATATAAATAATATTGATATAATTCACGGAAAAATATCAAAATTAAATACTCATAAAGAGACTTTATATTACATACATATTGTAACTATTTTTATATTATGCACTGTAATTATATTTCTGTGTGGAGATAGAATAAATTGTTTCAGGAGAAACAACAATCTTAAGGAGGGGGGAGTTACGTATACATCTACATCTTCTAACCCTAACCCTAATCTATTGCACTTAAATTTTAATAGCATTCTCAGAAATACATCAATAACACAAAGAATAATAACTTTAGAAGTTCTTGAAAAAATTAATAAAATTAAAAGCATTATTGAAAAAAATCAAAACAATGTGTTATCAAGTAAACAAAATACAATGGTAAATTCAATTCTCAGTATTCACGAAATAATCACATATAATGTAACGTTTGAAAAACTAAAGAATATAAAAATAACTACAGGGTTACACGATCAAGAAATTATATTTATAATAAGTATACCAGAAGAAATGTTAGAATTTAATCAATATTTTGTAACTAGTTTACCTAATAATAATAAAGAAGAATTAAAAATAAATGATAAATATATCATTGAAAACGAAAATGTAGAATACATATCGAAAAAAGAAGATTAAAATAAATTAGAAATATGTTAGAAATTGTAAGCCAAAGAAAAAACGCACACGTCAATACACAACAAGATTTATTTACCGAGTAAAGATAAAGAGTATTATCAGAACATAATAATTGAATTCAAAAGTACAATTGGATTGTGTTGCCACATAGAGTAGAATTAACATGATTTTAACACTCCTTCTCAACACAATATAATTCAAACAAAAGTAAATAATAACAAAATAATTCTTAATATAAGCCCATAGCTTGAGTAAATTTACAATGTTTTGTTTTTGACAAATTTTTAGTTAATATATCTGACATCATTTCATTAGTACTAATATAGTTCAAAGTTATTTCATTATTTTTATATAATTCTCTAATATGATGATACTTAATGTCGATATGTTTGCTGCGAGCATGATAAATAGGATTTTTTATCAAATGCTGAGCACTCTGGTTGTCGCTGTTAAGAACCATTGGATTTTCGTCACAAAAACCCATTTCATTGAGCAATTTCTTGATGTAAACTGCTTCCTTCGCAGCAGTAGAAAGCGCGACGTACTCCGCCTCCGTGCTGCTTAAAGCCACCAAATTTTGTTTTTCGACTCCCACGAAAATACGCTTCCTGCTAACACAAACGCACACCCTGTGTAGGACTTCCTATCGCTGGCATCGCTTCCCTAGTCTGCGTCAACAAAGCATTCAGCCCTGAATGCAGCCCTGTCTTGTGGTAATAGATCTTCAAACCGCTCGTCTTCTTCAAATATCTTAAGATGTGCCAAGCACCAGTTTCGTGTTTGATATGGGGGTAAATTTTGCGTTGAGAAAGCTTACAGACTGAATGCAATACATCAGGTCTAGATGAAATTGCTAGGTATATGAGAGCACCAATAAGACTCTGATAGTCAGTAGGATTCACCCTTTTGCAGCCATCGTTAGAGCAGCTAGTTTGGTAACGTGCATCCAACGGTGTCGATACTGGCTTGCAATCTTCCATACCGTATTGCTTTAGGAGGTTGTTAATATACTGTCGCTGACAAACAGTAACAGCACCCGTTTCGTTTGCGCGTTGTATTTCCATGACAAGGAAAAACTTAAGCTGACCTCCATCAACAACATCGAACTCATTTGCGATCGAGTCTTTAATTTCAGTAAGTTCATGCAGTTTCGAGCTTGCTAGAATGAGATCGTCAACATAAACAGCGATTATATTAAAATTACCTTTTTTATTTCGTTTGTAAACACGTGGCTCACTGACACACGGTGAAAACCCAATTTTTCTTAAAACAGAATCCAGTTTTTCGTTCCATTCACGTCCACTCTGCCTCAACCCATAAAGCGCTTTATTAAGCTTTAGGACACGGTTTGGATAATCTTTGTCAACGAAAAATTCAGGCTGCTTCATAAAAACATCATCATGGAGCTCACTGTTTAAGTAAGCTGATGACACATCCATCTGGTGGAGATGTAAATTGTGGTCACAAGCTAAAGCAAGTAACATACGTATGGTTGCGTACCTTACGACCGGTGAAAATGTTTCGGTATAGTTAACACCAAACTGCTGACTGCACCCTTTTGCGACCAATTGCGATTTAAACCTTTGAATGCGCCCATCTGCATCCCGTTTAACATGGAACACCCACTTGCAGCCAATAATTTTCTGTTCGGATGGTAGGTCAACTAACGACCATGTACCATTAGCAACCAATGAGTAAAACTCCTTCTGCATCGAGTCCTTCCACTCCTGAGAATACTTGCCACATACAGCTTCGTCTACATTCTGTGGATTGAGTGCATCATGCTCATTCAATAGATTCATTACATGACGTTCTTTTCTAGGACGTCCACGCCTTCCTGTGCGAATAAGTCTAGGTCTGCCTCTACAATATCTAACTGGCAGATCAACTTCATCACTAGCACTGTCATCTTCACTTTCACGGCCACGTTTTCCAGGACGAACTTTTGGCAATTCGTTACTTTTGGTAACATCAGGATCATCGTTATTGTTTTCAACATTCAGTGGTTCCACCTGATCAGCGTCGTAGGTGATTAAATCACAGCTCATATCTTTTGAACCGATGTATGTATGTTCTATAAATTTAACATTTCTACTGACAATTACCTTCTTGGTTTCTGGATTATATGACCTATATGCCTTGGAAATATCAGAGTAGCCTACCATTATAAGCTCCTTACCTTTTGGTTGAAACTTTTTTCGTTGTGTCTTATCTAATGAAATAGCTAGACTACCAAAAACTTTGAGATGTGACACTGTTGGCTTTTTGTTAGTCCACACTTCATACGGAGTTTGATCAACGAGCGCCTTTGTTGCGGCTCTATTACGCAAATATGCTGCTGTTGCGACTGCCTCCGCCCAAAAAGCATCATCCAAATTACTGTGCACAATCATACTTCTACCCATCTCTACCAAAGTGCGGTTAGCGCGTTCAGCAACGCCATTCTGCTGAGGCGTATGCGGTACAGTCAGTTGACGCTGTATACCTTCTGTATCTAAGAATGCTCCAAATTCCTTGGAAACAAATTCGCCACCATTGTCGCTACGTAAAATCTTAATTTGCTTACCTGTTTGTTTTTCTACCAAGGCTTTAAAAGATTTAAAAGCACCAAACGATTCATCTTTTGTTTTTAAAAAGTAAACAAATACATAACGAGACATGTCATCGATAAATGTGGCAAAATATCTGGATCCTCCGATAGACACTTTATTCATGGGTCCACATACATCGCTCTGCACAATTTCTAAAAGATCTTTGGTACAACTCAAAGATGCACATGGAAACGGCTTTACACAAATTTTACTTTTTGCACACGTAACGCAATCATTCTTATCTGGCAAATCTCTTATTGCTAGTCCATGCACTAATTTTTTAGTTGACACTTCTTTTAAACTATTAAAATTTAAATGCCCGTAGCGATTATGCCAGTCTATTGAAACATTTATTTGGTTCTTTGCTAGCAAGCATTGACTAGATTCCGCCTTGAACACAAAAAAACAACCGATCACATTTGCTTTTATTATCACATTAGCATTTTGGTTTCGTATGCTTGCACTTTGTTCACTAAAAACAACTGTTAGCCCGTTATCCACTGCTCTACTAACTGAGATGAAATTTTCCTGTAGTGATGGAACGTACAAAACGTTTCTGAGTTTTACAGCTAAGCCATGACTTTCAAAACAAACATCTCCTCTCCCGTCCGCTTCTATGTAATTTTCTCCCGCTAAGGCAATTTTTTCTTTTCCTTCCGTATATGAAAAGAACAAACTTCGATCACAGAACAAATGAGATGTAGCGCCGCTATCAACGCACCAGAAATCTTTGCCTAAGAAGCTGCAGTTAGAAGTAGAAGCGAGAATTGAAAACGAATGCTCATTTGCATCTCTTGGCAAAATCCTCTTTTGATCTTTGCATTTAGCAGCGAAATGACCACGACGGCCGCAGTTGTAGCATTTTACATTAAATCGTCTATTGTCACCATTAGAAACAAAGCTCTTACTACCGATATCATTGCTACCACCGGTATTACTGACCCTCCCGCTATTTTAAGAATTAACTTTTTGTATTAACCCGCGCAACAAACGCTTGATTATTTTCGCCATTCTCTGCCATTTTGCCTTGTCTCCTAACTCCTTCTTCAAGTAAATTTACCTTGAGAGTATTTAAAACTGGAAGTGTGTCTCGTGTTTCAATTGCTACTACAAAATTCTCGTATGAATCTGGCAAACTTGTAAGCAAGATGATGACTTTCATCTCTTCAGGCACATCAATACCAATTTCTGACATTTTATCTAATGTTTCAGAAAACTCGTTTAAATGATCTGACATGGACAAACGAAGATACAGAAGCTTTTTAAACAATGAGATCTTTCGAGCAGGATCACATGGCTGGTATATTTCCTTAAATTTGTTCCAGGCCTTTGTTGAAGTGTCGCAGTGTCGCACATGGCTTATCTGTGAAGGCTTTATGCAAAGCATTATGCTCGCTAATGCCTTTTCGTCTTTTACATCGAAAGACTCTGCCACTGTAGCGTTTTCACTCTTTATTTTCACTTGTAATTCCCCATAAATCAGAATGCACTAGAACGCTTTTCATGTGGACTGACCACGAGGCATAGTTTAAGTCGTCTAGTTTTTCGATTGAGAACAAACCCGGGGCACTCATTTTACAAATTATAATATTTTAAGCCAAAAGTAAAAAAAAATATTAAATTATACTTTTAATTAATTTGTAAATGTAATTGAAATTGGTTCGGCCTGATGGGCCCATAACCTGTTAGAAATTGTAAGCCAAAGAAAAAATGCACACGTCTATACACAACAAGATTTATTTACAGAGTAAAGATAAAGAGTATTATTAGAACATAATAATTGAATACAAAAGTACAATTGGATTGTGTTGCCACATAGAGTAGAATTAACATGATTTTAACAAAATATACATAAACTGTATAACAACAAGAAATTGTACTCAATTAATCAATAAAAGAGAAAATATTGTATTAGAAATAGCAAGAGGAAAATTGTTAGTAAAAAACAGTTGTATAGAAATAAGTACCAATTGCAATGAAAAGAAAAAATTAAAATCATAAATAATGTATTAATTCAGTTTGAGAAATGTAAGATAACTATAGATAATAGAGCTTTTGAAAATTCCAATGAAATAGAAGAACAATCTTTATATTTAGAGAATCCAAAATTGTATGAAAACATATCTAATCTCTTAATTGAAAAACAAATTAAACTAGAAGATATAAATAATATTGATATAATTCACGAAAAAATATCAAAATTAAATACTCATAAAGAGACTTTATATTACATACATATTGTAACTATTTTTATATTATGCACTGTAATTATATTTCTGTGTGGAGATAGAATAAATTGTTTCAGGAGAAACAACAATCTTAAGGAGGGGGGAGTTACGTATACATCTACATCTTCTAACCCTAACCCTAATCTATTGCACTTAAATTTTAATAGCATTCTCAGAAATATGAGATAACATAAACATTGGTCCAAATTCAATAGCATTTTTGAATATAAACGTTGGACAATCTTCAATGCTATAAACAACCACCACTTCACATCAAAGAGCATCAGTAAATCAATCTGCTAAAATAAACATTGAACGATCTTCGATGCGGCCAACAATCATCGGACAGCATCACCAGATAAGTCTCAGTTGCAGCGATCATCAGCAAACATTACACATCATAGTACACCGTCGAATTTCGTCTGTTCTGTTCTTGTATTTTATTTTATTTTCTTCATAAAGTTTATATTTGTTTTTTAAAAACTCTTCGACTCTTTTTAAAAAGTTATTTTGAGCTTTGAAAGGCTTTTTAGTGAATAAAGTGTTTCTTTATAAGAACAAGTGTTCAAACAGGAGTAGTGACTGTGTTAAAAGAATTCTTTGTTCTAATTCAAATAACTCAGGTTAATAAAAACTTTTATTTAGACTTTTCGAAAAATATATTTTATTTTAAAGTAAACTGTGCTAGCAAAGAGATAGATAGATTATAACGGAAACATTTGTGTCACTTGAACACCCTTGAACACCGCCGAAATGTTTCTTGCCTCTCTTTATTTTATCGCTTTTTTTATAAAGAGTGCTCCGCCGAAATAGTCAGTTGCGTTCCTCGCCTGAAACAATTCAACCGCAATGCTCGTACTGCAAGGAATGCCCATCAGTTCACCCTTGAGCCCAACTTCGGACGAACAGTTAAGTACAGAGATACTTTTTTTAACCGCACTACACGAATGTGGAATGCTTTACCCGGCTCTGTTTTTTCCCTCCGTTTTAATCTTCAAGCATTCAAAACCAATGTGCATCGGTATCTCCTTTCAACCCCTATCCAATTTTCATAAGCGCTCGTACTGTGTTAATCATATAAAGGGGTATTCATAATCCCTTGAGTGCGCGCAAAATATAAAAAAAAACCAAGTGTGTTGATATTTTCACGTTCATAAAAAAAATCTGGTCACGATTCCTCTCTTTTAGCAGGAAAATAAAAAATTAATTAAGTTAAAACCCTTTAGAATCTTCACCAAAAACAATTTATGTCCACCGTCGACGGAATTGCAGCTAGTCTTGAATGTAATTCATTATTTTGTTTGTACCTATACTTGCCAACATGAAATCTACTGCGCTTGAAATAACAAAATTTGTTTATAAAACCAATGAAAAAAGATATTTAGATAATGTTTGGGGGATTACTTCGGCTTAATTGCCAAACACTTCGTCTTCTGCTGCTCTGGGTTGGCAGCGTTAGGGATGTCGCTATGGGTGGGCGACTTTTCTTCCAAAAATTCTATCTTCTGTTCTGCTTTTTACTTCACATAGGAGAATGCTGAAATACGAATTTCTTTTGCAGTATCGAAAATTAATCAAAAACATAATTTACCTTTTTCAATTATTTATTTAACAACCTTACGATAGTCTTACACGAACTAAAATCATTACTAAGTTATTACACTCAAAAATGTATTTAATCACACACACTAGATCGGTATTGAAAGCTTATCTCTTCTTAGTGAGTGTAGTGAGTTTACAAAATATCTTAATGATCGAGTCTAATTAGATAATTAAGTTATTATTGCTTATAATAATAAAGTGCCTAAAGTTAGACAAGAAAATCTACTTATAGAAATTTCAAATAAGATCAGTTGAATGTATTGGCATAAACATTCCGGCCTCCTTTTGCAGGAATGCAAAGAGTAGAATCCAAACGACCAAAATGATCCAACGGTGGAGTTAATTTTTAAAAAGCGCCTCGATTCGCCTCGATTGCATCCATCGTTGAGGGTTGATTAAAGAGTGCCCTTACTCACTCAGACATGTTAATAGGAATACTATGTATTAAGTTATTAATGTAAGGTAATAATCAGAAATTCTATTCAAATTCAGGTGCTGTGCAGCTTATCAAAAAAAAATAAAATAAATAAATATAAATCTAATCGAAATTATATACAAAAATGTATCTATTTATCTGCTATGTAGCAAGGCACATCTAGGACAGTTCCTGTTCGACAGGCAAAAGACACAATTTTACTATGGGTCGTAAAATATCCCCTTGTTGAGTTTAACATTCGCGACGCGAACTTTTCCATCTTTTCCTGGATGAACAGCAGTAACTTTACCTAACCGCCAAAGAGTGGGTGGGAAATTTTCATTACGTACCACCACAACATCTCCGATTTCAATATTTCTTTGAGGATACTTCCATTTTGTTCTTCGTTGAAGATCTGTCAAATATTCCTCTTTCCATAGTCTTGAAAAGGCGTGTAAAGTTTGTTGGACACTTTGCCAACTCTTAAGAATGGTGCTTTCAGTTATGTTGCCTTCTGGTAAGGAAAGCAAAGGTGCACCTTTTAAAAAATGTCCTGGTGTTAAAGGAAGAGCTTCAAAAGGACTTTCGCTTATAGGAAAAATAGGCCGAGAATTCATGCATGACTCGATTTTGACTAGCAACGTTGAAAACTCTTCGAAAGTGAGTTTAGAGTTTCCAACAGCTTTTTTGAAATGAGTTTTGAAAGACTTTATACCGGCCTCCCAAAGACCTCCCATATGAGGAGAGCCTGGTGGAATAAAATTCCATTTTAGATCTCTTGGCAGGTAGGTTTTCTCAGTTTCCGTGGTTGCATCTGCCAATGCCCTACGAAGTTATTTTGTGAGAGTTTGTTTGCACCTACAAAATTGGTGCCATTATCAGAAAAAAGCTGTTGAGGAACCCCTTGCGTCCGTCAAATCTATCAAAAACTGCTAAAAAAGATTCAGTTGAGGGACTTCCTACTGCTTCTAGATGTACAGCTTTTGTACACAGACAAATAAAAAGACAAGCTAAACCTTTTGTTGCTTGAAAAAATCTACCTTTTTGAACTTTTAGTTCAAAGGGGCCAGCGAAGTCCAATCCGACATGGGTAAACGGAAAACTAAACGTTACTCTTTCTGCTGGGAGAGTACCCATCAGCTGAGTTTGAAATTTCTTTTTGTGTAAGACAAAAACCTTGCAGCCATTAAGTTTCGTTTTAATTTAATTCTTCAGTTTTTTTAGAAACCCGATTTCTAACAAAAGTTTCAAGGCGAGACAGACAGTCTCGAATCCAATAGAGTAATATCATTGAATCGGTCCATAGATACACAGGACAATTGTGCAGGCGTAGACTCTTTAGCACAGCGTTTACTAATCCTGTTGGGAAAACAGCTCCGCAGTGTTCTAGTCGGGGAATCGAAATAGATTTAATAATTGCCACTGTAGTTTTTGACAAAAGCAGATTTGTTGAAACGTTCCCAGATAAATCCGTAATTCTCGAATAAATAGCAGCAGCGTACGCATTAAGAGATGCGTCGCAAAAACCAACACATATCTCAGGTTAATAATCAATCCATCTTTGGATTTTCATATCTTTTATTATAGGAAACGATTCCACAAAATCTTTCCAAACATCTACATGAGCAGATTTGATGGGCGCATCCCATTCTGTTTTGTCTTTCCAGACGTTCTGCATAAGAATTTTTAACAAAATTGTCGTTGGAGCTAACCAACCAATAGGGTCATATATTTTTGCTATATTCACAAAAAAATTCTCTTTTTGTTAAGACAGATTCCGAGGGGGAAAGGGCTTGCATCGAATGTAAAAACAATCTTCTTTCGCGTTATAGCCAATACCTAGAACCTTGGCATGTGAAGATTCTTCAAACAAGAGAAAGTTTTGATCTAAAACATCATCGCGAGGGATGTGTTCCAGCAAACGAGGATGGTTTGCTGTCCATTTCTTAAGGGAAAATCCACCAGCTAAAAGAAGTGCTTTCAAATCTTTCTGAACCTGAACAACAGTGTCTAGCTCAAAGCCACCAGAAAAAACGTCATCTACATGGAAATCTGACAAAACCACATCTTTTGCTAGAGAATATTTATCTTCTTCATCTGCAGCAAGCTGATGTAGTTCGGATGGCTAAATATGGAGCACAGTTTACTCCAAACGTAACTCAATTGATTTTAAAATCAGCTAATTCTAATTTTGAATTTCTAAAAATTATTCGTTGGAAACGATGATGGTCTTCATTGATATAAAAAGTCATGATATAAAAAGTCGTTCAGACTCACTTGCTTGTCTGTGGAAGCACTGGCATTAATAACGATCCAAACCTTAGTAGAAGCACTATGAGGTTTTAACACAGCATGGTGCGGTAAATAAAAATGTCCTTTTTGTAGATTCAAGGAATCTTTAGGTATATGAGTCATATGATTCAAGGCTACATATTCCTGAAGATTCTTATTATCAATCATCCTTGAGAGACAAGTTATCTAAGAGACATTTTTCTTGACGAAGATATTGTGAAATCGCAGAATTCCTAGAACAACCTAAATCTGAAATTCTCAAATGAGGTTTAAATGGCAGTTTGACTATATAACGACCGTCTGGGTCACGAGTAGTTGTATCTGCATACAATTTTTCACAAAATGTATCTTCATTAGAAAATGGTTTAACTTCTGGAACTTCTTCAAGCTCCCAAAATTTTTGAATCTGTTTTTCTAAGCAAAGATCACTAAAGAACGGATTGAGAACGAGTTTATATGGATTTTCATTACAAGGATCTGATATAATCCATCCAAAAACCGTATTTTGTGCGATTGGAGAAAAATCTTTTTCTTTTTTGACACCGTCACGTAGTATGAGAGGGTAAATGTCAGCTCCAATCAAAATATCTATAGGAGCCGGTTTATCAAAATTAGGGTCAGCCAATCGCAAACTTTTGAGCTCAACCAAGTTTGATGCATCAACAGCTTGCGATGGTAAATTACCTGTCAACCTTTTCAAAACAACAGCTGACACAGGTATACTAACATCAGGATTCAAACGAGATTAATTAAGATTTAAGTGCATCCCAAGCGAGTTGAAAATTTTCGGATGTAAGTGGAAACTTATCAACGATACTGTGTGCTTCCTTTTTTGTTTTTAAGCGCAAGTGGAATAATTTTTCAACATTACTTAGCCGTGGGTGTTTGACGTAAATGGATGTGAACATGTCACTAAATGTGGGCCATGATTGGTAATCGCCTTCAAAACATTCGGCATCACAAGGTGGAACTCTAATTCCCCATTATTAATCTGCTTTGCTAGTCGATTGAATGATCTGTACATTTTCTTTTATTTTTTTAATCGGACCGATCCTCATCATATCTATAATGCTACCAACTGTAGTAAAATAACTAGATGAAAAACTAACATATTTCGATTTAATTGCTAGTAATTTTGTATCATCTAATTCTAAACTTTTGTCTTCATTTTGTAAACAATGATCATAATAGGATCGAAGTTTATCCCATAAAACTTCAAATTCCTTTTTCCACACTTCCAGTGTACTAGGAGGTAATGCTTCTTTATTTGGAATATCGCGAAAACTTTTTATAGTTTCATTTATTCGTCTCAAGCAAAAATAAAAATCATCCGAAAAAGAAATTTTGAAGACAAAATGCGGTACAAATGAAAAATAAAATAAATAAAGAAATTAAATTTCCTTTTTTAAAAATTTAAAACACCGCAAATATTTTCCAAAAATA
Source organism: Baccha elongata (assembly GCA_951217065.1). NCBI lineage: Eukaryota > Metazoa > Arthropoda > Insecta > Diptera > Syrphidae > Baccha > Baccha elongata. The sequence goes on from CATNUY010000101.1 coordinate 41,049, forward strand.
TGTTAAATATTTTTTACTGTAAGGGATACCGATAATCCTTAACAGGATAGAAAATTAACAGTTTGCTATTCAAAGAGAAAAAAATGGAATACGCAATTAAAAACGCTACGCGAAACTGTACCTTTTGCTATCGATAAAAAACTGTACCAAATACGCCCCAACTGCACGCACAATAAATTTTATTTATACCTTGGATAAGGGATTAGGAATTTCGCTGAATTTATATGCACGATCTTTATCGTCAATTTATTTTATACGGGTTTCCAATTCGGCTCGATTGGAACAAAAAATGTTTGGGGGATTACTTCGGCTTAATTGCCAAACACTTCGTCTTCTGCTGCTCTAGGTTGGCAGCGTTAGGGATGTCGCTATGGGTGGGCGACTTTTCTTTCAAAAATTCTATCTTCTGTTCTGCTTTTTATTTCACATAGGAGAATGCTGAAATACGAATTTCTTTTGCAGTATCGAAGATTAATCAAAAACACAATTTACCTTTTTCAATTATTTATTTAACAACCTTCTAGTACGATAGTTTTACAAGAACTAAAATTATAACTAAGTTATTACACTCAAAAATGTATTTAATCACTTCTTAGTGAGTATGGTGAGTTTACAAAATAGCTTAATGATCGAGTCTAATTAGATAATTAAGTTATTATCGCTTATAGTAATAAAGTGCCTAAAGGTAGGCAACAAAATCTACTTATATAAATTTCAAATAAGATCAGTTGAATGTATTGGCGTAAACAGATAATAATATTGTTACATCAAGTATCTTTTAATAATCTTTATTTAATCAGACTACAACTTACTCTCACTTAGAACTATACGGTTCGAACTCTAATAAAGAACTAAACTAAATTACAATTCAATTCTTAAATGTAACTTATGATATCATGGGAGCTGGGCTAAGATGAATCAGCGTCTTCCTTTACTTTAATGGAATCTGATGAATCATTTATGTATGTGATTCCAGGCATCTTATTGGTGTCGGGTACAATGATTGTCACATTTCGTCTAGTACGTGACTTTACTCCTCTTTAGTAAATAATCAGGATCGTGACTTGTTGGCGAATATGCTGTTATGACGCAATAATGCGTGATGTTATCATGTGATATTATCAACAATCAGTTTTAATGAAGCAAATTATATAGGAATGTAATGTAAACATATCTTTCATTTGTTGTATTTGTGTACCTATTTATGTGCAGTATAATTTATATTGCAATACAATTAAGTGAATGAAAATTTGATAGTCCCTGACCCCAGAATCACCAAGCAGATAAAATAATAATAATCATTAAAATATCTAATTTTGAAGATACAGGTTAAACTCACCAATTATGCGGAGTTATAATTCAGCAAAATCGCGTCGATGATGTGGCCACAGCATGTACGCCTGTTAAATTTTACCTGCACCTGCTTAAATATTGACTTTTAATTTTTTTTTAAATTATTTTTATATTTTGTAATTTAGGTCTTCTTAAAAAATTTAAAATGAGTGCTTAATCTATGTATTGCAATACCACAAATATGAATATATCTATCTATACACATAAATAAAAATGGAGTGTCTGTTTGTAATGTCAAAATAACAGTATTTTACTACACGCATGTGATTGCACAGAGAGCCCTCCTTACAAAACACACATTTTTAAAATTATTGTCTGTCTGTCTGTCTGTTTGTCCTGGATTTAGGTTATTTTGATAGGTTATTTTGATTACCCTCTAGATGGCGCTGGAGCTGCTTATTTCAAGAAAATTCATATATATGGACCAATCTGACTCAAAATCACACCATGTAATAAAAATAAAGCCTTTGCCAATATTTTGACGCGATAAAAAATGGTGGTGGATAATATATTTACTTAAATGTAGCTTTCCCCACATATTTATTTTCACCGTATTATCTAGACACATAAATAAAAATTAAGTGTCTGTTTGTAATGTCAAAATAACGGCTTTTTACAAGATGCATATGAAAGCATATACGGCACTTATAACAAAACATACATTTTCAAAATTTTTCTCTGTCGGTGGCGCTGGGGTCGTTTTTTTCACATATTCGTATACACATATGTGTCGATCAGAAACTTTTTTATGCGGCAGCAACGCACTGGGTATCACCTAGTATACATATAAAAACGTACTGATCTATAAAGTTTAAATTAATTTTGAATTGTTTTCAGTTTACCATTTTTTTTTTATTAACTGAGCAAGTATTTATGGAAAAAGAAATTGAAGATTCGTTTGATAGTGCACTGGGAGTTGAACTGAACACCTCTCGTGCATTGATCGGATGCTCTACCTTGAGACTACGTTAGCTATTAAAAATGTATGGTGATTTGTAGTAGACTCCTCTATGTTTTTAATAATTTAGATATCGGCTGCGAATTAATAAATTTATTTGAAGAAACTTGTTAAATGTATTACTTTTCCAGGAAACGATAATGTAGTGAATATACACTAAAATCAATCGAACTCCACTTTCTGGAGGTCGTGCACTTCAATATATTTGAAGAGAGTCAAAACGTTACATCGGTCGTAGCGAGCAGACGTGATTATTCTTAGGTTATTTCTACTTAAGCCAATGCAGTCTTTGAATCTTACTTGGTTGTAGTTCCCAAGTAGCATTTTGGCCTGTCTTAGCTTAGGAAGTCCGTTCCAGGTAATGTTTCTTTTGGACTCCTCTTCTGTTTTGATTCTGTTTTTAATCACATTTTCGCCAACACCGCAGTAGGGTTCTGGCCCCATGAGTGCCGTTTTTGCCTATATCTTTGCCAAAGAGTCTGCCTCTTCATTACCTTGGATACCTTCATGGCCTGGTACCCAATAAAGGGTGATTTTGTTCAGTTTGCCTAACTCGTTTGGTTGTTCTACGCAATCGCATACCAGTTTGGATTTAATGGCCTACGAGTTTATGGCTTTTAGTGCAGCTTGAATGTCTGACATAATTGCAATGTTTCGTTTACGGTAGTTTTTTTCGAAATTCCATCAGTGTACCACTTGATGGAATTTGTTTGGTAGGTATAATTTATTGATTCGTCTACCCATTCTTTCTTATTACTCAACTCCAAACGATATTGTTTTTCGAAGTTGTACTTCTTGACCATGTCATCTCTTGGTATATCTATTAAAGGCATTGACTTAGAAAGAGAGTCTTTCTCTCTGACACTTATGATTTTACCTGGTCCAGTTCCTTCTTTTGCAAATCTCAAGAATGCACTTTTTGCAGTACTTCCAACGACAATATGTAGTGGGGATAAATGAAGGATCACCTCCATTGCTGCTGTAGGACAGGTTCTCATTGCTCCAGTGATACATAAGCAAGCAAGCCTTTGCACCTTTTCAAGTGCCTTTCTTGTTTTTTCCAGTTCGGTTCTTTTGTGCCATGCAACCGCACCGTAGGTGATGATGGGTCTCACCATTATGGTGTACATCCATCTCAGGATGTTTGGTTTACATCCCCATGATTTTCCTGCAAGTCTCTTGCATATCATTAGGGCTTTCGTGACTTTCCCGACAGTTTGTTCTACATGCTTGTTCCAGAGGAGTTTACTGTCTAGTGTAATACCTAGATATTTTACCTCGCTCTTCATTTCTATTATCTCACCAGCTAATGTGGTTGCTCTCATATGTGGTAAAAGTCTTTTCTTTGTAAATGGTACGATCGTGGTTTTTGAAGGATTTATACTTAGTCCCACTGAAACACACCATTTTCTTGTGATTGTCAGCCCTTTCTGTATTATATCACAGAGGACTTCTTCGAACTTTCCATAGGCTATAATAACAATGTCATCAGCAAAGCCGATGCATCGTATGCCCTGTGAAGTAAGACATTCTAATAGTTCATCTACAACTAGGCTTCACAGCAAGGGTGAAAGTACCCCTCCCTGAGGACATCCTCTTGTAGTGATGATACTCTGGATGTTTTGTCCAGCATATGCCTCAGCCGTTATGTATATATTTACATTCATTCATGTGTATGCGTCCACGCATATACGCACAAACAAATAAACAAATACAGTTTGTTTGTATTTTTATATTCTCGGATCGCCATTTAGTTATTTTATTTCCAAGGTAGAAATTTTATGGTTCGAACAAATTCTAGCATTCACCTTATACACTTGCTGGAAAAAAGCCCCTACAGCTTCTACCTTCTCCTAAGTATCTTCTATCATGAAAAAGTTATCATCGAAAACGGCACCCTCCGGATCTATTCCTGCAATCGTTAGTACGTCTTCGTTATCTGTTGTCCTCTCGAGTTTAAGGCATGCAAGATCGTTTCAATAACTTTTTCTAAATATTTTCCCATTCTCAAAGTTAAAATTTGAAGTTGAAGCTGATTGCGCAGAGAGAAGTGATTGAGCTGGAGAAAATGCGTTATTTCAAGATTTTTTTGTTTTAAAGCAATGCGATTATGAGGAGTTGATGTTCCTGCAACAGGAAGAATTTTACTGGCAGAAGTCGAAAAAGGTTTTTTTTTCGACGTTAGGTATTCTCTGAGCACGAGTTGTATCACGAATAGTGCGGCTTTTGTCAGAAAATACACAGAAAATACACATCGGTTATGACTTTAAAACATTTATTACACTTAGAACTCATCACAAAAGTACACCCGCTTCATATGAAATTAGTGTGAAAACTGAAAATTAATAGACAATCTATCTGGGAGCTGGGGTAGGGCCATATTCTTTTTCATCGAAAGAAACAAGACAAAATGTCGATCTTGTTGAATAGTCTTGATGGGGATACCCCGATTAAGAAAATTAAAAGGAGTGGGCGGGAATGGTACACTGCATGGAGTGCTTGCTTGAGTCGTTCAGCAACCGTGGAAGTGTGCACATCGTTGGCGACTTTCATAGTGGACATTTTACATAGAGGCGCGAGTGCTAATAGTAGTGATTTAGATCTACCGAAACCAAGTGGCAAGTTAGCCTAGGTGGTAGAGGAGCAGAATAATTCAGAGTGGAAGGTCGTGGGTTCGATTCTCACCCCGGGCAAGGCCTTTTTTTAAATTATTTCTGGCAAGAAGTTTCTAGGAGAAGAAAACAACAGCAACAACAAGAGCAGATGGTCAAACCAACGGGGACATCGAAAGATGGTCCCCCAACAACAACAAAAGGTGCTGGAACATCAGGCGATGTAACAGCAGATACACAGATAGCGGGGCCATCCAGAGGCCGAACAACAAATACGGCAGCATCTGCTGAACCTTCAAGGTCAAGGAAAATGACAACAACAGAGTCATCGGCACGTGTCGAGGCCAAAACCATGAGCATGGCAACTGCCAAAACAACAAGCCCTACCAAAGGCAAATCACCAGGGCCGACATGTGCCGAAGCAACTGAGGCAAATAAGAGGAGGCGCTCCATAAACTACAAGCCGAACCTTGTTGTGAAGAAGCCCATAGGTGATGCAGCCCAGAAAATTGAAGGTCGTGAACGGTCAGCCAAGTCATCGGCTCAGGCCAAAATCCAGAAGCAGCTGGACAGCTCCTCCAACGACGAAGAAGACAACAACAACGACAGCAAGGGAGAAGGCGACGAGGCTGAGGCTGATGCCGTAAACGTCAAAGAGGCTGAAGAAGAAGTAGCGAAGAACCCAGAGCCAGCCAACGAGATCGCCGACGTAACAGGCGATGAAAACGTAGCTGTCGTTGATGCCGAAGAAGACATAATATCTTACATGTCAGTAGAAGGAGAAGGGCACTACGTCAGTGGCGAGATAGTGGATCTGTCGGAGGAAGAAGAGGACGAACAGATTGAAACGCTCACGCAGCAGATTTGATCGCTCATAGAGTTGGTTGAATCACTACGAAAGAAGCAGGAAGCGAGAAGGGAGAAGGAGCGCCAAGTGACTCTTGAGCAGCGCACCCGCCAACAAGCGCTCCAAGAGCAACTTGAAGATACGCAACAGCAGCAGCCTCTTAAACAACAACAACCACTCCCAGACCAGCAGCAGCCACATAAGCAGCAATCAAAGAAGCAGCCACAACAACAGCTTCACAAACAGCAACAGCCTCGGCAACCACAGCATCAGCCTCAGCAGCCGCAGCCAAAACAACAACAACAACCACAACCACAACAACAACGACAACAGACACAGAAGCAGCAACAAACGCAACAGCAACAACTGCAGAAGTCAGAACAGCAGCAGACCCAACAGCAGCCGATGCAGCAGGAGCAGAGACAACAGCAGCAGTCACAACAACAACAGCAACAGGCAAAAGCAAAGAAAGGTAAGGTGCCACCTATAAATACTTATAAAATGGAAATAAAAGAAACTATCGAAATATGTAGGTCGGTCGTAGGCAACAATTTTATACTAAATGCAGACAGGCATTCTATTCAGTGCTCTTCTTTAGAGCACTACAAAAAAGTTAAAGACCTTCTGTCTCAAACTAAAACTGAGTATTGTAGTTTCACCCCAAAGGAAGACAAGCTTCAAACAGTCCTCCTAAAGGATATCGAATCCTCTACGGATCCGCAGGCGCTCTTAGCTGAGCTCCGTCAAGTGGCAAGCGACGATCTCGATTTTATCGGGGTCAGACCGTTTACCACAGTCAAAGCCAGACGGGAGAAACGAAAGTTACCATTCTTCCTAGTTCAACTCTCGCCCCAAAGCAAATTGAGTGGTCTAAGGAATATAACAGTCCTGGATTACCAAGTTGTACGATGGGAAAAACTAAATAAGCAGAAAGACATGCTTCAATGCATGAACTGCCAAGGGTTTGGACACATTGCAGTTAACTGTGGTATGGACCCAGTCTGCGTTAAATGTGGAGATACCCACAAAACAGGGGAGTGTAAACTTGGGCAAGATAGGGTCACAGATATGACCCAGTTAAAATGTGCGCTCTGCCGAGGCTCCGGGCACCCCGCAAACTATCGGGGATGTCCGAAGTTTTAGGAGATAAAGCAAAACAAAGCTCAAAAGAAAACAGTTGAGGTGAGACGCCCTGAAGTACGCCAAACAACAACTTCCGTCAATCCTGCAATTTCTTACGCCGCAATGGCGTCTGGAAAGGGAAAAACGGTACAGCCTCAACCACAGGTAGCCAAACAGGTCCAAGTACATACAGCTCCTGTGCCAGAGGCAGATCTGATGCAGGTGTTGCTGACCATTCATGGTCAGTTAACCGACGTGCAAAAACAGATCAGGGAGCAGGCGGCTAGGGTAGATTACCTCTACTCTATTCTGCCGGCAACGCTTAATGGTTAAAGGCGCGCTGCCTGAGCGACCCTTTAAGATCCTAGCTGTGAATGTAAATTCGCTGATTAGAACCGAACGTAGAGCAAACCTCTTTCATTTTCTGCAAGACAAAAGTCCTGATGTGTTTATGGCTAGCGAAACTAAGCTAAATCAGAAACACAAACTGACTTATAAAAATTACAATATCGTAAGAAGGGATCGGCCCAACTCCTCTCAAGGGGGTGGGGTCGCCATTTTCATACGAAAGGGCATTAAACATAAAGTTATATATAATAGTGAAGTGCGAAGATTCGGGTTGCTAGAAGCCTGCATCGTTTGCATTCCTCTCCAGCAGGGGAAAAGAATGTACACAATCGCGGTGTACGCACCTGACGCACCTCAGCCAGCTAATTTTATCGCAGAACTCGAAAAACTTTTTGAATGCTTAAGACTGAACTTAGATGAAAATTATTATCTCATGGCAGGGGACTTAAACGCCAAACATGTAGATTGGGGAAACCAAATACAAAATCCTAGAGGGAACCATCTTTTTAATTGGATGGGTCGATACAGTGTTGAGTGTAGGATCGACCTTTTGGCTACAGATAGACCGTCATTTCCGAGAAGTGGTAGTTTTCTGGATCTTTTACTGCTTGACTCACGACTTGTTATATCTGACGCAACAAATCAACAGACAAGAAATTGTTTACGAACAATTGAATACGACAGTGATCACTGCGGACTTGCCACCGTAATACAGCTTCCGAGCGTACTTGTGGAGTTGGATGAGTATGTGTCTGTGCACTCTTACAATTTCAGTAAGATGCGCTAGCCACGCTTCTCCAACGCCTTGGCAAGAGAAATACGTTCCGATGACATTTTTCCACCAAATGACAGAAACCTGACGAACCTCGAGATCGACGGGTTTCTGACTCAAATGGATACGACTATAAAACGAACAATGGACAAAACAATCCTAAAATATAAGGAACAAGACCCTACTGGTTTATACAAGAACGCGACAATCGGCGCACTACACCGACAAAAAAGTGGACTGCTGACTAGGTTGAAACTTCTTTATAGACGTTTCACGGACACACGTGATCTGGAGATTAGGACATTGAAGTCGTCGATCAAAATCATTAACGTTCTGATTAGACGAAACTATAGATTATCTATTAATTTATATTGGGATAACAGAATTCGGACTGTTAATTCTAGCGACCTTAGTATGTTTCCCCAAATAAATAAGACATTTAGAAGAAATGATCAAAACGATCTTCCATGTCTTAAACTCCAGAGGACAACAGATAACGAAGACGTACTAACGATTGTGGGAATTGATCCGGAGGGTGCCGTTTTCGATGACTATTTTTATATGATAGAAGATCCTCAGGAAAAGGTAGAAGCTGTAGGGGCTGCTTTCCAGCAAGTATATAAGGTGAATGCTAGCATTCGTCCGAATCATGACCTGGAGAACAGAGCCTTGCTGCACAATTTCTATCTTGGAAATAACATAACGCAATGGTGTTACGACATCTCCCTGAGGAAGCCATAGACATTTATACCACACTGTTTAACAACGCATTGAATAATGCATATTATCCAGTGAGTTGGAAGACAGCTGTGGTCCATCCTCTCCCCAAAAACGGAAAGGACAGCTCCAATCCAGCAAATCTTCGGTCGATAAGTCTTCTTCCAAGTATCAGTAAGGTATTCGAAAAGATTCTCATAGAGCTCTGTTCAAGTGGGCTGAGGACAAGAATATTATTCCAGACAATCAGTTTGGCTTTAAGGCGGGACATGATACTATTCATGCCGCGTCTAAGTTAGTTTCTGATGTTCAATGGAGCAAAGCGAAAAATCAATGCACAGGTGCCGTTCTTGTTGATTTAGAGAAGGCTTTTGACACCGTATGGTTAGAGGGTCTTTATCTGAAATTAACCAGATTTGGAATAAGTAAACCACTGTTATATATGCTTCATGACATGCTCAATGGTAGAAAGTTTGTTGTCAAAAGTGGCAATGTAACTTCCGCCACAACTTTTGATATTAAAAACGGTCTACAGCAAGGAGCTGTGAACTCGCCGACTCTTTTTAGTATTTACACCAGCGATCTGATAGGTAGTCTCACTCATGCGATTGCGTATGCCGATGACCTTGTAGCGTACAGGACGGGTCCAAAAGTTGAAGTCATCAGAATTCTCTTGCAGCGCGACTTCGACAAGATTCAGCGATATTGTGATGACTGGAAGTTAAAAATTAACTTTCAAAAATCAGAAACTATCCTGTTTAGAACCCCTTTGTCTAAGGCTTCTAGGGATTCAAGAAAGAACTGGAGAAATCTAGTGATCGTTGGACCAAGTGGACATCCACTGGCGAGTAAAGATGTGGTAAAGTATCTTGGTATCTGGCTAGATCAGTATCTATATTCCAATCGACTTATAGATGCTGCTCTGGCCAGAGCTAGGGTAGCGTTTGCTCTGACAAGACGGTTGTTTTATAGCAGCCGCCTTGAAAACAGGGTAAAGGTGATTTGCTACATGGCCCTCATCCGGCCTATGATTGCCTATGGGTGCCCTGTGTGGTTTAACGTTGCCCCATCTCAAATGGAAAAGATTCGGGTGTTTGAGAGGCAGTGTCTTAGGACCTGTCTTGGATTACACAGAACACCAGAGTCGGAGTACAAACATTATTATGCCAATGAGGTCTTATACAACGGGGCCAATATAAACAGGATAGATAACTTTTTAATTAAGCTGATTCGGGGTCACATTGCAAGAGCGATGACCTCAGCCAATGGACTTATTTTCGGGGCTTACTACCCCAATGAAGAATATTATGAGAGCGTTTGTCTTAACGGATTCATCCTGCCCGAGACATTCCTCTATTAAGACAGTCGGGGGCTGATACAGGATAGATTGGCGGTTCCGTTAATCTACCACGTCGGCCGTAGAACTGTGGATCGGCGAATCCTGTATGGTCGAGACGTCGGCTCTGGGAACGGAGCAGAACGTCTGCGGTTCAGTAGAGCTGTGCCCCTTCGGGATAAAAAAGGACGTAGATAAGCAAGTTAAAAAATTCTGGTGGTTGGGTGACCACCTTGATATTGATGGTTAGTCGAAGTTGTTGCCTTGGCCGACCTACGTACTTCTAAGGTATAACTAGGTAGATTAAGTAGGACAGTGACGGTGGCACCAAAAAAAAGATAAATAAAATATCCAAAAAATTGCTGTCTGCTGTCTGTGGATATGTGCTTGAGCGCATACATATGTATATGTGTTAATATATGCATATGTATGCGCGTGTGTTCATGTGCATAGGCTGATGACAAAAAAAAAAAAAAAAAAAAAAAACCCTGCTGGTGGCTGTTCTAGTTTTAAGTTATTTTAAGTAGTTTTAAGGTATTTACGTATATTTACGTATATTTTAGTTTTATTTAGGTTAATATAGTTTTATTTAGGTACAGGGTAGTTTTAAGTTTTTAAATAAAAAATGTCATTGAAAAACAAGTTTTTTTAACGAATTTTCTTGTTTAGGTTTAAGTAATATAGATTTAAATTTACACTAGAATTTACGCCGAAAGGCATTTTTAATATATAGCTATAGAATAATTTAGAGCGCCCGTATGGGGCCAGTGAGTTAGTTAAGTTATTCTGTAAGCTAGTTTTTAAGGTTTTTGTCTAGCATTTAAGTTAGTTATAAGTTAAATGGAAAATAAAAATTTCAAAAAAAAAAAAAAAAAGAGTGGCAGACGACGGATTTGAAGGGCGTGGGTTCGAGTCCCACTGTGGTCAGGGCTTTTTTTTTAAATAAATTCTCGGAAAAGGTAACCAGAAATAGAGAGCAACAAGAAAGAAAGATGGGAAAACCAACGGGGACATCGAAAGATGGTCCCCCAGTTGGAGGAGCATCAGGTGGTGTATCTTCCGACAACCAAGTAGCGGGGCCACCAGGGCAGTCCAAAGCTCAAAGAGCAACAAAAACGGCAGAAGCTGGACCATCCATGTCCAACATAGCAGCAGCAACAACAACAACGACAACAACATCGTCATCGGCACGTGCCGAGGTCGGAACCAGCTGCAGGCAACTGCAAAAACGTCTAGCCATCAAAGGAAAAAATACAGGACCGGCATTTGTCGAAGAACCAGACCCATTGAAGAGAAGGCGCTATATAAGATATAAGCCAAATCTGGTAGTTAAGAAGCGTACCGCAGATGTAGAAGCAGCCCAGAACACCGGACATTCAACCGTGAAGACGTAACCCAGTACCCAAAAACAAATTATTGCTAACCTTGCATTTTTATTTAAGTTCATAAAATCATACATTCTCACGCAAATTGTTTAACTAGCTAACTGTGCATCTTTACAAATAATATATCATATTCTATTTTTCATTATCACAACGTTAGCTTTGTATTTATTTTAACATATTATATTCTTAATTGCATTTTCACAACAAACTGTTTAGTCTGCACTTTACCATTCCCATAGATACAATAATTGTCAATCATTATAAAATACCATGTAAAATAATTTTCTGAAGAAGTCTGTAGCGTTACGCTGCTTAAAAGGAATTTGTGTTTTTTTAAATATTCTCTTGGTCGTAGATATAACTGGCGCAGTCGAAAGTTGGAATAGTATACACTTCACGTTCCGGAAATGAACCTTCATAAAATAATATGTTATAATTACGCTTTATCGGGTCAGGCAGTTCTAGAAAACGAATATTAAATAAAAATAAATGTGTATAAAAAAAAAATAATAAAAAAAACAATTCGCGAAAATTAACGACGGTTTCTCGTTAAATGGAAACAAACTAAAGAAAATAAATTCAGTGTTAAATCGTAACTAATGTGAAAAAAAAGAAAAGCATCTTTAATAAATAACTTATAAAATAATAATTAATAAACTTTGTGTGAAACTAACAACGGCTCATTGTTAAGTGGAAACATAATACATAGTAAGAGGGAAAAACTCACTTCAACAAAATTTATTTGACGAAAATAACAAGTGACATCAATTCAGGACAACAAAAACTATTCAACAGAAGACAACAATCAAGAAAATGCTTTTGCTCATCCTGTAAGTCCATCCTTTTTTTACCTTATTTATGAAATCCGTGAACAAATTTGATATTAATAGAAATTTTGATGAATTAGAAGAACTAGAAAACATGGCTGTAAGCCAAGCAAATATAGCTCTTAATTTGAACAATAACCCTAACCCAATTAATGCAGGAGTTGAACAAGAGGTTGTGGCAAACCCAATTGACCTTTTTAGCTCACTTAAAATACCCGATGCCATCAAAGATTTACCAAACTTTAATGACAACCCAAGGTTACTGCATGAGTTCATAAAAAATGTGGAGGAAATCCTCTACCTAATGATACCAATTGATGGTACGGCACAATACGTAACAAAATCGTGGGCGATGCAAATATAGTTTTGAATATGTTTGGGACCCAGCTTAGATGGCTAGATATTAAGAATAACTTAACACTCCACTACGCAGACAAAAGAAACGAGACTTCACTCATAAGGGACCTTCACGGTCTAACCCAAGGTTATAGATCAGGAGAAAAATATTACAGTCTTGTAGTAGAAATATTATCTGCAATGTGTAATCAACTGCAGATCAACGAATTGAACCAAAATGTCATTACCGCCAAAACAACGCTTTTCAACGAGATGCTTAAACACCTTCCTTTCAGGCTTAAAAGAACCTTTAGGCTCAACAGTTCGAGCAATGAAACCAACCTCACTAAGCCAGGCGTTTTCTTTTTGCATCAGGGAGCAAAATATATTTTACACCCAATACGACGCTAACATTCAACAACGAAACCCATTCCAACAATATAGACCAAATAATACGAGATTATTTTCCCCAAATCAAAGACAAAATAACGAAGGTAATCACTTCCAGCAGTATAAACTGAATAATGGTAGACCCTTTTTTCCAAACGAAAGACAGAGTAATGACAGAGCCCAATTCCAGCAATATAGACCGAACAATAATAGATTCTATTCCCCAACTCCAAAACAAAATAATGACAGACTGTTCCCTCAAAATAATAATATTAAATATTTTAACCCACAACGATTAAACAATCGATTCATGCCAGAACCAATGGACACAAGGTCGGGAAACAGCCGAGTTCGTAGCACACAATTCAATAGACCAGAGCCAATAGACACATACTCTGGTAATAGCAGAAATAGAACTAACGATTTTCGGCAAAATAGACAAATGTATAACACCGAGATTTTACCAAATAATAATTATGAAACTCAATCTGGTCAAGACCTATCGCAAAACGATTTAACCGGCATAAAGTACTATCCTAACTTAGATCAATTTCAAAACGGAAATAATACCGAAGAAAACATAACCGACGTAATTTTTTTAGAAATAGCCTCGGATACCCAATGAATAATGTTGCATATACACACAGTAATAACTTCCCCTATATAAACATTTCTTCTCCCTTTGGTATCCTTAAATTTCTAATAGACACAGGTGCATCGGCATCCTTTCTAAACCCTGAATATATTCATCCGGAAGACATACAGACTTCAAAACCCACAGTTATCTCCACTGTTTTACAAAAACATTACGTTGATAAAGAGGTTACACTTCCTATGTTTAAAGAATTTCGTCATAATGGAAATGCAAAATGTTTAGCTTTCAAATGTCATAAGTACTTTGATGGCCTTATCGGCCTTGATATTCTTAAAAAAATAGAAGCCCAAATTGATATAAAGAATGAACAACTTATAGTTAGCAATACGAAAATCCCTTTACAGCTTAAACCCAATTTTATAAAAAAAAATTACTATATACCAGCTAATTCTAAAGTGATAGTACAACTACCAGTAGATATTTCAGATGGAGAAATTGATATTTCAGATGGAGAAATTAATTGAGCCAGTAGAAATTAAACCTAAACTACATAGTCCTGAAGGACTCTTTTGTGGCAACAATTGGCATAACTACATAGAAATTTTAAATTATTCCAATCAAGATCAAACATTTTCACTAGATCAACCCCTTAAGGCTATAAAATACGAGAATTATAACTACATAGAATTCAATAATTTCAATTTTTCTCTAAACTACGGAAAACAAAAACCCATTCAAAACAATGATATCTCTGAGCTAATTAAAACCGATCATCTTAACTTCGAAGAGAAAAAGATGGTTCTAAAACATTGCCATGAATTCCAAGTTGTTTTCTTTAAAGAAGGAGACAAACTCACCTTCTCTAATAAGATAAAACATAAGATTAGAACGACTGACGATATTTAAATTCAAACCAAATCATATCGCTACCCATACATTCACAAAGAAGAGGTGAAGAAACAAATCGACGAGATGCTTAAAAATGGCATTATTCGTCCCAGTTTTTCTCCATGGAGCTCTCCGGTCTGGATAGTAGCGAAGAAAACTGACTCTAGTGGCAAGAAAAAATGGCGACTCGTCATAGGTTATAGAAAGATCAATGACAAAACTATTTGCGACAACTACCCATTGCCCAACATAAACGAAATCTTAGATAATTTCGGTAGAGCACTCTATTTTACAAGTCTCGACCTTGCCAGCGGATTTCATCAAATAGAGATGGATCCAGCCGACATTGAAAAGACCGCTTTTACCGTTGACGGAGGTCACTTCGAGTATACCCATATGCCGTTTGGGCTTAAAAACGCCCCTTCGACATCCAAAGGGTCATGGACAACCTCTTACGCGAACATATAGGCAAAATATGCCTTGTCTATATGGACGATATAATAATATTTTCTACTTCTCTTCAAGAACACAAAGAAAACATAAAGAAAGTAGTATTTAAGCTTCGGGAAGCTAATCTTAAGATTCAGATAGATAAATGTGATTTCTGCCAAAAAGAAATAGCGTTCCTCGGGCACATCGTGACAACCAACGGTGTAAAACCCAACCCAGACCGTATACACGCCATACAAAATTTCCCCATCCCCAAGAATCAAAAAGAAATAAAAAGCTTCCTTGGACTATAAGGCTACTACGTCAAATTTATTAAAGATTTTGCCCGTTTAGCCAAGCCATTGACCGAATGCCTTAAGAAAAATCGAGAAGTGGTGCACACGGAAAATTTCGTCAAAACCTACAAACATTGCCAAGATATCCTTTCGAATGATCCGATCCTTCAACACCCCGACCTTAGCAAGCCATAGGAGCAATTCTGTCTCAAGGACCTATTGGTAGTGACCTACCCATTTGCTATGACAGCAGAACTTTGACCGACTCGGAAATAAACTACTCGACAATTGAGAAAGAACTTTTAGCCATTGTATGGGCTACAAAGTATTTCCGGCCCTACCTTTACGGTAACAAATTTAAAATAGTTACTGATCACAAATGACCTTCATTTTCTCTTCAGCTTATATTAGAAATAAGCAACACACAACAAAATTCATTCGAAATGATTTTTCGAAACAAACAAAGACGAACTCTTATGCAACCCCAATTTTCTGAACAAGATTTAATAGATATCTTTAAAAAATACGCTTCACCAAATAAGCTTAACGCACTATACACAGACGACGAAACCTTTAAGAAAATTCAAATCGTATATTATAAGTATTTCTCTCGTTATAAAGCAATCAGATGCAACCAAAATGTAAAAGACATTACTAACGAAGACGACCAAGACCAACTCATTAGAAACTACCACATTAATAACAACCACAGAGGTATTAATGAAACACTTACGCATCTGAAAAGAACATATTTTTTACCTTTCATGAAAGATAAAATAACAAACAATTGCGATACTTGTCAAAGACCATTAAATATTATCCACGCGGACATAATTCTATTAATCATAAACAAATACTAACAATAATTGATTAATTTTCGAAATTTTCCGCAGCATACACTCTTTTGAATAGGAATAGCTTAACAGTAATAAGCTCCTTTAAACATTTCCTTAGCCTTCACGGCATTCCAAAGAAAATAATTACAGATCAAAGAAGTGAATTCACAGCTACATTTTTTTCGGACTTCTGTAAACAATACAACATTTGTGAAGGGATCACACCAGTGATCATTTCCCTTCTCGAGCTTCCATAATTGAAACCTCACAGCATGTGCCTAGCGCCATGTCTTCATATAATATTCTAACCCTTGCTACGTCATATCAACCTAAAACGATTCATTTGTATCCATTTAAAATACGTTGCCCATTCACAAGCATTCCACATAAAAAATATACACTCCAAATGCATTGCCATGATTGCCCGAGATATAGTTTCATGAGAAAATGTGTACACACTTCTAACTCCAAGTGTGTTGTCATTATCGCATAAGATATGTAGGTTCATGGGCAAATGTGTATACATTTCTATGGAACGAATGACCAAATGCAAGCGACAAACGTTAATTAAATTAAATAAAGATCCACAACACGGGATCTTTGCACATTGATCACCATCTAACATCGCTTCAACAGAGCAGCAGTAATGCCCCTGTTGAAAGACTACATTCAACTCTCACAGAGATATACAGGATAATTCATATGAGAAGAACAAACAAAAATCACGACGAGATTCTCAACGAAACTCTAATAACATACAATAACGCAGTACATTCTTCAACTAGGCTCACACCATATGAACTGTTTTATGGACGAACATTTAAATTCAAAGATTTACAATGCAATAATGTCCATGACTATTTAGAAAAACTTCACGAATTTCAAAACAAACTGCACCCCGAGATAAAAGAAATGATAGATAGAAATAAAAACCAAAACATTAACTTAACAAAGATAGGGCAAAACCTATGTCGTACAGATCAGGCTCATTTATTTATCGCAAGAAAACAGAAGAAATAAAATCACACCCAAGTTTAGCAAACATAAACTTAAACACAATAATAGATATACAGTTATTACACTTAAAAATCAAAAACTTCATGAAAGCAAATTAATAAAGAAAAGAAAATTTCAGGTTTCTAACCCCCATCCTTGCACAAGTACTGGAAATACGAGATTTAATGAACTGTAATGGACTACTTCCCCTCAAACTAGGGAAGTCGCGAATAATAAATTCGCACCAAAATCTTTTTCATGTAATAAGACTGGACGACTATAGACAGAACATCGATAAAATTTCAAAATCAGTACACTTAACAATTTTACAGAAGTAAAAGAGACTATTAGCATTTTAAAACTAAAACTTGAGGACTTAGAAACAAAATTCGAAACAATCAAACCTAGAATAAGACTACCAAGAGGCTTAATTAACGGACTCGGGAACATTATAAAGACTATCACAGGAAACATGGACGCAGACGATGCACTCCATATAAACAAGCAAATAGATACCATACTAGCAAACGAAAACAAATTCGAGGACGATTTTGACACACAAAACAAACTTAACAAACAAATGATCAAACGTTTTGAAAATATAACAAAACATATTAACAAACAACAAGCACACATTAGCAATTTCCTTCAAAATTCTCAAAACAATATCGGAAAAGAACTAGCTTCTTACAACATGTTCATACTATAAATTACAATATTGAAATTCTGGGAAATCATCTAAGCAATATAATCGAAGCAATATCCTTAGCTAGAGTGAATATTATCTCCAAAAATATATATATACTAGGTCATGATGAATCGACACAACTTGATACCTTGTTCAGAAAACAAAATGTAAATATCATATCAGATGAGCATATATATGAACTGCTTGATTTACAAGCATATTATAATAATACGAATATAGTCTTTAATGTGAGAATTCCAATGTTCACGGATAACGTAAATGAGTTTTTTCACCTTATTCCCATACCAATAAAAAACAAAATTATCCACACAAAACCTTTTGTTTCCTTTTCTCTTTCCAAAATCCTGTACTACGAACAAAAATGCCAAAACATCGAAGGGACATTCTACTGCCCTTTATCCAAACTTGAAGAAAACACCGAATCATCACGATGCGTTGGGAAATTATTTCAACATCAAGATGCGGAATGCAATGCGATCGAAACTACAAGAGCAACAGATATCCAACAACCTGAAATCCAATACTTACTAACAATTGACTTACCATCAACAATAATTAAAACAACATGCAACCCAGGAAATATTACAATTTATGGCACAACCCTGATACATTTCAAAAAATGTGCAATCACTATCAACAATTACACATATGACAATACCGAGACAACCTACTTCGACGAGATAAGAATCTACCCAGCATTATTCAATAAAGTCAACACCACCAAAACTGCCGAGATTATAACACTCTCATGAACAGCCGATATTATCATGGGCTACGTCACAGTTACAGTTACCATCACCATTTTGTGTTTCATCATCATAAAGGTGCGGAAATATGAGACAAATGAGAGGCCAACTGACGACAACATCAGCATCAACACGATTGATAACACCCACAACATGGAGGCCCAGAACGCTCAACCCATCAAGACTCCTGTACCGAAATCTCGTCTTCTATGGGCATCGCTCCATTCTTAGGGGGGAGGAGTTACATACCCCTACAACACCGGACATTCAACCGTGAAGACGTAACCCAGTACCCACCAACAAATTATTGCTAACCTTGCATTTTTATTTAAGTTCATAACATCATACATTCTCACGCAAATTGTTTAACTAGCTAACTGTGCATCCTTACAAATAATATATCATATTCTATTTTTTATTATCACAACGTTAGCTTTGTATTTATTTTAACAAATCATATTCTAAATTGCATTTTCACAACAAACTGTTTAGTCTGCACTTAGCTATTCCCATAGATACAATAATTGTCAACCATTATAAAATACCATGTAAAATTATTTTCTGTAGAAGTCTCTTGAATGAATTTGTGTTTTTTTAAATATTCTCTTGGTCGTAGATATAACTTGAGCGTTCAGCCAATGCCTCGGCTCAGGCCAAAATACAGAGGCAGCTAGATAGCTCCTCCAAAGACGATGACGACAACAACGAAAACAACGACAAGAACGAAGAAGGCGATGATGAAGCTGAGGCGGATGACAATCACGTCGAAGAGGCGGACGGAGCAATCGCCGCCGACAATCAAAACGACCAGGACGCCAGTCTTACAGGCGAGGAAAATGCCGCTGACGCAGATGCTGACGACATCTCATATATATCTGTGGAAGCAGAAGGACATTACGTCAGTGGTGAGGTAGTCGAGCTGTCTGACGAAGAAGAGGATCAGCAGATTGAGGCTTTGACGGAGCAAATCTCTTCACTCATAGAGCTTGTTGAAGCGCTCAAAAAGAAGCAGGAGGCAAGACGGAAGAAGGAGCGCATAGCTGCTCTTGAGCAGCGTACCCACCAACAAGCGCTCCAAGAGCAGGCAACGTAACAACAGAAGCCTAATCAGGAACAACAACCACTCCCAGACCAGCAGCAGCCACAGAAGTAGCAATCAAAAAAGCAGCCACAATAACAGCTTCACAAACAGCAACCGCCTCGGCAACCACAGCAGCAGCCTCAGCATCCGCAGGCAAAACAACAACAACAACCACAACCACAACCACAACCACAACGACAACAGACATAGAAGCAGCAACAGCAGCAGCAACAACCGCAACAGGAACAACCCCAGCAGTCAGAACAGCAGCATTTCTTTTCGGCAGAAATCACATTTATCTATCTGAATCTTTAGATTAGCTTCCCGAAGCTTAAATATTACTTTCTTAATGTTTTCTTTGTGTTCTTGAAGAGAAGTAGAAAATATTATTATATCGTCCATATACCAAGGCATATTTTGCCTATATGTTCGCGTAAAAGGTTGTCCATGACCCTTTGGATGTCGAAGGTGCGTTTTTAAGCCCCAACGGCATATGGGTATACTCGAAGTGACCTCCGTCAACGGTCTTTTCAATGTCGGCTGGATCCATCTCTATTTGATGAAATCCGCTGGCAAGGTCGAGACTTGTAAAATAGAGTGCTCTACCGAAATTATCTAAGATTTCGTTTATGTTGGGCAATGGGTACTTGTCGCAAACAGTTTTGTCATTGATCTTTCTATAATCTTTGACGAGTCACCATTTTTTCTTGCCACTAGAGTCAGTTTTCTTCGCTACTATCTAGACGGGAGAGCTCCATGGAGAAGAACTGGTACGAATAATGCCATTTTTAAGCATCTCGTCGATTTGTTTCTTCACATCTTCTTTGTGAATGTATGGGTAGCGATATGATTTGGTGTGAGTTTAAATATCGTCAGTCGTTCTAATCTTATGTTTCATCTTATTAGAGAAGGTGAGTTTGTCTCCTTCTTTAAAGAAAACATCTTGGAATTCTCTTCGGAGTTAAGATGATCGGTTTTAATTAGCTTACAGATATCATTGTTTTGAATGGGTTTTTGTTTTCCGTAGTTTAGAGAAAAATTGAAATTATTGAATTCTATGTAGTTATAATTCTCGTATTTTATAGCCTTAAGGGGTTGATCTAGTGAAAATGTTTGATCTTGATTGGAATAATTTAAAATTTCTATGTAGCTTTTTTTTTTTTTTTTTTTTTTATAATGCACACGCGCTCAAGGGGTTTGTTATAGCCCTTTTAATGATAAGTCACAGCGCGAGCGATAGGAATTTAGGGAGGAAGGGAAAGGAGGTTTCGATGAACATTGATCTTGAATGTCTGCAGATCAAAATGGCAAGGAAAAATTGTGCCAGGCAATTCATTCCACATTCGTGTTGTACGCTATGCCAATTGTTGGCACAAAAGAGTCCTTCAGGAATATGTAGTTTAGGTTTAATTTCTACTGGCTCAATTAATATATCTCACTTTAGAATTAGCTGGTATATAGTAATTTTTTTTTTATAAAATGTTGTTTAAGCTGTAAAGGGATTTTCGTATTGCTAACTATAAGTTGTTCATTCTTTATATCAATTTGGGCTTTTAATTTTTTAAGAATATCAAGGCCGATAAGGCCATCAAAGTACTTATGACATTTGAAAGCAGAACCAACAGCAGCCGATGCAGCAGCAGCAGAGACAACAGCAGCAGTCACAACAACAGCAGCAACAACAGCAACAGCCACAAGCAAAGAAAGTAAAGGTGGCACCTATTAATACCTTTAAAATGGAAATAAAAGACACTATAGAAATATGTAGGTCGGTCGTAGGCAACAGTTTTACAATTAAGCGGCTAAACGCAGACAGGCATTCTATTCAGTGCTCATCTTTAGAGCACTACAAAAAAGTCAAAGACCTTCTGTCTCAAACAAGAACTCAGTATTACAGTTTCAACCCGATGGAAGGCAAGCTTCAAACAGTTCTCCTGAAGGGTATCGAATCCTCTACGGATCCACAGGCACTCTTAGCAGAGCTCCGTCAAGTGGCGGGAGTTATATCTACAACCAAGAGAATATTTAAAAAAAACACAAATTCATTTTAAGCAGCGTAACGCTACACACGAGTTTATTCAAGAGACTTCTTCAGAAAATTATTTTACATGGTATATTATAATGATTGACAATTATTGTATCTATGGGAATGGTAAAGTGCAGACTAAACAGTTTGTTGTGAAAATGCAATTAAGAATATGATTTGTTAAAATAAATACAAAGCTAACGTTGTGATAATGAAAAATAGAATATAATATATTATTTGTAAAGATGCACAGTTAGCTAGTTAAACAATTTGCGTGAGAATGTATGATGTTATGAACTTAAATAAAAATGCAAGGTTAACAATAATTTGTTGGTGGGTACTGGGTTACGTCTTCACGGTTGAATGTCCAGTGTTGTAGGGGTATGTAACTCCTCCCCCTAAGAATGGAGCGATGCCCACAGAAGACGAGATTTCGGTACAGGAGTCTTGATGGGTTGAGCGTTCCGGGCATCCATGTTGTGGGTGTTATCAATCGTGTTGATGCTGATGTTGTCGTCAGTTGGCCTCTCATTTGTCTCATATTTCCGCACCTTTATGATGATGAAACACAGAATGGTGATGGTAACTGTAACTGTGACGTAGCCCATGATAATATCGGCTGTTCATGATTTATTCTTTAGTAGGTCCAGTTCTGCAAGGTTTCGAAAGCTGAAGTCCTGTAGCTTCGAGAGTGTTATAATCTCGGTAGTTTTGGTGGTGTTGTTTTTATTGAATAATGCTGGGTGGATTCTTATCTCGTCGAAGTAGGTTGTCTCGGTATTGTCATATGTGTAATTGTTGATAGTGATTGCACATTTTTTGAAATGTATCAGGGTTGTGCCATAAATTGTAATGTTTCCTGGGTTGCATGTTGTTTTAATTATTGTTGATGGTAAGTCAATTGTTAGTAAGTATTGGATTTCAGGTTGTTAGATATCTGTTGCTCTTGTAGTTTCGATCGCATTGCATTCCGCATCTTGATGTTGAAATAATTTCCCAACGCATCGTGATGATTCGGTGTTTTCTTCAAGTTTGGATAAAGGGCAGTAGAATGTCCCTTCGATGTTTTGGCATTTTTGCTCGTAGTAAAGGATTTTGGAAAGAGAAAAGGAAACAAAAGGTTTTGTGTGGATAATTTTGTTTTTTATTGGTATGGGAATAAGGTGAAAAAACTCATTTACGTTATCCGTGAACATTGGAATTCTCACATTAAAGACTATATTCGTATTATTATAATATGCTTGTAAATCAAGCAGTTCATAAATATGCTCATCTGATATGATATTTACATTTTGTTTTCTGAACAAGGTATCAAGTTGTGTCGATTCATCATGACCTAGTATATATATATTTTTGGAGATAATATTCACTCTAGCTAAGGATATTGCTTCGATTATATTGCTTAGATGATTTCCCAGAATTTCAATATTGTAATTTATAGTATGAACATGTTGTAAGAAGCTAGTTCTTTTCCGATATTGTTTTGAGAATTTTGAAGGAAATTGCTAATGTGTGCTTGTTGTTTGTTAATATGTTTTGTTATATTTTCAAAACGTTTGATCATTTGTTTGTTAAGTTTGTTTTGTGTGTCAAAATCGTCCTCGAATTTGTTTTCGTTTGCTAGTATGGTATCTATTTGCTTGTTTATATGGAGTGCATCGTCTGCGTCCATGTTTCCTGTGATAGTCTTTATAATGTTCCCGAGTCCGTTAATTAAGCCTCTTGGTAGTCTTATTCTAGGTTTGATTGTTTCGAATTTTGTTTCCAAGTCCTCAAGTTTTAGTTTTAAAATGCTAATAGTCTCTTTTACTTCTGTAAAATTGTTAAGTGTTTCCACTGATTTTGAAATTTTATCGATGTTCTGTCTATAGTCGTCCAGTCTTATTACATGAAAAAGATTTTGGTGCGAATTTATTATTCGCGACTTCCCTAGTTTGAGGGGAAGTAGTCCATTACAGTTCATTAAATCTCGTATTTCCAGTACTTGTGCAAGGATGGGGGTTAGAAACCTGAAATTTTCTTTTCTTTATTAATTTGCTTTCATGAAGTTTTTGATTTTTAAGTGTAATAACTGTATATCTATTATTGTGTTTAAGTTTATGTTTGCTAAACTTGGGTGTGATTTTATTTCTTCTGTTTTCTTGCGATAAATAAATGAGCCTGATCTGTACGACATAGGTTTTGCCCTATCTTTGTTAAGTTAATGTTTTGGTTTTTATTTCTATCTATCATTTCTTTTATCTCGGGGTACAGTTTGTTTTGAAATTCGTGAAGTTTTTCTAAATAGTCATGGACATTATTGCATTGTAAATCTTTGAATTTAAATGTTCGTCCATAAAACAGTTCATATGGTGTGAGCCTAGTTGAAGAATGTACTGCGTTATTGTATGTTATTAGAGTTTCGTTGAGAATCTCGTCGTGATTTTTGTTTGTTCTTCTCATATGAATTATCCTGTATATCTCTGTGAGAGTTGAATGTAGTCTTTCAACAGGGGCATTACTGCTGCTCTGTTGAAGCGATGTTAGATGGTGATCAATGTGCAAAGATCCCGTGTTGTGGATCTTCACTTCTTTGATCTGTTATTATTTTCTTTGGAATGCCGTGAAGGCTAAGGAAATGTTTAAAGGAGCTTATTACTGTTAAGCTATTCCTATTCAAAAGAGTGTATGCTGCGGAAAATTTCGAAAATTAATCAATTATTGTTAGTATTTGTTTATGATTAATAGAATTATGTCCGCGTGGATAATATTTAATGGTCTTTGACAAGTATCGCAATTGTTTGTTATTTTATCTTTCATGAAAGGTAAAAAATATGTTCTTTTCAGATGCGTAAGTGTTTCATTAATACCTCTGTGGTTGTTATTAATGTGGTAGTTTCTAATGAGTTGGTCTTGGTCGTCTTCGTTAGTAATGTCTTGTACATTTTGGTTGCATCTGATTGCTTTATAACGAGAGAAATACTTATAATATACGATTTGAATTTTCTTAAAGGTTTCGTCGTCTGTGTATAGTGCGTTAAGCTTATTTGGTGAAGCGTATTTTTTAAAGATATCTATTAAATCTTGTTCAGAAAATTGGGGTTGCATAAGAGTTCGTCTTTGTTTGTTTCGAAAAATCATTTCGAATGAATTTTGTTGTGTGTTGCTTATTTCTAATATAAGCTGAAGAGAAAATTCATTTAATGGTCATTTGTGATCAGTAACTATTTTAAATTTGTTACCGTAAAGGTAGGGCCGGAAATACTTTGTAGCCCATACAATGGCTAAAAGTTCTTTCTCAATTGTCGAGTAGTTTATTTCCGAGTCGGTCAAAGTTCTGCTGTCATAGCAAATGGGTAGGTCACTACCAATAGGTCCTTGAGACAGAATTGCTCCTATGGCTTGCTAAGGTCGGGGTGTTGAAGGATCGGATCATTCGAAAGGATATCTTGGCAATGTTTGTAGGTTTTGACGAAATTTTCCGTGTGCACCACTTCTCGAATTTTCTTAAGGCATTAGGTCAATGGCTTGGCTAAACGGGCAAAATCTTTAATAAATTTGACGTAGTAGCCTTATAGTCCAAGGAAGCTTTTTATTTCTTTTTGATTCTTGGGGATGGGGAAATTTTGTATGGCGTGTATACGGTCTGGGTTGGGTTTTACACCGTTGGTTGTCACGATGTGCCCGAGGAACGCTATTTCTTTTTGGCAGAAATCACATTTATCTATCTGAATCTTAAGATTAGCTTCCCGAAGCTTAAATACTACTTTATTTATGTTTTCTTTGTGTTCTTGAAGAGAAGTAGAA
Organism: Baccha elongata; assembly: GCA_951217065.1. NCBI lineage: Eukaryota > Metazoa > Arthropoda > Insecta > Diptera > Syrphidae > Baccha > Baccha elongata. Next base: position 66,440 of record CATNUY010000101.1, read on the forward strand.
AATATTATTATATCGTCCATATAGACAAGGCATATTTTGCCTATATGTTCGCGTAAGAGGTTGTCCATGACCCTTTGGATGTCGAAGGGGCGTTTTTAAGCCCAAACGGCATATGGGTATACTCGAAGTGACCTCCGTCAACGGTAAAAGCGGTCTTTTCAATGTCGGCTGGATCCATCTCTATTTGATGAAATCCGCTGGCAAGGTCGAGACTTGTAAAATAGAGTGCTCTACCGAAATTATCTAAGATTTCGTTTATGTTGGGCAATGGGTAGTTGTCGCAAATAGTTTTGTCATTGATCTTTCTATAACCTATGACGAGTCGCCAGTTTTTCTTGCCACTAGAGTCAGTTTTCTTCGTTACTATCCAGACGGGAGAGCTCCATGGAGAAAAACTGGGACGAATAATGCCATTTTTAAGCATCTCGTCGATTTGTTTCTTCACATCTTCTTTGTGAATGTATGGGTAGCGATATGATTTGGTGTGAATTGAAATATCGTCAGTCGTTCTAATCTTATGTTTAATCTTATTAGAGAAGGTGAGTTTGTCTCCTTCTTTACAAGAAAACATCTTGGAATTCAAGGCAAAGTTTTAGAACCATATTTTTCTCTTCGGAGTTAAGATGATCGGTTTTAATTAGCTTAGAGATATCATTGTTCTGAATGGGTTTTTGTTTTCTGTAGTTTAGAGGAAAATTGAAATTATTGAATTCTATGTAGTTATAATTCTTGTATTTTATAGCCTTAAGGGGTTGATCTAGTGAAAATGTTTAATCTTGATTGGAATAATTTAAAATTTCAATGTAGCTATGCCAATTGTAGGCACAACAGAGTCCTTCAGGAATATGTAGTTTAGGTTTAATTTCTACTAGCTCAATTAATATTTCTCACTTTAGAATTAGCTGGTATATAGTAATTTTTTTTTTATAAAATTTGGTTTAAGCTGTAAAGGGATTTTCGTATTGCTAACTATATATTTGGGACTCTAATTTTTTAAGAATATCAAGGCCGATAAGGCCATCAAAGTACTTATGACATTTGAAAGCTAAACATTTTGCATTTCCATTATGACGAAATTCTTTAAACATAGGATGTGTAACCTCTTTATCAACGTAATGTTTTTGTAAAACAGTGGAGATAACTGTGGGTTTTGAAGTCTGTATGTCTTCCGGATGAATATATTCAGGGTTTAGAAAGGATGCCGATGCATCTGTGTCTATTAGAAATTTAAGGTTACCAAAGGGAGAAGAAATTTTTATATAGGGGAGTTTATTACCGTGTGTATATGCAACATTATTTATTGGGTATCCGAGGCTATTTCTAAAAAAATTGCGTCGGTTACATTTTCTTCGGTATTATTTCCGTTTTGAAATTGCTGAGTTAGGATAGTATTTTATGCCGGTTAAATCATTTTGCGATAGGTCTTGGCCAGATTGAGTTTCATAATTATTATTTGGGAAAATCTCGGTGTTATACATTTGTCTGTTTTGCCGAAAATCGTTAGTTCTATTTCTGCTATTACCAGAGTATTTGTCTATTGGCTCTGGTCTATTGAATTGTGTGCTACGAACTCGGCTGTTTCCCGAAGTTGTGTCCATTGGTTCTTGCATGAATCGATTGTTAAATCGTTGTGGGTTAAAATATTTACTATTATTATTTTGAGGAAACAGTCTGTCATTATTTTGTTTTGGAGTTGGGGAATAGAATCTATTATTGTTCGGTCTATATTGCTGGAATTGGGCTCTGTCATTACTCTGTCTTTCGTTTGGAAAAAAGGGTCTACCATTATTCAGCTCATACTGCTGCAAATGATTACCTTCGTTATTTTGTCTTTGATTTGGGGAAAATAATCTCGTATTATTTGGTCTTTATTGTTGGAATGGGTTTCGTTGTTGAATGTTAGCGTCGTATTGGGTGTAAAATATATTTTGCTCCCTGATGCAAAATGAAAACGCCTGGCTTAGTGAGGTTGGTTTCATTGCTCGAACTGTTGAGCCTAAAGGTTCTTTTAAGCCTGAAAGGAAGGTGTTTAAGCACATCTCGTTGAAAAGCGTTGTTTTGGCGGTAATGACATTTTCGTTCAATTCGTGGATCTGCAGTTGATTACACATTGCAGATAATATTTCTACTACAAGACTGTAAAATTTTTCTCCTGATCTATAACCTTGGGTTAGACCGTGGAGGTCCCTTATGAGTGAAGTCTCGTTTCTTTTGTCTACGTAGTGGAGTGTTAAGTTATTCTTAATACCTAGCCATCTAAGCTGGGTCCCAAACATATTCAAAACTATATTTGCATCGCCCACAATTTTGTTACGTATTGTCCTAAGCAATATCCTTCCTTGTGCCGTACCATCAATTGGTATCATTAGGGAGAGGATTTCCTCCACATTTTTTATAAACTCATGCAGTAAAAAATCAAAGTTTGGTTAATCTTTGATGGCATCGGGTATTTTAAAAGAGCTCAAAAGGTCAATTGGATTTGCCACAACCTCTTGTTCAACTCTGCATTAATTGGGTTAGGGTTATTGTTCAAATTAAGAGCTATATTTGCTTGGTTTACAGCCATGTTTTCTAGTTCAAGTTCTTCTAATCTTTCTAATTCTTTTAATTCTTCTAATTCTTCAAAATTTCTATTAATATCAAATTTGTTCACGGATTTCATAAATAAGGTAAAAAAGGATGGACTTACAGGATGAGTAAAAGCATTTTCTTGATTGTTGTCTTCTGTTGAAAAGGTTTTGTTGTCCTCAATTGATGTCACTTGTTATTTTCATCAAATAAATTTTGTTGAAGTGAGTTTTTCCCTCTTACTATGTATTATGTTTCCACTTAACAATGAGCCGTTGTTAGTTTCACACAAAGTTTATTAATTATTATTTTATAAGTTATTTATTAAAGATGCTTTTCTTTTTTTTCACATTAGTTACGATTTAACACTGAATTTATTTTCTTTAGTTTGTTTCCATTTAACGAGAAACCGTCGTTAATTTTCACGAATTGTTTTATTTTTTTCTTTTATACACATTTATTTTTATTTAATATTCGTTTTCTAGAACTGCCTGACCCGATAAACCGTCGAGTGTATGCAAAAAAAAAATTTTTTTTTTTGATTATAACATATTATTTTATGAAGGTTCTTTTCCGGAACGTGAAGTGTATACTATTCCGACTTTCGACTGCGCCAGTTATATCTACGACCAAGAGAATATTTAAAAAAAACACAAATTTATTTTAAGCAGCGTAACGCTACTCACGAGTTTATTCAAGAGACTTCTACAGAAAATAATTTTACATGGTATTTTATAATGATTGACAATTATTGTATCTATGGGAATGGTAAAGTGCAGACTAAACAGTTTGTTGTGAAAATGCAATTTAGAATATGATATGTTAAAATAAATACAAAGCTAACGTTGTGATAATGAAAAATAGAATATGATATATTATTTGTAAAGATGCACAGTTAGCTAGTTAAACAATTTGCGTGAGAATGTATGATGTTATGAACTTAAATAAAAATGCAAGGTTAGCAATAATTTGTTGGTGGGTACTGGGTTACGCCTTCACAGTTGAATGTCCGGTGTTGTAGGGGTATGTAACTCGAGCGACGATCTCGAGTTTATCGGGGTCAGACCGTTCACCACATTCAAAGCCAGACGGGGGAAAAGGGATTCACCATTCTTCCTAGTTCAACTCTCTCCCCAAAGCAGATTAAGTGTTCTGAGGAATATAACAGTCCTGGACTACCAAATTGTACGATGGGGAAAATTAAAAAATCAGAAAGACATGTTTCAATGCATGAACTGTCAAGGGTTCGGACACGTTGCAGTTAACTGTGGTATGGACCCAGTCTGCGTTAAATGTGGAGATACCCACAAAACAGGGGAGTGTAAACTCGGGCAAGAAAGGGTCACAGATGTGACCAAATTAAAATGTGCGTTCTGCCGAGGCTCCGGGCACCCCGCAAACTATCGGGGATGTTCGAAGTTTCAGGAGATAAAGAAAAACAAAGCCCAAAAGAAAACAGTTGAGGTGAGACGCCCTGAACTACGCCAAACAACAAGTTCAGTCAATCCCGCAATTTCTTATGCCCAAATCGCGTCTGGCAAGGGAAACACGGTACAGCCTCAACCACAGGTAGCCAAACAGGTCCAAGTGCCTACGGCTCCTGTGCCAGAGGCAGATCTGATGCAGGTGTTGCTGACCATTCATGGTCATACGAAAGGGCATTAAACATAAAGTTATATAAAATAGTGAAGTGCGAAGATTTGGGCTGCTAGAAACCTGCATCATTTACATTCCGCTCCTTCAGGGGAAACGAATGTACGTGACCGCGGCGTACGCACCCGAAGCCCCTCAGCCTGCTAATTTTATCGCAGAACTCGAAAAACTTTTCGAATGCTTAAGACTGCAGTTGGATGAAAATTATTTTCTCATGGCAGGAGATTTTAACGCCAAACACGAAGATTGGGGAAGTACGTTCCGATGACATTTCTCCACCAAATGACAGGAACTTGACGAGCGTCGAAATCGACGGATACCTGACTCAAATGAATACGACTATAAAACGAACAACGGATAGAACAATCCCAAAATATAAGGAACAGACCCTACTGGTTTATACAAGAACGCGACAATCGATGCACTACACCGACAAATAAGTGGACTGCTGACTAGATTGACACACGTGATCTGGAGATTAGGACATTGAAGTCGTCGATCAAAAACATTAACGTTCTGATTAGACAAAACTATAGATTATCTATTAATTTATATTGGGATAACATAATTCGGGCTGTTTATTCTAGCGACCTTAGTATGTTTCCCCAAATAAATAAGACATTTAGAAGAAATGATCAAAACGATCTTCCATGTCTTAAACTCCAGAGGACAACAGATAACGAAGACGTACTAACAATTGCGGGAATTGATCCGGAAGGTGCCGTTTTCGATGATAATTTGTATATGATAGAAGATCCTCAGGACAAGGTAGAAGCTGTAGGGGCTGCTTTCCAGTAAGTGTATAAGGTGAATGCAAGCATTCGTCCGAATCATGATCTGGAGAACAGAGCCTTGCTGCACTATCTTGGAAATAACATAACGCAATGGCGATCTGAGAATACTGGTTTCACTGAGTTCAATGACGAAAACTTGACAAACGCCACCATCGCCGAGCGAAATGGACCCAGTTCATTGTTAATTTCGAAATTAATTTTTCAAACATTAAAGAAAAAGAAATCGGCGGGGGTCGATGGTATACCCAACATTAATAGACATTTATACCACACTCTTCAACAACGCATTGAATAATGCATATTATCCAGTGAGTTGGAAGATGGCTTTGGTCCATCCTCTCCCCAAAAAGGGAAAGTACAGCTCCAATCCGGCAAATCTTCGGTTGATAAGTGTTCTTCCAAGTATCAGTAAGGTATTCGAAAAGATTCTCAATAGAGCTCTGTTCAAGTGGGCTGAGGACAAGAATATTTTTCCAGACAATCAGTATGGCTTTAAGGCGGGACATGACACTATTCATGCCGCGTCTAAGTTAGTTTCTGTTGTTCAATGGAACAAAGCGAAAAATCAATGCACGGGTTACGTTCTTGTTGATTTAGAGAAGGCTTTTGACACCGTATGGGTAGAGGGTCTTTATCTGAAATTAACTAGATTTGGCATAAGTAAACCACTGTTATATATGCTTCATGACATGCTCAACGATAGAAAGTTTGTTAATAAAAGTGGCAATGTAACTTCTACCACAACTTTTAATATTAAAAACGGAGCTGTTAACTCGCCGATTCTTTTCAGTATTTACACCAGCGATCTGATAGGTAGTCTCACACATGCAATTGCGTATGCCGATGACCTTGTAGCGTACAGGACGGGTCCAAAAGTTAAAGTCATCAGAATTCTCTCGCAGCGTGACTTCGACAAGATTCAGCGATATTGTGATGACTGGAAGTTAAAAATTAACTTTCAGAAATCAGAAACTATCCTGTTAAGAACTCCTTTATCTAAGGCTTCTAGGGATACAAGAAAGAACTGGAGAAATCTAGTGATCGTTGGACCAAGTGGACATACACTGGCGAGTAAAGATGTAGCAAAGTACCTAAGTATTTGGCTAGATAAGTATCTATATTTCAATCAACATATAGATGCTGCTCTGGCCAGAGCTAGGGGAGCGGTTGCTCTGAAAAGTCGGTTGTTTTATAGCAGCCGCCTTGAAAACAGGGTGAAGGTGATTTGCTACATGGCCCTCATCCGCCTGATTATTGCATATGGGTGCCCTGTGTGGTTTAACGTTGCCCCATCTCAAATGGAAATGATTCGGGTGTTTGAGAGGCAGTGTCTTAAGACAACGGGGCCAATATAAACAGGATAGATAACTTTTTAATTAAGCTGATTCGGGGTCACATTGCAAGAGCGATGACCTCAGCCAATGGACTTATTTTTGGGGCTTTCTACCCCAATGATGCATATAGTGAGAGCGTTCGTCTAAACGGTTTCATCCCGCCTGAGACGTTCCTCTATTTAGACAGTCGGGAGCTGATACAGGAGAGATTGGCCATTTCGTTAATCTACCACGTCGACCGTAGAACTGTTAATCGGCGACTCCTGTATGATCGAGACGTCGGCTCTGGGAACGGAGCAGAGCATCTGCGGTACAGTAGAGCTGTGCCCCTTCGGGACAGAAAGGACTTGGATAAGCAAGTTAAAAAAATCATGTGTTTGTGTGACCACCTTGATATTGATGGTTAGTCGAAGTTGTTGCCTTGGCTGACCTACATATTTCTAAGGTATAACTAGGTAGATTAAATAGGACGGTAGCACCAAAAAAAAAGATAAAAAACCCAAAAAATTGTTTTTTTGGCAGATGGCAAACAAAAGTTTGCGTATATTTACGTATATTTTAGTTTTATTTAAGTTAATCTAGTTTTTTTAGGTAAATGGTAGTTTTAAATTTTTATATAAAAATATCATTGAGTTTTTTAAGAATTTTCTCGTTTAGTTTTAAAAAACATTGAAGTTTAATATAAGTTAGTTTTTACGCCGAATGGCATTTTTAATATATAGTTATAGTATAATTTAGAGCGTCCGCATGGGGCCAGTAAGTTAGTTAAGTTATTCTTTGTCTAGCATTTAAGTAGTTATAAGTTTAATTAAAAAATAAAAAACTGAATTTACAAAAAAATATGCCAATACACATCACACCGATCGAAAACCAACGACAAAAATCCTGACACCGTCAATGAAATAATATCAGTACGATCAAGGTCAGTTTTTAATTAAAATTCATTGTTGGCACAAGTGTGCATCTCAATATGCATAAATCAAATAGATAAACATAATAGGATGATCGCATTCTATATCAAGGTGTGTTTTGCCAAATATAAAAATAAACTTTTAGGGCTAATGCAAGCCATTGGGCCTTGTGAATGAAAACAAGGCCAAAGCTAAAACTTGAGTTTTAAGACAACTTCCGTTATATGGACATCCATTTAGACGTAAAAGCTCACTTCTTGATTTAAATATTAAAGAAATATGTGAGCTTTTAAGTCTAAATGGATGTCCATATAACGGAAGTTTTGATCAGTTCTGCGATCTATGCAACTTCAAAGCCAAAGAAGACATTTTTTATTTTATTAGTATTTGCCCAGTCTTCAAACGGATAAGAAGCACATAGTTCGGAAAACAGTCACTCTCAATGCAGGAAATGTTACAAATATAGAATGGATCAAACTGGATGAAACTTATTGATTTTCTGAAGGATAGTTACAAATTTAGGATGCTCCTTATTTCAGAATATGCATTAGAACAATATTATATGAAACAAAGTCATATTTTTCTTATCTTTAAAACATAATTATTTAGTTTAATTTTTTTATTCTTTTTGAAAAAGTTACCAGTCGAGCTGACGGCAAAGCCAAAGCTTGAATGTTCATACAAATTATTGAAAATGTAACAAATAATAATTGTTAATAAATGAATACATTCCTTACTTATTTATTTAGTTTTTTTATCAATTATTTCGTTTTCAAAATAAAAAAGGGGGTAGTAACCAAATCACAAATCACTTTTTTTTTTCTTTTTTTTTTATTTTAACTATGTGTCTGTACAACACATTGCCTTTAAATCCAACAGGTGTTGCACACTAGTAAGAAGGAATGGAAAGATAGGAAAGAATTGTTTTGGTACAATGGATAGAGAGCTAGTTGAATTTTTATTTTTCATTGCATAACCTCGTAGGCGACGTCCAGCATAAGCTGGGAGGTATTCTGAAAAGAAAAAAAAAAATTTTTATAAATTCAATTTTTTATTTTCAATTTAACTTATAACTACTTAAATGCTAGACAAAAACCTTAAAAAACATAGCTTACAGAATAACTTAACTAACTTACTGGCCCCGTGCGGGCGCTCTAAATTATACTATAACTTTATATTAAAAATGCCTTTCGATGTAAAAACTAACTTATAATAAAATTCAATATTACTTAAAACTAAACGAGAAAATTCTTACGAAACTCGTTTTTCTGTGACATTTTTATATAAAAACTTAAAACTTCCCTTTACCTAAATAAAACTAAATTAACCTAAATAAAACTACTTAAAAATACTTAAAATAACTTAAAACTAGAACAGCCACCAGCAGCACTTTTTTTTCGCAGCAGCCTATGCATAGGTACACACGCTTATAAATATGTATATATTGACATATATACATATTTAAAAGCGCCAAATGCACATACCCACAAACAAATGCAATTTTATTTTTTTGGTGCCACCACTGTCCTACATAAATACCTCAAAATACGTAGGTCGGCCAAGGCAACAACTTTGGTCAACCATGAATGTATCTAATACTTCCTTATTATTCTTACTCATCATTCTTTTTCTTATTACTTCATCCTCCTCTGTTTGTCTTAATTTTGTATTAAGGACCGTTACTATTTCTAGTATTTGTTAAAAAAAATTATCAAACTGACTGTTTGATGAAGAAGACTTAGTTGATCATAAAGGGTTTTTTCTTTGTAAAATGTCCTTTATTTTATCCCACCTATCTGGGTTTCCGTACAACCTGAGTCTATCTGATGTGTTATCTTTTATTTTATGGTAGTAGAAACCATGTTCCGATAGAGCTTAAAATATTTCAAACACTAAGCTACACTACATTCTACACTTTTAATGAATTTTTTTAATTCTTTACTTCTTTCAGTAAAATCTAAAGTTTTTAACAATAATTTTTTGACTCTGTCGACGTAAAGTGACTTTGATATGACATTAAGTCTATTGCAATTCACGACTTTGTTTTTTACGACGTTGTCTTTTGCTTTTACCGACTGCGACAGTTACGTGCTAAGCATAACGTTTGTTGAAAAAAAAAATTTTTGCGCCCCAACCACTGGGCGATTAAAATACTTTGATTCAAACTTTCAAAATATAATACTTTATTAACTTTTTAGAAACTTAACTTGTAAACTTAATTTTACTTCACAAAATTAAATGATGCTGACCCATTACCACTGGTGGGGGGAAAATCAGATAACGACTGATATTCAAATGAATGCAGGTTGTGCAATACTCGGTATTTATACCCAGTTATGGTGAAATACAAATTGCAATTACCATGATTATGGGTCTTTTGAATAAAAAATAAGCTAAGGCTAAAAATTAAATTGTCTTAAAACTCAAGTTTTAGCTTCGGCCTTGTTTTCATTCACAAGGCCCAATGGCTTGCATTAGCTTTTTTGTCTATTTGGCAAAACACACCTTGATATAGAATGCGATCATCCTATTATGTTAATCTATTTGATTTATGCATATTAAGATGCACACTTGTGCCAACAATGAATTTTAATTAAAAACTGACCTTGATCGTATTGATCTTATTTCATTGACGGTGTCAGGAAAATCAAAACCTTTTGATTTTTGGTGTTGGTTTTCGATTGGTGTGATATGTATTGGCATTTTTGTTTTTGGTAAATTCAGTTTTTTTTTTTTAATTAAACGTATAACTACTTAAATGCTAGACAGAAACCTTAAAAACTAGCTTACAGAATAACTTAACTAACTTACTGGCCACATGCGGGCGCTCTAAATTATACAATAACTATAATATTAAAAATGCCATTCGGCGTAAAAACTGACTTTTATTAAACTTCAATGTTTTTTTAAAACTAAACGAGAAAATTCTTAAAAAACTCTATGACATTTTTATATAAAAACTTAAAACTACCATTTACCTAATAAAACTAGATTAACTTAAATAAAACTAAAATATACGTAAATATACGTAAACTTAAAGCTACTTAAAAATTTTTTTTTGTTGCCATCTTTTTTTTTTTTTTTTTTTTTTTTTTTTTTTTTTTTCCTATGCACATGCGCTCACGCACAATTTTTTGTGTTTTTTATCTTTTTTTTTTTTTTTTTTGATGCTACCGTCCTATTTAATCTGCCTAGTTATACCTTAGAAATATGTAGGTCGGCCAAGGCAACAACTTCGACTAACTATCAATATCAAGGTGGTCACCCAACCACCAGAATTTTTTAACTTGCTTATCCAAGTCCTTTTTGTCCCGAAGGGGCACAGCTCTACTGAACCTTAGATGCTCTGCTCCGTTCCCAGAGCCGACGTCTCGATCATACAGGAGTTAACAGTTCTACGGCCGACGTGGTAGGTTAACGAAATGGCCAATCTCTCCTGTATCGGCTCCCGACTGTCTAAATAGAGGAACGTCTCAGGCGGGATGAAACCGTTAAGACGAACGCTCTCACTATATGCATCATTGGGGTAGAAAGCCCCAAAAATAAGTCCATTGGCTGAGGTCATCGCTCTTGCAATGTGACCCCGTACCAACTTAATTAAAAAGTTATCTAACCTGTTTATATTGGCCCCGTTGTATAAGACCTCTTTGGCATAATAATGTTTGTACTCCGACTCTGTTGTTCTGTGTAATCCAAGACAGGTCCTAAGACACTGCCCCTCAAACACCCTTGGTTTATTTCGTTAAAAACTAACGGTACATAAGTACATTTTCTTAAAATTAAAATTAAAATTATATATTATATTCTTACAAACCTTTTCCATTTGAGATGGGGCCACGTTAAACCACACAGGGCACCCATATGCAATCATCGGGCGGATGAGGGCCATGTAGCAAATCACCTTATCTTTGGTTTTTAGGGTATCTTGAAAATAATTTTTATCACACAAGTTAAAATTTAACTGGCTGTATAATATTCTGCTCTCTGATTTACAGGTTTTTTCAACAAACAAATTTCGAACAGCGTCTTTATTTTTTTGTATGATTTTGTAAAAATGCTCCTTTAAAAATCTAATGTTACTAAGGTCCATCTGTAACTCTTCACCACAAGAAGTGCCAATATGTTGCCAATTCTCCAACCACCAGTCTTTGTTTCTTGTTTCATAGAGAAGCATTATTTTACTCAAACGATTGTCAGGAAATTCAAGAACTTTAATGACGTAATTGGCTTGTAATTTAAGGGTTTCAGTAAATAGTTTTGGTAAACCTGTTTCCTAATAAATTGCATAATTTGGTGTTTTGGTTGGTAGATTAAATATTTTGTTGATAAAGTTTCTTTAAAGTTTTTCAATTTCCTCGTACTCCTCCGTACCCAAGACTTGAGAAGCATAGCAAAGCGTAGACTTCACGACAGAATTGAATATGTTTTATTTTGTTGAGACATTGATGTGTTGGTTGGAAAAAACCTTTCCCCACGTTAAACTTATCAAGCTCTACGAGGCGTTGGCTTTTTCAAATTAATGCTTACTAAAATCCAGCTTTGAATTAAGTTTTACTCCTTGATATTTATACTCCTTCGTTACTTCCAAAAAGACTCCATTGTAAAACCAACTATTCCTCACATTATCTCGGCCGGATCGCGAGAAAACCATAACTTTAGATTTTTCTGTGTTAATAACAAGTCCCCATTTATCACAGTATTCAGACAAACGATTTACCATAAGTTGCAGGGTTTCTGGCGATTCAGATAGTATAACCAGGTCATCGGCGTATAGTAACACATTAATGAGGATACCTCCCATTCGAACTCCACTCGGAAGATGAGTTACAATATCATTGATGAAACGCGAAAACAGAAGAGCGCTGAGAGGACATCCTTGCTTAACTCCAGTACCTGTTTCAAAAGGTTCAGAAAAATTAGCTCCATCCCAAACTGATGCCACTGTATCCGTGTACATATTTTTGATTATCTGGATGAAATTTGTTGATACACAAAGTAGTGAAAGCTTATATAACAAAGTATTTTGGTTCACCAAATCAAATGCGGATTTGAAATCTACAAACAATGCATAATTTTTCTTGCTTCTAGCTTGGAACGATTAAACTATCGAAGAAAGCGTAAGAATCTGACCAATAGTTGAAAAGACTTTTCTGAATCCTGTTTGTAGTTTTGTCATAATATTGTAGTCTTCTACCCATTTTTCAAGCCTGCCGAATAGTACTCCACAAAATAGTTTTCCAATGACATTCATAAATGATATACCTCGATAGTTTTCGTCTAAATTTAAAGCACCTTTTTATGAATTGGAAACATAACAGACTTTTTGAAAGAAATGGGAATCTCAGCAGTTGTAATGATCTTGTTAAACAGTGAGAGCAAATTGTTATGAAAAGATTGAGATGCATTTTTGAAAAATTCATAGGGTATTCCGTCTTCACCATTAGCTTTCTCATTCTTTGCTTTTTGAAGAACAGATTTATTTTTAAGAAGGTTTTTAAAATACACAGAAAGATCGTCAGCAGAAACACTCGTTCCAATGATGTGGTTTGATCCATTTATTTCCTTTGCCATTCTCCAAAACTCCTTGGTGTTCGTAGTTTGACTTAGTGACTGGGCTTGTTTATTTTCATATTTTATTTTTTTTTTGCTTTACAAAGGTTTTTATACTTAATGTTTGATTGAATGTACCATTTTCGATGTTCATCACTAGAATATTTTCCAAAAGCATTCAAAAGATTAAAAGATTTTTTTCTGGCATTCATACAATCACTATCGAACCAATTTTGCTTAAAAGTTTTCTTTGTATTTGAATATCTGATATATGAAGACTTTCTGATACATTCTGTCAATTGATTTGATAAGCAATTAGTTGATTCAAAAGCTGAAGGAATTCTGGAAAATAAATCATCAAGATTCAATATTTCTCCATTTCAAGCGTGGAATCAAATTTAAATTTCTTTCTAGTGGATCAGTTTGAATCTCAATTCAACCACTGTTGGCAGCACTTGTTTAATACTTCAAATTTATTTATAAGATTGATCATCATTGTTAACCGTACAATAGTCGATGACTGAATTCCCCTGGTCTCCAACAAAGGTAAAGTGACCTTGAGTGTCTCCTTCCGTGCATCCATTTAAAACAATGCTATCATACATTTGGAGCATTTCAAGAAAATAAGTTCCATTTTGATTGCAAACATTGTCTTTCGATATTCTGTTCTCGTGATTTATTTGTGCATTATTGTTTATATTCATTAGTGTTGAGACTTGATTACTGCTTATTCTGGCATTTATATCACCGATCAACAAAATGCTTTTGCTAGCAAGTATAGACATTATATTGCTCAATCGTTCAAAATCCTCGGACCACTTATTGCAATTGATATAAAGTGGAATAATAAACATATCATTTTGTTTTAAAAGTTTTACCACAGTAATTTCTTCAAATTCTGCAAAATCATAATATTTGAGTTTTGATGTTTTAATTCCATACAAGCACCCCCTACCAGATACATTATAAGATAATATTTAGAAAAATTAATACTAATATTAGAATTAATAATAGTTTGACAGCATCAAAATTCAATTGTCCAAACATTTGTTGCAGCTCTTGTTCTCCATCAATTTCATTAAATTTAAGATTATTATAATTATTTAAATAAAATGTTTTGTTTTCAATTAAGAGAGTGTTGTTTTTAATTCGAAATATCACGTTTGGCTTATTTTTTTTATTATTTTCCTGTATTGAAGGAGAATTTATTGTTTTAGTTGCATCCTCTTTGTGAGATCACGCTGAAGATAAACCCCTGTCGATTTAAGTTTAAAAGAGTTTTGAAGCATTTTATTAGCTATTTCGTTAAAGTTTGATTATAGTGTTGTTGCTACTTATTTGTACGGGATAAGACAATTCTTGTGTAAATTCATTACCAAGAAGAAGCCGTATGACAGATCGCACTTTTTCATCTGGATCTTCATTCTCTTTGGGAAATGAAATTCTTGCCTCTCTATTCCCGGTTTTGTGCCTCCAGTTCTTCTTCTAATGAACTGCACCTGTCTTCAAATTGTTGCACCTTATTTAACAAAAAATTGTTCTGATTCCGCAAAAAATTCAGTTCAAAATTGAGCTTATTAAGGTCATCTTTTGTGGCTAGATTTGCCGTTGCAAAAGAAAGTATTGTGTGAAGTGACGAATTAATGATTGATTTAATTTTTTGGAGATCCAATGTAGAAATAGACATTTTTGATGATGTACTTGCGTATCTTCATGTATCTTTTTCTGGGGAAGTTTGATCGAGTTTCCGTTTGTTGTCAGTTATGTGACTTCGATCACAGGATAAAAGTTTAACAAATGCACATTTTGAGGTTTAAATTTTGATTTAAAACAAACTTTTAAAAATAAAAAATACAATAGCGATTTTAATTTCAACTCTACACTTTCGCAGCAGCGCTGCCAGTCTTAAAATAATTGTTGTCGAGTAAGAGGTAAAAGAGTCAACAAAATATCTTATAGTTGTCAAGTATCTTCTTTACCAGCGCTTATAGTGGAAAAAAAAACATATTTCAAAAGTGCTTCGCTGCTACCGCGGCCAGCGTTTTGTTTACTCTGACGAATGCTGCGCTTACATAAGCCGTTGTGTGCTCTGTGGTGAAAACCATGATTCTGTGGATTGTATTAATGCATTTAAAACAATAAAAGAAAAAAAATAAGAGGTTCCTATACCTAAATGTGTGAACTGCAACGAAACTGGTCATGCTGCCAGCTATCAAGAAGAGAATTCTTCATTCTCAAAAAGCAAGAGAATCAGTTACCAAAACCATTTAACCAATCCTAGGATTTCATTCCCTGAAAAAGCGAAAGCTACGATTTAAACATCCTAGAGATCGTTTGATGCTAAAAGTAACAATATTAACAAACAACCTTCTAAATCTGCTTTTAACAATAATTTAAATTGTCAGGAAGGAGAAGTAGGCAATTTTGGCTTAAATATAAACTGATCAAAACCCAAGAAGAAAAATGTTTTCTTACTTTGAAATTGTTGCTTCAATCTTTGTATAATGCAGACTTAAATAAAACTTAAACTTATGTCGATAAATTTTAATTCAATAATTTCTAAAGAAAAACGACTTGCGCTTTTAAATATTTAAAAAAATAAAAAAAAAACTCACATCAGTATGCTTTCGGAATTATCAAAACGGCGCTTTTTGGCACTAACCCCTTATTGCACAAATTATGTAATTATAACAGAAAAAATTTTTATTTCTTTTAATTTTTTTAGTTTTATAAACAATACATATATGGCTTCGTGTGCATTGTGGCTAATTATAAGACAAAACAAAAGGTTCATATTTGGCTTCGTATGAGGTAAAGACAAAACAAGAAATTATGTCTTGTGAAAATCTTTAAAGCAATTTCGTTTCTCATTGAGGCATAGAAATACTTCATATTTTTGGCATTGTATAAAAGATCGATATTTGTTACAATTTTGGCATAATTGACGTTGTTTTTTCTTCCATTCCGGGAAATGATCCAAGCAGTCTGATCGCACCGTATCATGAGGTAAGTCTTGATGTCTATATGGTGTTTTTCGTGGCAATTTGTTGGGTATAGGTGAATTCAACAAGCTGTGTGGAGTAGCTGCTCGACTTGTTGTTGGAGTACTGGAGGTCGGTGTTGCGGCCGGACGACCACGTTTTCGGGCCATAATTAAAACCTTTCCTGATTTATTGATTTATGCAAATGTTCGGAAACTGCAAGTTTGAAAGCAAACAATGGCATGTATTCATTTTCATGGTTTCGGTGCCAAAGTACCCAAGCATTTACAAGACTCATATCTACGAAATGGAAATAAAAATCGTTTATACCATTGGCGGGAACGCAGATGGATTCTATAATAGCCAAGCATGGAATAAAGTAAATCTACACCTCCCATATGTTTGTTGTAAATATCTACAGCTTTCGGAGATGTCACTTCCATGTATTGCTTTTTCGTTGAGAATATTGTCTTTTTGTTGTTTTAGGTTCACTTCCAAAGTAAGCTGAGAGCATATTGACCACCTTATTATCATACCATGACACTAAGCTTAGTTTACCACCATCTATGATTGCTGTTTTCTCTGCCATGCTTCCGCAACTTCGTTTTTTCAATTCCTTCTCAGTAGGCATTTTCGAGTTCGGCACACGGTTAAGTCTTACTGTTCCCAATGGTAACAAACCATTTTGAAACAAATAAACTTGAAGCATTGGGCTATTGAACCAACTATCAAAACAAATTTTATAGTTTTGAAGTTTGAGTACAGTGGAAGTGGCGTATCTAAAAGCTTTATGTCGTCTGGTAACCTTCCAGTTCCCTTTGAATTCAAAATTAAAGTTTCTCAAATGTTGACATTTTGGTGTTTTTCCAACTAACTTTACTTACTTTTTTTTTTAATCCCACCTTTTTTGCTTTTGATGATGTTTGAGCCTGTATAACATTTATTTCGTTGTCATCGGAGCTTTGAGAATCAGTTTCTGGAAAAGTTACATTATCTACTTGATGATAAATATATGGATCACATTCATTATCAGAGTCTGAAACCAGTTCAACATCACTCAGCAGTCCATCACCAGGAATTGGATTAACCAGCTTGGAACTTCCATAAAAGCTAGAAGGTTTCATTTCTGTAAAAAACGAAAGCACCCTTGAATAAATATAAAGCCATATGTGAACGGCCGGGTTTCGTGGGGAATATATATGAAGCCAGACATGGCATGTTTTAAAAAGATATCAAAGAGCAAGTAAAAAAAGCACCAACAAAAAACCCACTCCAATTACCAGTTCTTGAACATTCATGCAATATACAATATTTTTTTTTAACTTTTACTCACTATTTTCTATAGTTTTTTTTTTAATTTTAAAATGCACCTTCAATTGGTCTTTTCTTTACCTCCGAACACGCTTCACAAATTCTGAACTAATTTGACATGATGTTCGTTGCATCGACAAAAATAACGGAATTTAGTTACACAAAAGTATGTTTTATCAAGAGTGGCCGTTAATCAAAATAAAAATTGATAACAATCACTAAAAAAAGCTTATAATTAAGAGAACCAAATATGGCTTCGTATGCGGTAAAGGGCTAATTGGGTTTCTTCGGAACAGTTGTTCTACGAAACCGCCATTTTACCTACCATGCTTTTGGAAACAAGATTATCTGAAAGATATAAGCCCTCTTTTGAGGGTTATAACAAAATTAGGAACGACACTGGTCGAGGGTCAGCAGTTTTTCTTGACAAAATGTTCAAGCTACACAGTTTTTTCCTGTTTCTTAGTGAGTACTTTAAGTCAACAAAAAGTACAAATATTGGAAACCCTCCTAGCCCTTTCATTCATTTATATGGCTAAGATTGAAATGAAATTAAAATTAGAAGGTAAATTACCAAAAGTGTTTCACCGCTACGTGGACGATATTTTTACCATATTAAATGAGTCGGAAAGTGAAAGTAGTTTTAACATTTTCAATAATCAATGCGAATCAATAAAATTCACAAGTGAAAAGAAGTGAACCAAAAATTGGCCTTTTTAGATTTGGAGTTAACGAGAAAATAAGATATTGCAGTATACCATAAACATAATAGTACAAAAAGAATAATAACCAGTGATTCTTATTGCCTTATTCTACACAAGCATGCCTCGTTTCATTCAATGGCACATCGTCTTGTCAATCTGCCATTATCTTAAGTGAATTTTAAAAAAAATATGAGTACATATTTGAGGTAGCTAATTTAAATGCCTCTTCAAAGATTCTTGTCGATTCCATTATTAAAAAACATTCAAAAAAAGTGTATCAAAATGAAAAGACAACCCTTTTTAAACAAAATTCTGTAGGAACACCAAACCAAATGATAAGGGAAGTTTTTAATTATGTGCCGGAAATAATGAACAAATTTAAAGACAGTTTAAAACAGCATAAATATCCAAAAACTTCAAAACATTTTTTCATCTACAAAGGATAAAGTTGACAGTGAACAAAAATCAAGGATTAATGCAATTGAATGCAGAGTCTGCAAACGACGTTACATTGGACAAACAAAACGAAATTTGAATGTGAGATTCAAAGAGCATTGCAATTGCATTAAGAAGAACAAATTAAAACAATCGGCTTTTGTGGATCATGCCATAGCAGAAGGTCATGATTCTGAGGAAAAAGAGCACACCATTACACTTGTAAAACATGTGAGCAAGTTTAGTAGACTCGATACATTCGAGAGCTATTTCATAGAATAAGAAAACAACAATTTGAATGTGGATGGAGGAGACATTCAGATTCAATCACCTTTGTTCTCTCTCATAAAACATTTTTTTTTTTCGATCAAGAAATTTCACCAATAAAGTGTTGGAAATCAGCTACAAAAATTTCCAAGTGAAAATATTAACAAAATAAAAAACATCTTAAGAAATAACAACTATCCGACCTACATATCAATGAGCTAATTGACAATAAAATAGCAAAAAAAAGACCGCATTGATATTAATAAAGAAAAAGAAAGTGAAGATGGCAACGCTAAAATATTTTTCAGTGTACCATATATACCTAAACTGACCCACGGTAAAATCTTATATGATGCCATCAAGCTAGACAAAACAAAAATGACATTCGCTTACAAAGCAAATTGCACTTTAAAAAAGTAAAATAGAAAAACATGATCAAAATGACGTTGTATATGAGATCGGGTGCAAGGGTATCAACGATACCAAGTGTGAACTGATTTACATAGGTACAACAAGAAGACCACTTGGAGTGAGAATAGCTAAACATCAAGCGGATATTAGAAACACAAGACAACAACAGTATGGAACAACACATAGAGAAAAGTAAACATACAGCTGATTTTGACAACATGAGAATATTGGATAAAGAACGTCGGATAAATACTAGGTATACACTAGAAACCCAAAGAATACAAGAAAAACTAAGAACAACAATGAATACGAAAGAAGACAAAGACAATATAAAGTCAAACTACAGTGTGCCAATCATAAGTCTGTGATATTTACATTAAGGTTGTCTGTTAATTTTATAGTTCTTTTTTAATAGATGTATGTAATAATCTCTGTTTTCCTTTGCAAGTTTTGGAGCGACATACTGCCTGGGAAGATAGTATTCAATAATAATAACTTAAACCTTTCAAACAATCGGTTCAATAATTATCCATACCTCTCCATCGATTTAATACCCTCAGACACATGTACTTATCTAAGATCGAATTCCTTCTTAGACTTTTCTATAATTTCTTTATCATTTAATACCACAATATCAGTTAATTCTTCTAATTGTAGGACGCTTGCACTCCCTGATTACAGCGATCGTGATGTAACTATAGTTAGACTACAAACCAACCACAGGGCGTACTGGTTAGCATCAGCTTATCTCGGCCATGACAACCTCGGCCCTCTTCCTGGCGACAAGCTAGAGAAACTAATCAAGGAAGCAGGGACGACTGACAGTCTGCCTTATCATCGGGTGCGACGCTAACGCCCATCATACCGTCTGGGGAAGTACAGACATAAATGACAGTAGTAGTAGTAATAGTAGTAGTAGTGTGTTTTTATTCTTCTTTAAATTTTATATAATACATTATTTATAATTTGTATTTATGTATATTATGTATGATAAATACTTCCTTTCTAACAAAATTTAAAAAATATAAATAATATGGATTTGTATTAAAAAAAAACAAAATAAATACAACATGACTATATGTCGTCTGTCGCGATCAAATTCCTATTTTAATTTAACAACCCTTGATTTAGTTCTTTTATTATAGCTGTGCTATTTTTTTTTTTTTTTTTTTTTTTTTTTTTTTTTTTTTTTTAATAAATATGTATACGTAATAAAGTAGTACATATATTAATAATTAAATTCGCTTGTTAACTGCTCTCGGTATTGTAGCGCACACTTTAAAAAATTGACAAGTGGGTTCCAGTTCATGTCTCCGTTTAGCAAACTAACGACCAAGTTTTCATCCATCGTAGCTCTTCCCAGGTAGTTTTGACGTATACCAGAAAGTATCGGGCAAATTCCAACAAAGTGAAGCAGAGATTCTTTTTCCTGCATATTACAGAGTGAGCAATTGACGTTTGCTCGTGCTTGTGTCGTTGTACCATTGAGAATTATAAGGCCTCCTCGCGCTTTTAAAATCCATCTCATTGTTGTAGTTTTCTGATCATCACAGACATATTTCTTGCCTGTTTCAAAATCAAGCAAATGATATAAACTATGTGATCTAGTTAGTTGTGCTCTTTGCAGTGCTTCAACTTTTTCCTCGTGAACAATTCTTTTCGTTACTTCGTCAACCACAGCATTGAAAAGATTCCTGTTTGAAGCTAGATCAGGTAGGTTTTCCAGTACGTTAGCCTGTCTCGTATTACTTTCCCAGCTTTCATACCAATATATATGCCTTTCCATTACAATACTAGCTAGGAACCTAGGCAGCCTGTTGTTACCTTAAGAGTTAAAGATTTTTTCCAAGTATTTCATGTGGCAAAGCACCGTGTATTCAAAGATTGGTTTCATTTGACATTCTAGTGTTAGCATATAATTTGGTGTGATGTTTGGTAGACCGAGTATCTTTTTATAGAAGTATCTTTGCACTTTTTCCACTTCATCATGTTTTGCAAATCCCCAAACTTGAGCTCCGTAGCATAGAATAGCCCTGGATACAGCGTTGAAAATTTCTAGCTTTGAAGAGAGTTTCACATCTTTGTTCGCCATAAAATTGTTCCATGTAAAATTAAGGCTCTGTCGTGCCATTTTAGATCTTTCCTTAAAATGCTCAGTCAAACTTAATCCAGGTGTAAGCCATATCCCCAGGTATTTGTATTTATTGACTATTTCAATGGGTTGTCCGTTTAACTTCCAGCATTCCTGTACGCTTGTCCTACCACCTCTTTTTCTAAATATGAGAATTTTAGATTTATCAAGATTTATGAAGAGATTCCACCGCCGTGTATATTCCGCAAATTTTTCGATCATTGTTTGGAGTACTTGAGGGCTATCAGCAAGTAGCACTATATCGTCTGCATACATAAGTAGCCTGACCTGTAAGCCATTCAAATTAAGTCCTCCTCCAATGTAGTCATGGATGTCATTTATATATAGAGCAAAAAATAATGGGCTTAATAAACATCCTTGCTTAACTCCCATTGACGTCTTGAACCAATCTGATAGTTTTTCTCCGTCCCAGACAGCTGCCTCCGTATTCTCGTAGAGATCTTTAATAATTTTTAGAAATTTCTCCGATATTCCTATTTTTTGTAGCTTGTATAGCAGTGCTTTTCGGTCTATATAATCGAAAGCCGCCTTAAAATCAATAAAAAAGCAACAAACTTTCTTTTTTTCTTCCATTTTCAGTTTTATTATACTGAAAAGATTAAATAGATTATCTGCTGTACTATATCCTTCCCTAAAGCCAGCTTGGAACTCATTTAGGATGGAATATTCTTTTTCCCATTTCTGAAGCCGATTTAAGAGCACTCCAGCGAAAATCTTAGCAATTGAATCCATGAAAGATATACCTCTGTAATTATGAACTTCATTTTGCTCCCCTTTTTTATAAATCGGGAATATAAGGGATTTTTTAAAGGCAGGTTCAACTTTTCCAGATGACAGCATACGATTGAACAAACGCGATATGATTTCAATCGCTGAATCATGTGCATTTTTCCAAAACTCGTAGGGGACTCTATCATATCCTGGTGCTTTATTTTTTTTTGTGCAGTTAAGGAACGACCAAATTTCTGAGGTAGATATGATATCATCTAGAATAGCATTGCTTGGAGCGGGAGCTAAGTATGGAATTATTACAGAATCAATTGTCGGGTTGAGAAGGTTATCAAAGTAATCTTTGAAATTATTAATTGTTATTAGATTACCCTTTACAAATGTAACTGACTTCAGTTCTCTAGCTAAGCTCCACCATTCTTTTGTACTTTTAACATCCTTGAGCTTTGCTCCAATAGCTTCGTAGTAATCTCTTTTCTTTTTTTTGTACATAATTCTTTATAAGTTTTATTACAACTAAGATAAATATCTTTTATAATTGGTGAATTGCTGCTGCGAAGTTTTTTTAGCCAAAAGAAAGATTTTGCTCTTGCACGTTCACATGATTCATCAAACCATTTCTGCTTTCCCTCAGTCCTTTCAGAGTTACGCTGATTGCCAACAGTAGATTTAATTGCAACAACTAAGTCTTCGGCACTCCATTCTTCTCTCCCTGAGTCTGTAATATACTCATGAAGTTTAAGTTTGTAAGTGTTGCTCAAATTTTCACTCCATTTAAGTTTCGATAGCAGTTTCATCTCCACAGTCTGTTGCAGGTTACTATCAAATTCAAGAGAGAGTACCAAGGGCATGTGGTCGGAGTAAATCTGATCTTCAACTTTAAATCCTTTAAAATTCTTTAGCATATTATACGTTATACTGCATAGGTCTATTGTCGATGATCCAGTTGATTCAATGAAAGTGAAATTTCCGTCCTCATCTTCTGGAGTACGACCGTTTAGGATTACCTTACCAAAATCTTCACATGTATCTAACACCTTTCGCCCCTTCGTATTTAAAACCTTGTCCTTTGAAACTCTATTGTTTGATATCAGGCAGTTTAAAGATGCAATTTCATCTGATATATTTTGTTTATCCCCTATTCTAGCGTTAAAATCTCCGATAGCCACAACATTTTGAAAGTTTTCTTCTTGAAAACAGTTGAAAATTTTTTGATAGTCCTCCTCCCACCTATTGCAGTTTATATACACCGGCATTATGTAAAAATCCTGATTTTCTGCACAGATACATACAAAGTCCTGGTCCATTTTTTTCACGAAATTCGCTTGCTTTATATCAGATTTAAAGCCGTAGACTGCTCCACCACTTGCTCTCCCAAATCTAGACCTTTTTACTGCTGGTATCCATAAGAGTTTGAAGCCCTTAAAAAATCTTGCAAATCTTTCGAAATCCTCGGTTAAAAAAGTCTCATATAAGAAGAAAATATCGTGTTCACATATGTAATTAAAAAAGTTTGGATACAATATTTTGTTACCTATGCCATGAACATTATAAGAAATTACTTTAAATGTATTTTTGTTATTATTTATTATTTCATTTGTTTTAATTCTACTTAATCTAACATCGCGACAGACTTCTAATTGCTAAAGATTGTTATTCAAACTTAAATCTAAGCTTGGAAGATCTTCGTTGTAAATTTCTTTTAAAACATCTTTAGCCGACCTCTCTTCACACTTCAGTTCACCATCAGACATCGAAAACGACTTTCCTTGGATTTCCAAACGATTTCCTTTAAACTTGACATCTTTCATTCGATTAATTTTTTTCAGATCTCTCCTTATTCGAAGAAGACAGTTTTGGTTATTTCGTTCCAATTTCGTGAGGTCTCTTTTGATTCCATAATTCGTATTCGCTAGCTTTTGTGTGTTTCTTAGAATTTCGAAAACTGCACTTTGGTTTTGAAATTCTACAAGGTAGCTGGGCTGTTTTGATTTTCCTACTTGAACAATTTTTACTATATCCATTCTATCGGGGATTCCTAGATCGTTTTTACATAAATCCCAAATATCATGTCTCTCTACTTTTTGTCTTTGAAGTCCATGGAAAATGAGATTGTTTCTTCTCATGTGCTTGTCGAAAGATTCTGTTTTTTTTTCAGCTTCAGCTTTGAACGCTTGCAGTTCTTGACAGAGGTGAGTCACTTTTTGATTTTATTCTAAGTACTAACCATATAGTAAGTAACATTGACAATGAACCTACATTCATTACCAAAAACCGACAAGAGGTTCTAGATATCACTCTTTTCTCCGACACGATTCATCACAAGATCAAAACCTGGAGAGTATCTAAGGAACATTCGTTTTCTGATCACAGATACATCCAATTTTGCCTTGATGAAGAAACTAAAAAACAGCCAGCTTTCCGTAATTATCGGTAAACCAACTGGCAACTATATAGAGAAACTTTAGTAAGATTAGTTAAACCATCACTCTTAAGTATCCCTTCTAATAAAAATGATCTCTATGATAAAGTCAAAGATCTTACCCTAGCTATCAATAAATCAATGGCCATTTCGTGTCCTTTTACTCAAATAAGAGGAAAACAGAAACCACATTGGTGGTACTCGGGACTATAACCATTCAAGAAAAAGTGCAGACGACTTTTCAACCGAGCTAAACACTCTAGAGATAGCCTGGACTGGGAATTTTATAAAGAATCCCTAAAAATTTATAAAAAAGAATTAAGGAAAAATAAAAGAACCTAATGGAGGAACTTCTGTGGTATATATAGCTACAAGCAAACTCATGCTAAAACTAAATGCCATAGAGAAAACAAATTTAAGATGGACAAAAACTACTACCTGCGTAGCGACAAAGCAAAACTTGCCAATATTGGATCAGAAACGCACTAAATGTTTGTTGTCTATGAGCAGATTACATCTTAGCTCCGTAATTGGTGTCATAACCGGACACTGCCTCATAGGAAGACACGCCATAAGACTTGGCGTATTCTCTAACAATTTTTGCAGAAGCTGCATTGACGAGGAGGAGGAGGAGACTATCACCAATCTTCTCTGCTCATGCCCAGCTCTCTCCCAAAGACGTAAATTACACCTGGGTAATTTCTTTTTAGACGATCCTAGCGATATGTCGAACGTAGATATTCTATCTTTACATCGCTTTATAAGAAGCTCCAACTGGTTTAATTTAATAGGTACTCCCTCGCTCGTTTCGTGGTATCACAACGGACCTATCTGTGGTCTAAGTGTGTCAGTAGTCTTCCTGACAGCCACATAAACCTAACCTAACCTTAGACGCTTGCAACCCTATCTGCTCATTATGGAATTAGTTACGAATTTTTTCTTCAAAATGTTTCCCCCATCTTGATGCCGTTACCTTCATACAGATGTTTAAAAACAAACTACTGGGAATCTTTTCAACTAAGTCTTTATAACACATTATTTTCAATTTGACTGCCAACGGAAAAGAATATAACAAAACCGGTCATCATCCTTTATGGTCTTATTTTTTTTATTTGGAATTTCAAAGAATCTGGCTCAAGGAACTCAAAAGACTCTTTCATCGTCACTTGAACAGGATTAATAATGAATACCGAGAGCTTCATGCAAAAATACAATGCAATAGCAATAATTGTCGAAATATTTTTGGAGCCGAAGTTTCGAAAGATGTTCTTTTTTACAATGGAAATCAATTAATTGAAATGCAGTAAAAATGTAATGCTTTTAGTAATGTATACTCTTCCAATTACTCGGTTATAAGTTTTTTTATGATGAAGCTTTTGAACATACAGTGATGTCCACTGTAAATTTATTAAAAGGGCGATTCCGCTGAGTACGATTTTGGACATCAATTTCTAAATCACAGTATTTGTTAATTATTTCCATGCCAATACAAAGAAAAATATTCAAACTTTACAATAAAATCACTTTTTACCATAATAAGTTTATATTTAAATTGTTTCTGCGCTTAAAAATATCAACAACTTAAGGTATGGTGAAAACTAAAAACCATTACCTGGCTGCACTTGAGCTAAAAACTATGGCCGACCGTTTGAACTGATATATACTACCGGTTAATCACTTGGTAACAACATTTGCTTATTCATTCATGCAAAAACCGGTGAGTACGGTTCTTACTTGTACGCATTATCGACTACAAGAAACTACATTGTAAGCTCGTTGCACCTGCGATAAAAAAGTTATAAAAGTTTGGTTTTTTCACAGAATTAAAGTGCTAGTGTTTTGAAACTTTGACAAAAGTAAGGTAAAACAAGAATTAAACTTAATTCAATCGAAGTAAGGATTATAAGGTAAGTTAAAATGGAATATATCTTGACTTAAATTGGTTGCACCCGCGATCGCGAGATTGGGATCGCGGGTGCAACATTTCTGTCATCAAATATTATGCATTTTTTATTGATTGATTTGGACTCAGAAAATAATAAATGGTATATTTTGTTAGAGATAAATATGTAATACTTATTTTTATAATAATATTAATAATATTTTTCCCTCTTTTACAATAGGATAAAATGGAAGAAAACACAAGAATAGAGACTGCCTCACAAAGGTATAGAAGAAAACTGAAAGCAAATGCTGAACTTCATGCAGACCATCTCCGGAGAAGAAGGGATCGTGATTTCAAACTGCCCCCGAAACGGAAAGTGATTGTGACGATGAAAATTTGGAAGTTCTTTTACGTCCGGTACACAAAGAAGCCCGGGGTTCTAATGAAAGTGTGTCCTCAGTATCAGATCAGAAGATTCAGTCTACTATGCCACATAAAATTGCGTGTTTCCGATGTTTACAGTGGCAGTCAAATTGAAAATAATGTGTTATAAGTCTTTATAACACATTATTTTCAATTTGACTGCCAACGGAAAAGAATATAACAAAACCGGTCATCATCCTTTATGGTCTTATTTTTTTTATTTGGAATTTCAAAGAATCTGGCTCAAGGAACTCAAAAGACTCTTTCATCGTCACTTGAACAGGATTAATAATGAATACCGAGAGCTTCATGCAAAAATACAATGCAATAGCAATAATTGTCGAAATATTTTTGGAGCCGAAGTTTCGAAAGATGTTCTTTTTTACAATGGAAATCAATTAATTGAAATGCAGTAAAAATGTAATGCTTTAAGTAATGTATACTCTTCCAATTACTCGGTTATAAGTTTTTTTATGATGAAGCTTTTGAACATACAGTGATGTCCACTGTAAATTTATTAAAAGGGCGATTCCGCTGAGTACGATTTTGGACATCAATTTCTAAATCACAGTATTTGTTAATTATTTCCATGCCAATACAAAGAAAAATATTCAAACTTTACAATAAAATCACTTTTTACCATAATAAGTTTATATTTAAATTGTTTCTGCGCTTAAAAATATCAACAACTTAAGGTATGGTGAAAACTAAAAACCATTACCTGGCTGCACTTGAGCTAAAAACTATGGCCGACCGTTTGAATTGATATATACTACCGGTTAATCACTTGGTAACAACATTTGCTTATTCATTCATGCAAAAACCGGTGAGTACGGTTCTTACTTGTACGCATTATCGACTACAAGAAACTACATTGTAAGCTCGTTGCACCCGCGATAAAAAAGTTATAAAAGTTTGGTTTTTTCACAGAATTAAAGTGCTAGTGTTTTGAAACTTTGACAAAAGTAAGGTAAAACAAGAATTAAACTTAATTCAATCGAAGTAAGGATTATAAGGTAAGTTAAAATGGAATATATCTTGACTTAAATTGGTTGCACCCGCGATCGCGAGATTGGGATCGCGGGTGCAACATTTCTGTCATCAAACATTATGCATCTTTTATTGATTGATTTGGACTCAGAAAATAATAAATGGTATATTTTGTTAGAGATAAATATGTAATACTTATTTTTATAATAATATTAATAATATTTTTCCCTCTTTTACAATAGGATAAAATGGAAGAAAAGACCATCTCCGGAGAAGAAGGGATCGTGATTTCAAACTGCCCCCGAAACGGAAAGTGATTGTGACGATGAAAATTTGGAAGTTCTTTTACGTCCGGTACACAAAGAAGCCCGGGGTTCTAATGAAAGTGTGTCCTCAGTATCAGATCAGAAGATTCAGTCTACTATGCCACATAAAATTGCGTGTTTCCGATGTTTACAGTGACTCAGACCCTGACTCAGATGATGAATCTTTCAGCGAAAAAGTGGAGTAGATCACAGTGGTTTCTCAAATATTTATTTGGGCAGTGAGCAGTTAGAGTTTGTTGACAAAGCTAAAAATCTCGGAATATGGTTTGATACTAATCTTAGATGGGATCTACATGCTCGTACTACTGTAGGAAAAATTTATGGATGTCTGCGAAACTTGTCTTTATCACAGTATTATACCCCTGTTAAAACAAGGTTAATGTTAGCTAAATGTCTTTTAGTTCCTATTTTGTCATTCGGGTCTGAAGTGTCTATGTACTGCAATGCGGAATCTAAAAGAAAGCTTAATGTTGCTTTTAATAATGTTACTCGTTATGTGTTTGGTTTGAAAGGTCGGGATCACATATCTGCATATAAAACCAAAATTTTGGGCTTAACTTTGGACAAATATATTGAATACTGCACAATAAAATATCTCCATAAAATTATTATTTCACGTAAACCTGAATACTTATACGACAAACTAACCTTTTCAGATTCATCACGTGCTCTAACCATAATTCAACCTCGCGTTACTTGTTTGTCATCTGAACGTCAATTTTTTGTTCAAGCTATTCGCTTATGGAACGCTCTCCCTCTTGGTATAAGAAGACTTTTTTTTGTAAAACGTTTTAGTGACTCTCTTTTTTCTTTTTTGGCTGGCAACTAAGCATAGGTTTTAGGAATTTAAATGCCTTATCATTTGGTTTTCACTGTTTTATTGTTAAATGTTTTTATTTATTTATTATTTATTACTATTTTGTTATTTTAGCTATTTCTTTAATTTCTTTACAATTTTCAATATTAACTTCATCAAGAAATTATTTAATATCTATTTTTGTAAATTTTAAATTTTTAAATTTTTAAAATTGAAATTATAAAACTATGTTACGAGTACTAAATTATACAGATCACATTTACGTTTTATAGATACATTTATGTACTCTTTGTAAATGTTTGTCAAATTGACACACAATAAATATCAAATATCAAATATCAAACCTGGTGGACTCAATGCTGTTTCATCAAAAGACATTTGCGCTGGTACGTATGTACTCGTACAGCTCTCCTGCAAGTACGGCAGAAAAGTTACACAATATCGTTATGTAGGGGTGTGCAAGAACGACATAGATGAAGATGGAGAAGTTAGAATTCAGTTTCTGACGACAATTGATGGTCAACGCTTCATTGAAATCATGAATGATATAGCAGATATGTTCAATTTGGAAACATAATTGCAAAACTAAAAGTGCCAGAGAAGAAGTTTGATGGCAATAATATAATAACAGACTTTTCTGAAAATATTGATGTGTTTGAAAAGAAAAAATAATAAGTAAGTTAACTAATAAATAAACTTATAAATAAAATATATCGCTCTACTTTTATTTCTGTCTTTTTTGTGCTTAAAATGTGGTTTATGTTCACCTGATTTGGACGCGTTGCACCCGCGATAATTTCACGTTGCACCCGCGATTGCTTAAAAAGTGAATAAAAGCTAAATTATTTGTGTTTTCTTTAATTTATCAATTACTGAATAGTCTATTGATTTATCGCCTTTTAAAATGTGATAGAATTATAAAAAAAATTATTCACAATTAGCAGACTTTTGTGTTTTTGTGTTACGATACAGAAAAGTGTATCCAATTTTGTTGCACCCGCGATCGCACTTTCAACCGCCCTAGCGACGATCTATACATTTCATTTAAGATTTTTTAAATAAATTCAAAGAGACCAAACTAAAATGTAGCCCTTCAAAAAATAATTTCACTAAAAATGTTTTTTATTCTATTACTAAGAAGCCTTATATGCGTCTAAATGTTGCACCCGCGATAATGGAATCGCCCAAAAGAAACATACGAGTCTGAATCAAACATACGAGTCCGGATCACTGGTAACTGTTCCTCCAGAAAGAAATGCATTTGATCCGGGTTAAGTTCCGTTTACTTAACCAAACAGTGTAAATAGTTGTAGAATTTCATTAAATAACAAAAAAGTGCTCTGGCATCGACCAAATTTCGAATTTTATTTTAAAGAATTTTCTTTTTTCTCTGGACACAATTCTAGCACTAATATTTCACCAATGTATTAAGAATGGATACTTTCCAATAATTTGTAATACAATGACGATTTTACCAAAAGCCGCTAGCAACTTTTGACCAATTTCTCTCTTATCTCTTTGAGAGGGTCTTAGCAAATCACTTGAATACATTCTGTGAAGATCAAGAGATCATTTCAAACACCAATTTGGATTCAAAAAAGGGAACTCTACAGAACGAGCTTTACTAGTTTTTCAGGAAAAGATCATGTACAGTATGCTTAGATATCGATCTAGAAAGAGCATTCAATTCGATTTGGCACGAAAGCCTGATGTTCAAACTTATTGAATTTTACTATCCAGGGTGGATAGCTATAATAATTTTTAGTTTTTTATCAAACAGGACAACTTCAGTTTTTATTGGGTCAGAATTCCACAAGAATCAATTTTAGGACCCTTTTTCTAAAGATCAAGAGATCATTTCAAACCACCAATTTGGATTCAAAAAAGGGAACTCTACAGAACGAGCTTTAGTAGTTTTTTAGGAAAAGATAATCCCGAATCTAAGAAACAGGTCTTGTACAGTATGCTTAGATATCGATCTAGAAAGAGCATTCGATTTGATTTGGCACGAAAGCCTGATGTTCAAACTTATTGAAATTAACTATCCAGGGTGGATATTTAAAATAATTTGTACTTTTTTATCAAACAGGACAACTTCAGTTTTTATTGGGTCAGAATTCCACAAGGATCAATTTTAGGACCCTTTTCGTTTAATATCTCCTTGCAAGATTTTCCTTTTTCGAACCCCATAATGAGTGAACCTGGTTCACTCCACTATGCCGATGACACCATAATATTACCAAGTAGTGCAAGACCAACTACAGCGCTTAATAAAATCAAATTAAGACTCCCGCTAGTTGAAAACTGTCCCCGAAACGGAAAGTGATTGTGACGATGAAAATTTGGAAGTTCTTTTACGTCCGGTACACAAAGAAGCCCGGGGTTCTAATGAAAGTGTGTCCTCAGTATCAGATCAGAAGATTCAGTCTACTATGCCACATAAAATTGCGTGTTTCCGATGTTTACAGTGGCAGTCAAATTGAAAATAATGTGTTATAAGTCTTTATAACACATTATTTTCAATTTGACTGCCAACGGAAAAGAATATAACAAAACCGGTCATCATCCTTTATGGTCTTATTTTTTTTATTTGGAATTTCAAAGAATCTGGCTCAAGGAACTCAAAAGACTCTTTCATCGTCACTTGAACAGGATTAATAATGAATACCGAGAGCTTCATGCAAAAATACAATGCAATAGCAATAATTGTCGAAATATTTTTGGAGCCGAAGTTTCGAAAGATGTTCTTTTTTACAATGGAAATCAATTAATTGAAATGCAGTAAAAATGTAATGCTTTAAGTAATGTATACTCTTCCAATTACTCGGTTATAAGTTTTTTTATGATGAAGCTTTTGAACATACAGTGATGTCCACTGTAAATTTATTGAAAGGGCGATTCCGCTGAGTACGATTTTGGACATCAATTTCTAAATCACAGTATTTGTTAATTATTTCCATGCCAA
Source organism: Baccha elongata (assembly GCA_951217065.1). NCBI lineage: Eukaryota > Metazoa > Arthropoda > Insecta > Diptera > Syrphidae > Baccha > Baccha elongata. The sequence continues at coordinate 98,068 of CATNUY010000101.1, forward strand.
TACAAAGAAAAATATTCAAACTTTACAATAAAATCACTTTTTACCATAATAAGTTTATATTTAAATTGTTTCTGCGCTTAAAAATATCAACAACTTAAGGTATGGTGAAAACTAAAAACCATTACCTGGCTGCACTTGAGCTAAAAACTATGGCCGACCGTTTGAATTGATATATACTACCGGTTAATCACTTGGTAACAACATTTGCTTATTCATTCATGCAAAAACCGGTGAGTACGGTTCTTACTTGTACGCATTATCGACTACAAGAAACTACATTGTAAGCTCGTTGCACCCGCGATAAAAAAGTTATAAAAGTTTGGTTTTTTCACAGAATTAAAGTGCTAGTGTTTTGAAACTTTGACAAAAGTAAGGTAAAACAAGAATTAAACTTAATTCAATCGAAGTAAGGATTATAAGGTAAGTTAAAATGGAATATATCTTGACTTAAATTGGTTGCACCCGCGATCGCGAGATTGGGATCGCGGGGGCAACATTTCTGTCATCAAACATTATGCATCTTTTATTGATTGATTTGGACTCAGAAAATAATAAATGGTATATTTTGTTAGAGATAAATATGTAATACTTATTTTTATAATAATATTAATAATATTTTTCCCTCTTTTACAATAGGATAAAATGGAAGAAAAGACCATCTCCGGAGAAGAAGGGATCGTGATTTCAAACTGCCCCCGAAACGGAAAGTGATTGTGACGATGAAAATTTGGAAGTTCTTTTACGTCCGGTACACAAAGAAGCCCGGGGTTCTAATGAAAGTGTGTCCTCAGTATCAGATCAGAAGATTCAGTCTACTATGCCACATAAAATTGCGTGTTTCCGATGTTTACAGTGACTCAGACCCTGACTCAGATGATGAATCTTTCAGCGAAAAAGTGGAGTAGATCACAGTGGTTTCTCAAATATTTATTTGGGCAGTGAGCAGTTAGAGTTTGTTGACAAAGCTAAAAATCTCGGAATATGGTTTGATACTAATCTTAGATGGGATCTACATGCTCGTACTACTGTAGGAAAAATTTATGGATGTCTGCGAAACTTGTCTTTATCACAGTATTATACCCCTGTTAAAACAAGGTTAATGTTAGCTAAATGTCTTTTAGTTCCTATTTTGTCATTCGGGTCTGAAGTGTCTATGTACTGCAATGCGGAATCTAAAAGAAAGCTTAATGTTGCTTTTAATAATGTTACTCGTTATGTGTTTGGTTTGAAAGGTCGGGATCACATATCTGCATATAAAACCAAAATTTTGGGCTTAACTTTGGACAAATATATTGAATACTGCACAATAAAATATCTCCATAAAATTATTATTTCACGTAAACCTGAATACTTATACGACAAACTAACCTTTTCAGATTCATCACGTGCTCTAACCATAATTCAACCTCGCGTTACTTGTTTGTCATCTGAACGTCAATTTTTTGTTCAAGCTATTCGCTTATGGAACGCTCTCCCTCTTGGTATAAGAAGACTTTTTTTTGTAAAACGTTTTAGTGACTCTCTTTTTTCTTTTTTGGCTGGCAACTAAGCATAGGTTTTAGGAATTTAAATGCCTTATCATTTGGTTTTCACTGTTTTATTGTTAAATGTTTTTATTTATTTATTATTTATTACTATTTTGTTATTTTAGCTATTTCTTTAATTTCTTTACAATTTTCAATATTAACTTCATCAAGAAATTATTTAATATCTATTTTTGTAAATTTTAAATTTTTAAATTTTTAAAATTGAAATTATAAAACTATGTTACGAGTACTAAATTATACAGATCACATTTACGTTTTATAGATACATTTATGTACTCTTTGTAAATGTTTGTCAAATTGACACACAATAAATATCAAATATCAAATATCAAACCTGGTGGACTCAATGCTGTTTCATCAAAAGACATTTGCGCTGGTACGTATGTACTCGTACAGCTCTCCTGCAAGTACGGCAGAAAAGTTACACAATATCGTTATGTAGGGGTGTGCAAGAACGACATAGATGAAGATGGAGAAGTTAGAATTCAGTTTCTGACGACAATTGATGGTCAACGCTTCATTGAAATCATGAATGATATAGCAGATATGTTCAATTTGGAAACATAATTGCAAAACTAAAAGTGCCAGAGAAGAAGTTTGATGGCAATAATATAATAACAGACTTTTCTGAAAATATTGATGTGTTTGAAAAGAAAAAATAATAAGTAAGTTAACTAATAAATAAACTTATAAATAAAATATATCGCTCTACTTTTATTTCTGTCTTTTTTGTGCTTAAAATGTGGTTTATGTTCACCTGATTTGGACGCGTTGCACCCGCGATAATTTCACGTTGCACCCGCGATTGCTTAAAAAGTGAATAAAAGCTAAATTATTTGTGTTTTCTTTAATTTATCAATTACTGAATAGTCTATTGATTTATCGCCTTTTAAAATGTGATAGAATTATAAAAAAAATTATTCACAATTAGCAGACTTTTGTGTTTTTGTGTTACGATACAGAAAAGTGTATCCAATTTTGTTGCACCCGCGATCGCACTTTCAACCGCCCTAGCGACGATCTATACATTTCATTTAAGATTTTTTAAATAAATTCAAAGAGACCAAACTAAAATGTAGCCCTTCAAAAAATAATTTCACTAAAAATGTTTTTTATTCTATTACTAAGAAGCCTTATATGCGTCTAAATGTTGCACCCGCGATAATGGAATCGCCCAAAAGAAACATACGAGTCTGAATCAAACATACGAGTCCGGATCACTGGTAACTGTTCCTCCAGAAAGAAATGCATTTGATCCGGGTTAAGTTCCGTTTACTTAACCAAACAGTGTAAATAGTTGTAGAATTTCATTAAATAACAAAAAGTGCTCTGGCATCGACCAAATTTCGAATTTTATTTTAAAGAATTTTCTTTTTTCTCTGGACACAATTCTAGCACTAATATTTCACCAATGTATTAAGAATGGATACTTTCCAATAATTTGTAATACAATGACGATTTTACCAAAAGCCGCTAGCAACTTTTGACCAATTTCTCTCTTATCTCTTTGAGAGGGTCTTAGCAAATCACTTGAATACATTCTGTGAAGATCAAGAGATCATTTCAAACACCAATTTGGATTCAAAAAAGGGAACTCTACAGAACGAGCTTTACTAGTTTTTCAGGAAAAGATCATGTACAGTATGCTTAGATATCGATCTAGAAAGAGCATTCAATTCGATTTGGCACGAAAGCCTGATGTTCAAACTTATTGAATTTTACTATCCAGGGTGGATAGCTATAATAATTTTTAGTTTTTTATCAAACAGGACAACTTCAGTTTTTATTGGGTCAGAATTCCACAAGAATCAATTTTAGGACCCTTTTTCTAAAGATCAAGAGATCATTTCAAACCACCAATTTGGATTCAAAAAAGGGAACTCTACAGAACGAGCTTTAGTAGTTTTTTAGGAAAAGATAATCCCGAATCTAAGAAACAGGTCTTGTACAGTATGCTTAGATATCGATCTAGAAAGAGCATTCGATTTGATTTGGCACGAAAGCCTGATGTTCAAACTTATTGAAATTAACTATCCAGGGTGGATATTTAAAATAATTTGTACTTTTTTATCAAACAGGACAACTTCAGTTTTTATTGGGTCAGAATTCCACAAGGATCAATTTTAGGACCCTTTTCGTTTAATATCTCCTTGCAAGATTTTCCTTTTTCGAACCCCATAATGAGTGAACCTGGTTCACTCCACTATGCCGATGACACCATAATATTACCAAGTAGTGCAAGACCAACTACAGCGCTTAATAAAATCAAATTAAGACTCCCGCTAGTTGAAAACTATTTAAAAAATGGAGAATGAAAATTAATACAGCAAAATGCCTGATTGTTTCAGAAATGTAAGTGGGAAAGGTCACTGCCTTGCAGCTAAAGGAAGCAAATCATTGAGCTCGAAAGTAAATAACTTTGATATAACATTGCCAACAGAAGCAAAATATCTTATACATAATACATTTCAAAACAGATTCCTTTCTAACAAACATGCAAGAGCAGCCCTCTAAAAGGCTAAAATAGTTATAGGTTGTTGATTTAATAAGTTTTAAACCGGAAATAAAAGAAGATTCTTATTATTAATTTAATATACAGGTAAATAATAAGGAAGTTAAAAAAGCACAAGAAAAATTGTTTAAATTTAGGTGTGCTCAGAATGCAAATCCATAAAGGATATTTAAGGTAAGAACTATATGGATTAAGCACCCTACAAAGTATACTTCAAAGTATACTACTGACTTATAATGTATATTAATTAAACACTATCAACACTTCCACAATACAACTACCATGACAGCAAAATCCTTTAAATAAATAATTTCAGTTTTACGTTGGTATTAACTTAATTCAAACATTTTTATAAACTCAAAAAGTTTTCATTGCAATTCAATAAAATTTATTCGTAAGTATATCGGCTAATTATTGTTTTGTGTTTATATAATCCAAGTTGAACAGTTTTTTTAGAAAATTTTTCTCTGACGTAGTGAAACTGCACATCGACATTTTTTGTCCTCTTGTGAAAAAACAGGATTGTTTATTAGCTGTATCGCACTCTGATTGTCTAAGTAAATAGTCGTACCGATGTGCGCCACTATAATAAATTGTATTATAGTGGCACACATCGGCAAATAATTTTTGTAACCAAACAACTTCCTTTATGGTTTGGCAAGCCGCCATGTACTCTGATTTCATCGCGTCGTCGACAAGGCCACAGCTGGTTGACGTTAGGAGTTTCAGGAGATTACATCTGAGTACCATAAAATGATATATCCAGTGGTAGATCTAATGGTTTCGAGTTCTCCTGCATAATCAGCATCATTTAATTTTATTTTTAAATTGTTAATTATTTTTATTTATTGTTATAAATTCTTTATTTAACCTTTCGGTGTTTTTTTATAATAGTATAAATCAGAGAATAATTGCATGGCATATATTGCCGTCTGCCTGAATTGACTTATTTCGAGTTTTTTTTTCCAAAATGGACAAAGTTAAGGTTTACAAAAAAAAAACATAGAGAAAAAACATTTTATTTTTTTTTTGTTTACCTAATATACAATAAAATAAACCTTATAACTAACAAATTAAATTTCATTTCTTTATACAAAATATATAAAACTGTTACGGTAACAAGTATGAAGACTTGAAACTAAATATGGAAAAAGTTAACAAAAAGAACAAAAATCGAACTGGGATATCAGTTCAAAAGTCGGTAGGAGTCACGACTGCCGGCGATGGCTTGGCCTCGAAAGAGGATAAGTCGCCAGTGACAAATAACAACAAGGACACTAACAAAAAACAAACTTTGGCCATTTCAACTGACATAGCTTTAAATAGCGGTAGGACTAGTGTGACGACCACAATTTCCGGAAAGGTTAACAAGCCACCCCGGGGTTGTGGAGCGTCCCACAGTCTAGACGCTAATACCTGCGGAGGAAATAGCAATCTTCCCGCTGGTAACATACCAATTCCGAACTCAGTAGGACTCAAAAAAGCTGACAAGGGTCTTGCCAACCTCTCTTCTGCTGTGAAAAACGCAGCCCCTAGTGGAACTTCCACACAAACCGCCAGTACAAAACCTCTCGTGCATTCGGGGGTTACTACTCTGGCTCAAGGTTCGACCACGACTGTTGGTCCCACCACAAGACAAGGTAGATCTCTTCCGAACACAACGGAGGCTCCCCTCCTCGCTGGCAGTGGTAATACGTCATGTAGACCTACTCCCAACGAGAAGAGGAAGAAATTGACAATGAGAAAAGATTTTAGGAACGCTACGAGGATAGTGAAGGTGGTCGGTGACTTGCCAGCATCTGAACTAGACTCAAAGCAATCCGAAAAACTTGCCTGGGCCAAAAACGCACTTGCCAAATTTCAGACCTGCAACGACTTAACGTCTAAGCGACTAAGGTCTTCCGAGGGAACCACTCCGGAACCCAAAAGGCCAAAGGCGAACACCGCTGGCGCTCCATCCTTCACCAGGAAAGATCTGTCCTTTAGTGCCGTGCTAAAAGACAAAACAATTCTAGCTGTCATCGACGGCAGTAATGCAGATGGCGCGATCTCTCCCGATCATTGGCAAATGGTCTTGAACAAACTCCAAGCCTCATACTGGACCCTCATGCTGGAAAATCCAGGGGAACCTGCAACTTTTGAGGATGCGGGATGGTATCAAGGTCGAGTCAAGCTAGTTGCCTTTGATAGTGAGAGATCGTGTGACCTGTATAAACTCGCTGTCAGCAGGTTAGAGGGCCTATGGCCAAATGCAAAACTCGAGGTTGTGGCAAAGGAGAATATCCCGTGCAGACCGAGAGCCCGCACTAATGTCCCGGCCGATCTCTCCAATAAAGAAATCATCCTCAAGATGCTTCAGTATGGTAATCCATCCTTGCCTACTCACGACTGGAAGGTTGCAAAGCTTGAAGATCCACGGGGTTCTTATAGATCAGCCGTCGTGGTGATAAATAAGGACTCATTGGCTCCATTGGCTGAAACCCAAGGTGTGGTTAGGTTTGGATGGTCTACCATAACTCTAAAAGTATAAAAAAAAGACGAGGAAAACACATCGAACACGATGCCATCAAAATCACAGGATGTATTTACAGAGAAGGAACATGCATCGGGTATCGACCTTCAGACGATGGAGGTAGATACTCCATGCACCTCCTCCACTGTGTCGCCCTCCATTTATATAAAACCGCCATCTGTTGAAGAGGCTCCTAACGTCGACAAACACTCCGACATGGATTTTGTTGACTCCGCAAATGAGGACGACCTTCTTAAATCGGATTTCGACTCCGATGCAGATCTCGACCAAACTGTGGTGGGGGTTGATCCACCTAGCTGCAACCAAGATGGTGCAGTTAGTACAGATTAACACCCATCACTCCAAAATGGCTTCGGCCTCCCTTCTTCTCCGTCTACAAAATAAAGGGGAAGACATCGTCCTGATCCAAGAACCTTGGATTGTAAATTCCACTGTTCAAGGACTCAGGACTCCCGGATACTACCTGCTGTATGCATCTAATAAAGGTGAACCTAGATCTTGCATATTAGTAAAAAGTAGTATTAATGTATATTTACTCCCTGATTATAGCGATCGCGATGTAACCGTAGTTAGACTACAAACAAATAACGGGACGTACTGGTTAGCATCAGCGTATCTCGGCCATGACCACCTTGGCCCTCTTCCTGGCGACATGCTAGAGGAACTAATCAGGGAAGCAGAACGACAGAAAGTCTGCCTTATAATGGGGTGTGACGCTAATGCCCTTCATACCGTCTGGGGAAGTACAGACATAAATGACAGAGGTGAGTCACTTTTTGATTTTATTCTAAGTACTAACCTTATAGTAAGTAACATTGGCAATGAACCAACATTCATTACCAAAAACCGACAAGAGGTTCTAGATATCACTCTTATCACCGATACGATTCATCACAAGATCAAAAACTGGAGAGTTTCTAAGGAACATTCGTTCTCTGTTCACAGATACATCCAATTTTGTCTTGATGAAGAATCTAAAAAACAGCCAGCCTTCCGAAATTATCGGAAAACCAACTGACAACTATATAGAGAAACTTTAGTAAGATTAGTTAAACCATCACTCTTAAGTATCCCTTCTAATAAAAATGATCTTGATGATAAAGTCAAAGATCTCACCCTAGCTCTCAATAAATCAATCGCCATTTCTTGTCCCCTTACTCAAATAAGAGGAAAAAAGAAACCACGTTGGTGGAACTCGGATCTAGAACTGCTCAGGAAAAAGTGCAGACAACTTTTCAACCGAGCTAAACATTCTAGAGATAGTCTGGACTGGGAATTTTATAAAGAATCCCTAAAAATTTATAAAAAAGAATTAAGGAATAATAAAAGAACCTCCTGGAGGAACTTCTGTGGAAAAATAGAAGAAACTTCAGAAGCTTCACGATTAAGAAAAATTCTATCAAAAAATCCTACAATGCCTAGCTCCTTAAAGACAGCTAACGGCTCTTGGACCAATTCTTGCGAAGAATCGCTCACCCTGCTACTAGACACCCATTTTCCAGGTAGCTCACAAAATATAAATAGCATTGATTCATTATTATCAAGCAACACACATACAAATATTGTTGGTCTGATTTCTAAGGATAAACTGAAATGGGCTATAAACAGCTTTGATCCTTACAAATCTCCCGAACCCGACGGCATAATACCTGCCGAGCTTCAATTTGCCTCGGATATCATAACACCCATCCTAGAGATCATCCTAATTGGTTGCGTAAAATTTACTTACATTCCCTCTTTATGGAGAGAGGTAAAAGTTGTCTTTATACCCAAAGCCGGTAAATGCTCCCAGGTTAACCCTAAAGATCTCAGACCAATCAGCCTATCATCGTTCCTTCTCAAAACCCTAGAGAGATTGATCGATATCCATCTGCGCAATGCTATAGATCCTAATCTGGTATCTACTGCACAACACGCTTATTGTAAAGGAAAATCGGTAGAAACGGCTTTACACACACTGGTACGAACCATCGAATACTCACTACATCATAAAGAGTACACTCTAGTTGCATTTCTCGGTATTGAAGGTGCCTTCAATAATATCAGCTATAAAGCAATCACAGCGTCACTGAAGAAACTAGATATACATGGTTCACTGAATGACCTAATTAATCTTATGTTAGAAAGTAGAATTATTAATTCATCTTTAGGTGGCACTCATGAAAGAAGATCTGTCAGCAGAGGTACACCTCAAGGCGGAGTCCTTTCCCCAATTCTATGGAACATAGTCGTAAATGAGGTGTTAGAAAGCCTAGAAAAGGAAGGTTTCAAAGTGATCGCGTATGCCGACGATGTTGCCATTGCAATATCGGGAAAACAGGCTCAAATTCTCGTTGAATTAATGCAAAATGCTCTAAATATTATGCTCAAATGGACAGAAAAATGCGGACTGGGTGTAAACCCAAACAAAACTGAACTTGTCCTCTTCACAAGAAAATATAAAATTCCCCAAATAAGTCCCCCATCAATTATGGGAACTCCACTAAGATTTTCAGATGAAGCTAAATATCTAGGTCTTATCCTGGACAAAAAACTACATTGGAAAGCAAATATACAGGAAAGAGTTAGGAAAGCCACAGTAGCACTCTTCTCTTGCAAAAAAGCCATCGGAAATAAATGGGGCTTATCCCCATACATAACCCACTGGCTCTACACAGCGGTCATCAGACCGATACTAACTTACGGGGTAGCAGTATGGTGGACTGCTCTTGACAAAGTTACATATCGTGACAAGTTAAGTAATGTCCAACGGTCAGCCTGTATGTGTATTAGCGGAGCTCTCCGTTCGACACCTTCAGCTGCTCTTGACATTCTACTTAATCTCATACCCCTTGATATTTTTAGCAAACAAACGGCCGCAAGCACAGCCGTTCGTCTCAAAGCCATCTCTCAATGGACCGATAACTCAATTGGTCACTCCATTATTCTGAAAACATTCGGACCAAAATTAAGTCACTCCGACTACTCTATACCCCAGCTAGTTTTTGACAAGAATTTTCAAGTCACCATCCCACCAAGATCCACTTGGGAAAATGAGAGTTTCTTGAAAGATGAATCAGTTCATTTTTACACTGATGGCTCAAAAACTAAAGATGGGGTTGGTTGTGGCGTGTACTCAGACAGACTAAATTTAAGTCTCTCATTCCGTCTACCTGACCATTGTAGTGTCTTCCAAGCGGAAATTCTGGCGATCAAAGAGGTATTATCCTGGTTAAAGGAAACCGTGATATCTGTATCGGATATCCGTATATTTTCAGACAGTCAGGCAGCCCTTAAATCAATCAGTGCTGTTTCCACAAACTCAATAACTGCCCGCGACTGTCGATCATCTCTCATGGAGATGGCAGAACAGTTCAATATTCATCTTTTCTGGGTGCCGGGACACAGAGACATTGAGGGAAACTGCAAAGCCGATGAACTCGCCAGAAATGGAACTCTATTGCCGATTTTACCTAACAAAGTGAATATTGGTATACCTATCGCTACAACAAACTCATGCTAAAACTAAATGCCATAGAGAAAGCAAATTTAAGATGGGCAAACACTACTACCTGCGTAGCGACAAAGCAAATCTGGCCAAAATTAGATCAGAAACGTACTAAATGTCTGCTATCTATGAGCAGATTACATCTTAGCTCCGTGATTGGTGTCATAACCGGACACTGCCTCATAGGAAGACACGCCATAAGACTTGGCGTATTCTCTAATGATTTTTGCAGAAGCTGCATGGACGAGGAGGAGGAGGAGACTATCACCCATCTTCTCTGTTCATGCCCAGCTCTCTCCCAAAGACGTAAATTACACCTGGGTAATCTCTTTTTCGACGATCCAAGCGATATGTCGAACGTTGATATTCTATCTTTATACCGCTTCATAAGAAGCTCCAACTGGTTTAATTAAAGAAATACTCCCTCGCTCATTCGTGGTATTACAACGGACCTATCTGTGGTCTAAGTGTGTCAGTAGTCTTCCTGACAGCCACATAAACCTAACCTAACCTAACGGTAACCTTACGCATGATTAATTTATTGACAAAGAGTTTTCCAACCTAAATCACCATTCAAAAGCTGCTTTGTATCTTCTAGTGTAATAAATATTTTCCATATTATTTTGGTTCCACAAACTACATATCGGGCGAAGGTCACTTCTGTGTGGTTTATAATTTAAACTAAGCATTTCTGTTCTAGCTTTAAAAATAGTACTAATTTGGCTAAAGGAAAGTTTGTCATTAAAATAATTGCTTCTATAGAGTATGTGATTTAAGTCTTTGTAAATAAGACGAGTTGTGGACGTTTGGGCTCTACTCAAACATTGACGATAATGACAATAATCTACTTTAGCTATACATCTATAGAATGCATCTTGCCAATCGGTATGAGTGGTGTAATTGAGATTGAGATTTAGACAGTGTCGATTAGCAGATTCGTTTCACTCTTTAAAAGGCGATAAGTGACAACGGAGGGTGTATTTCATGATGTGTTTTTGAAGGTTCGAATTGTGCCTGTTCATTACTTTTATTATATAATCCGCATGTGATTTTAAGTTCTTAAAGAATATTTGTGGTAAACCAGATTCGACGTGAATAGCGTAAGTGGGTGTAGAACTAGCTAGTTTAAGAATGCGTTTGAAGAAAAAACGCTAAATTACTTCAAAACCTTTAATGTTCTCATATCCAAAGACTTGATTGGCATAGCAAAGGCATGTGTTACGTCTGAAGCTTCACTTCCCGCTACATATAACGGCTTACGCCTTTTTGCTTAGTTGACATTTTGTCAACTAACTGTATATCTCTTTTCCCCGCCCCATGGCAACCTATTTGCAATAAATGCACAAATGCTTCATTTTTGCGGACGTAAGTAAAATATAACATTCATATCTCACACGAAGATGAAATATGAATATTTCATAAACAAGTGCATTCCAAACCCACGGGTAGCACTTCGCGTAGGATGAAAGATGCCTGTTTTCTGTCTGTCGTAGGAAAGTTTATTAGAATATAAGTTTTAGTTTTAATTCGACAATCTAACTAAGAGGTGCAGCCTTTTGCTTTGGACAGCGGCCTCTAGCTAGAATTTAATTAATCACACAAATTAATTTAATAAAAGACAAAATAAAAGAAAAACGATTAAGTTTTTTTTAAAAAGTCAAACGGTCGAAGTTAAAATATAACTCATGTTTTTATCGTTGCATCAAACACCATAAACTTGGCAGAAGCATCGACATATTTGTTGCAATAAAATTTACTCCACATAAGATTTATTGCTGTTTTTGCTGCAACACATTTTTCTATAACATGTGGCGGAGATCAAGGTTGTTATCAACAAAACTTAATATTTGTTTTCGCTGACAATTTCTAATGATTCACGGTCTAAAAACTATTTCTCGTGCGGAAGTTTTTTTTCTGCGAGTGTTTTCAAAAATCATTATTTTTAACTTTGTGACATTAATTGAAAGCTCCCATAAATCACAAAATCCTTTAAACTTATTAGTTTGAAGCTGCAAGGTTGCGGTATTATCTGCCAATATGATAATATCGTCCGCGTATAGAAGCATATTTATTAGAATATCACCACACTTAACTCCTCCCGGAAAATAATTGGATATATCATCAATAAATAATACAAACATAATCGGACTAAACCCACAACCTTGTGGAACACCAGCACCTATATGAAATAAAATGCACGACTGGGTCGCATAAACTTGCTCTTGTAGCAAACTATGGGACTAAAAATTAAATTTAATAAATTTTGAAGAAAGTTGGAAAAATATCAAAAAATGGCCTAAACGTGACATCAAGTTGTATGGCAGCTACCATTTAACGGCTCTTTATCAAACAATTGTAAATGCCATGTTGTGTAAAATGTCAAGTCGAAAATATGCGCCGAATTTAAAATGAATCGACTGAACCGTTACCAAGTTATGGCCTAATTCGTAAAAACCGTTAACACCAAATTTCCGTTATGAGAATCCAAAAACCTGAAATGTAGTTATAAAGGGTTTTCCAATAAGAGCTGTTATTTTGAATAGCCCGCTATATCGGTAGCTGTCACTTCTAAATCTGTCATTTTCTTATATTTGACAAGTAGAAACTACGCCATTAATAAAAATGGAACGATACACGCTTCAACAACGCATTGAAGTTATTAAAATTCACTATAAAAATGGTGAAAATTTGGCAGAGACGGTTCGTAAAACTAAAACATTTTTGGGTCGTCGTGAAGCACCTTGTCGGACCGCAATACAGAAATTGGTGGACAAATTCGAGCTGTTGGGAAAAGTTAGTGATGTGAAGAATAAAACCCGTGCACGTCGCTCAAGAACAACTGAGAATATTGCTGTTGTAGCCCAAAGTGTTGAAGAAAACCCAGGTTTGTCCATTCCTCGTCTTTCTTTGGAATTAGGCATTCCACAAACGTCATTACACCGTATTTTGCATAAAGACTTGGGTCTTAAGGCTTATAAAGTTCAGTTAACACAAGAACTCAAGCCGGCTGATCATCAACAACGTCGTGTCTTTGCTGATTTGGTCCTTGAAATGCATGAAAATGATCCGGATTTTCATCGAAAAATCATCTTGACTGATGAGGCCCATTTCCACCTCGGAGGCTACGTCAACAAGCAAAACTGTCGCATCAAAACTGTCGCATCCCAAGAGTTATTGTTGAAAAGCCTCTCCATCCTCAAAGCGTGACTGTTTGGTGCGGTTTATGGTCCGGCGGGGTCATTGGGCCTTACTTTTTCGAAAATGAGGCTGGAGCAACAGTTACGGTCAATGGATTGCGCTATCGAGAGATGATTAATGATTTTTTTATGGCCGGAATTGGATGGTATTGATCTGGACAACGTTTACTTTCAACAAGACGGCGCTACGTGCCACACAAGCAATGAAACCATCGATCTTTTACGGGAAAAGTTTCCGGACCGTGTTATCTCTCGAAAGATAAGGTCTACGCCAACAGCCCAGCGTCGATTCAAGACCTCAAAGATGGAATTCGTGAGGCTATCGAGGACATAGGGCAGCCACTTTGCGATTTGGTTATGGAAAATTTCATGAAAAGGATATGGGTCTGTAAGAGTGGTCGTGGCGGCCATTTGACTGATGTTGTGTTCCATTATTAACGGCATACCTTCTTCTTTATAATGAAATAAACATCCGATCATTTATCTCAAAAAATGCCATTTTTTTTTTAATATCAAAATAACACCTCTTATTGGAAAACCCTTTATTAAAACTACTGCAAATATAACGTACACCAAGTTTTATCAAAATCATTAGAGATGTTTTTGAGGAAATTTGCAAAAACTAAAACCGTTATAAGGCAGGTACCCGTTATAGCCGGTCTAAAACAAAAATTCGAATTCCAGCTCTAGGGAATGACCAAAAAGTGCTACATACGAAATTTGATCTAAATCGGTGAAGTCCTTTAGGCTGTCCGCACATCCGCACAGACAGATCCACGGACGGCATGACGAAACCTACTTTTTAAGGCTTCTCTATCATCGTAATGTCAGGTTTGATTAAAATCTCGATTTTAAATTTAAATTTTTTTTTTCTTTCTTAAAAAAATGTTGACTTTATTTGTGAGAGCAAATATATGATCCACCATGGATAGTTCCGCGCGAAAACTTGCTTGAAAAATACTAAAGAGTTTATTCTCTTCAACCCATCTCGTCAACGTATGGTATAAGAGATGGGTGAATATTTTTCTAAGACAAGGTAGGATCGATATACCAATGTAATTACTTGGAAGCTGCAAATCACCTTTTTTAAAAATAGCGCAAATCCACGATTTTAGAAAAGCTTTTGGATTGTTTCTTCCTCTATAAGTCTGTTAAAGAGATATTTATAATTAAGTGTTGAATTCTTATAAAATTCAGCCAGTATGCCATCAATTCCTTCTGCTTTATCAATTTTAATTGATTTGACGTTTTCCTGTAGCTCTCTCATTGTATTTGGCTCATCAAATTGGGACTAAAACTAAAGGTAAAGCATACTGGAATGGTAAATGAGTCGCTAGCGGATCAAGGAGCTCTTTAAAGAAGTTTGCAAGTTTTTTCCACTTAAATAGCCGAAGCTGATACCATCTTACAACCACCTAGAAGTCTCACCTTCGACCAAAACGTTTTTGAGTCCTTACAGAATGAAAGGGTAGCAGCAACATCACACATATATTTTTTTTTGTTTTTGAATACAAAGACTTTTGTAGAGCTTATTCGATTCTAAGTAGAGCGTTTGAAAAAACATTCAACAGGTTTTCTGAATAGGTTCAGATAGGAGAAAGATTTCTTACGAAGTTTCCTGCATTCCCAGTTAAACCACTCAGCAAAAAACATGCAGCCATATTGAGGTTTTTCCATAAACGAAGCTTGTTTAATACCATGTGAGATAATTTCCACCGTTGGGTCACAATTATTATGCTCCTGAACAGAAAGGCTTATTAATTGAGCATCAAGTCGTCGCCGTAACACATTTTTCTACCCACTTTATACTCTTTACTGCGTTATTCGGCAACGATTTATCATCGTTCAAACCTCAGGGATGTTACTGTTGGCAAATGGCCAGAGTAACTTGCGAGCGGAACTTCAAAATCATCAATTACACTAATCCAATTACCTCTCGCTAAGCAATAATTAATTAATCAAGTACCTTGACCTGAAACGAAAGTAAGTTCATCTCTTTTGTCATTTTTCGTAATACCATTTAGTACTAATAAACCAAAATCTTCAATAAAATCTACGAGTTGCCTCCCGCATCTATTTACTACTTCATCCATAGAATTTCTTACACCTTCAAACACATGCAAAACATGCGAAAAGTTTAGCACCAGAGAAGCTGGGTTTTGAAAACAACCGAATCTTCCATTGAGATCACCGGCTACTAAAATATTTTGCAGTTTATTTTCATTTAATAGAGTTTTTAAACCATCAAACTCACTAATCCAGTTGTTACAATTTAGATAGGTAGGAATAATGTAATAGTAGTCATGCCTGTGGTTTAACTCTATAACAGTTTTCCTACTCATCAATTTAACTTTCACAAAATTGTTCAAATTACATTTAATTGTGATTAAAATGCCACCACTAGCTTTACCAAAAACGTTACTTCCAACAGTTGGAATAAATTTAACTGAAAATTCTTTAAAATATTTTATAAATTGTGATTCCCAACCTTCTTCAAGAAATGTTTAAATTAAAATAATAATATCAAAAGTTAGAATGAATTTAAAAAAATCTGGAATAATAAATTTGTTTTTCAGCCCAGACACATTAAAGCATACAATTTTTAAATTTAAATGATAGATGGCAACACTACTTTAAGTTTGATTTCGACCTTAGTAAGGTTGTCTGCTGCATTCTCCTCGTGAAACTGCTGGCGCTGTCATCGCATAGTTCTGACGGTTATTTGTGTTGTTGACGTTGTCAACATAAAAGAACTGTAATCCACCTTCTCCAAACGTGTTTATTTTAAATGTCAATTCATCTGAGTTGCTTACAACTAAACCTCGCGAAGTATTAAAAGAAAATGAGAGATTGTTAATATTCAGTTTAACTCCTCTCACCACCATTTTTAGCTGTCGGTGCCATATCTAAGCACTTCGTTTTGATTTGGTAGAGGGCACTTCTTTTTTGCCGTGTTATGATTGAATGCTCGCGATGTATAACAATTCCAGTGTTTTTTAATTTCGGTGAAGCTTCGATTAATATGTTGGCAGTGTCACCGAGATGAAAATTGATAATTACTGTGGTTTTGTTGGTGTAGCGATTTGTAAATTCGTGTGTTTGTTTTATGGGCGATTCTCCACTATCTCGGAACTGGAGAAGACCTATACAAGTTTGTTTCGCAAAGTCAACTTTATTAGTCTTCCCTTCTGCCGGAAAATGCACAAGAACAGAATTTTCATTGTCTTTCTGCGAAAGTGTTTCAAGCTGACGATGACGCTCCAAAGTTTGGCAATAGTTTTCCATGGTAGATCAGCATCACTATCGGCCTTTAAATAAGTATTGCGACATCGTTGAAAATTAAGACCCAAATTTGAAGTACCCTTTAGATACTTGATGATTCTCTTAACAGCGTTCCATTGAATTTTCGTTGGTTTTATACCTGCTTGCTCAATTTACAGCGTACGAGATTTCAGGTCTTTTACCATTTGAAAGATATAATAAACTTCCGATGGCCTACCTATAAGGAGCTTGAATAGGTTACAAAGAGCTTCCATGTAAACCAGAGTTTAGTTCCTGGTGTGGATCGGCAGGAATCGCAACAGCATTTGTATCATCCATTTTCAATCTTGCAATAATACAGTTTGCATAAGCAGTTTGAACTTAAATGTTTTCTTCATTTGATTTTTCTGGAGAATTAGATACAACTATTCCATCACCGGCGATTTCTTTTTCTGTAGGCTCAAATAGCTTCTTTTCATTCAGATTTTTGTTGTCTTAAACAAATGATGGGACAATGAGTTCTTTATCAGTTCCAATGACCTGATCTTCCTTAGATTGCACTACTTCCCTCGAGTTATCCACTTTATTAGATTTTGTATCTGTGATTGTTTCAAGAGGTTCTTCAGTATCATTTATCTGAGTGAGTGGTGAGTTATGCCGCACTTCATCACTAGAGTTTTGAGTTCTATCAGACTCATCTTTTATATCGGTTTCTATCAAATCTTGATCTCCATTGGATTTATCTATCTTAATACTACCCATGATCGATTTTTCTTCAGGCTTGGCGAATGTTTCGTGCACAACAATTGCACTTATAATATTTTCTTCAGTTTTTTCATCTGATAGTTTCTCATTTTCTTTAGGTAACTCATCTGATTCTTGCAAAAGTTTTTCTTCATCAACTGGCTTCTCTGGCTCGTCTTTAGACAAGTTATCATTATCAGTTTTTTCTACAGGGGTTTCGTCGTCTGATGTTTCCATTTGAAAGACTTCACTTGCTTTCAGTGTTTCATTAATTTCCATAGGTTCTTCTATATCAAGTTGTTCACCAACCGTGACATAACTTTTTCTACTTCAAGTTGCGTTACATTATCACTTATCTTTTCAGCGTCACTTGATTCATCATTTTATTCTTAGCTACTTCGACAACAGTTTTCATAGGTTGAACTGTTAGAAAAACTTTTTCATTTTTAAGAGGAGTTGATGTTGTTTATGTATTCTCATGATCGTTTGTTGTTTGTGAAGTTATGTGTAAATCTTCGGTAGGCTCTAGATCTTCAATAAATGGATAATCAATTAGCATCCCTTCCTTAAGTTTGTTAGAGTTAGATTCTTTTGCAAGTTGACTTGCCGTCAATAAAATTTCTTCTGCATGATTTGAGCTTTCTGATACTTGTGTATGAATTTTTCCAATTGCATACGCTTCACAAATGCTTTGACTTTTATCTTTTGCATCAATTTCGAAATTGTTTAAGATTTTTGTGACTTGTTGAAAATTTTGATGAGCGAATCTTTAGTGCCACGTGTTCGATGTATCAGTTTGTTCGAAAAGTTTGTTTTTACGCAAATACATATTTTTCCATCGTATGTACAAGCATTTATATTGGCTCTACAATGTGCTTTAAGAATACCTCCGT
Source organism: Baccha elongata (assembly GCA_951217065.1). NCBI lineage: Eukaryota > Metazoa > Arthropoda > Insecta > Diptera > Syrphidae > Baccha > Baccha elongata. Next base: position 116,242 of record CATNUY010000101.1, read on the forward strand.
CAACAATTCTAACAAGCATATCACCGACCTGCAACTCTTCGTATGAGACATACCAGTCTTTTCTGTGAGTCATATGGTCACTTGCTCCTGAATCAAGGAGCCATGTTTCCATGCGACCACCATGATTGAGCAAGCATTGAAGCCTGAGCCTCACTGAGAAGACCTTCTCCCTGTTATTTGTCTCCCATAATAGTTTCTTTTGACTTGCTCCAACATTCTTTTGCCCAATGTCCAGGTTTTCCACACGCATGACATTTTCCAGGTTTTTTAGCATTGTAGTTGAATTTCTTGCGATTTGTTTGTGGAAATTGACCAGGATTCGTGTTTGACTTAAACTTTGACATTAATGCATTGGATTTCGATCTTTTGTTTTGACGCATTTCTTTAAGTAGCAATCTTGAGATATGTTTTGCTTTGGTGTGCTCAGCTGCAGGGGTTGATTCCCAAGCACTTACAAAATAGCCGTTACTGGCTGGCAAAGTTAATATGATTTTAGTCATAATCATACTGTCTGCAATATTTTCTTTCATTAATCTTAATTTGTGGGCTAGGTCCTCTAGTTTGACAATATGTAATGCAATATCATCTGCAGAGTCCTTGGTGATTGTGATTCACTTCTGTTGCAGTGTGTTAATAGTTGCTTCAGATTTTTGTTCGTAGATACCGGTTAGCCTATCCTACATATCTTGGACGTTTCACAGTTAATAATATGAACCATGGTTTGTTCTGTGACAGTCGTAACTATGACTCTTTGCGCCATCGCATCCGATCTGAACAGTTTTCACATCAGCACTATTTTAGGTTGTTCTGGAATTACCTCTGCACCACTGACTAGTGTCCATACACCTTGTGCCTTTAATATGACACTTATTTGGAACTTCCATATACCTCAATTTTCTAAATTTTGTAGTATAACAATCTTTGTTGAATCACCTTCCATTTTGTTTATTTGTTGAAATTAATTTTCACACTTGCAAGAGAGCGGATATAATTTTCAGCAAATTCAACAAAAGTCTTTACTTTAATTCGGTTATATTTTTCAAAAACGTTACTGGGCTCATAACCTGTTGATTTAATAACTTTTTAACAGGAAATAATAGAAAAGAAGTGAACCAAAAATTGGCCTTTTTAGATTTGGAGTTGACGAGAAAATTAGATATTGCGGTAGTGTTTCTTATTGCCCTATTCTACACAAGCATGCCTCGTTTCAATCAATGGCACATCGTCTTGTCAATCTGCCATTATCTTAAGTGAATTCTAAAAAGAATATGAGTACATATTTGAGGTAGCTAATTTGTCGATTCCATTATTAAAAAATATTCAAAAAAAGTGTATCAAAATGAAAAGACAACCCTTTTTAAACAAAATTCTGTAGGAACACCCAACCAAATGAAATGGGAAATTTTTAAAATAATTTAAAGACCGTTTAAAACAGCATAAATATCCAAAAACTTCAAAACATTTTTGCATCTACAAAAGATAAAGTTGACAGTGAACAAAAATCAAGGATTAATGCAATTGAATGCAGAGTCTGCAAACGACGTTACATTGGGCAAACAAAACGAAATTTGAATGTGAGATTCAAAGAGCATTGCAATTGCATTAAGAAGAACAAATTAAAACAATCGGCTTTTGCGGATCATGTCATAGCAGAAGGTCATGATTCTGAGGAAAAAGAGCACACCATTACACTTGTAAAACATGTGAGCAAGTTTAGTAGACTCGATACATTCGAGAGCTATTTCATAGAATAAGAAAACAACAATTTGAATGTGGATGGAGGAGACATTCAGATTCAATCACCTTTGTTCTCTCTCATAAAACATTTTTTTTTTCGATCAAGAAATTTCACCAATAAAGTGTTGGAAATCAGCTACAAAAATTTCCAAGTGAAAACATTAACAAAATAAAAAACATCTTAAAAAATAACAACTATCCGACCTACATATCAATGAGCTAATTGACAATAAAATAGCAAAAAAAAGACCGCATTGATATTAATAAAGAAAAAGAAAGTGAAGATGGCAACGCTAAAATATTTTTCAGTGTACCATATATACCTAAACTGACCCACGGTAAAATCTTATATGATGCCATCAAGCTAGACAAAACAAAAATGACATTCGCTTACAAAGCAAATTGCACTTTAAAAAAGTAAAATAGAAAAACATGATCAAAATGACGTTGTATATGAGATCGGGTGCAAGGGTATCAACGATACCAAGTGTGAACTGATTTACATAGGTACAACAAGAAGACCACTTGGAGTGAGGATAGCTGAACATCAAGCGGATATTAGAAAAAACAAGACAACAGCAGTATGGAACAACACATAGAGAAAAGTAAACATACAGCTGATTTTGACAACATGAGAATATTGGATAAAGAACGTCGGATAAATACTAGGTATACACTAGAAAACCAAAGAATACAAGAAAAACTAAGAACAACAATGAATACGAAAGAAGACAAAGACAACATTAAGTCAAACTACAGTGTGCCAATCATAAGTCTGTGATATTTACATTAAGGTTGTCTGTTAATTCTATAGTTATTTTTAAATAGATGCATGTAATAATCTCTGTTTTCCTTTGCAAGTTTTGGAGCGACATACTGCCTGGGAAGATAGTATTCAATAATAATAACTTAAACCTTTCAAACAATCGGTTCAATAATTATCCATACCTCTCCATCGATTTAATACCCTCAACCACATGTACTTATCTAAGATCGAATTCCTTCTTAGACTTTTCTTTAATTTCTTTATCATTTAATACCACAATATCAGTTAATTCTTCTAATTGTAGGACGCTTGCACTCCCTGATTACAGCGATCGTGATGTAACTATAGTTAGACTACAAACCAACCACAGGGCGTACTGGTTAGCATCAGCTTATCTCGGCCATGACCACCTCGGCCTTCTTCCTGTCGACAAGCTAGAGAAACTGATCAAGATCGGTTGCGACGCTAACGCCCATCATTCCGTCTGGGGAAGTACAGACATCAATGACAGAGGTGAGTCACTTTTTGATTTTATTCTAAGTACTAACCTTATAGTAAGTAACATTGGCAATGAACCTACATTCATTACCTAAAACCGACAAGAGGTTCTAGATATCACTCTTGTCTCCAACACGATTCATCACAAGATCAAAAACTGGAGGAACATTCGTTTTCTGATCACAGATACATCCAATTTTGCATTGATGATGAAACTAAAAAACAGCCAGCTTTCCGTTATTATCGGAAAACCAACTGGCAACTATATAGAGAAACTTTAGTAAGATTAGTTTAACCATCACTCTTAAGTATCTCTTTTCATAAAAATGATCTTGATGATAAAGTCAAAGATCTTACCCTAGCTCTCAATAAATCAATGGCCATTTCGTGTCCTTTTACTCAAATAAGAGGAAAACAGAAACCACATTTGTGGAACTCGGGACTAGAACCGCTCAGGAAAAAGTGCAGACGACTTTTTAACCGAGCTAAACGCTCTAGAGATAGTCTAGACTGGGAATTTTATAAAGAATCCCTAAAAATTTATAAAAAAGAATTAAGGAAAAATAAAACAACCTCCTGGAGGAACTTCTGTGGAAAAAAAAAAAAAAAAAACTTCAGAAGCTTCACGATCAAGAAAAATTCTATCAAAAAATCCTACAATGCCTAGCTCCCTAAAAACAGCTAATGGCTCTTGAACCAACTCTGGCGAAGAATCGCTCACCTTGCTACTAGACACCCATTTTCCAGGTAGCTCAAAAAATATAAATAGCATTGATTCAGTATTCACAAATAATGTTGGTCCGATTTCTAAGGATAAACTGAAATGGGATATAAACAGCTTTGATTCATACAAATCTCCCGGACCCGACGGCATAATACCTGCCGAGCTTCAATCTGCCTCGGATATTATAATACCTATCCTAGAGACCATCCTAATCGGTTGCGTAAAATTTACTTACATTCCCTCTTTATGGAGCGAGGTAAAGGTTGTCTTTATACCCAAAGCCGGAAAAAGATCTCAGACCAATTAGCCTATCATCGTTCCTTCTCAAAACCCTAGAGAGATTGATCGATATCTATCTGCGTAATGCTATAAATCCTAATCTGGTATCTACTGCACAACACGCTTATTGTAAAGAAAAATCGGTAGACACGGCCTTACATACACTAGTACGTACTATCGAATACTCATTGCATCATAAAGAGTACACTCTAGTCGCATTTCTCGATATTGAGGGCGCCTTCAATAACGTCAGCTATCGAGCAATCACAACATCACTGAAGAAACTAGATATACATGGTTCACTTAATGAACTAATTAACCTTATGTTAGAAAGTAGAATTATTAATACATCCTTAGGTGGCACTCATGAAAGAAGATCTGTCAGCAGAGGCACATCTCAAGGCGGAGTCCTTTCCCCAATTCTATGGAACATAGTCGTTAATGAAGTTTTAGTAAGCCTAGAAAAAGAAGGTTTCAAAGTGATCGCGTATGCCGACATACACTGGTACGTACTATCGAATACTCATTGCATCATAAAGAGTACACTCTAGTCGCATTTCTCGATATTGAGGGCGCCGTCAATAACGTCAGCTATCGAGCAATCACAATATCATTGAAGAAACTAGATATACATACATGGTTCACTTAATGAACTAAGTAACCTTATGTTAGAAAGTAGAATTATTAATTCATCCTTAGGTGGCACTCATGAAAGAAGATCTGTCAGCAGAGGTACACCTCAAGGCGGAGTCCTTTCCCCACTTCTATGGAACATAGTCGTAAATGAGGTGTTAGAAAGCCTAGAAAAGGAAGGTTTCAAAGTGATCGCGTATGCCGACGATGTTGCCATTGCAATATCGGGAAAACATGCTCAAATTCTCGTTGAATAAATGCAAAATGCTCTAAATATTATGCTCAAATGGACAGAAAAATGCGGACTGGGTGTAAACCCAAACAAAACTGAACTTGTCCTCTTCACAAGAAAATATAAAATTCCCCAAATAAGTCCCCCATCAATTCTGGGAACTCCACTAAGATTTTCAGATGAAGCTAAATATCTAGGTCTTATCCTGGACAAAAAACTACATTGGAAAGCAAATATACAGGAAAGAGTTAGGAAAGCCACAGTAGCACTCTTCTCTTGCAAAAAAGCCATCGGAAATAAATGGGGCTTATCCCCATACATAACCCACTGGCTCTACACAGCGGTCATCAGACCGATACTAACTTACGGGGTAGCAGTATGGTGGACTGCTCTTGACAAAGTTACATATCGTGACAAGTTAAGTAAAGTCCAACGGTCAGCCTGTATGTGTATTAGCGGAGCTCTCCGTTCGACACCTTCAGCTGCTCTTGACATTCTACTTAATCTCATACCCCTTGATATTTTTAGCAAACAAACGGCCGCAAGCACAGCCGTTCGTCTCAAAGCCATCTCTCAATGGACCGATAACTCAATTGGTCACTCCATTATTCTGAAAACATTCGGACCAAAATTAAGTCACTCCGACTACTCTATACCCCAGCTAGTTTTTGACAAGAATTTTCAAGTCACCATCCCACCAAGATCCACTTGGGAAAATGAGAGTTTCTTGAAAGATGAATCAGTTCATTCTTACACTGATGGCTCAAAAACTAAAGATGGGGTTGGTGGTGGCGTGTACTCAGACAGACTAAATTTAAGTCTCTCATTCCGTCTACCTGACCATTGTAGTGTCTTCCAAGCGGAAATTCTGGCGATCAAAGAGGTATTATCCTGGTTAAAGGAAAACGTGATATCTGTATCGGATATCCGTATATTTTCAGACAGTCAGCCAGCCCTTAAATCAATCAGTGCCGTTTCCACAAACTCAATAACTGCCCGCGACTGTCGATCATCTCTCATGGAGATGGCAGAACAGTTCAATATTCACCTTTTCTGGGTGCCGGGACACAGAGACATTGAGGGAAACTGCAAAGCCGATGAACTCGCCAGAAATGGAACCCTATTGCCGATTTAACCTAACAAGGTGAATATTGGTATACCTATCGCTACAAGCAAACTCATGCTAAAACTAAATACAATAGAGAAAGCAAATTTAAGATGGACAAACACTACTACCTGCGTAGCGACAAAGCAAATCTGGCCAAAATTAGATCAGAAACGTACTAAATGTCTGCTATCTATGAGCAGATTACATCTTAGCTCCGTGATTGGTGTCATAACCGGACACTGCCTCATAGGAAGACACGCCATAAGACTTGGCGTATTCTCTAATGATTTTTGCAGAAGCTGCATGGACGAGGAGGAGGAGGAGACTATCACCCATCTTCTCTGTTCATGCCCAGCTCTCTCCCAAAGACGTAAATTACACCTGGGTAATCTCTTTTTCGACGATCCAAGCGATATGTCGAACGTTGATATTCTATCTTTATACCGCTTCATAAGAAGCTCCAACTGGTTTAATTAAAGAAATACTCCCTCGCTCATTCGTGGTATCACAACGGACCTATCTGTGGTCTAAGTGTGTCAGTAGTCTTCCTGACAGCCACATAAACCTAACCTAACCTAACGGTAACCTTAAGCATGATTAATTTATTGACAAAGAATTTTCCAACCTAAATCACCATTCAAAAGCTGCTTTGTATCTTCTAGTGTAATAAATATTTTCCATATTATTTTGGTTCCACAAACTACATATCGGGCGAAGGTCACTTCTGTGTGGTTTATAATTTAAATTAAGCATTTCTGTTCTAGCTTTAAAAATAGTACTAATTTGGTTAAAGGAAAGTTTGTCATTAAAATAATTGCTTCTATAGAGTATGTGATTTATGTCTTTGTAAATAAGACGAGTTGTGGACGTTTGGGCTCTACTCAAACATTGACGATAATGACAATAATCTACTTTAGCTATACATCTATAGAATGCATCTTGCCAATCGGTATGAGTGGTGTAATTGAGATTGAGATTTAGACAGTGTCGATTAGCAGATTCGTTTCACTCTTTAAAAGGCGATAAGTGACAACGGAGGGTGTATTTCATGATGTGTTTTTGAAGGTTCGAATTGTGCCTGTTCATTACTTTTATTATATAATCCGCATGTGATTTTAAGTTCTTAAAGAATATTTGTGGTAAACCAGATTCGACGTGAATAGCGTAAGTGGGTGTAGAACTAGCTAGTTTAAGAATGCGTTTGAAGAAAAAACGCTAAATTACTTCAAAACCTTTAATGTTCTCATATCCAAAGACTTGATTGGCATAGCAAAGGCATGTGTTACGTCTGAAGCTTCACTTCCCGCTACATATAACGGCTTACGCCTTTTTGCTTAGTTGACATTTTGTCAACTAACTGTATATCTCTTTACCCCGCCCGCGGACGTAAGTAAAATATAACATTCATATCTCACACGAAGATGAAATATGAATATTTCATAAACAAGTGCATTCCAAACCCACGGGTAGCACTTCGCGTAGGATGAAAGATGCCTGTTTTCTGTCTGTCGTAGGAAAGTTTATTAGAATATAAGTTTTAGTTTTAATTCGACAATCTAACTAAGAGGTGCAGCCTTTTGCTTTGGACAGCGGCCTCTAGCTAGAATTTAATTAATCAAACAAATTAATTTAATAAAAGACAAAATAAAAGAAAAAACGATTAAGTTTGTTTTTAAAAAGTCAAACGGTCGAAGTTAAAATATAACTGGCGCAGTCGAGAAGTTCTCGAGTACGCGTAATATAAATCGAGTAAGATTAATTATGTATATGAATCGCGGCAAGTTTTAACTTCTTAACTCGAAGTGAACGTACTTAAAAATAATCGTGCGAGTTAAATAAAACGCAAAGTGTTCCGTTATAGTTTTTGCGAGCTTTTATTCTTCAAGGGTCTCTTAGAACTAAAAATATAAATGTTGAAATTAATTATCTGAAGTTACAATAATTGCTGATCAATAATAAAGTTTTTAATGTATTTGCGGATTGATCAGCTTATCAAATTACAAAATGTGTTTCCTTTGTAAATAACTTAAGGTTATTTACCTAAGCTTTATAATGCTGATCAATCGTTTATCATATTACAAATATGATTTATTATAAAAGTTATTATTTTTGCTTCGTAAATAACATAAGGTTATTTACCTATTGGCGGATGTCACCATACAAATATGTAACTTCTCCCCCCTTTTCTTTAAGATTCTCCTGAATCGTTGGAATCTCAATTTGAATATTTTTCTCGGGTTTAGTGAAATTTTTTATTTTTATTTTTAAATTTTTATTTGTCCTAGCTAAACAAAATAAGACCACTATTATAATTATAATTATTATAAACATTGATAAGTTACTTATTTTATTTACAATTTCATGATATTTTAGTTCCTCTATTTTTTTTAAATTTTCTATTTGTTGTAATTTTGAAATGTCTTCGAATTTTAGTTTTTCAGTTACATTTAAATTTCTTTCCTCCTCATAATGGAATTTTTGAATAAATTCTAGTTGATAATTAAAAATAGTTACATTAAGTATTTTAATTGAACAATTATTGATGTTTAACATAAAGTTTCCAGTTAATATTAACGTTCTATCATCACATTGATTAATTACATTGTCTTTTTCTAAATTTTTGCATATAATAGTATCATCGTCAATTTTTATAAGTTTTTTTTCTTCGTTGTAACGAAAAGTACATGAGTCTTGTATTAAACATGAACGACTTATATTTAATTCTTTTAAATAAATGTTTTTAGGATTATATTCATATTGTACATTATTTATTTCTATAAATTGTAAATATTCCATATCTATTTCTTTTTTTTATCATTAGTTATTGGTATTATCATTTTTAATTGAGTCAGTATATAGTCTTTCGGTAGTTTCACAGCTATTATAATTCTGTCTTGATCGAGTTTCAGAAGTCCTATTCTAGCATTTTCGAGTTTATAGAAGTCTATCCCTAATGTTTTTATTTCTATTCCTGACAAAATGCTCGGATGGAGTATACCTTGCTTAGCAGATGCTATGTTATCTAGTATGCTATCTATTTTGTTTTGCAATGTTTGCAATTTTAATAGTTGTTCTGTTATTAGTTGTTTTTTGATAATATCTTTTTGGTTAGAAGCAATACCTTGATAAGTGTATGATAAGGTTTCTCTGTCTGTTTCTATTGTTTTTTTAAATTTGTTAATTGAATCCATAAATTGTTCGTTAATTTTTATTTGTTGGTTAAGATTTTTTATGGCTGCATGATTGTTAGTATCAACTATGTTCATATGTTCGAGAATATCTTGTCTGTCATTGTCATCCATTGTTCCGAATAACCATTTTTGAGCCGTTCCTACAATGTTTATAAGACCCCTTTTTTGTCTTCTTAGTGGAACTATTGCTTCAAGTTTTGCTTTTATATTAAAAACTTCGTTCTTTATCTCGGTGTTGTTTGCTAAATGCAGAGTTCGTAAATTAACTTCTATCATTTCAACTGTTGAAAGTATATCCTTAGTATTTATTACATGTAATAGAGTCTGACTATTATTTATTATTTCTACTGGCCCTAAATTTAAGGTAGTGTATCCTCTATTGGTTTGTATTGGTGTTATTATGAGCGTTGCTTCCGATATTCGCATTATTATCAGCCAAACGATTATCTGCTGCCAGAAGATTACCTGCAAATTGATTTGGTCGTTTAGTGTTTGTGGGATGGACATTTTTTAAATTATGTTTTCTATAGTATGTTTCGTTTTTGTGCCTCAGGTGTTTATAGTTTCTAATATAACCTTCATTTCGTTTTTCGTCATAACTTTCTCTAGAAATATTACATTTTTTTATTATTTTATCTTTTGTAGCTTCTATTTTGCTTCTCAAACTTATCTGATTTGTCTTTTCAGCTGAATTTGGACTCATACCTAATTTTGAATGATATCTAGAATTGTATATCTGAATAGCTTTATGTATTTTGCGATTAGTAGAAATATCTTTATTCTTTATTGTTAATAAGATTTCAAGTAAGGTTGAGTGGAATCTCTCTATATCTGAGTTTCCAGTATGTGAATTTGGTTTTGTCATATGCATTTCTATTTCTTCCTTCCTAAAGTGTTCTTTTATATTTTCTGAGTTAAATTCATTGTCACAAATAATTTTTCTAGGTTTTCCAAATTTACTTAATTGCTCGTCTATGCACTCTAATTTACTTGTCCAATTTTTACTACTTAGATTGTATCCATAAGCTTTTTTTGTAAATTTGTCAATAAATGTCAGATATGTTAATTTGTTAAAATGGTAAACATCCATATGCAAAATTTCATTTCCCTTAATTGGAGTTTCTGTAAATTTAAACTTAGGTCTTATTGGTTTCCTATCGTATTTACCTTCCTGACATGTTTGGCAATTCCCAATCACTCTAGAAATTTCTCTTATAAGTTTTGGAAAATATATTTTGTTTTTTAATTTGTAATAGGTTTCTACTATGCCTGAGTGATTACTCTCTTCTACGTGATATAAAGATATTTGTTTATGTACATCTTCAACTTTTTCTAAATCTCTTGCTCTTTGAGTGAGTTTGTAAAATTTTACTTCTTTGTTGTGGCCATACATTTCAATTAAAACTTTTTGTACTTTATTGTATTCGGTATTATCTACTTCTGAATAAATTCCTATTATTCCTCCTTTAATAGTTTTTTTAAATAAATCTATCCAGTATTTGTTATCTTTTGTCATATCTACCTGTACTATGGTTTTTTTATGCTGTATTTTTATTTCAGTTTGAACACAATAGGTCAGTATAAGCTGGGTTTGGTATATGTTAACAATACCTTCTTTGATTTGTATATGGTCTAAAAGCTGTTCATTAGCTGAATGTATAGTTTCTGACGTTTCGTTAGCTTCCTCTGGGATTCTACTTAGAAAATCTGCTATTTTATTTTCCTTACCTTTTATATACTCTATGTCGAACTCAAATTCTTGTAACTTAAGAAGTCCTCTTTGAACTCTTTGACTAAATTCCTTTCCATTATATTTTTTAGTTAAATATTTTACAGGCATATGGTCAGTGATTATTTTAAATTTCTGACCCCAAAGATACGGTCTAAAATATGTTGTAGCCCATACTACTGCTAAAAATTCCTTATCGGTTGTGGAATAGTCTTTTTCATGATCATTTAATGTTCGAGAGGCATAGCATACTGGCTGCCCTTCTTGAGTTAGAACAGCTCCTAGAGCAAAATTACTTGCATCAGTGAATAAACAAAATTGTTTATTAAAGTCTGGAAATTTAAGTATCGGATGTTTTGTAAGATTTTCTTTTAACCTTTCAAATGCTTGAATGTATTCAGGGTCGTTACTATTGATTTTCATGTTCTTTTTAAGATATTTAACCATCGGGTATGCTATTTTGGAGTAATCGGCAATAAATTTTCTATAATATCCAGTGCTACCTAAAAATCCTTGTAATTGCTTAATTGTCTGAGGCAGTGAATACTTTTGAATAACTTCTATTTTACTTGGGTTAGGTTTCATTCCCTCTGAAGTAAGTATATGTCCTAAGTATTCTGTATTTTTCTTAAGAAAAGAACATTTACTTAATTGTATCTTAAGATTGTGGTCTGCTAATATCTGAAAAATTTTGTCTAAAGATGTTAGGTGTTCTTCTAATGAGGTCGAAAAAATGAGTATATCATCAAGATATACTGTGCAAATTTTTCCTATGTACTCTCTAAGAATCTCATTCATAAGGCGTTGAAATGTCGCTGGGGCGTTTTTCAACCCAAAGGGCATTCTGGTATATTCATATAGACCGTTTGGTGTAACAAATGCAGTCTTATGCATATCCTGAGGGTGCACCTTTATTTGATGATAACCCTTTGCTAAATCAAGGGTAGAGAAATACTGGGACCTTCCTAACTTATCAAGAATACTTTCGATATTTGGTAATGGGTATTTATCGTCTAAAGTTATATCATTGAGAGCACGATAGTCGACACATATTCTATATTTAACTTTTCCTTCACTATTGGGCTTCTTAGCGACTACCACGATTGGTGAAGCGTATCGACTATTTGATTTCCGTATTATGCCTTGCCTCTCCATATCACTAATTTGTGTTCTTACTTCATCTTCATGTTTTTGGGGCAGACGGTAGAGTCTGGAATTTATTTGTTGGTCTGTGCATAATTTTATTTCATGAAAAATACTTTCACAATTAGTAAGCTGATCGCCATCTCTATATAAAAGATTCTTATATTTTTGTAGTAAATCTTGAATTTCTTGCTTTTCGAAAACTTTTAAATGATCTAAATTTACTTCATTCCCACCCCCTAACTCATGACATTCTATAAATGGTTGTGACTCTAAAACAATTGGAAGGATAGTTTTGTTTTGTAGAAGCACTTCTCGTTTTTTTATATTTATGCTTTCTACCATGTTACTAAGTACATCCATTCCTAATAAGAGACTATATGATTTATCTCCCAGTGGCTTTCCATATGCTTGAACAAAAACATTTGGACGATAACCAAATTCTGAAGGTACTGGGACCTGATAAATTTTTAATTTTTCTGTACTTTGGGTGTTTACGGTTGACAAATTTATAGTCACCTCACCAAGTACGTTATATGAACTACAGTCTATTTTATTTGTGTTTACTAAGCTCATTGTAGACCCTGTATCTAACAAGCACATGTGTCTCTGGTTTCTCAACACAAATACTATTTGAGTTTTCCTGGCAGTGGCGAGGCTGCATTCAGAAAAACCGGGGCTTCTAAGGAATGTATTTCTTCATGGACGTTTTGTTGTCCTCTATTAGAATTCGAATGGGCTATATTATCGATGTCCATTGGTTCTACATTTTGTCTATTATTATTATTGTTAAAGTTACGACGAGTTTGATGGCTGTTTTGAGCGTTATATGCTCTATTTTGGTTTGTCTGACCAGAAGAATTGTTATTTACATGGCGTTGGTGATTAGTCTGATTAGAGTAATTGAAATAATTATTACGAGCATGTTGATTGTTCTGTCGATGTGTTCTTTCTGTCGGCCTATTATCATAACTATCCCTATTGCTACTTCTGCTCGTTAAAATGTTCCCTAGATCAAACCCTACATATGAATATAAAATACTTTTAACTTTGTGTAAGTCGTATTCGTTTCTAATTTCTCTAGCTAAATTCCCGGTTGCTAGTTCTCTTACTTTATTTATAACTAAAGAATATAACATTGATTTTAAACTATTCTCATTTTCTTCATACATTATTATTGTGTGTATGTCAGTTAAAATAAATTCTATTTTATTTATTAAATCTAGCACTGAACTTACTCTCAGGTTGTGGATGCGGCGGGTAACTTCTCCCTGGTCTATTGTTGGTCGGAACGACAGCTTAAAAAGGTTCTTTGATGTTTCCCACGTAGTTGCTCCGTTGGTGAGTAGGAGTTCTTTGGCCTTGCCTATCACCTTACACTGTGATATTGCGGTCCACATAGCTGCACGTTTTTCCTCTGGTGTCAGATTCAAGTGGTTCTCCACCACATTTATGAACTGGGTCAACTCTTGCCTGTTGCCAGAAAACTCTTTTATGTATGAAATTTCTTTCATGATGACCAAAGCTCTGCTCTCTGCTCGTTGGTTTGAGCTGGACTCCATTATTTCCAAGATTTGTGCCACTGTGGCCAGGATAGATGCCGTCTCATTTGCCATTTCCAATAATTCTTGTTCTTCTACGTCTTCTATTGTTGGCAAATTCCTTCGCGAATCGTGAAGAATTTGACGCGAAATGTTTAAGATAATTGAAACAAACACCGATCAAAACTAAAATGACTGATTTTTTTTTTTCTTTATTTTTTATCTGTAGCTTTGTATGTACTCGACTGATTTGTAGTCTGTAACACTCACAGGGAACTTCTTTCAAGAGTTTTGAGAACTTGTAATTGATATAAAAATAAAACTCAAACAAAAACCAAAAAAAACGACTGATTTTTAGTCTACACTTTATATTTTATTTTTTTTTTTTTGTGTTTTTATTGTGAATTGTGACTGATTTGAAGTCCGTATCACATTAATAAATTGATTCACTAAGCACTGATTTGTAGTAACTTACGATGAATCTTATTATGTTATTAGATATTTGTTGTTTATCTTCTATTTATTTATTTTTTTTTTTTCACTCCGTTCTACTACGCGATTTTATTACACTCGGGTGGTGGTAGGGTTGTGGACGGTAAACAACAAAAATAAACTTTATTTTACAAAGAGTCGTGTTTTTTTTTTTCCGTGACTGCGCCAGTTAAATAAAACGCAAAGTGTTCCGTTATAGTTTTTGCGAGCTTTTATTCTTCAAGGGTCTCTTAGAACTAAAAATATAAATGTTGAAATTAATTATCTGAAGTTACAATAATTGCTGATCAATAATAAAGTTTTTAATGTATTTGCGGATTGATCAGCTTATCAAATTACAAAATGTGTTTCCTTTGTAAATAACTTAAGGTTATTTACCTAAGCTTTATAATGCTGATCAATCGTTTATCATATTACAAATATGATTTATTATAAAAGTTATAATTTTTGCTTCGTAAATAACATAAGGTTATTTACCTATTGGCGGATGTCACCATACAAATATGTAACTTGCGTGGAAACATTTTCGAATAAGAAAAAGAAGCGTGCGGTTAAGCGCGAATAAGTGCAAACAAAAGTTAAAGTTTTCGAATAAGAAAAAAAAAGCGCGAATAAGTGCAAGCAAAAATTGAAATTTTCGAATAAGAATAAAAAAACAAAGAAATAAATTTGTAAGCGCGAATAAGTGAGTGCAAATAATAACATTTTCGAATAAGAAAAAAAAAATAGTGCGATTAAGTACAAAGAAAAAAAAAATTGTAAGCGCGAATAAGCGAGTGCAAATAATAAAAAATTGCGACTGAGAAAAAAAAAATACAGTGCGATTTAATCAAAAAAAAAAAAAAAATTAACCACGAAAAAGATTTAAATCTTAAAATTTTTTTTTGCAACAAATAAATCAATGAATGAATTGAATAAAAGTGAATAAGACAAGAGAACAGAAAGGTGTAAATAATATATATTCGATAAAGTCCGCGCAAGGATAAAAACAATGAAAGAAAGAGTAATTTAATTTAAAAACCTGTTGGAAGTGCAATTTAAAAACAATTAAACGAAATAGACAGTTTGACGAGCAGAGAGCTAGAAAAATGGCTGAAAATACAATAGAAGAATGCCTTAGTGTGCTCACACAATTGATGGTCAGTAATGGTCAACCAATTAGTGTACGAGCTAAAATCGAGAAAGAAATCAGGTACCTGACGTCATTTGAAGGACATCCAGGAACATTACCAGCATTCATATCATCAGTGAATGAAATTCTGGGGAGCTATCAAGCACCAGAAGATAAGCAACGAGTATATGAAGTTATATACAGCAGTAAAATTATCGGAGCAGCGAAAAATTATCTTCAAATTGAATCACCAACAGACTGGAACCAATGTCTGCAACTACTTAAAAAGCATTTTCGAGCCTCAAAGGACGAGCTGACGCTTACAAAAGAAATAGGATTATTGAGAGTAAGATCAATTTTTGAACTAGATACTAAAGTAAAAAATCTCGTAGAAAATATTACAGAATTTGCCACATTTAGTGATAACAGTAAAATAATTAAAGACATATTTTATGGAATGTTAGCTCTAAAAATTAAAGAAATAGTTTCAGGAGCGTTAGCATATGCTCTTACAGGTTTACACGACTTAACAGAAATTAGAAACAGAGTATACACATTTATAGGACAATATCAGGGCAATTTGAAAACATTTTATGACAGTTCAGATAGAAGACAACAAACTAGATACACTTAAAATAACAACAACCCAAGTAGCAAGTATAACTCCAACCAAAGAAATAATTTATATAACAACCCTAATAGGTCTGGCCAATATAACTTTAACAGTCCAAATTTGAGTGGTCAAAATAATAATAATAATTCAAACTCTATTTACCATCAATATAACCCCCATCAATGAAATAATTTTAATAACAATTCTAATAGGACTGGCCAGTATAATAATAATAATACAAATAATCATAATAATCCGAACAAGACAGGCCAATATACAAATAACATAAATAACAACAACTCAGGCAATTTTAGAAATAGAGTAGAACCCATGGATACCTCAATTGGAAGGTATGCTAGACGTATAAATAATATTCAACATTCGGATTTTCGGGAAACAGGCCGAATGGCAGACTACCCTATATAATCGTTGAAGTAAAAGATAACATGAGACTTAGAATACTAATAGACCCAGGCTCAGAAACAAGTATCATTAACCCAGGAATTTGCCATCCTAAATGGGCAACGAAACTAGAAAACCCAATTAAAATTAAAACAACAAGTACCCCACTATTTATTAACAAAAAAGTTAAAATTCCCATTTTCAAGGAATTTGGTAAAGAAAAAACTGCCGAATTCTTAGAATATCAATTTAATGACTTCTTTAATGGATTAATTGGTAATAATATTCTGCTTCCATTAGAAGCAATCCTTGATTTCAAGAGAAGACTCTTAAAAATAGACGAAACTGAAATACCAATCTTTTTCAACGAATATGAAGAAGAGTATGCGAAACATGTTCCAAAACTCGAAACCTACCATACGGAAATTAATAAAAACCCCATCTTCGAACAACTTAGAATTATTCATCTCAATAACGAAGGAAAAAAAGAGATAGTGAACTTAATAAGTAAATACTCAAGTATTTTTTACCAGGAAGGGAGCAATTTGTCATTTACTAATGCGATTAAGCATAGTATAAAAACAAAAAACGACATCCCAATCTATACAAAAAGTTATAGATATCTTGAAGTCCATAAGAACGAAGTTTCTAAACAAATAAAAGAAATGCTTCAGCAAGGCATTATTCGCCCGAGCAAATCTCCTTACTCTGCTCCTATCTGGGTCGTTCCGAAAAAGGAAGACGCATCCGGGAAACAGAAATGGAGAATCGTCATTGACTACCGGAAACTGAATGAAGTTTCAATTGATGACAAGTTCCCAATTCCGAATATGGATGACATATTCGACAAATTAGGGAAATCAATGTATTTTACAACACTCGATTTGGCCAAAGGGTTCCATCAAATCGAAATCGCGGAAGAAGATATAAAAAAAACAGCATTTTCAACTGATAGTGGTCACTACGAGTTCGTTCGTATGCCATTTGGATTGAAAAATGCACCCGCGACCTTTCAAAGGCTGATGAATTCAGTCTTATCAGATTTCATTGGTAAAATATGTTTAATGTACCTAGATGATATTATTGTTTTCTCGACATCTTTGGAAGAACATATGGTATCACTGAAGAAAATATTTAAACGTTTAAAAGAAGTTAATTTGAAAGTACAATTAGATAAAACAGAATTTTTAAAAAAAGAAACAGAATTTTCGGGACATATTGTGACTACAGAGGGCATCAAGCCCAACCCCAATAAAATTTATGCAATTATTAATTATAAAATACCAAAAACAACTAAACAAATAAAGTCTTTCCTTGGTATCACCGGATACTACAGAAAGTTTATCAAAGACTACGAAAAGTAGCAAAACCAATGACAGCTTTCCTGAAAAAAGGAGCCAAAATAAATACAAATGATCCGGAATATATTGAGAGTTTTGAAAATTTTAAAACCCTCCTTGTATCTGATCCAATACTTAAATATCCTGATTTTGCTAAAGGATTCATTCTTACAACGGACGCATCAAATTTCGCAATTGGCGCCGTTCTCTCTCAAGACAACCACCCAGTGTGTTTCGCTAGTCGCACACTAAACGATCACGAAACAAGATATTCTAACATAGAAAAAGAGTTATTAGCCATAGCATGGGCGACAAAATATTTTAGACCTTACCTTTATGGAAGGAAATTCCTTGTCAGAACTGACCATCGACCCCTAGTTTGGTTGAGCTCACTTAAAGAGCCAAATGCAAAACTGCAAAGGTGGAAAGTGAAACTAGAAGAATTTAATTTTGACGTGGAATACGTCAAAGGAAAAGATAATCAGGTTGCGGATGGTTTATCAAGGATAGAAGTTTACCACAATGAAGATGTGACAAACCTCAGTGAAATCAATGATAATCAATCTATGATAGCCACAATACATAGTGCTAGAGAAGATAGTAGCAACCATATTTCAATTATAGAGTCCCCTGTTAATATTTATAAGACTCAAATTATTTTAAACAAAACCAATAACTTAAATAACCACAAAGTATACTCCCCGTTTAAAAAGAAAAGAATAGTTATAGAACTAAAGGATTGCAAAGAAGACTTAATCTTAAATCTTATGAAAAAATTAGTCCTTCCTAAAGGAATCTTAGGAATTTATTGTAACGATGACCATATGTTTGCTCAGTTTCAAAACACATACATCAAATATTTCAGCAAAAATAAGTTGCTTAGAGTTTTTAAATGCACAAAACTCCTTGGAGATCTCGAAGAAGAAGAAAAAGAACTTCTAGTGATTTCTAAAACACATAACTCTTTAAACCATAGAGGAATAAATGAAACGTATGCAGAAATCAAAAATATTTATTACTGCCCAAATCTCAAAGAAAAAATTCAGAAATACATAAACAATTGTGAAATCTGTAATAAGGCCAAATATGAAAGAAGTCCTTATAAAATACCCTTGAAAATTACGGAGACACCGACGAAACCAAACCAGGTTCTACATATTGCATTTGGTACGCAAATATAAACCTAATGTATGTAACAATGATAGATAAATTCACTAAACACGCAACGGGAAGAGAAATTAGACACAGAACATGGATAGCACTACTAGAAACACTCAAATACAGACTTGCAAACCAAGGCCACCCAGAAAAAATAATTACAGACAATGAATCAGGCTTCGCTTCAATTGGTATTAAAGAATTCTTAAAAGAAAACAATATTGAGTTACATTTGAATACACCCTATCACAAAACAGGAAATTCGGATATCGAAAGTGTTGCACAAATTTAAAAAAGAAATACGCAAACAAACAAGAGTTTTAACTAAACGTTATAATATTTATTGAACGACTAAGAAAATAGTAAATGGAATTCAGTTTTTATACAAATTGTTATATACAAAATGATATTATATGTATTGTATGTATTTTGTGTAATTCTAGGTACTAGTATAAGTGTTGCTGTGTAAGTTTATTATAAATTTCAATACTACCTCTCAAAACTATACTAGTATAAGGATATTAATATGTGTGCGTAAGTGTTGTTACAAAAAATATATTTATAATTCTAAACCTAACATTTTAGAAAATTTCAAATGTTTTACTTTACATAAGTTCTTTGTTAAAATATCTGATAACATTTCATCTGTAGGAACATAGTTAAGTGAAATTATATTTTGTTGAAAGATTTCTCGCACATAGTGCACTCGAATATCAATGTGCTTACTACGACTATGATATACAGGGTTTTTTACCAGTTGATGCGAGCTCAGATTGTCACCATGCAACTCGATGGGTTCTTTTACTAGCTCCGGAAAACCAAGCTCCTTGATGAAAGACCTTAAGTAGACTGCTTCTCTTGTCGCTGCGGATAGCGCCATATATTCGGCTTCAGTAGTACTTAAGGCCACTGAAGGCGTCTTTCTGGACTCCCAAGTAATCGCCGCTGTCTTATCGCCAATGAAAAAAGCATAACCGGTGTAGGATTTTCGGTCATCACTGGCACAAGCCCAGTCCGCGTCAGCAAAGCCTTTTAACTGTCCACTAGTCTTTCTGTAAAAGAGTTTAAAATTTAATGTTTTGTTAAGGTACCTTAAGATATGTTTGGCAGCTGTCAGATGTTCTGCATGCGGGTTTACATTGAATTGTGAAAGCTTATTCACTGAATGTAAAATGTCAGGCCTCGTTGACACACCCAAGTACAGTAATGAACCAATTACTGACTGGTATGTTGTTCTGTCGATTTCACCACATCCTGAACAGCCACTGCACTTTGAAAATCTCTGACCAGGATCCAAAGGAGTGCTACACCTTCGAGTCTGAACCATGTTGTGTTTTTCTAATAAGCTGCGTATGAACTGCTGTTGAGAGATACTTATACTCCAATCGCTTTCACGTACTACCTCTATTCCCAGGAACTGATCGATAGGTCCCTTGTCCACCATGTCGAATTCCATGCTTATTTCTTGATGTGAGTGAGAACGTTTAAATTGAAGCAGGCTAAGAGGATATCATCTACATATATCGCGATTATGTTTATTTCATCATTTATGTTCAGCGTGTATACACAGGAATCAGCATTACACTGCTTAAACTTTAATTGTGTGAGAACTTTGTGTAATTTGGCGTTCCATTCTCGCCCAGCCTGTTTGAGACCGTATAACGCTTTCTTTAGCTTACATACCTTCTGCTCATTTCCTTCCTTAATGAAGTGCTCTGGTTGAGACATGAACACATCTTCTCTTAGCTCTCCATTTAAGTAGGCAGCAGTCACATCCATCTGATGCACCATTAAATTGTATTCAGCAGCAATCGCCAATATGAGTCTCAATGATGAAAAACGCACTACGGGCGAAAATGTCTCGGTGTAGTCCACCCCGAACCTTTGGCTGCAACCCTTTGCTACCAGCCGACATTTGTAGCGATCTATGTTTACAAGCTTGTCCCTTTTGATATTAAACACCCATTTACATTTGATGATTTGCTTTGATTCTGGGGGATCCACTAACTCCCACGTGTTGTTTGCTAAAAGTGTATCATATTCTTGTCTTATCGCTTCTAGCCATTGTTTACTTTTTTTCCGGTTCAATGCTTCTTTTACTGTAACAGGATTAAGAAATTGGCAAGGATCACTTACATGAGCATTGAGTCGTTGTCGTGAACGGAGCAAATGTGGACTACGTGTTCCATTTCCATTATCCCTTTCAAGCGCCTCATCGTAAACCTCATTAGAATTATTGTTACCCACAGAACCCCATTGACTTCATCATCGGCATCGGCATAATTTTCAGAACAATCACTCACAGAACCACCATCAATCTCATAAGCGGCATCGGAATCACCAAAATTCTCACCAGACTGAACTGCATCACTCGAACCACCATCAATCTCATCATCGTTTTGCTTCAAAGGAAGAACAGACTGAACTGCATCACTCGAACCACCATCAATCTCATCAGTGTTTTGCATCAAAGGAAGAACTTCTTTTTCTGGAAAAACTATAATTTTATAATCATTAGAATCGTTGGGCAAAAAACTCTTATCCATGTGTTCTAAAAACTTGACATCACGACTTTTAAAAATTTTCTTGGATTTCGGTTCATACAACCTATATGCTTTTGATTCAGGAGAATACCCCACCATGTAGCATTCGATTCCCCTTGGACTGAATTTTGATTTTCCAGGGCGTTTGTCAAGCATCACTGCTTTTGAACCAAACATTTTGAGGTGTTCAACTGAAGGTTTTTTCGAATGCAATGCTTCATAAGGCGTCATAGCATCCAAGGATCTGGTAAACGAACGATTTCGTAAATATACGGCGGTTTTGACTGCTTCGCCCCAAAGCATCTCTGGAAGACTTGAATGTAACAGCAAGCACCTTGCCATCTCCACAATGGTTCTGTTGGCGCGCTCCGCGACACCATTTTGCTGGGGAGTGTACTGGACGGTAAGTTGACGTTGGATGCCCTCCGCATCCAAAAACTGTGAAAACTGTGTGCTGAGGTACTCACACCCATTGTCAGTGCGGAGTATTTTTATCTTCTCTGATGTTTCCCGTTCAGCTCTAGCTTTAAAAAGTTTAAATGAAATAAAAATGTCACTTTTATTTTTTAATAAGTCAATGAATATTTTCCGACTGAAATCATCTATAAAAAGACAAAAATATTTATAACCCCCTGGGGTCGAAACCCTCATAGGCCCACAAATATCACTATGCACAATTTCTAATATTTTTGTGCTTCGATTTGTGGCACTTTTAGGAAATGGAAGGGTGCACAATTTGCCCTTGAGACAGGTTTCACAATCAAACGGTTTGAATTCTTTTATATTTAATCCGTGCACCATTTTTTTCGCATTCATTAAATTAATGTCCTTGAAGTTAATGTGGCCAAAACACTGGTACCACTTTGCATCATCGTTATTTTCCGATCTCATATGAAAGAAATAGTCCCTAGCATCGTACAAATATAAGTTATGCATTTTAACTGCAGTAAGAACAATTTTGCCAGTTGAATCTTTAATTACCGCGCTCTGGTCTTTAAACACAATAACGTTACCATTTTCAGCTGCCTTACTAATCGATATAAAATTTGTGCTAAGTAACGGAACAAAAAGAACATTATGTAATTTAACTTGCACTTCTTTAGTTTCAATACATAAGTCACCGATCCCCTCTGATGATATATAGTTGTTTGCAGCTAGCTGAATTTTTTCCTTGTGTGTTTGGAGAGAGACGAACATACTCCGATCACAACACATATGACTGGTAGTACCACTATCCAAAACCCAAGTCGATTTTGTGAGCTCTGTGTCTGTGTAGTTAACTGCATTTAACATTGCAAAATGTGCAGTCGGCTTCGTAGTGGTCGTTGACGTTCGACACGATGATGCATAGTGTCCCCTCTTACGGCATTTGTAACACTTACCACGTTTCTGTTGCTGCGCTTGTATATGCGAATTAGGTGTTTGTACTGTTTGCCCATGAGATGGTGTATGCTGTTGTTGTACATTTTTATACCGGTGTTGCTTGGAGAAAAATGCTGCTTCTGTAGTTTCATGCAGATTGTCTCCTTCTCGTCTTTTTCCCTCTTCTATTAACTTCGTCTTTAACAAATGAGGTTTGGGTAATTCATCGCGAGACTCGATTGCGATGACGAAGTTTTCATAGCTTTTGGGTAGGCTCGACAAAAGAATAATGGAAATTAATTCGTCTTGCATTTTTATGTCTACTTCTTTGATTTTCTCGAACAGATCGAAAATATTATTCAAATGACTGACAACGGATGTGTTTTCTGGAATTTTAAGATTCAAAAGATATTTGAATAACGTTACCTTTCTAGCAGGTCCCCGTGGGGAATGGACTTCTTCCAACTTCTGCCATGCTGATTGGGATGTGCGGCAACTTTTTATGTGAAGGACTTGTGATGATTTAACAGATAATAACATCGTTGCCAGTGCCTTCCCATCCTTAGTCTTCCACGCAGGAACGTCAGCGGCTACCGTAGGTTCTGCAATCTCTCCAGATACGTAATCCCACAGTTCACTATGAACCAATATGGATTGCATTTGCACCTTCCAGCAATCGTAATTTTCGTCGTCCAATTTTTCAATTTGATACAGCCCGGTACTCATTATTGCGACTCTGGGACTGGGCCCATAACCTTTGTTGCACAAATTTAAAAAGGAAATACGCAAACAAACAAGAGTTTTAACTAAACGTTATAATATTTATCGAACGACTAAGAAAATAGTAAATGGAATTCAGTTTTTATACAAATTGTTATATACAAAATGATATTATATGTATTGTATGTATTTTGTGTAATTCTAGGTACTAGTATAAGTGTTGCTGTGTAAGTTTATTATAAATTTCAATAGAAAGATTCCATTCAACACTTAACGAACATATGCGAACTTTCGCAGCTGACGATAATAATAAAGATACCCTGAGAACCAGAATCTTAAGAGCAGTAGCTAATTACAACAAGACAAAACAACAAAACAAAGACCTATAGATTTCATAAATAGTACTGTTACAAATCAAGACTATCCTAAAATTGTAGAACTAGTTAAGAAAAATAAAGAACGTTACATAAATAAACATAATAAAAACAAGACTGACGTAGATTTAACAAAAACAAAACACGTATACCTAAAATCAAGGACTAATAACAAACTAAAAATAACCCACAAAAAAATTGATCCTAAGGTAATAGACCAAGATCACGTTACTGACAATAAGCAAAGTACATTTTATAAGACTCAACTGAAGCGAAACTACAAATTTGAGCAAACCTCTTAAAATATTTTCTTTTTCAGGTACTATTTATAATTTTTCTGATTATTCCGATGACAACAACAAACGGACAAAGAATCGACGTACAAAACTTAAATATTGGAAATGGATACATTACAATTAGATACGAAGAAATTAAAATCATCGACAATTATGTTAAAATTTTACACGTTATAAATTTGACGTTATGGACAGACAACTTAGAATTAATAAAACACAACGTTGACAGACTAGAAGACAAAGAAGAATACCCAACTATTTTACATGGATTTAATCAACTGGCACATGAAATTAATAGCCTAACTCACAAGGACAGACAGAAACGAGGACTATTTAACATTGTAGGAAAAAGCTTAAAATATTTAGCAGGAACTATGGACTATGAGGACGAACAAGAAATTAAGACAAGACTCAGCTTAAACGAGCAAAACAACGCAAACTCAATAACTGGTTTAAACGACAAAATAAAAATCAATACAAAATTCTATGAAAACATCTACAACGTAACGAAACACATTAACAAACAACAAACAGAAATAAAAAACCAATTCTTAGTCATAGACACTGCATTAGATAAAGAGAATCTTAGAATAACAACCATGCAACATGCATTTCAAATTCAATATGACATACAACTTTTAAATAACCAAGTGAAAAAAGTTAAATAAAGCATTCTATTGAGCCAATTAGGACTGTTAGGGAAAAACATTCTGTCACAAAAAGAAATAGAACATTTTAACATTACACTTGAAAAATTTAAAGACATACAAAGCTCAACAATTTTTCACGACAATCAAATAATGTTCATCATAATGATTCCAAATTACAACTACAGAAAATATCACCGTGTATTTATTGAACCAATACCTAATTTAAATTTTTTAGAGCTCTCATCTCCTTATAAATCTATTATAACTGATGGCAAAACTAATTTTAAAGACATTAATGAAATGTTAAAAAAAGAAAACCTCAAAATCATAAATAATGAATGTATAAAAAATATTTTTGAAAAAAACACAACTTGTAATTTTATAGAAAATAAGAGAACTGAAATAAAACAAATAACTAATAATATTTTAATACTTAAAAATTTACAACAAACTGTAATTGATCACAATTGTAATGATTTTAAACTGAATGTAAAAGGAAACTATGTATTTAAATTTGAAAACTGTACAATTAAAATAAATAATATAACATACGAAAATTTTATATACTTTGAAAGTTTTGTTATACCTAATTTAAGCAATGTAAAAATCGAAAGAATTGAAACAAACTTTTCCACGACAGAAATACACGCAAAACACGTAGAAAATCGAAAATTAATTGAAGAATTGAAATTTAATCATAAAACAAATACGAGCATACATTACAGCTTTAACATATTAATTTTGAGTTTATTTATCGCGATTTCTATAATTTTAATTAGAAAAAGAATAACTAAAAATAAAGTTATAATTGATATTAAAAATACTGATTCTTCGGAGCAGAATCCTAAGGGGGAAGGTGTTACGTCTGAAGCTTCACTTCCCGCTACATATAACGGCTTACGCCTTTTTGCTTAGTTGTCATTTTGTCAACTAACTGTATATCTCTTTTCCCCGCCCCATGGCAACCTATTTGCAATAAATGCACAAATGCTTCATTTTTGCGGACGTAAGTAAAATATAACATTCATATCTCACACGAAGATGAAATATGAATATTTCATAAACAAGTGCATTCCAAACCCACGGGTAGCACTTCGCGTAGGATGAAAGATGCCTGTTTTCTGTCTGTCGTAGGAAAGTTTATTAGAATATAAGTTTTAGTTTTAATTCGACAATCTAACTAAGAGGTGCAGCCTTTTGCTTTGGACAGCGGCCTCTAGCTAGAATTTAATTAATCAAACAAATTAATTTAATAAAAGACAAAATAAAAGAAAAAACGATTAAGTTTTTTTTAAAAAGTCAAACGGTCGAAGTTAAAATATAACTCATGTTTTTATCGTTGCATCAAACACCATAAACTTGGCAGAAGCATCGACATATTTGTTGCAATAAAATTTACTCCACATAAGATTTATTGCTGTTTTTGCTGCAACACATTTTTCTATAACATGTGGCGGAGATCAAGGTTGTTATCAACAAAACTTAATATTTGTTTTCGCTGACAATTTCTAATGATTCACGGTCTAAAAACTATTTCTCGTGCGGAAGTTTTTTTTCTGCGAGTGTTTTCAAAAATCATTATTTTTAACTTTGTGACATTAATTGAAAGCTCCCATAAATCACAAAATCCTTTAAACTTATTAGTTTGAAGCTGCAAGGTTGCGGTATTATCTGCCAATATGATAATATCGTCCGCGTATAGAAGCATATTTATTAGAATATCACCACACTTAACTCCTCCCGGAAAATAATTGGATATATCATCAATAAATAATACAAACATAATCGGACTAAACCCACAACCTTGTGGAACACCAGCACCTATATGAAATAAAATGCACGACTGGGTCGCATAAACTTGCTCTTGTAGCAAACTATGGGACTAAAAATTAAATTTAATAAATTTTGAAGAAAGTTGGAAAAATATCAAAAAATGGCCTAAACGTGACATCAAGTTGTATGGCAGCTACCATTGAACGGCTCTTTATCAAACAATTGTAAATGCCATGTTGTGTAAAATGTCAAGTCGAAAATATGCGCCGAATTTAAAATGAATCGACTGAACCGTTACCAAGTTATGGCCTAATTAGTAAAAACCGTTTACACCAAATTTCCGTTATGAGAATTTATCCAAAAACCTGAAATGCAGTAATATTAAAACTACTGCAAATATAACGTACATCAAGTTTTATCAAAATCGTTAGAGTTGTTTTTGAGGAAATTTGCTAAAACTAAAACCGTTATATGGCAGGTACCCGTTATAGCCGGTCTAAAACAAAAATTCGAATTCCAGCTCTAGGTAATGACCAAAAAGTGCTACATACGAAATTTGATCTAAATCGTTGAAGTCCTTTAGGCTGTAGGTCAGAGCGCATCCGCACATCCGCACATCCGCACAGACAGACCCACGGACGGCATGGCGAAACCTACTATTTAAGGCTGCTCTATCATCGTAATGTCAGGTTTGATTAAAATCTCGATTTTTTTCTACACGAAACCAATACATGCCCTATTGAGCAAGTAAAAAATCGGACATTCAAACTCCATTCCATATTGCAACAGAGGTATCGGTAATAAGCTTATATAAATTGAGGAACTTTGTCAATAAACCTGAGGTTGAAAGCGTATAGATCAAAGAACCCTTATTAACAGTATCAAAAGCTGCCCTAAAATCGACAAAAAGCATAAATTTTGTTTTTCTTTCTTAAAAAATGTTGACTTTATTTGTGAGAGCAAATATATGATCCACCGTGGATAGTCCCGCGCGAAAACTTGCTTGAAAAATACTAAAGAGTTTATTCTCTTCAACCCATCTCGTCAACGTATGGTATAAGAGATGGGTGAATATTTTTCTAAGACAAGGTAGGATCGATATACCAATGTAATTACTTGGAAGCTGCAAATCACCTTTTTTAAAAATAGCGCAAATCCACGATTTTAGAAAAGCTTTTGGATTGTTTCTTCCTCTATAAGTCTGTTAAAGAGATATTTATAATTTAGTGTTGAATTCTTATAAAATTCAGCCAGTATGCCATCAATTCCTGCTGCTTTATCAATTTTAATTGATTTGACGTTTTCCTGTAGCTCTCTCATTGTAATTGGCTCATCAAATTGAGGGACTAAAACTAAAGGTAAAGCATACTGGAATGGTAAATGAGTCGCTACCGGATCAAGGAGCTCTTTAAAGAAGTTTGCAAGTTTTTCCACTTAAATAGCCGAAGCTGATACAATCTTACAGCCACCTAGAAGTCTCACCTTCGACCAAAACGTTTTTGAGTCCTTACAGAATGAAAGGGTAGCAGCAACATCACACATATATTTTTTTTTGTTTTTGAATACAAAGACTTTTGTAGAGCTTATTCGATTCTAAGTAGAGCGTTTGAAAAAACATTCAACAGGTTTTCTGAATAGGTTCAGATAGGAGAAAGATTTCTTACGAAGTTTCCTGCATTCCCAGTTAAACCACTCAGCAACAAACATGCAGCCATATTGAGGTTTTTCCATAAACGAAGCTTGTTTAATACCATGTGAGATAATTTCCACCGTTGGGTCACAATTATTATGCTCCTGAACAGAAAGGCTTATTAATTGAGCATCAAGTCGTCGCCGTAACACATTTTTCTACCCACTTTATACTCTTTACTGCGTTATTCGGCAACGATTTATCATCGTTCAAACCTCAGGGATGTAACTGTTGGCAAATGGCCAGAGTAACTTGCGAGCGGAACTTCAAAATCATCAATTACACTAATCCAATTACCTCTCGCTAAGCAATAATTAATTAATCAAGTACCTTGACCTGAAACGAAAGTAAGTTCATCTCTTTTGTCATTTTTCGTAATACCATTTAGTACTAATAAACCAAAATCTTCAATAAAATCTACGAGTTGCCTCCCGCATCTATTTACTACTTCATCCATAGAATTTCTTACACCTTCAAACACATGCAAAACATGCGAAAAGTTTAGCACCAGAGAAGCTGGGTTTTGAAAACAACCGAATCTTCCATTGAGATCACCGGCTACTAAAATATTTTGCAGTTCATTTTCATTTAATAGAGTTTTTAAACCATCAAACTCACTAATCCAGTTGTTACAATTTAGATAGGTAGGAATAATGTAATAGTAGTCATGCCTGTGGTTTAACTCTATAACAGTTTTCCTACTCATCGATTTAACTTTCACAAAATTGTTCAAGTTACATTTAATTGCGATTAAAATGCCACCACTAGCTTTACCAAAAACGTTACTTCCAACAGTTGGAATAAATTTAACTGAAAATTCTTAAAAATATTTTATAAATTGTGATTCCCAACCTTCTTCAAGAAATGTTTAAATTAAAATAATAATATCAAAAGTTAGAATGAATTTAAAAAAATCTGGAATAATAAATTTGTTTTTCAGCCCAGACAAATTATGGCATACAAATTTTTAAATTTAAATGATAGATGGCAACACTACTTTAAGTTTGATTTCGACCTTGGTAAGGTTGTCTGCTGCATTCTCCTCGTGAAACTGCTGGCGCTGTCATCGCATAGTTCTGACGGTTATTTGTGTTGTTGACGTTGTCAACATAAAAGAACTGTTATCCACCTTCTCCAAACGTGTTTATTTTAAATGTCAATTCATCTGAGTTGTTTACAACTAAACCTCGCGAAATATTAAAAGAAAATGAGAGATTGTTAATATTCAGTTTAACTCCTCTTACCACCATTTTTAGCTGTCGGTGCCATATCTAAACACTTCGTTTTGATTTGGTAGAGTGCTCTTCATTTTTGCCGTGTTATGATTGATTGCTCCCGATGTATAACAATTCCAGTGTTTTTTAATTTCGGTGCTTTGATTAATATGTTGGCAGTGTCACCGAGATGAAAATTGATAATTACTGTGGTTTTGTTGGTGTAGCGATTTGTAAATTCTTGTGTTTGTTTTATGGGCGATTCTTCACTATCTTGGAACTGGAGAAGACTTATACAAGTTTGTTTCGCAAAGTCAACTTTATTAGTCTTCCCTTCTGCCGGAAAATGCACAAGAACAGAATTTTCATTGTCTTTCTGCGAAAGTGTTTCAAGCTGGCGATGACGCTCCAAAGTTTGGCAATAGTTTTCCATGGTAGATCAGCATCACTATCGGCCTTTAAATAAGTATTGCGACATCGTTGAAAATTAAGACCCAAATTTGAAGTACCCTTTAGATACTTGATGATTCTCTTAACAGCGTTCCATTGAATTTTCGTTGGTTTTATACCTGCATGCTCAATTTACAGCGTACGAGATTTCAGGTCTTGTACCATTTTAAAGATATAATAAACTTCCGATGGCCTCCCTAAAAGGAGTTTGAATAGGTTACAAAGAGCTTCCATGTAAACCAGAGTTAAGTTCCTGGTGTGGATCGGCAGGAATCGCAACAGCATTTGTATCATCCATTCTCAATATTCCAATAATACAGTTTGCATAAGCAGTTTGAACTTAAATGTTTTCTTCATTTGATTTTTCTGGAGAATTAGATACAACTATTCCATCACCGGCGATTTCTTTTTCTGTAGGCTCAAATAGCTTCTTTTCATTCAGATTTTTGTTGTCTTAAACAAATGATGAGACAATGAGTTCTTTATCAGTTCCAATGACCTGATCTTCTTTAGATGGGTCACATTGCACTACTACCCTCGAGTTATCCACTTTATTAGATTTTGTATCTGTGATTGTTTCAAGAGGTTCTTCAGTATCATTTATCTGAGTGAGTGGTGAGTTATGCCGCACTTCATCACTAGAGTTTTGAGTTCTATCGGACTCATCTTTTATATCGGTTTCTACCAAAACTTGATCTCCATTGGATTTATCTATCTTAATACTACCCATGATCGATTTTTCTTCTGGTTTGGCGAATGTTTCGTGCACAACAATTGCACTTATTATATTTTCTTCAGTTTTTTCATCTGAAAGTTTTTCATTTTCTTCAGGTAACTCATCTGATTCTTGCAAAAGTTTTTCTTCATCAACTAGCTTCTCTGGCTCGTCTTTAGACAAGTTATCATTGTCAGTTTTTTCTACAGGTCTTTCGTCGTCTGATGTTTCCATTTGAAAGACTTCACTTGCTTCCAGTGTTTTATTAATTTCCATAGCTTCTTCTATTTCAAGTTGTTAAGAAATATAAATTGCTAAGAACCAAACATGTCAAATATCACCCTATAATATTTAAACAACTTTAGTTTATCTTAACTTTAACTGTTAAATTTTCACTCATTTGCTCTGTTCATCAATTACTCATTTACTGAAATAACTTTTGCTCAGTAACCTATGAAATGTACCGTATTTTGAAATTATCAATTTTGCTAACAAGAAGAACATTATTCATTCGTGATTCTGCTGTCAATTAGTACAGATCTCCTCTTGCTTGCCCTTTAATATTTGCTTTGATTAAATATAATGATTTTTAATATAGTTGTACACAGTTAAATACATAGTACATTAAATAATTATAAATTTACACGTTACATTAATAGTTACACAATTATACAAACATTTAAACATTGAACACAGTTTTTTTCATTTACAAAAAGACACAAAAACATTTAATTACACATAGTGACACAAACATAAAAAACAACACCTATTCCTGGAATCTCCCGTTCCCAAACATCATGGTCCTTCTTCGTCAGATGATTGAATCAGCGTTTTTAATCTGAAATTTTTATGGATGGTTTCAGGAGTACCTGCATAATATTTACTACAAATAAATTACGTGTGTTACGTTACCTATAAAAACAAAGAAGGTTACAGGTGAATTAATAAAAAAAACTGTAAGTAGCTGAAAAGTTAAATTTATATTATATATAAAGCTGATACCTACATATATGTATGAAATTAATTACATATAACTACTTAACTAAACGATGGTGTTATACAATATTTCAAAAAAAGGTGTTATAACAATAAATGTTGGCAAAGTTATTTTCTCAAATTTGATTGGTCAGTGAACCTTTATTTGATCACACGTAGAAATCTTTCGGTTACTACATATACATATACCTACACGCGTTATGAACAGTTGGCGATTTTTGTAACGGTTACGGTATATAGGAACATTCGACTTTCAAACGGGATAAAAGAACATTTATTTACGTAAAGCCAATCTATACTAATTTTCATTTCGCTTCTGCAATTTTAATTAAAAAATCTACATCATATCTTACAAATATGAATAAGATTGTTGCTAAACGCGGTCAGGCAAAAGGGTGCATTACTCTTACATCATCATTCGCAGACGGTATTGATAATCAAACGACTCTTTATACGTTAGAATTCTGTCTAAATAAGCTTGAGGAATCATGGCAACAATTCGTTTCGTTACAAAATGAACTATTAGAATTTATCGGCAATGAAAAATATGTAGATCACGAACCGGAGTATTTTGAATATGAGCATAAATACTTTCGTACCCATGCTATTCTTACAAACGCAATTTTTAAGTGCAAAGAGGAACCTTCTCAAAACAAAGGTGTACCGCCACAGCAGGCTTTTTCAAACGCGGCTTCTATTCCTAATTTAACTGGACCACAGGATATCCCTGAGGAACGTACAGAAGTTACTAATCGGTCGTCATATAATTCAATTCAATTACCAAAAATAATTATTGAGCCTTTTTCTGGCGACTACAAAGACTGGCCAACATTTCGTGACATGTTCTTAGGAACAGTTGACACCAACAATAAAATCACACCCGTGCAAAAGCTTCATTACTTGAAGTCGTTTCTGCGTGGAAGCGCCGCGGACTTGATTAGTCATGTAAAATGTTCTCAAGCTAATTATGTTGAAACTTGGGATAGATTAGAGAGACGCTATGATCAAAGGCATTTGATAGTTAAATCGTTTATAGATACCTTTCTTTCACTACCGACTTGTTCTAATGGTAATATTGCCATGTTAAATAAGATAGCAGATGGAGCAGAAGAAGTTGTAAGGGGTTTAAATGCACTTGAATGTAGTGATAGGGATCCGTGGCTCATACACATCTTATATGAAAAATTGGACTACGAAACAAAAAAGGCATGGGCTGAAGACAAGGGGTCATGGGATTTTCGCACCATTGATGAAGTTTTAGATTTTCTGCAAGCTAGATGTAGATGTTTAGAATCATGTCAGCCAATCGTACGTTTCATTCAAGGTCGATCTGGAAAGCCATCTAAACCTGTTCATTCACATGTCATGTGGACTTTCAACGTATTCCATGTGGACTTTCAACGTATTATTTGGCGAGAAAGTCCAGACGAACCTTTAAAACATTATCGCTTTTTGACAGTTACTTACGGTACAGCATCAGCTCCTTTCTCTGCAGTTCGTGTTCTAAAGCAGCTTGCTATTGATTCTGCTTCAACGCATCCGGTAGCGTCAAAAACCCTAATCAATGATTTTTATGTCGATGATGTCATAACGGGAACTGACAGCATTGACGACTTATTTGCACTGCAATCAGAATTAGTAGATCTATTGAAAACTGCAGGATTTAACCTGTGAAAATGGACAACGAATTGTTGGCCACTTCTGATTAAATTACCAGAAGACCAACGGGAACTTTCTCCTGTAGATTTTGAGGAATCAAACTCAGTTAAAATTCTGGGATTACAGTGGTGTCCATCAAAGGATTGCTTTTCTTGCAAAGTTAATTTGGGCGATGATACTACTTGCACCAAACGTAGAATACTGTCGGACGCGTCGCGTTTATTTGATCCTTTGGGTTTCCTAGCACCAGTCATTATTGGAGTAAAGATACTTTTTCAAAAGCTTTTTAGAAGGAAGTTGAAATGGGATGAGACCCTTCCAGAGGAAGTAGCTATTCGGTGGAGTATTATCAGAGAGGAACTTCCTGTCATAGAATCGCTTTCTGTTCCAAGGTTGATGATGAACAATAAATTAAGTTGAGAGCTTCACGGTTTTTCGGACACTTCATTGGATGCCTATGCTGCTGTTGTTTATTGCCGAAGTGTTTCATCAGATAGTAACATTTCTGTTGCACTTGTTGCAGTTAAATCAAGGGTTGCACCTCTTAAAGTCTTATCGCTTCCTCGGCTCGAATTATGTGGAGCTGTATTACTTACTCATCTAATAAACAAAATAAATCTTTGCAGGAACCAGACGTTAAGATCTTTGCCTGGACAGACTCTTCTATTGTGCTGCATTGGTTGGCAGCTTTTCCCAAAAAATGGTCAGTGTTTGTCGCCAACCGAACTTCAGAAGTCTTGAGTTCAATTCATCTAAAGTTTTGGAACCATGTACGATCGACCTCAAACCCTGCTGATCTTGTGACGCGGGACTCTCGCCATCATCTTTATCTTCAGATGATTTGTGGTGAAAGGGACCAACTTGGCTCAGCATGGAACGAAGTTATTGGCCTGCTCAAAACTGTGTTCAAGAAGACTTTAATGTGGAACATTTGGAAATGAGTAATGTAGCTCCGGCACAGGTATTCGTTTCTAATATAACTTCTTGTAACTCTATAGAATTATTATAGGAAGATTCTTTGGATTGGTTACATTAAGTTCATGTCATTGCCTATGTATTGCGTTTTATATGAAACTGTCGACTACAAAACGGTGATCATGAGGTAGATTATCTTTCAACCGAAGAATTAAATCGTGCAGAAATCAAATTAATTAAAATCGCTCAAGCATCATCATTTAGCACAGAAATTGAACTATTAAAAAATTGAAAACAGCTTCCCTATAAAAATCGGTTACTTTCATTAAGCCCTTTTACTGACTCTTGTGGTGTGCTTCAGGTTGGCGGGCGCTTAGAACATTCAGAACTTCCATTTTCGAAATCTCATTCAATTTCTAAACTTATAGTGTATCACCTTCATAACAAACATTTACATTGTGGTGTTTCCCTTTTATTCGCGTTAACAAAACAAACTTACTACATTCTTGGGTGTAGAAATCTATCACGTAAAATTGTGCATGAATGCTTCAAATGTTTTCGCGAACGTGTGGCTACAACAAAGCAACTAATGGGTAATCTTCCCATCGAGCTTATTCGGTATGCCAGACCCTTTAGTAAAATTGGTTGCGACAACGCAGGGCCCATCACATTGCGTCCTAGTCGAGGAAGAAACCCCAAGTTCGTCAAAGCTTACATATATCGCTTTTTGTTTGCTTTGTAACCAAAGCTGTTCACGTTGAACTTGTTGGCGACCTATCATCTGCAGCTTTCTTACTCGCGTTAGATCGTTTTGTCGCACGTCGTGGTAAGCCCAGCTAAATATGGAACGACAACGGTACTAATTTTCGTGGTGCTAAACGTATTATCGATGAGATGCATGATCTCTGCAGCTAACAGCATCTCAATATTGTAGCTAACCATCTGGCTAATGACGGTATCAGCTGGAAATTTATACCACCCTCTGCACCATATTTTGGAGGCCTGTAGGAGGCTGGTGTCAAATCAGTGAAGCTGCATCTGAAACGGGTCATAGGGGAATCAAGGCTTACTTACGAGGAAATGTACACTCTGCTAGCAAAGATAGAGGCTTTGCTCAATTCTCGCCCTATGTAGCCAACAACAGATTCTGTACCATCAGCTTTAAGCCCTTCGCATTTTCTAATTGAAGAACGTTTTACAGCCGTTCCCCAACCATCTGTTTCTAACTCTAGTGTTTGCATAAACAATAATTGGTCTCTTTTACAGGCAATGTACCAAGGTTTTTGGAGTCGTTGGCATAACGAATATCTTACATCACTGCAGCAGCGACCCAAATGGCAAAAAGCGCAGCCTAACCTTCAAGTCGATGACATTGTCTTATTGAAGGAACCAAATTTACCTCCATCCAAAACAGATTTGTGACCATCAAAACCCGATTTGGAGAATATGTTCGACCAGCTGTCAAGGTGGTACCTCTACCATTTTCTGAAAGAACTTAGTCTTTCAGGGGGGGCTGTATGTTTAGAAATATAAATTGCTAAAAACGAAACATGTCAAATATCACCCTATAATATTTAAACAACTTTAATTTATCTTAACTTTAACTGTTAAATTTTCACTCATTTGCTCTGTTCATCAATTACTCATTTACTCAAATAACTTTTGGTCAGTAACCTATGAAATGTACCGTGTTTTGAAATTATCAATTTCGCTAGCAAAAAGAACATTATTCATTGGTGATTCTGCTGTCAATTAGTAAAGATCTCCTCTTGCTTGCCCTTTAATATTTGCTTTGATTACATATAAAAAATTTTAATACAGTTGTACACAGTTAAATACATAGTACATTAAATAGTTATAAATTTACACGTTTCATTTGTTATATGTTATAAGTAAATTCTCGATTTAAAAATAAACGACCGTTCACTTTTACTTTCCACTTCAGACTCACCAGTCAACCTCTTTAATCCAAACTCACTTGGGTCATCCACTGCCCAATGCACACTTAGCAACTTAGCACTTCCTGGTTGCTTACCTCTTGTGCCAATTGCAAAGGTGAACCAATATTGCTGCGTATGCTTTTGCATAGGCCAGCAATATAGTTTCGACACAGTGCAATGGCTTGAGTAAGTTCAACGCAGGTTGAGCCAAGTGACCCAAATGCAGGGCACAACATTCCTCTCCCCTATGGGGAAGTTTCGACTAAAAGAGTTGACTTGGTTTATCTATCTTTATTTCTTTTGCATTAATTTATTATCATAAATGTATTTTTAATTTAATTTGTAGTTTAGGTTTAGGTTTAGGTTTATGTTGCTGTTAGGAAGACTACTGACACACTTAGACCACAGATAGGTCCGTTGTGATACCACGAATGAGCGAGGGAGTATTTCTTTAATTAAACCAGTTGGAGCTTCTTATGAAGCGGTGTAAAGATAGAATATCAGCGTTCGACATATCGCTTGGATTGTCGAAAAAGAGATTACCCAGGTGTAATTTACGTCTTTGGGAGAGAGCTGGGCATGAACAAAGAAGATGGGTGATAGTCTCCTCTTCCTCTTCGTCCATGCAGCTTCTGCAAAAATCATTAGAGAATACGCCAAGTCTTATGGCGTGTCTTCCTATGAAGCAGTGTCCGGTTATGACACCAATTACGGAGCTAAGATGTAATCTGCTCATAGATAGCAGACATTTAGTACGTTTCTGATCTAATTTTGGCCAGATTTGCTTTGTCGCTACGCAGATAGTAGTGTTTGTCCATCTTAAATTTGCTTTCTCTATGGCATTTAGTTTTAGCATGAGTTTGTTGTAGCGATAGGTATACCAATATTCACTTTGTTAGGTAAAATCGGCAATAGAGTTCCATTTCTGGCGAGTTCATCGGCTTTGCAGTTTCCCTCAATGTCTCTGTGTCCCGGCACCCAGAAAAGATGAATATTGAACTGTTCTGCCATCTCCATGAGAGATGATCGACAGTCGCGGGCAGTTATTGAGTTTGTGGAAACAGCACTGATTGATTTAAGGGCTGCCTGACTGTCTGAAAATATACGGATATCCGATACAGATATCACGTTTTCCCTTAACCAGGATAATACCTCTTTGATCGCCAGAATTTCCGCTTGGAACACACTACAATGGTCAGGTAGACGGAATGAGAGACTTAAATTTAGTCTGTCTGAGTACACGCCACCACCAACCCCATCTTTAGTTTTTGAGCCATCAGTGTAAAAATGAACTGATTCATCTTTCAAGAAACTCTCATTTTCCCAAGTGGATCTTGGTGGGATGGTGACTTGAAAATTCTTGTCAAAAACTAGCTGGGGTATAGAGTAGTCGGAGTGACTTAATTTTGGTCCGAATGTTTTCAGAATAATGGAGTGACCAATTGAGTTATCGGTCCATTGAAAGATGGCTTTGAGACGAACGGCTGTGCTTGCGGCCGTTTGTTTGCTAAAAATATCAAGGGGTATGAGATTAAGTAGAATGTCAAGAGCAGCTGAAGGTGTCGAACGGAGAGCTCCGCTAATACACATACAGGCTGACCGTTGCACTTTACTTAACTTGTCACGATATGTAACTTTGTCAAGAGCAGTCCACCATACTGCTACCCCGTAAGTTAGTATCGGTCTGATGACCGCTGTGTAGAGCCAGTGGGTTATGTATGGGGATAAGCCCCATTTATTTCCGATGGCTTTTTTGCAAGAGAAGAGTGCTACTGTGGCTTTCCTAACTCTTTCCTGTATATTTGCTTTCCAATGTAGTTTTTTGTCCAGGATAAGACCTAGATATTTAGCTTCATCTAAAAATCTTAGTGGAGTTCCCATAATTGATGGGGGACTTATTTGGGGAATTTTATATTTTCTTGTGAAGAGGACAAGTTCAGTTTTC
Source organism: Baccha elongata (assembly GCA_951217065.1). NCBI lineage: Eukaryota > Metazoa > Arthropoda > Insecta > Diptera > Syrphidae > Baccha > Baccha elongata. The sequence continues at coordinate 154,181 of CATNUY010000101.1, forward strand.
TTTGGGTTTACACCCAGTCCGCATTTTTCTGCCCATTTGAGCATAATATTTAGAGCATTTTGCATTAATTCAACGAGAATTTGAGCATGTTTTCCCGATATTGCAATGGCAACATCGTCGGCATACGCGATCACTTTGAAACCTTCCTTTTCTAGGCTTTCTAACACCTCATTTACGACTATGTTCCATAGAAGTGGGGAAAGGACTCCGCCTTGAGGTGTACCTCTGCTGACAGATCTTCTTTCATGAGTGCCACCTAAAGATGAATTAATAATTCTACTTTCTAACATAATATTAATTAGGTCATTCAGCGAACCATGTATATCTAGTTTCTTCAGTAACGCTGTGATTGCTTGGTAGCTGACATTATCGAAGGCGCCTTCAATATCGAGAAATGCAACTAGAGTGTACTCTTTATGATGTAGTGAGTATTCGATGGTTCGTACCAGTGTATGTAAAGCCGTTTCTACCGATTTTCCTTTACAATAAGCGTGTTGTGCAGTAGATACCAGATTAGGATCTATAGCATTGCGCAGATGGATATCGATCTATCTCTCTAGGGTTTTGAGAAGGAACGATGATAGGCTAATTGATCTGAGATCTTTAGGATTAACCTGGGAGCATTTACCGGCTTTGGGTATAAAGACAACTTTTACCGCTCTCCATAAAGAGGGAATGTAAGTAAATTTTACGCAACCAATTAGGATGATCTTTAGGATGGGTGTTATGATATCCGAGGCAAATTTGTAAGGATCAAAGCTGTTTATAGCCCATTTCAGCTTATCCTTAGAAAACAGACCAACAATATTTGCATGTGTGTTGCTTGATAATAATGAATCAATGCTATTTATATTTTGTGAGCTACCTGGAAAATGGGTGTCTAGTAGCAAGGTGAGCGATTCTTCGCAAGAATTGGTCCAAGAGCCGTTAGCTGTCTTTAAGGAGCTAGGCATTGTAGGATTTTTTGATAGAATTTTTCTTAATCGTGAAGCTTCTGAAGTTTCTTCTATTTTTCCACAGAAGTTCCTCCAGGAGGTTCTTTTATTATTCCTTAATTCTTTTTTATAATTTTTTAGGGATTCTTTATAAAATTCCCAGTCCAGACTATCTCTAGAATGTTTAGCTCGGTTAAAAAGTTGTCTGCACTTTTTCCTGAGCAGTTCTAGACCCGAGTTCCACCAACGTGGTTTCTGTTTTCCTCTTATTTGAGTAAGGGGACAAGAAATGGCCATTGATTTATTGAGAGCTAGGGTGAGATCTTTGACTTTATCATCAAGATCATTTTTATCAGAAGGGATACTTAAGAGTGATGGTTTAACTAATCTTACTAAAGTTTCTCTATATAGTTGCCAGTTGGTTTTCCGATAATTTCGGAAGGCTGGCTGTTTTTTAGATTCTTCATCAAGACAAAATTGGATGTATCTGTGATCCGAGAACGAATGTTCCTTAGAAACTCTCCAGTTTTTGATCTTGTGATGAATCGTGTCGGAGACAAGAGTGATATCTAGAACCTCTTGTCGGTTTTTGGTAATGAATGTTGGTTCATTGCCAATGTTACTTACTATAAGGTTAGTACTTAGAATAAAATCAAAAAGTGACTCACCTCTGTCATTTATGTCTTCCCCAGACGGTATGATGGGCATTAGCGTCACACCCGATTATAAGGCAGACTTTCTGTCGTTCAGCTTCCCTGATTAGTTCCTCTAGCTTGTCGCCAGGAAGAGGGCCAAGGTGGTCATGGCCGAGATACGCTGATGCTAACCAGTACGCCCCGTTATCGCTATAATCAGGGAGTAAATATACATTAATGCTACTTTTTACTAATATGCAAGATCTAGGGTCACCTTTATTTGATGCATACAGCAGGTAGTATCCGGGAGTCCTGAGTCCTTGAACAGTGGAATTTACAATCCAAGGTTCTTGGATCAGGACGATGTCTTCCCCTTTATTTTGTAGACGGAGAAGAAGGGAGGCCGAAGCCACTTTGGAGTAATGGGTGTTAATCTGTACTAACTGCACCATCTTGGTTGCAGCTAGGTGGATCAACCCCCACCACAGTTTGGTCGAGATCGGCATCGGAGTCGAAATCCGATTTAAGAAGGTCGTCCTCATTTGCGGAGTCAACAAAATCCATGTCGGAGTGTTTGTCGACGTTAGGAGCCTCTTCAACAGATGGCGGTTTTATATAAATGGAGGGCGACGCAGTGGAATAGGTAGTTATTTGTAGTTATATAATGTACTTTTCTTAAAAGAATTTATAGCTATCATTTGGATTTTTGTTTGTTTTTTTTTTTTAGAAAATCTTTTAATTAGATTAGAAAAATAATATACATACATAACATAAATTATGTAATTTAAATTTGTAAATCATTTTATAGATACCATAGTTCTTATAGAACTCAGAAAACTCATTTAACATTATATAGACATGTGTTTTATTATTTATATTTAATTCTTTAGTTCTATTTTTTTCTACAGCCATTTAACCGATTTTATTTGAAATTTATAGCCTATTCACACTGACATCGAAATCTAGATTTCGAGCAAAGAGATTTCGTAATCTAGTTCAGCTGTTCACACCGCACATAAACTAGATTTTGTTTGACGTTTCTGTCAATTTCTTAAAAAATTTCAAATATTGAATTGTTGCAAAAAAATTTCAACTAGCCAAAAAATGAACGAAGAAAAATTCCAGTTAATTTTAATTCAAAATACGGATTTAATTAATAATCTTAATTATTTGATAAGTGCAGTCCGATACAAAAAAAAAAAAAGAAATCTCTTAATTTTGGAACTATTACAACTTCAAAAGGAAAGAGCGATCATAATGAAGGCCGTAGAGAAACGCAACCGATAGAGATTGCTGTGGACAAAGGTAATGTTCCTGTTTTAGGGCTACAGCATTTCGTATGATTATTATTTATGATTATTATTATTCTTTTAGAATATGGTCGATTTTTCGGCTTCCACGGAGTTCGTGAATTTTTTCACCCCACAACTCCACCAGGTATTCCTCATCATCCAGGCACCAATTCTTCTTTCTTTTTTTTTTTGTTCCATTTTTTTCTGCCAGAAAACAATCAGAATTATAAATTTATTTATTTTATTTATAAAATAAAATGAAAACTTACCAGACGCAACGGTAAACATTGACAAACACAAAAGTTTTGTTTTGTTTTTTTTTTTACAGCAGCCGTCAAGTCTAGTCAGCATTTCGCTGAATATTTTTAAGGTGTGTTTGTTTTAAACAATTTTCATTTGCAACTAGATTTTGAGGAGATTTCGTCGTAATCTACTAGATTTTGAAATCTGCAAATGTATGGGAAATCTACTTGATTTTGAAGAGATTTTGAACTTTTTGCTCGAAATCTAGATTTCGTTTTCGGTGTGAATAGGCTATTACATAATTCCGAATGATATGTTAAAAAGTGCTACCAAATATATTGTTTTATGCTTTTAAAAACATAACTTGCAAACTATCGTCAACGTTTTTTTGAATATTGTTTTCTGTTATTTTATAATGGGTCGTGATATGAAATTATAAAGTTAGAAAAACACTGATATCGTAAATTGAAACAAATATCGTAAGTTGAAACAAAAATATACAGTTATTTTTAAAATAATTTTATTTCTATTTATATTCTAGCACCATTATTTTACCTTATTTTCCTTTTCGAATAAACGAAAAATATAACGTTACATTAATTATATTATATTTCATTATATTTCAGAGGAACAGACAATTATTGTTGTTTTTTTTTTGAAACGTATTAACAACAAGACTTTTTTTTTTAAATATGCATTTAGGGATTATACAGTACTATGGATTATATTTATTAAATATTTCTTCAATAATGGTATTTTATTTTGATTCAAAGCAATCTTCTTAGAAAAAACATCTCTTCACTACATTATTATACCTCAATACATACTTTTTATTTGTGTGTTGTTCCTGTTAGTTTTTCAAAATGTTACATATATAAATAACTAACAATAGGTACACATTATTTGTCTTAAGTTCTAAATGTTTTGCTTGTAATATATGTATGTTATATTTTTTTTTTCATATAATAGGCATCATCCACCTACCCAGAACTTTAAACGCAAGCATACGTTATACCGCTATTCACAGGTTGGTACTTCTGGTGCATCTCTCTTCTTCTTAATAGGGGTCGGTCTCGTTTCTAATTCCACGCAAGGTGCTGCTACCTCAGTTTATTGTTGAATGTTGAGCACCTTGTTTTTCACCTTCCGGATCTTGTAAAGTATTGAGCCAATTACGAGTAGGGTGACGATAATAATAATCAGGCTCAAAAACGAATAACGATGGCTTATAATTTCCCAGTTGTGTTCCTCTAGTTTCCTTCCTGCTTCCATCACTTTCAAATTGATCTCTAATTCCTGGATAGAGCGCTTGCCGTCAAGAAAGTTCCTGGCGATGTTTTCATGGTCACCCGTTTTTATTGTCTAGGGTCTGAAAGTTGCCATGGATCTCAAGGAAAGGAAAGGTCTTCTCAGGGTTTCCAGAATGTCCGAGTGATTAACAATAGGCTGCTTGTATACTGATTTTGTCGAAAAACTTCGCTGGTAGGCGATTTTAATTTCTTTGGTAGTAGCTTCGCATGGTCGTAACAGCTCGAATACTCCTGTCCCCTTTATGGGTGCTTGGTATCGTTCCCTCTTGCATATGACATTCAAAACTATTTCATGTTTGAAACTCAAGAACCAATGGTTAGGTACTGACATTTTTAACAAAATACCTTCGTTTGCCGGGACTGCAACATATCTGCAGTGGGTGGATGACGCAACGGCATGTTGTAGTAGCTCTACCAGACAATGCTTTGCTCCAGACGTTAGTAAAGGCGAATTGAAACTGCAAATCCAGATTTAAGAATCCGTCTCGTTTCCTGACACGGGGATGTATTTTTCGAATTCCCCGTGGCTCATAAGTCCAAAGTAAGCGTGGTTCTCTGACTCAGTGATGTATTCATAATGGCTATCTAACATCATGTCCCACGCCTCGTTGAAATCAGAGGGTATAGGATACATCCTTTATAGTTCGTAACGAAGGTCTTCGGGTAACGGGATCGTCACTTTGATTAAGATGTTTTCCTCATCCAGGAAAGCAGACGTTTTAGCAGCTTGATGAAGGATAAAAGCGTTTCCGAATGTCGCCCTCCCATTTGAGGCTATTCGCCGCAGAACTTCGCTGATCTGTATAGGTCAGCTCTATTACTTTTGACATTAATAGAGAAACGATATCGGTTATGTCTGTTTTAACCTGCAGAAGGAAGATTTAGGTTACTAAACGTTTTTGCGATGGACTTGCTAAACGTATTAAAACCAGTTGTAACGTTCTTCATTTCGTCCCCCAGCTCTTCTATAGGCTTACTTAGCCTTTCCTAGTTCGAAGAAATGACGGAAACCTCCTGATGTAATAGATGGAAAGTGTCCTCATCGTCCCTTTTCAGCGTGTTAAGCTGACCATACACCTTGCGTGAATCCTCATTAACCATAGTACCAAATGCCCACTTAGAAAATTGTCCAACGAAGTCTAGGGCTCTCTTATTCCGTTTTAATGTTTTTTGCCTCTCAAATACTGAGTTCAACCGTTGCGCATTTTGTCTCAAAAGGGCAATATTGACTGCTGACTCTCGTGCTATTTGGTTGCAGAAGGCATGTAGACTTTCCGTAGTTAGTCCCTCGCATACACTTTTTAGCTTTTCCTCGCAGTTTTCGGATATCGCCAATACCGTCGAATAATCCAACGGCGTGAACTTCGTCAGGATCGTCCAAGTGTCCTTGTAGAATACAACAGTTCCAACACGTTCTAGCAAAATGGGTGAAGATTCATTAAGCTTCTCGATTCTGAACGGCAATAACGTTTTTTCTGATTCTGGGCTAGGGTTCGGTGATGCATTTTTGATAGCGATTATATAAATTAGAGATACTATAATTAGCTTACTTATAATATTAAATCTTTTAATTTTTGACAAATTTTTTTTTATATCTATGAAGGTTATTTTTTTGTATTATTTTTAAACTAGGTTTTAGCTCGATCTTCTGAAAAGGGAAACAAAATTATTAATTGAACATAAAAAGCATATAAATGGGACTCAGGAACAACAAAAACGAATTCTGAAAATAAAATGTTTTTTTAATTATAATAAGGTTTTAAGCGGTTGTTATGTACCTTTCTGTTCGTTTTCTTGTTTATTTTTATTGTGGTAGTAACAGGGCTATCGATCGACACAATATCGTATGGTCCTTTCCATTTTTCTGAGAATTTATTTTTCCTAACGGGGTTTTTAAGTAAAACACTTTGCCCGACATGGAATGACACACACCTGAGATGCTTGTCGTAATTTTTGCTCTTTTCAAATTCTCGTTGGCTATTTGGTGACTTTTAGTAAGCTGATATTTCAAAAAACAAGGATAGTTGTCACTTGCATATAGTGGAGCAGCATTTTTTTCAGATTCGTTGGCATTTCAAATTGGAAACCAAATAAGGCGTTAAGAGGTGTCAACTTAGTTGCCGTATGAACTGTATTGTTATGCACGTGCATAGCTTGTCTAGGCCACTGATCCCAATGCTTTTCATAGTTACCGACAAAAGACCTTAGATACTCAGCTAATGGCCGATGGCTCCTTTCTAGGGAACCATTAGACTGCGGGTGGTATGCTGTAGTGTGCATTTTCTTTATTCCAAGTAATTTGCATGTTTCCGAAGTAAAATTAGCACCATTGTCAGTTACAAGAACTTTTGGTATTCTATAACGCGTTTCTATTTGTTCATAGAATATTTGAGCTACTGTGGACGCTTCGGCATCTGGCAGTGCCGCGGAATCCATAAACTTCGTCAGATCATCCTGAAAGGTAAGGATGTATCTATTCCCTGAATATTATGTGGGAAGACCACACACTATATCCATATATACCTTATCAAAAGGTTAAGATGGAGTATCAGTAATTACCTCTTTACATAGTCTAACACCTGTCTTTTTATACCTTTCCACCTATATTGTTGTCTGATCCGTTGAAAGGTCCTTTCACCACCTTGATGTCCTCAGAGTGCTGAGTTATGAAAATCCATTAGCACGGTTTGGATTTCGTCTCAATTGGATAGAAGTTTTCAACGGCATGAACCTTTTTTAACCAAGTAGGGTTTTCCATCTTCCGTGTCAGTGCTTTTGGTCTTCTTCTGTGATTTTTGACAACTTACATTGTGTTCCCTTTCTTTGGCGGCTTGTGCTCTCGTTATTGCCAGACACTGACTTCCACTCTTAGGAATACGACTCAGTGCATCCACGTTCGTATTTATTTTCCCGGGTTTGTACTCAATTTTGTAATCGTATTCTGAAAGCTTATGGTGAAAATTTACAAGACGAGTTGTTGGGTCTTTTACGTTAAATACCCCTTTTAGTGGTTGATGATCACTGTAGACTACAAATGGTTGCCCTAGTAAATAAATTCGAAAATTTCTAGTCCCATACAATAGCTAAAAGCTCTCTTTCTATGGTTGAATACCTCTTCTCAGCCGGACTTAAAAATCTACTGGCATAAGCGATTGGTCTATCTTCTTCCACTTTTCCCTGCGATAAAACCGCACCCAAAGCTTCACCGCTAGCATCGGTTGTAAGAATGAATGTTTAAGTAAAATCAGGATAGATAAGAACGGGTGGAGATGTTACCGCTCTTTTGAGATCTTCAAAAGCCCGTTGGCAATCGTTGGTCCATTTGAGTAGTGTATTCTTTCGCAAGAGGTTGTTTATAGGAGAAGCTATAGCTGCAAAATTTGTTACAAACTTACGGTAATAACTTACAAACCCTAAAAAGGACTGAACTTCTTTGGTATTTTTGGGAGATGGGAAATTTGTAACGCAACTAGTCTTAGATGGATCATGGCGGGCCCCGTCTTCAGAACAGATATGACCCAGGTATACTACTTCTCTGCACAGAAATTTACATTTATCAGTGTTTAGTTTTAAGCGATTAGTTCTAAGTTTATCAAAAACATTGAGCAACTTTTGGGTATGGTCTTTCAAGTTCTTTGAATAAATGACTATGTCATCGAGGTACAAAAAACAGTCAATACCATGGAGTCCCGTCAAAATGTGGTTCATTATTCTTTGAAATGTGGCTGGTGCTTCCGAAAGTCCGAAAGGCATCCGGTTAAATTCATAATGACCTAGACCTGTGCTGATTGCTGAACGCTGTTTTTTGACGGTCCATTTTGTCTATTAGGACTTGGTGGTATCCATTGGCCAAATCAAGCGTTGTGAAATATCGACAATTTCCTAGCTGGGCAAGAATATCTTCTATTCTTATCAGAGGAAAAACATCTTTTACAGATACTTCGTTTAGTTTTCGAAAATCAACCACGACTCTCCACCTTTTTTGTCCATCAGCCCCTGCTTTTTTTGGGACGACCAAAAGAGGAGAATTCCAAGGCGATTTACTAGGAGAAATAACACCATCCTGAAGCATCTTCTGGACTTGGGAGTTAATTTCGTCTCTAGAAATTTGAGGTTACCTGTATTGCTTTTGCTTGGTCCACTTTCACCGGTATTTTGTGTGAAAGAACATCTGTATGGCTTAACTTGTCACAATTCAAATGAAAAATATCGTTATACTGGATGCATATTTGTTCGATACAAGCTCTTTCCTCGTTATTGAGGTTGTTGCTAAGGTTTATAGCACTTAATAACTTGGCAATTCTTTTCTGAGGTTCTACCTCACTGAGCTTGTGGACTAACTTCATTGTATCAGTGAAGATTTTAAATTGGTTGCTGTTCTTGAATTTAGGCACAAAATTGGGTTCTACGGTGTATGGCTCACTTGTACTGTTCAGAATGGGAACAACAACGTGACCATTTCTAACCGTAGCAATGGTATTTGCAAGATAAACTCCCAGTTTTAACTCCTGGGACTCTACTAATACCTCCCGCAGACCTGTTTTCAAGCGAAGTTTAACCAATTTTTGGGTTCGTGCTTGGATATTTATAATAGTATTTTTATTAACCTGGGACCAGTTCTTAACAGCATTCAGAGATAATAGTGGTATCTCCGCAATTACTTTCCCTCCGTTATTGTCCAAGAATCTAAGGCGTTTTGCCACCGTATCAATAATGGAGCGATTCCATAAAACGTCGCGACCCAAAATACCGTTGGCAGGTATGTCTTTTGAATCACATATCACGTGCAATTTTGCCTTTACTTTAACATCTTTGGACAAAGGGAAAACTATTGACAGGGTCCCTAATGTCGATATAACCCCTCCACATGCACCCCCTAATTCTTTGCTTTCATTTGTCTGAATCTGTTCGGTATGTGCGAGTGCTGTTCTTTTAATTAAACTGATGTCTGCACCAGTGTCGACCAGCATTGTTATGGAACCAAATTTTGTCTCGGTTAATGGCAGATTAACGAACACATCATGACTTTTTTTTTTACGCATATGCATAAGACTATGCCTTGTTCGGTTATTATATTTAATTAAGTGACATAGTTTCACAGTTATTACCTTGATAATATTTTTGGCCAATTTAGTGACTTTAAAACTAGTTTGCCCGATTATGTGAAGGTCAACAAAACTGAATTTTGACTTCAATGCGGATTTTAATACTTTTATTGTTGATGCATATAATAAGCTAAAGAAATTAAATATAATACCCATGTATAAGACTGAAGAGTTTGTGCTTCGTATTATCTCTGCTCGAGTTGACTTATCCGAGGTTTGAAGGGCACAGTCTACTAATTTTGGCTGCGCCCTCATGAGTTTCCCTGCTTTTTCTTATTATAATAACGCTTGTAAGGACACTCATCCTCTGAATGGCCAATTTGAGCGCACCAAAGACATTTAATTTGATTCAAGGGGGTTTGCACGGCGAAGAATCTAGACTTTGGACACACATCTTGTTGCGTTATAATTTACCGCAACAAGTTTCATTTGCCTGTTCTTCTCTTTCCTCTTAATTCTTTCTTCTTTTTTTTTGTTGCGGCTCAAAATTGCTTGTAGAGTAAGTGGTTTCCTGTTCCATCAACCAGAGGGCCTACTCTCAAGTAATTGGGAAAAGTAACATTGTGTAATTCTTCTCTCTTATTTTCATTTTGACACTTCGTCATAATCGAAAATATTTTGCGCGGTGCCGGTTGCACAATTTTTTTTTGCTTAATTTGATTTTGTTTTATTTTCTTATTTTGTTGGATACGAAAATCCAAAGTACCGCGGTTTTAAAGTTTCGTTATCATCATAAAGTTAAAAGTAATAATAAAGTAAAAATATATTGCAACAAATTGGCGCCCAACGTGGGGCCCCTTTGATAGTTACCTTAAATCTTCATAGATAGGTACCTACAAGTTGTGTACAAATTTATTGTGTTGTTGTGCTCGATTCTACTTGGGTTTTTAGGGAAGTGTTTTGTTTAATTAATTCCTTTTTTAAAGAACAATTATACTTGGTGTTTTCTTTTTTAATCTAGGAAATTATACAAAAATCTGTGGAGTGTTTCTCTGGTGCAACAAAAAGAAGAAATCTGGTGTTGGCGATAAGGTGAATAATTCGTAAGAGAATTATATAACATTAGTGAGTTTTTTTTTGTTGTTCTTAATTTTCTTAATTAATTGTTCTTAACATTTTAATTATCATATTATTGATTTTATTGATTTGATATCAGCCATTTTTTTTGTGTATTACATATTTTGCCAGTGATAGTGCTTTCTCTTTTTTTTAGTTGGTATTGGCTGAAATATATTTTAATAGTTCTTCTATCCTTTTTTTTTGAGTGAATATTATTTTTGAGTGGTTTTTGGCCATAGTATATTTTAAATATCTACGCCAATAATATAAACACTGTGAGTGTTACCACTTCTGAAAAGTACTTTTTTTCTTAAAGAGTATTTTTTTCCGATTTAACTTCGTTAAAGGGTACTATATTGTTTATGATTATATTGTATATATTTTTTTGTTTTTTTGGGGTGAAAATTTTTTTTGGTAATTCTTTTTTAATTTGGTTTATTTTATTTTCTGGGTAGAATTTAAAATTTGTGTAGGGTTGCCAACAGTATTTTTTTTTATTATTTTAAAACAAAAATTTTGTTGTTTAGATCTTTTTTAAGTTTTTTTCTCGACTTAGTTGTGTTTTAAAAATGGAAATTAATAGACTTTCCAGCGACGAGCTTGTCTATGAAATGCTCAGTCGGGGGCTGGAAAAAGGGACTGTAGACATTATGAGAAGTTCCTTAAGAGCTTCTCGAATGTTAGAACGTAGGGGCTCAGTAGAAGCGTACGATAAGTACCCTTTCACCTACATACAGGATAGAAATGCAGTGGTAGATAAGATTAGTGAGATTAGGGATCTTCTTAAGGATCGTCCAAGAAGTTCAAAGTCACCGGAGTTCTTGAAGATCCTTACCAAGATCGAATGGGGTTTAAATAGAATAGGGAAAGCGCAGGCAGCAGGCGATGAAGAGGTAGGAGAGCAAAAGTCTCTCAAGTTAGATCTTTTGCTACTTTTATCGAAATTGAACGGCGAAGATGATGAAGAAAAGGCTTTCGAGGAAGAAATGCCAATGACCTCAGGAGCAGGTCAGTTGACTCAAGGCCCGAGTCAACCAACGAGGCATGATATCACATCAGCGAGGATGTGCAACGATTTAGTTAGGCCTGCTGTAGGGATTAGTTTAGAAAATAATTTTCAAAATAGTGCAGGGAATAGTATAGGGCGTAATTTAGCTTTTTCTGGTGCATCGCAGGAGCGGTGTACAGAACGAATTTGTAGGTGGAATGTTCAGTTCACTGGTGAGCGGTGTGGCACATCAGTGAACTCATTCCTAGAAAGAGTAGAAGAGCTTAGTTTAGCTAGAGGGGTTTCAGAAACCCATTTATATCAGGCAGTGGTAGATCTTCTTACTGGCCAAGCCTTGTTGTGATACAGGTCAGTCAGAGAAGATATTTCTAACTGGCAAGAATTTGTAGACGCGTTGAAATATGAATTCTTGCCAGCAAACTATGATGATTTGTTATTAGAACAGATCAACCGTCGTACCCAAGGTAAAGAGGAGTCGTATGGTGCATATTTAGCCACCATGCGTACTTTGTTCAAGAGGTTAGGAGAGCCACTTTCTGAACGGAGGAAAGTCGCTATCCTAATGAAAAATTTGGACCCTTTTTACCAAAAACAGATTGGTTTTCAGAAACCACAGTCTGTTAAGGAACTGGCTAGCCTAGGTAGGGATTTAGAGACGCTTAGGGCCAATGTAGAACATTTCGAGCCGCCGCCTGCTCGAAATAAAAATTTTGTAGAGCCCGAACTCGGTTACACTGAAGTTTCGTCAGTGCAACCGAAAGTCGCGGCTGTTAAGATACCCGAAGTCGGTAACACTGCAGTTTCGGCAGTGCGACCGAAATCCCCTTCTGTCGCTAGGACCGAACAGCCCAGCAGAGTGGTTCAACCTAGTAGGTCGCAGCCTACTGGATTCAACCAAGCTGGTACGTCTGGTATTAGATGTTATAATTGCAATGGATCAGGCCATTATGCAAATAGGTGTTCGGCTAATAGGAGATGTTATGGTTGTGGTGCTGAAGGTGTCAGCAAGAGCAGTTGCCCACGTTGTTCGGGAAATGCTCATCGGTCTCGTGCACCAACAGGGCGCGAGTACCGAAGAAATTAGTTAGGTTGCCTGTTGGCAACCAGCTGACAACTCAAATTCATTTAGGTTTTACTTTGGCGGCAAACGGAGATGATAGCAGACCATTTTTGAAAATTAGTATTTATGGTTCTAGATTTTTAGGTTTATTAGATTCAGGAGCTTCTAGGACCATAATAGGTAGAGATAGCTGGAGCATTCTCCAAAGATTAGGGCTTAGTTTGAAGAAAGACACTGTTCACTCTGTATGTTTAGCAGATGGAACTAGTGTCAAGATTTTAGGGGTAATTTCGTTACCAATTGTAGTTAAGGATAAGGCAGTTCTCATAGACTGTCTTGTCATTCCCACTCTACCCCACACCGTAATCTTAGGTGCAGATTTTTGGGCACTGTCGGGCATTGTTCCGGATTTGAGATCACGGATGTGGAATTTTTCGAACCAGGATCGGATGGTTTCGATATGTTCTATTACAGAACGGTCAGATTTGGGTGATAGGGAAATTAGATTATTAGATGATGTAATAGAGAGTTCTTTTAGAAAAATGCCAGAAGGATTAGGGTGCACCACAATGGTGGCACACAAAATTAGAACGTCGGCGGAACCGATTAAACAACGGTATTATCCGGTTTCTCCGGCAATGCAGGGCCATATAGATAAAGAACTTAAAGAGATGTTAGATGCAGGGGTAATTGAGAGATCCAAAAGTTCTTGGTCATCTCCAATACTCCTGGTTAAGAAGAAAGATGGCTCCTATAGATTTTGCGTGGACTATAGGAAGCTAAACAAGAATACAGATAGAGATGCTTATCCACTTCCGTATATAAATTCGATTTTGGACAGACTTCGAGGTGCGAGGTTCTTGTCTTCGCTAGACATTAAGTCAGCATACTGGCAGATTCCGATGGAGGAGGAATCTAAGCCCTATACTGCCTTCACGGTTCCTGGGAGAGGCCTTTTTCAGTTCAGAAGAATGCCTTTCGGTCTTCACAATTCACCTGCGACATGGCAGAGGTTTATCGACACAGTTTTGGGTGCCGACCTGGAGCCATATGTCTTCGTCTATTTAGACGACATCATCATCATTGCGGATTCTTTCGAGAAGCATCTTGAAATCCTTAATGAGGTGATGAAAAGGTTGTGTGAAGCAGGATTGAAGGTTAGTAGGGAAAAATGCAATTTTTGCATGCCAGCTCTAAAATTTTTAGGATATATCGTGGATCGTAACGGGTTACATGTAGACCCAGAAAAAGTGGAAAGCATGGTTAGGATTCCAGCACCGAGGAATGTTAAGGAAGTTAGAAGCTTTATAGGGACAGTGTCATGGTACCGTCGTTTTGTACCAAATTTTGCTGAACTACTTCAGCCACTGTCAGATTTATTAAAGAAGAATAGAAAGTTTAATTGGACAGATCAGTGTGAGGTTAGTTTTAGGAAGGCAAAGGAGTGTCTGGTGACAGCACCCATACTCACTTGCCCAGATTTTAAACGACCATTTGTCGTTCAAACAGACGCTTCAGATTTCAGCATCGGTGCAGTTTTGTCTCAAAACTTTGATGAGGGTGAAAAGGTTGTCTGTTACCTTAGTAGAAGTTTAAATAGAAATGAACGAAATTATAGTACAACAGAGAAAAAATGCTTAGCTGTACTTTGGGCTGTTGAGAAGTTGCGACCGTATATCGAAGGCTTTCGATTTACAGTCGTGACAGATCATTATTCTTTAGTATGGTTAAGCAATCTTAAAGATCCACAGGGTAGATTAGCGCGTTGGGCAGTTCGGCTTCAACAGTTTGACTTCGAAATTATCCATAGAAAGGGCAAAGAGCATGTTGTTCCTGATATGCTTTCTCGTGGAGTTCCGGTGTTAGCCGAGATCTCAGAAGAGGATGTAGACCCTTGGATAATTAAGATGAAGTCCGTAGTTAATTCTAACCCATTAGCTTATCCGGCTTGGCGAGTTGAACAAGATCAGCTTTTCAAACTCGTCAAGTCAAACCATATTGTCGTTCATGAGAGTAGTCAAGAGTGGAAGAAAGTTTTAGGTAAAAATGAGAGGTTAGCTATTTTGAATGAATACCATGATGGTTTAATGGCTGGACACATGGGTGTTAGAAAAACTTTTGCCAGGATTGGGGCAAAGTTTTATTGGCCCAAGATGAGGGCAGATATAACAAGATATGTACGCAATTGTAAAGTTTGCCAACAGGTGAAGCCGGTGAATGAGAAGCCAGCTGGTTTGATGTCTGAGAGAGTAGGGGTTACTTCACCGTGGGAAATGATTTGTGTAGATCTTGTAGGTCCGCTTCCTAAGTCGAGTAGGGGTTTTATTTACATTCTCACCGTCGTTGATTATTTCACTAAATTTCCACTTCTTTTTGCGCTTAGGTCTGCTACTGCGAAAGCAATTTGTAGGGAACTGGAGGATAACGTTTTTCTTTTATTTGGCATCCCAAAGGTGATCGTCTGTGACAACGGTCCCCAATTCCGATCTAAGGAATTGAAAACGCTTTGCCAGGCGTACGCGTCACGTCTTCAATTTACGGCCCATTATCATCCGCAGGCAAACCCTGCGGAAAGGATAAATCAAATTATTAAAACGACGTTGCGAGCTTACGTCGGTGAAAACCATCGTTTGTGGGATTCACAGCTCGCCAAGGTTGCGTGTGCGATTCGTACGTCGCAACACGAGGTTTTGGGTGTTTCACCCTATTATGCGAATTTCGGGAGGGACATGGTAACTTCGGGTCAGGAAGTACCAATAGTAGGAGATTCGTTGACAAACGTTCAAGATCTGGGAGAGGTCGCCGAACGTTTTAGGGAACTAAGAATAGATATTGTGAGGAAGCTTAAAGCTGCGAGTAGCAAAGCAGCTAAAGCTTATAATCTTCGTCGTAGAGACGTTCAATATCGTCAAGGTGCGATGGTTTGGCGTCGAAACTTTTCCTTGTCGGATGCCGCGAATTATTACGCTGCCAAGTTAGCACCGAAGTTTGTCGGTCCGTTTGTAATTAAGAAGCGTGTGTCACCTTGGACATATGTCTTAGAAGATAGTAGAGGTAAAGAACGCGGTACTTGGCATGCTAAAGACTTAAAGCCGTTTTCAGAAACATCCGATTAACGTAACTTTTAATTTAGTTTTTTTTGTTTTTTTTATGATTTAGTTTAAATTCTTTTTGCTTTTGTTGATAAGCACTTTTTGCTATAGATTTTTGATTTTGTAATTTTTTTTGTTTTTGAGTTTGGAATTTTTTTTTTTGATGGAAAAACCTTTATCTTTTCTTCTCTTTTTGGGCTAGCCTCAGGAAATGACTTATGATTTTTATGAAATGTAAGTACATTTCCTAGGAGGTAAGGGTGGGATTTGTTGCGTTATAATTTACCGCAACAAGTTTCATTTGCCTGTTCTTCTCTTTCCTCTTAATTCTTTCTTCTTTTTTTTTGTTGCGGCTCAAAATTGCTTGTAGAGTAAGTGGTTTCCTGTTCCATCAACCAGAGGGCCTACTCTCAAGTAATTGGGAAAAGTAACATTGTGTAATTCTTCTCTCTTATTTTCATTTTGACACTTCGTCATAATCGAAAATATTTTGCGCGGTGCCGGTTGCACAATTTTTTTTTGCTTAATTTGATTTTGTTTTATTTTCTTATTTTGTTGGATACGAAAATCCAAAGTACCGCGGTTTTAAAGTTTCGTTATCATCATAAAGTTAAAAGTAATAATAAAGTAAAAATATATTGCAACAATCTAATGTGTGACCGTAAGATGCACACGCTTCACAATAAGGTATGTTTTTTCTTTGACGGCATTCTGCGTAAGAGTGATTTTGCTTACCACAGAACCCGCATTTAATGTTGAAGTCTTGCCGCATTCGCCTTTGTTGTTTACCCAGATTTGGATCTGGGGGAGACTGAGAGTGACGAAAGTGCTAGTTGTCATTTTTTGCAATTGACACATTGGCAAAAGGGATGTCAGTATAAGGAACAGGTTGTGTATTTAAGACTTGGTGATTATACAAAGGAATGTCAGGTGCATGCTGAGGTAGGTGAGATACCTGTGAACCAGAGTAACCCATAGATGTTTGTTGAGGTTGGTTTGGTGGAGATGTAAAATTATTTGAGTAGCTGGTAGGTATTGTGGGCTGTCTATACTGGTAGGGTACTTGATACATGGCAGGGCCTAGTAAGGTCGGGGTATTTTGACCACCTCCCATGTAGCCCCTTGGATTGGGTTGAAACAGGAGTGAAGTTTTCCTAGCTTGTTCTGCCATTTCATTCAGATCAGTACTCGTACTGGTCAGCATGAACTGCCGAAGAGCCAGATCGACTAGTCATGTCTTAAAGGTTATGATGACGGTGTTAGAAACCTCCTTTTTGAGTCCACCCGATTCTTCTTTTGTGTAGATCGCGTCAATTATCTCCACCGCTGTGGCCTGAAACCTTCCCAAGCGCCTGGCAAATGCTTTTATATCCTCTCCAATCAATTGATGTGATTGCCTTAACTCGTTCATTACACTATCCAGTGTTTTTGGCACTAAATAGCAATCTTTGAAGAGTTTTGACAGATCTTCAATTGTATTGGCGGAGTTTGAGGGTAATAGTTCAAAAGCATCTCCCACTAAACGCGTAGATATTAAAGAAACTAATATCACCTCCTCCCCCGGCTTAATGGTTTTCAAAGCCAGATCACAGGCATTGAGAAACTCATAAACTCTGCGTGGGAGTTCATGGTTACGCTCTCCAGAGAAAATGGGGACCAGCCTCGAAACTACCTTGCTTATATTATCAAAAGACATATTAAATGGCAACTTAATTTTTCCTGTTGGTATGGTTTGAATTGATTTGTTGGTTATGGTCTCTACCCTTTTAGTCTGAACCCCTGTGTCTACAAAACTTCTACTAACTGGTGTTTTCGGTTGATGTATGTTCAGGAGTACTAACGAATTGCAGTAAGGTATGTTGAGGGGTCAATATCAACGGCAGTGAGTTTTTTGGGTTACTTGTGAAAGGTGATTTTGACCTTTCTTTTCCAAGCTCCCTTTGTTTTGACAAGCTTTTGTTTAACTCACTTGACAAAAGATCAATCTCCTGATCAGCTTCTTCTGAAGTTCGTAGAAGCCTCTTTTCAGCTGCTTTACGAAATAATTCGCTTTTTTCGAGCTGCTTGGCAAGTTTTTCTGCTTCTCTCGTGTGTTTCTTTACTAAATTCTGAACGGCTTTAACGTATTCCGTTAGAATCGCGTCTGTTGATTCGACACGCGTAAATTTACCCCAATGAGAGCTTAACTGAAAGCTGTGCAGATTATAAACCTCAGGATTCAAAATAGACTTAAGGTCCGAAAGAAGAAATTCATTTAAAAGTTTAAGCTCCCGTTTGTTTTCTTTTTTTTTCTTTCTCTAAAAACTCGGTTTCCTCTATAAGGTCGTTAAGTTGTGCCTCAAGTTGACTTTTGGCCATTAACTCAACAGAAAAAAAAACGATTTGACCCCAAATAACTTAAAACAAAGTAAAAACCTTTCCCAACTAATTAGTAATTAAATGGCCAGGTTAAAACCGCAAAGAGAGAAACAAAACAAAAACTTCAAGAATAACTAGGAAGCAACACAAGCAACCAATAACAAAAAAAAATATTCATAAAAGTTAAATGAAGAAAATATACTAACCAATTCAATTCCTTTGATTAGGATTTTTATTTTTCTTTCTTTGATTAATTTTCAATTTATTCGGGTGTAATAACTTCTCGATTGATATTATAATCAGCTTTCACAAATTGTTATTTATTTTATATATTTTTTTTTTTTTGACTTGCCACACACTAATTGATCTGTTTTTTTTTATTTTGTCGTAAATAATATTTTTGGCAACTTTCAAGAGTTGTTACTTGTCACTTTTTTCGAATCAAAAACACCACCAAACGTATCAAGTTTTATTACTTATATTTTCTTTAACTTACGCGTACGTTCGCGTATCGGCTGCGCCAAAATGTTACATGTTATTCGTAAATTCTCGATTTAAAAATAAACGACCGTGCACTTTTACTTTCCACTTCAGACTCACCAGTCAACCTCTTTAATCCAAACTCACTTCGGTCATCCACTGCCAAATGCAAACTTAGCACTTTCTGGTTGTTTACCTCTTGTGCCAATTGCAAAGGTGAACCAACATTGCTGCGTATGCTTTTGCATAGGCCAGCAATATAGTTTCGACACAGTGCAATGGCTTGAGTAAGTTCAACGCAGGTTGAGCCAAGTGACCCAAATGCAGGGCACAACACAAAAACATTTTATTACACATAGTGACACAAACATAAAAAACAACACCTATTAATGGAATCTCTTGTTCCCTAACACAAGTTGTTCACCAACCGTGACACAACTTTTTCTACTTCTAGTTGCGTTACATTATCGCTTATCTTTTCAGCGTCACTTGATTCATCACTTTATTCTTAGCTACTTCGACAACAGTTTTCATAGGTTGAACTGTTTGAAAAACTTTTTCATTTTTAAGAGGAGTTGATGTTGTTTATGTATTCTCATGATCGTTTGTTGTTTGTGAAGTTATGTGTAAATCTTCGGTAGGCTCTAGATCTTCAATAAATGGATAATCAATTAGCTTTGAGGAAGGGCTCAAGTTTGTTAGAGTTAGATTCTTTTGCAAGTTGACTTGCCGTCAATAAAATTTCTTCTGCATGATTTGAGCTTTCTGATACTTGTGTATGAATTTTTCCAATTGCATACGCTTCACAAATGCTTTGACTTTTATCTTTTGCATCAATTTCGAAATTGTTTAAGATTTTTGTGACTTGTTGAAAATTTTGATGAGCGAATCTTTAGTGCCACGTGTTCGATGTATCAGTTTGTTCAAAAAGTTTGTTTTTACGCAAATACATATTTTTCCATCGTATGTACAAGCATTTATATTGCCTCTACCATGTGCTTTAAGAATACCTCCGTCAACAATTCTAACAAGCATATCACCGACCTGCAACTCTTCGTATGAGACATACCAGTCTTTTCTGTGTCATATGTCATATGGTCACTTGCTCCTGAATCAAGGATGTTTCCATGCGACCACCATGATTGAGCAAGCATTGAAGCCTGAGCCTCACTGAGAAGACCTTCTCCCTGAGATTTGTCTCCCTTAATAGTTCCTTTTGACTTGCTTGAACATTCTTTTGCCCAATGTCCAGGTTTTCCACACGCATGACATTTTCCAGGTTTTTAAGCATTGAAGTTGAATTTCTTGCGATTTGTTTGTGGAAATTGACCAGGATTCGTGTTTGACTTAAACTTTGACATTAAGGCATTGGATTTCGATCTTTTATTTTCTTTAAGTAGCAATCTTGAGATACGTTTTGCTTTGGTGTGCTCAGCTGCAGGGGTTGATTCCCAAGCACTTACAAAATAGCCGTTACTGGCTGGCAAAGTTAATATGATTTTATTCATAATCATACTGTCTGCAATATTTTCTTTCATTAATCTTAATTTGTGGGCTAGGTCCTCTAGTTTGACAATATGTAATGCAATATCATCTGCAGAGTCCTTGGTGATTGTTGCAGTGTGTTAATAGTTGCTTCAGATTTTTGTTCGTAGATACCGGTTAGCCTATCCTACATATCTTGGACGTTTCACAGTTAATAATATGAACCATGGTTTGTTCTGTGACAGTCGTAACTATGACTCTTTGCGCCATCGCATCCGATCTGAACAGTTTTCACATCAGCACTATTTTAGGTTGTTCTGGAATTACCTCTGCACCACTGACTAGTGTCCATACACCTTGTGCCTTTAATATGACACTTATTTGGAACTTCCATATACCTCAATTTTCTAAATTTTGTAGTATAACAATCTTTGTTGAATCACCTTCCATTTTGTTTATTTGTTGAAATTAATTTTCACACTTGCAAGAGAGCGGATATAATTTTCAGCAAATTCAACAAAAGTCTTTACTTTAATTCGGTTATATTTTTCAAAAACGTTACTGGGCTCATAACCTGTTGATTTAATAACTTTTTAAGAGGAAATAATAGAAGATTCTTACAATTTAAATAGATTTCTAATGGACGAATAAAATAAAGGTATATAAGAAGGAAGTTAAAAAATAACATGAAAACTAGTTGTAAAAATTAAGGTGTGTTCAGAATGCAAATCCATAAAGGATATTTAAGATAAGAACAAAATGGGTTAAGCACCCTACAAAGTATACTACGGAAATATAATGTTTATTAATTCAACACTTTCAACATAGGTTCCCTTAAGCCACTGTTTATTTCTAAAATGCAGCTGGGAAGAACGAAAATTATGATGTACAAGACAATTATAAGACCAATTTTAACTTATGGGTTTTCTACTTTGTTTACCATTTCACGCACCGTTGCAAAAGAAATGGAGTTCTTTGATAGACAGATTTTGAGATTTTGTTGTGGTTTGTTTAGAAACGAAGCAACTCAGGTTCAACTCCTAATGAGTTACGAACCGATCATCTTATCAAAGAGATTGAAAGAATATCTTTTCATAAAAACCGACTCAAATATCAATAACTGTTTAGTGGATGAATATTATTTGTCACCATTCCATCTTTTCAATCAGGGGTCTGTATCCCTGTATCCCAATTAAGACCAGATACAAACTACATTTTACAAGTACCGTTTTATGATAGAACATCACTTCAAATTGTTGTTTTAGTCATATTACAAATCTGAATTCTAACAAACCAAAGTAAATTTTTTCATAATATTTAAATAGTTAGTATAAACATTATTAAGGGCTTTTGACTTCTGTAAAATTATATATAACTATCAAAGCTACGTTATATACCCTTGTTATCTATCTTAATATGGTGCATAAGTTTTTTTTTAATTTAAATCTTTAGTTTATTTTAGTATTAGTAAGTAAGTCGCCAAAACAGAGCAAAGCTGGGAGCAAACGACAATTTATAATTTTCCATATTATTTAAGATTTCAACAAGTATCTATAACACATTAAGAAATATTGTGTTCAGTTTGACATAATGTATCTTTAAGTCGACTTAAATTGTATGCAAGTGATTGTACATTATAAATATATAATAAATATATAAATACATCAATAACATTAAATGCGAAAACATTTGTTTGAAGAAATAAAGCAAAAAAAAAAATTATGTAAAACGGCTATAAAATAGGGCGGAGTAAATTTTATAAATTAAGAAACATACCTCCCGCAAAAATTGCATTTAGTTGTAAGATAAATTTTTCAATTCTTTTTTTTTATTTTCAACGCTAGGTGTCGCGCAGACGAAAACATTTGTCCTTTACTTTTGTATGAGAGAATATGCGGCTGTTGTTTATTGTCGACCCGACTCTCACTGTCGAAACAAATTGCTTGTTGCGTTCAATGATATGGTAAGGTATGTTTTTGGCTTGCGTAGATTTGATCATGTTTCACAATTTCATCAACTTATTCTTGGATGTACGTTTGAAGAGTTTTTTGATGCAAAATGTTGTATCTTTTTGCATAAGATAATTCAAAAAAGAACCCCTCTTTATCTCTTTGACAAACTACGCTTCGCTCATTCAACTCGAATTTTGAATATCATAAATAACTCTTTTAAATATTTAAACTCATCGAGACTCTTTTTTATTTATGCCATTGGACTATGGAACTCCTTACCTGTAATGCTTAAACAAATAATAGGTATACCTCAATTTAAGAAAGCATTATTTTTCATCATCATCATCATCGGCTCGACAACCGGGGTCCGGTCCTGGCCTCCTTCAACAAGTCTCTCCACCTATCCCGGTCTCGAGCCGACGCCATCCAGTTGCGCATTATTTTTACATTTCTCTAATTTGGATTCTGGAGCAGCTATTTGAAATTTAAAATTTTATACTAAAAGTTTAGTTTTTAAAATTATAATTTTGTATGAAATTTAGACCGAAATTAAAGAAGTCATGAAATATTTTAAATTTTAATATCTTTAAAACGAAACATATTTATTTATTAAAAGTTTTTATTTGTATTTATTTTTTTTTTGTATTTATTTATATATCTATTTTCTTTGTTATATTGTCATTTTGTTTGTATTAATATTGTTTATATGCATTATTATCCTTTGTATCAGGTACTATAAAAGACTAAGTCTTATTTGTACACCAATTAAATAAATTGAAAATTGAATTGAAAATTGATTCTTCAACTTTAAAGTTTATCTCAACTACAAGTTGAAAACCCATTTAATTTGTCTATAAAAGTGGCCTATTCCTATATAATAATAATTATATTTAGAATATGTGTGACTGTGAGGCAGATTGCCTTTTAAATGCAAAAGGAGTTACACAACACTATTTATAAGGATTAAAAAGATAGGAAAGAATTGTTTTGGTACAATGAATAGAGGCTAGTTGATTTTTATTTTGCATTGTGTAATAACCCGTAGTTTAAGTTCTTACACGCTAGTACAGTATACAATAAGAACACAATATTTTAAGGTATAAAGAACACTTTAATGAAATATATCCACGTGTTGTCACTTCCGTGGTACAGATTCGACTGACTATATATATATAGTGGGTGGGTGTGAATACCTACAGATGTCAAACCAACTCAACTCACTCGGTCACTCGCTCAGATCTCCACATCCCTCCCGTGTTTTTAAGCTTCAGCTTCAATTGTGGGGGCTCCGATGTGCACTGCGACACATTCTGAAGTTGTGAGGGCTCCGTATCTTGCTCGTTGGTAACGGGTGCGGGAACTGTATTCTCATCTGAAAGGATAGACGAATTTAGATTACCACTTGTCGTTGAACTCGAATCTGACTCAGGAAAGTACGGTATTCGTTTGAGATGACAGATGTTCCTTCGAAACACCTTACCCTCTCCGTCTCCACGAACCACAGCCTCATTTCCATTCCTCTCAATAACTTCGAACTCTTGAGGATTAAAGGTCGGTGTTAATTTGTTTGGAAAGATTACATTTCGGAGTAGAACCCTATCTCCAACTTGTATATCTGAGATCTTCGCATTTCGTTTACTATCTGCTCTCTCTTTCCCCTTTTGCTTATTTATGAGTTTGCTTTTTATGAATTTGTTATTTGTAGCCGTTTTAATATAGAGCAATTCATGTTCTCTACTTCCCCATTGGCCTGCGGCCAATATGGTGGTGACGTTAATAAATAAACATTGTTGTTTGAACAGTACTGCTTAAATTCCTCGCTTATAAACTGACGTCCATTGTCAGCTGTTATGGATTTTGGGTATCCCAATCCTGCAAACATTTCTTCCAGATATCCTATGATCACCGTTGACGTTATTCTTTTCGGGAATTTTACCTCATGATATCTGGAAGAGTAGTCAATAACTACAAAAATGTACTCCTGATTTGGTAGGGGTCCCATCAAATCTAATGCCACATCTAGCCATGGTCCATCAGGAAATACGCGTCTGCTCATTGGTGCTGGTTGGGCCGGTCTTGATACAAGCAAACAATCGCTGCACCTTCGCTTGGCAGTCACTTTGACGCGGTGCGGAGGCTTAAGTTTCAAAGATTCATCTGACCTGAACACTAGGTGTAGCCTAATCTCAGGAATTTTGAGGAGTTACGAACTAAGAACTGCCCCCCCTAATCCAGGGTGTTATGTGGACCGTACCTATTGGATGGTTTGCAGCCAGGGGGTATACCGGCTGTATTATAACGGTACCTCTTTGACACCAGGTCAAATCAAAGAGTAACTACGACCTTACTATATCATGCGGAGCTCTGATATGGCGGACTCAATTTCTCTAGCTAATCGTGGGAACAAAATTTAAATGTCAAAAAAAAACAAAAAACAACAAAAATTTTAAGAACTTCTTCATTCCGCGGGATGCTACCGCGAATGAAATTGCAGATCGCATGGAGAAAGACCTCCATGGAGACGATCCGAGACCGGGATGTAGCAAATATGCGTGGAGAAAACCTCCTACAGAAGTGCAAAACCGAACAGAACGTCGAGACGCAGAGTCAACTGGTCAAGGGAGAATACCTCCCGGGCTAGGAAACGATGCTTATCGAAAGCAACCATCCACAGGTTCAGGGAGAATACCTCCCAAACCAGGGAAAGATGGAAAACAGAAAAGTGAAGAGAAAACAACAACAGCTTCACAAGAAAAAGCACCTCCATCTACATCGGGCGTGGGCAAAGACCACTTCAAAGCCAGAAAAAGCCGAAAACGGAATAGCCAGCCACTACCACCACTTGGCAAGCCGGGCGCGCTTGATGACCCGTATAGAAGAGGCTTAAATGGAGCAGCAAACAGATGGTTTCATAGATTCATTGGTGAGGGCATGACCTCCCAAGATGCCAGGAAAAGAGTGGATGAGAGGAAAACCCAATCAAACAGTGGTCCCCAAACAAGCCAACAGGGTAAGAGGAACAGTACCCATATATCTCCTCCCCAAAGGCAAGACACAAAGAAAATTAAAATGGTGGATTCACTGGCAGCGGGAACACATACCGTCCATGAATCGGGTACTCAGAGGCAGCAGACGTACGCAAGCGCGACAAAAACAGTGCGAATAGCTGTACTTCCTGAAGAATATCCTCAAGTTACATTGAGCTCGGATGACCTTACTGTACTTGAGGAAGCCATCATAGATGAAGTGTCCATCGGATATGAGCATAAGCTCAAGTTTAAAGGCCTTCACTTCAGAAATGGTCTACTGGTGGTCGATTGCGCAGGTCAAGAAACTGCAGACTGGTTGAGGGATAGAGCCTCAAAACTCAAATCGTGGAAAGGCATCAAAATAACATCATGCTATGGAGAAGACATTCCAAAGATGCACACGATTACGCTCTTCCTCCCGAGAAGCATCGGCCAAGATGACAAAAAGTCCCTAGCCCTCATTCAAGCCCAAAACGACGGACTAAATGTCCAAGCGTGGAAGGTATTGAGAAGCAAAGAGGAAGGAAAAGGGCAGCTGCTTGTTATCGGGATTGACGGCCGATCGGCAGATACTATCACTAGGGAGAACCATGAACTCCACTACAAATTTGGCAAAATATATGTGTCAGGCCTCAAAAAGCCAAATGAGAACAAAATGACACAAAAGCCAACGGAGAACCAGGTACCCGTTAAAACAAGTCCCTCCGCAACTTCCTCTGATGCAAACCACCCATCCAGCTCCCAAACTCAACCATCCCAACCAAAACTCCCTACCCATGACCTAACCTTACCCGCCACAATCCCCACAACTCCCACATTACCTACCATCCTTAACCAAATATCCCTATCCCTACCCACACCCCAAGAGGAAGATACTGACCGTCAAATCCTGGTCATAGAGGATGAGCCATCGAAGATGGAAATAGAGGGAGATCTAGGGGGCATGGACCTCTCTCCCGTTCCAGAAGACCTGGAAGAATTACTTCCCACGGAAGAGGAAGAAGATCATCTGCTGGCGGATGAGGGGGCAGTTGCCTCCAAAAACTAACCAAGATGACTGTACGCGGGAACAGCACCAAAATAGCCCAAATAAACATCCACCACGCAAAGGCGGCTTCGGCCGTCATAGCAAGAAGGTTTGTTAAGGACAACCTAGGGCTGGTGCTGGTTCAGGAACCCTGGATAAACAGGGATCAAGTAAGGGGTCTTAATAATAAAGACTCACAGGTAATATGGGACACGAGGCAAGCCTCACCCAGAGCATGCATAATAATAAGAAAAAATATAAACTTTATATGTCTTTCAGAATTTATGACGCGGGATTTAGTACCGATCCAGGCCCAAATAAACATCGAGGGCAACCTCCGCACCCTAATAATAGCATCTGCCTACTTCGCTTGAGATGACGACAACATACCTCCAGTGGAAGTTAGGAAACTAGCTGAGTACTGCAGCCAAAGAAGGACTCCGCTGATGATTTGCTGCGACGCGAACGCCCACCACACAACATGGGGTATTAGCGACATCAATCAAAGGGGTGAGTATCTTTTAGACTTTATTCTTGAAAAAAATCTAGATTTATTCAATGTAGGGAATACCCCAACTTTTGTAACTAGGTTTAGAGAAGAAGTCCTTGATATAACTTTTGGGTCTCCGAGCCTAAGTAGTCTAATTGAGGATTGGAGAGTATCCAATGAGCCCTCAATGTCTGACCATAAAATAATAACGTTTTCTCTTAGAGGCCTTCACACAGAGAATACCTCTGGAAGAAACCCTACGAAGACAAACTGGAATTTATTTAAAAATGTCCTGAGGAATAACTTAGAACAATTAGGTCCAGCTAAAACGACAAATTGTCACCTTGAACTAGAACATTTTGTTGGTGAATTGAACGGAGCTATTAGTGACGCGTACGAAACTAGTTGTCCTGTGAAATCCACCAAAAAACAAAAAGATGCTCCTTGGTGGAACAAAACTCTTTCAAAATTAAGATTCAAGGTAAGAAAACTATTCAATGATGCCAAAAGAACTGGAAATTGGGTACATTACACTGAAGAGCTAACAAATTATAATAAAGAGATTAGAAGAGCAAAGAGAGGCAGTTTTGCAGCTTTTTGTGAGCGTATCTCATTTACACCTGCAGCATCTAGACTGCATAAAGCTTTAGCAAAAACAACAACTTTAACATCAGTAGCGCTTAGGAACCAAGATGGTAGCTTCACTGAGAATGAAGAACAGAAAGTAAACCTGCTCTTAAAAACCCATTTCCCTGGCAACATATTATCACAGAATAATAATCTAGAGAGAATACCTCTCAAGACAACCAGAGTAGACTGGAAAATGGCCACCTCGATCTGTACGGGAAAAAGAATTGAATGGGCTATTAGTACCTTTCAACCTTTTAAGTCACCCGGAGTGGATGGCATCTTTCCAGCTTTACTGCAAAAAGGGAAGGAAGAATTACTTCCACATATCATTAGCATCTTTCGAAGTAGCGTTGCAATTGGGTATATACCAAGCATTTGGAGAAGAGCTAAAGTCATCTTTATTCCAAAAATTGGGAAGAAAGACACAACACATCCAAAGTCATTCAGGCCTATAAGTCTAACATCTTTCCTACTGAAAACTTTGGAAAAAATAATAGATAACTTCATAAGATTTGAAGTATTAATACATATGCCTTTAAACCATCGCCAGCATGCGTATAGAGCTGGCAGATCAACCGAGACAGCACTGTACGAGCTCACAAATACCTTGCAAAAAGCGAAGGATGTAAAAGAAACAGCTTTATGTGCCTTTCTAGATATAGAAGGAGCTTTTGACAACACATCCCATGAAGCAGTTACCCTAGCCCTAACAAGGAAATGCGTTCTTACCACGATATCCAGATGGATTGGTGAAATGTTGAGCACAAGAACGGCTGAGGCATATGCTGGACAAAACATCCAGAGTATCATCACTACAAGAGGATGCCCTTAGGGGGGGGTTCCTTTACCCTTGCTGTGGAGCTTAGTTGTAGATGAACTATTAGAATGTCTTACTTCACAGGGCATACGATGCATCGGCTTTGCTGGTGACATTGTTATTATAGCCTATGGAAAGTTCGAAGAAGTCCTCTGTGATATAATACAGAAAGGGCTGACAATCACAAGAAAATGGTGTGTTTCAGTGGGACTGAGTATAAATCCTTCAAAAACCACGATCGTACCATTCACAAAGAAAAGACTTGTACCACATATGAGAGCAATCACATTAGCTGGTGAGATAATAGAAATGAAGAGCGAGGTAAAATATCTAGGTATTACACTAGACAGTAAACTCCTCTGGAATAAGCATGTAGAACAAACTGTCGGGAAAGCCACGAAAGCCCTAATGATATGCAAGAGACTTGCAGGAAAATCATGGGGATGTAAACCAAACATCCTGAGATGGATGCACACCATAATGGTGAGACCTATCATCACCTACGGTGCGGTTGCATGGCACAAAAGAACCGAACTGGAAAAAACAAGAAAGGCACTTGAAAAGGTGCAAAGGCTTGCTTGCTTATGTATCACTGGAGCCATGAGAACCTGTCCTACAGCAGCAATGGAGGTGATCCTTCATTTATCCCCACTACATATTGTCGTTGGAAGTACTGCAAAAAGTGCAATCTTGAGATTTGCAAAAGAGGGAACTGGACCAGGTAAAATCATAAGTGTCAGAGAGAAAGACTCTCTTTCTAAGTCAATGCCTTTAATAGATATACCAAGAGATGACATGGTCAAGAAGTACAACTTCGAAAAACAATATAGTTTGGAGTTGAGTAATAAGAAAGAATGGGTAGACGAATCAATAAATTATACCTACCAAACAAATGCCATCAAGTGGTACACTGATGGATCGAGAACAGCTGAAGGGACTGGCGCAGGCATATTTGGGCCAAAAACCAAACTCTCTGTGCCAATGGGACAGTCCTGTAGTATATTTCAAGCGGAAATAAACGCCATAAGAAAATGTGCAGAGCTAAATATCGAAAAAAACTACCGTAAACGAAACATTGCAATTATGTCAGACAGTCAAGCTGCACTAAAAGCCATAAACTCGTACGCCATTAAATCCAAACTGGTATGGGATTGCGTAGAACAACTAAACGAGTTAGGCAAACTGAACAAAATCACCCTTTATTGGGTACCAGGCCATGAAGGTATCCAAGGTAATAAAGAGGCAGACTCTTTGGCAAAGATAGGGGCAAAAACGGCACTCATGGGGCCAGAACCCTACTGCGGTGTTGGCGAAAATGTGATTAAAAACAGAATCAAAACAGAAGAGGAGTCCAAAAGAAACATTACCTGGAACGGACTTCCTAAGCTAAGACAGGCCAAAATGCTACTTGGGAACTACAACCAAGTAAGATTCAAAGACTGCATTGGCTTAAGTAGAAATAACCTAAGAATAATCACGGGCTTCCTCACGGGCCACTGCAAACTCAAAAGACACCTGAGTATCATCGGTATAACAAACGATCCGATATGCAGATTCTGTAACGAACACGAGGAAACTCCAGACCATCTAATTGGAAAATGTGGGGCACTACTACAAAAAAGACTCACACATCTGGGGCGTTACCAGATAGAAGAGAGCGAACTACCCTCTCTGAAGATACTCCAATTACTAAAATTCATCAAGGCCATAGGACTTGAAGAAGAGCTGTAGTATGAGAGTTCTCATCCGGCTCTAGATGGGGGCACAATAGACCTTAAGGTCGCAGTGTATCTAACCCCACTATTAATTCATTCATTCATTCATCGCTGCACGTTTTAACGAATTTTTCCACGTCCCTGTCAATCAACGGCCACCATACCTTCGATCGAACTCTGCGTTTCATTACTGTCTCACCTGGGTGACCCTCATCTGCAAGCTCTAAGACCCTTGACCTTAAAACACTAGGTATAACTATTTTAGTTCCTCGTAGTAGAATGTCTCCTAAAATGCACAACTCAAGGCGAAATGGGAAGAATCGACTGGTGCTATTTGTATCCCATGAATCATTTTTGACATTACTTATAGCATCTCTCAGTTCCGGATCATTGCTTAAATTTCCTATTAACTCCGCATTGGTAAGTGCTTTTGGTACAGCCTTCTCGATTATTGCAAAAATATTCTGTTTACACTGCATATCAAAGGTGTCTGGATGTGCCACATTACATAATCTAGAGAGCGAATCTGCAATGTTGGATTTCCCATTTTGATATATGACTTTAAACTTAAAAGACTGCATTCTTAAGACCCAACGTTCAATGAGGGCTGGAGGCTTCAATGTTGGCTTGAAAATTGCCTCCAACGGCTTGTGATCTGTGACCAACTCAAATTCTATGCCCGCTAAGTAATAAAAGAATCGTTCGACTGACCAGACCAATGCCAAACTCTCTTTTTCCGTTTGCGAATACCTCCTTTCGACTTCGGACAAAATTTTTACTAGCAAATGATATCACTTCGGGGTTTTCACCTTCAAATTG
Source organism: Baccha elongata (assembly GCA_951217065.1). Taxonomy (NCBI): domain Eukaryota; kingdom Metazoa; phylum Arthropoda; class Insecta; order Diptera; family Syrphidae; genus Baccha; species Baccha elongata. Next base: position 184,723 of record CATNUY010000101.1, read on the forward strand.
CAGTAGAACGGCTCCTAGCGCTACTGGACTTGCGTCAGCTATAAGGCGAATACGCTTTTTCGGATTAAAGTAAGTAGGGGTTGGTATTTTCGCCAGTTGTCCCTTTAATCTTTGAAACGCATTGTCCTGACTTTGACCCCATACAAATTTCACATCCTTTTTTATCAGATTCCGCAGTGGTTCTGTTATGTCACCAAGGTCGGCAATAAATTTACCAAGGTATGTCACTAGCCCCAAAAAACTCCTTTCCTCTTCCTTACTAGATGGCGGTCTGAATTCCAGGTCATCTTTGACCTTCTCTGGGTCCGGTTTTATTCCGTCTGTAGACAAAATATGTCCCAAGAATTTCACGCTCTTAACTTTCCAGACACACTTTTCTTCGTTTAGTACGACATTGTATTCTTTAAAGACTTCTAAAACCGCCTTTAGATTTGCATCATGCTCTTCCCCAGTTTGCCCAAAAACTAGTATATCGTCTATGAAATTCAAAACATTTTTACAGCCAGCCAAAATACATTCCATCTTCCTCTGAAAAATTTCTGGAGCTGAGTTCACTCCAAATAGCAACCTCTTGTATCTGAATATGCCTATAGATGTGATAAATGTGGTTATTTCTCGACTTTCTTCGTCCAGTTCAAGCTGATGGTAAGCACTCTTATCTCGAAAACCATTCTGCAACTTTCAACCTTGGCATGAATGAGTCAAAGGTTGGCAATGGATGATTTTCTCTTATTATAGCGAGGTTGGCTCTCCTCATGTCAATGCATAACCGAATGTTACCATTATCTTTAAAGACTACTACAATCGGGGATATCCAGGAGCTCGGTCCAGTTACCCTTTCTATAATATCTTGAGCAACTGCCTCGTTTAGTTTTATTTCTACCTTTTCTTCCAATGCAGATGGAACTCTTCGTAGTGGTTGTTGAACCGGCTTTACTGACTTGTCGATAGACAGAGTAACACTAATGCCCTTAATCTTAGGAAATTGAAGAAGGTTATCGACTCGATTAACATCGAGCCCTAGCTTCAAAGCGTTTAGTTAAATGGCCGTGTCGCGCCCCAAAAGTGATTGTCTTCCATTCTCAATGACAAAGAATGAAGAAATCATATCGGTGTTTCTGTTAACCCCTATAGTAGCTTCGAAAACCATTTTCACCGTTAACAGATCTTTACCGGCATAACCACGAAATTGGTGTTCCGACTCTGTCCTAATGTTCCATATGGCAGCATTTTTCCTGCACAGCATCTCCCCATCTTGCTCAGTTAAAAGGTTATGACGAGACCCTGAATCTATAAGCATTGGAACCAGCCACCCTCCGATATAGCAGTCAACTATCTCCCCCGCATTGTCTTCTAATTCAGATACTCGAAAGCAGTTATGTTCTTCAAATTTTTCAAACTTATTCCCAGTGGTTTCATGATCGCTTTCTTCACTTACAAAACGCACCTTTGAAGATTGGAATCTCCGCCATTTGACATCACTGGCCGTAGCGTCGTTTAGTTTACGTGTATTGGACTTTCTTCTACATTTCAACGCAAAATTGCCAGTAAAACCGCACTTGTTACATTAAGCGTTCTTGGCCGGGCACATTTCACTACTCCCTAAGTGCCTACGGGAACTGCACCTGCTGCACTCACTCGCTGATTCGGCTCACTCTTGGACACAATACGGTTGATACCCATGGATGTAGTGGGCAGAACCATGGCCTCCGACTCGCTGTTGATTTGTTCGTATACCTGGCACATATTAACGACCTCTGATAGCATATGTTCTTTTTCAAGTAACCTCTTCTTTAGCTCTCTCGGTGCCCATGAATCTATAATTTTGTCTTTCAGATTGATGTCAAATATTTCCTGCTTTGTATCCCCAAATTTGCACTTTGTTGCCTGGTTTCGCAGCCTTAACATAAATTTGCTCAACCCCTCCCCTTGATCAGGTTTCAGCGAACGAAATAAGTGTCGCTCAAATGTGGAGTTTCTCGTGGGAGAAAAATAGTCATCAAGCTTACCGACAAGAATTCTAAACACATCTGTTTCACCTTCTACCTCTTCTGGTTGGCAGAGTGCACCTGGAATATTGTACACCACCTCCTAAAGTTGTGGTCCACCCAAGTGAAATAATTTGCTTTTCTTCTTCGTTGGTTCGGTAATTTCTTCTGCTTCTAGATAAAGATTAAATCCGCGAAGCCACTTTTCCCATTCCGATCGAATCGAAGCTTTTTCGATATTATCGCAGAGGAATGGTGCCATCCCTGAGCCACTCAATACTGTCCTCTTTTTTTTCAATACCAGCAGACACGACTTTCCTCCTCGCTCTCTTTTTTTCCAATTTAATGCGTGACAATTCAATGTCTTTCATCGAAAATTCAATTAAATGACAACTGCACGACTTCGGTCTTTTTTTCCCTTCGTAATTCAATACCAGCAGAAACGAATTAATCCTTTCTCTCTTTCTCGCAATTTAATGCGTGACAATTCAATGTCTTTTATCGAAAATTCAATTGAATGACAACTGCACGACTTCTGTCAAATATAAAAACCAAAACAAGTTGTTGTTGTTGTTATTGTTATCTAATTCGCAATTTAATGCATGACAATTTAATGCCTTACCTGTCTTTTTTTTCCTTTCGTAGTTCAATACCAGCAGAAAAGATTTTCTCCTTTCTCTCTTTCTCGCAATTTAATGCGTGACAATTTAATGTCTCTAAAATATATCCGCAATTAAATGCTTTTTACACAACCGCAATTCAATGAAATTTATCCCAATTTTTCAATTAAATGACTGCACGTCTTCTGCCAAAAAAAAAATTTATTAAAAAAATGTTTATTTCATTTTACTTTTCACCAATTCCAACTTAGAAGTTAGAGATTTAACTTCCACTGCTTCTTCTCTGTATACTTATTTTAACGTTTCACTCTTGTATAAAAAAAAATTAATATTTACCTCGTCGCCAATGTAATAACCCGTGGTTTAAGTTCTTACACGCTAGTACAGTATAAAATAAGAACACAATATTTTAAGGTATAAAGAACACTCTAATGAAATATATCCACACGTGTTGTCACTTCCGTGGTACAGATTCGACTGACTACATATATATAGTGGGTGGGTGTGAATACCTACACATGTCAAACCAACTCAACTCACTCGGTCACTCGCTCAGAGCTCCACACATTGCATACCCTATGGGCGACGTCCAGCATTAGCTAGGAGGTATGCGGAAAAAACAATGCTTTGTATCCGAGTGAGTATTGAGCTGGCAACCTGTTAACAAGCAAGCACTCTTTTTTTTGTAAGCTAAATTTTTATTTTTCATTTTACTTATAAAATGCTAGACAAAAACCTTGATAACTAGCTTACAGAATACCTAAACTAACTTACTGGCCCCATACGGGTGCTCTTAATCATACTATAACTATATTTAACAAAATGCCTTTCGGCATTTAAACTTACTTAAATTAAAATTTAGTATAACATAATCGAGAAAATTCTTAAAAACTCGTTTTTCTATAATTTTATTTTATATATTATAAAAATTTAAAACTACCCTTTACCTAACTAAATAAAACTAAATTAACCTTAATAAAACTAAACTATAAGTAATTTATTCGTAGAAATACTTATAGCTACTTAAAAGTACTTAAAATAACTTAAAACTAGAACATCCCCCTAATCATTTATTACTTGCTCAATAGGGAAAGTATTGCTTTCGTGTAGAAAAAAAATTCTAGGTTTTGATCAAACCTCCTTTTATGAATGTATCTAATACTTCCTTATTATTCTTACTCATCATTCTTTTTCCAATTACTTCATCCTCCTCTGTTTGTCTTAATTTTGTATTAAGGACCATTACTATTTCAAGTATTTGTTAAAAAAAAATTGCCAAACTGACTGTTTTATGAAGAAGACTTAATTGATCATAAAGGGTTTTTTCTTTGTAAAATGTCCTTTATTTTATCCCACCTATCTGGGTTTCCGAACAACCTGAGTCTATCTGATGCGTTATCTTTTATTTTATTTCTAATACCATTTCCCGATAGAGCTCTAAATATTTTAAACACTAAGCTACACTACATTCTACACTTTTTATGATTTTTTTTAATTCTTTACTATTTTCAGTAAAATCTAAAGTTTTTAACAATAATTTTTTGTCTCTGTCGGCGTAAAGTGACTTTGATATGACATTAAGTCTATTGCAATTCACGACTTTGTTTTTTACGACGTTGTCTTTTGCTTTTACCGACTGCGACATTTACGTGCTAAGCATAACGTTTGTTGAAAAAAAAAATGTTTTGCGCCCAAACCACTGGGCGATTAAAATACTTTGATTCAAACTCCTAAAATATAAACTTGTAAACTTAATTTTACTTCACAAAATTGAATGATGCTGACCCCTTACCTTTGGTGGGGGGGAAATCAGATAACTTGAGCTAAAATAATTTACAACTTATTGAACTATAATTCGACTGATATTCAAATGAATGCAGGTTGGGCAGTACTCGGTATTTATACCCAGTTATGGTGAAATACAAATTGCAATGACCATGATAATAGGTCTTGTGAATAAAAAATAAGCTAAGGCTAAAAATTAAATTGTTTTTGTTTCGGTTGTAAGAATCATAGCGTTTGTCTTAAAACTCAAGTTTTAGCTTTGGCCTTTTTTTTCATTTACAAGGCCCAATGGCTTGCATTAGCCCTAAAAGTCTTGCCTATTTGGCAAAACAAACCTTGATATAGATGCGATCATCTTATTATGTTTATCTATTTGATTTATGCATATTGAGGTGCACACTTGTGCCAACAATGAATTTTAATTAAAAACTAACCTTTATTGATCTTATTTCATTGACGGTGTCAGGAAAATCAAAACCTTTTGATTTTTGGTGTTGGTTTTCGATCGGTGTGATGTGTATTGGCATTTTTTTTTTAAACTCAGTTTTTTTATTTTTTTATTAAACTTATAACTACTTAAATGCTAGACAAAAACCTTTAAAACTAGCTTACAGAATAACTTAACTAACTTACTGGCCCCATGCGGGCGCTCTAAATTATACTATAACTATATATAAAAAATATTGGTGCCAACGTCACTGTCCTATTTTATCTACCTAGTTATACCTTAGAAATACGTAGGTCGGCCAAGGCAACAACTTCGACTAACCATCAATATCAAGGTGGTCACCCAACCACCAGAATTTTTTAACTTGCTTATCCAAGTCCTTTCTGTCACGAAGGGGCACAGCTCTACTGAACCGCAGACGCTCTGCTCCGTTCCCAGAGCCGACGTCTCGATCATACAGGAGTCGCCGATCCACATTTCTACGGCCGACGTGGTAGATTAACGGAACCGCCAATCTATACTGTATCAGCCCCCGAATGTCTAAATAGAGGAATGTCTCGGGCGGGATAAAACCAATAAGACAAATGCTCTCACTATATTCTTCATTGGGGTAATAAGCCCCGAAAATAAGTCCATTGGCTGAGGTCATCGCTCTTGCAATGTGACCCCGAATCAGCTTAATTAAAAAGTTATCTATCCTTTTTATATTGGCCCCGTTGTATAAGACCTCGTTGGCATAGTAATTTTTGTACTCCGACTCTGGTGTTCTGTGTAATCCAAGACAGGTCCTAAGATACTGCCTCTCAATTATCCGAATCTTTTCCATTTGAGATGGGGCAACGTTAAACCACACAGGGCACCCATAGGCAATCATCGGCCGGATGAGGGCCATGTAGCAAATCACCTTTACCCTGTTTTCAAGGCGACTGCTATTAAACAACCGTCTTGTCAGAGCAAACGCTCCCCTAGCACTGGCCAGAGCAGCATCTATATGTCGATTGAAATATAGACACTGATCTAGCCAGATACCAAGGTACTTTACTACATCTTTACTCGCCAGTAGATGTCCACTTGGTCCAACCATCACTAGATTTCTCCAGTTCTTTCTTGTATCCCTAGAAGCCTTAGACAAAGGGGTTCTAAACAGGATAGTTTCTGATTTCTAAAAATTAATTTTTAACTTCCAGTCATCACAATATCGCTGAATCTTGTCGAAGTCACGCTGCAAGAGAATTCTGATGACTTCAAGTTTTGGACCCGTCCTGTACGCTACAAGGTCATCGGCATACGCAATTGCATGTTTATCAGATCACTGGTGTAAATACTAAAAAGAATCGGCGAGTTCACAGCTCCTCGCTGTTGACCGTTTTTAATATCAAAAGTTGTGGTGGAAGTTACATTGCCACTTTTGACAACAAACTTTTTACCATTGAGCATGTCATGAAGCATAATATACAGGGTGATTGGTATAAGTTGCACCAAAAAGCTTGAGCGTGTAGGTGGGGTTAAGACAAGAAAAAATCGTATGGGAGGGGGGGTCTATTTCCCCCCGTTTAGGTGGGAGGGGCAATTATCTAAAACATTGACTTAAATCAGAAAAAAAATTATTTAAAAACAACGGTGAATGATACAAAGCCCTGTTATAATTTTTTTCAAAGCCAAAAAACTACTCTTTTATATTGTTTTTAAATTAAGTTGTTTAAATGAACTGTTAAAAAAAAAATAATTTTCAAATTCAAACTAAAAATTAAAAAAAAAAAATTTAAAAAAATTTGTAAACTAATTTTTTTCAAAATTTTATGTGATTAAGTATTATATTTATTTTCAAAATTCAATGTTTTTATTAATTTTTAGTCAAAAACAGAAAACCGGATGCCAAAATGTATCTTAGTTTTTGAGAAATTAAAAAAAAAAATAAAAGTAAAACTAGTAAGTAAAGTAAAAAGTTAATTCGTTTTTTTTTATTATTATTTTTTTTTTTTTTTTTTTTATAATAAGCGCACACTCAAAGGGATAGTACTACCCTTATTATGTAGACACAGTGTGAGCACTAGGAAAGGGAGAGAGAGGTTGAAAGGAGGTGTCGGTGCACATTAGTTTTGAATTCCTGAATTTTGCAATGGCTGGGAAAGACAGAGTGTGGCAAGGCATTCCACATTCGCATAGTACGGCTAAAGAACGAATCTCTGTACTTGACAGTACGACCGAAGTTGGGCTCGAGGGTATATTGATGAGCATTCCTAGAAGCGCGAGTATTACGGTTGAACTGTTTAAGGGGAGGAATGCAACTGGCTATTTTACTAGAGCAAAAACCATTAAAATAACGGTAAAAGAGGGTGAGACAAGAAACATTTCGATGATGTTCAAGTGACGTAAATGATCTTATGATGGTAATATCACCAATCAATTTAAATGCTCTACGTTCAATACTGTCCAAGAGGCTTCAGTAAGTTGCAGGAGCACCAGCCTAGATATGGGAGTTATACTCAAGCTTTGGACGTATATAAGTCTTGTAGATAATAGCCAGATCAGAAGGGGAGAAAAACTTCTTGCATCGCCTTAGAAAACCCAAACATCTTGCGGCATTTTTGGCGACATCGCGTATGTGATCGTTCCACAAAAGGTGGTTGGTGATACACATACCGAGAATATCGAGATGTTCCGTCTCCTCGATGCAAGTGCCATCTATGGATAATGGCATGGGGGGTATATCTCGCTTTAACGATACAAGACAGCATTGGGTTTTCGAAGCATTAAATTCCACTCGGTTTTTTAATCCCCATTGCACAATGCTGTTTAGGTCGGAATTTAATGAACTTATCATATTTTCTCGTTGCAGTTCCACATCCGGAGAAGAGGGATGTGAATCTGAAAACGAATATGAGAAGCTAAGAGTACTATCGTCAGCAAAACAATGTATTGGATTAGAAGTTGCAGACAGGAGATCATTAATAAAAATGAGAATGAGTGTTGGAGATAGAACAGAGCCCTGGGGCACACCAGCATTTATTTTGTGATTTTCAGACTTGAATCCATCCAATACAACTTGTATTGAACGATTCGAAAGGTAATTACTAATCCAATAATATTTGATTTTAATCGGATGGTATGTAATAAAAAATAAAAAAAGGGATAATTCCTTAATTAATAATTGACCTGGGCAGGTCAAATTTGGGAAAATAAAAAAAAAAGTGTTTTTCTTGGAAAAAAATACTTCTAGTTTTTCTTAATTTCTCAAAAACTTAGATACATTTTGGCATCCGCCTTCCTGTTTTTGACTAAAAATTAATAAGAGCATTGAATATTAAAAATAAAAATAATACTTAAATACATAAAATTTAAAAAAAATTGAGTTTAAACATTTTTTTTCAAAATTTTGAGTTTAAAAATTAATTTTTTTAAAACTGTTCACTTAAACTTCTTAATTTAAAAAGTAAATAAGATAGTAGTTTTCTGGCTTTCCAAAAAAATATAACAAAGCTTTGTATCATTCACCGTTGTTTTTAAATAATTTTTTTTCTAAATTAAGTCAATGTTTTAGAAAATTGCCCCCCTCCTGCCTAAACGGGGGGAAACAGACCCCCCTGCCATACGATTTTTTTCTTGCCTTAACCCCACCTACACGCTCAAGCTTTTTGGTGCACCTTATACCAATCACCCTGTATAACAGTGGTTGACTTATGCCAAATCTAGTTAATTTCAGATAAAGACCCTCTAACCATACGGTGTCGATAGCCTTCTCTAAATTAACCAGAACGGCACCCGAGCATTGATTTTTCTCTTTGTTTCATTGAACATCAGAAACTAACTTAGACGCGGCATGAAGAGTGTCATGTCCCGCCTTAAAGCCAAACTGATTGTCTTTAATAATATTTTTGTCCTCAGCCCACTTGAACAGAGCTCTATTGAGAATCTTTTCGAATACCTTACTGATACTTGGAATAAGACTTATCGACCGATCATGATTCGGACGAATGCTTACATTCACCTTATACACTGCCCTAGCACTGGCCAGAGCAGCATCTATATGTCGATTGAAATATAGACACTGATCTAGCCAGATACCAAGGTACTTTACTACATCTTTACTCGCCAGTAGATGTCCACTTGGTCCAACCATCACTAGATTTCTCCAGTTCTTTCTTGTATCCCTAGAAGCCTTAGACAAAGGGGTTCTAAACAGGATAGTTTCTGATTTCTAAAAATTAATTTTTAACTTCCAGTCATCACAATATCGCTGAATCTTGTCGAAGTCACGCTGCAAGAGAATTCTGATGACTTCAAGTTTTGGACCCGTCCTGTACGCTACAAGGTCATCGGCATACGCAATTGCATGTTTATCAGATCACTGGTGTAAATACTAAAAAGAATCGGCGAGTTCACAGCTCCTCGCTGTAGACCGTTTTTAATATCAAAAGTTGTGGTGGAAGTTACATTGCCACTTTTGACAACAAACTTTTTACCATTGAGCATGTCATGAAGCATAATATACAGGGTGATTGGTATAAGTTGCACCAAAAAGCTTGAGCGTGTAGGTGGGGTTAAGACAAGAAAAAATCGTATGGGAGGGGGGGTCTATTTCCCCCCGTTTAGGTGGGAGGGGCAATTATCTAAAACATTGACTTAAATCAGAAAAAAAATTATTTAAAAACAACGGTGAATGATACAAAGCCCTGTTATATTTTTTTTCAAAGCCAAAAAACTACTCTTTTATATTGTTTTTAAATTAAGTTGTTTAAATGAACTGTTAAAAAAAAAAATAATTTTCAAATTCAAACTAAAAATTAAAAAAAAAAAATTTAAAAAAATTTGTAAACTAATTTTTTTCAAAATTTTATGTGATTAAGTATTATATTTATTTTCAAAATTCAATGTTTTTATTAATTTTTAGTCAAAAACAGAAAACCGGATGCCAAAATGTATCTTAGTTTTTGAGAAATTAAAAAAAAAATAAAAGTAAAACTAGTAAGTAAAGTAAAAAGTTAATTCGTTTTTTTTTATTATTATTTTTTTTTTTTTTTTTTATAATAAGCGCACACTCAAAGGGATAGTACTACCCTTATTATGTAGACACAGTGTGAGCACTAGGAAAGGGAGAGAGAGGTTGAAAGGAGGTGTCGGTGCACATTAGTTTTGAATTCCTGAATTTTGCAATGGCTGGGAAAGACAGAGTGTGGCAAGGCATTCCACATTCGCATAGTACGGCTAAAGAACGAATCTCTGTACTTGACAGTACGACCGAAGTTGGGCTCGAGGGTATATTGATGAGCATTCCTAGAAGCGCGAGTATTACGGTTGAACTGTTTAAGGGGAGGAATGCAACTGGCTATTTTACTAGAGCAAAAACCATTAAAATAACGGTAAAAGAGGGTGAGACAAGAAACATTTCGATGATGTTCAAGTGACGTAAATGATCTTATGATGGTAATATCACCAATCAATTTAAATGCTCTACGTTCAATACTGTCCAAGAGGCTTCAGTAAGTTGCAGGAGCACCAGCCTAGATATGGGAGTTATACTCAAGCTTTGGACGTATATAAGTCTTGTAGATAATAGCCAGATCAGAAGGGGAGAAAAACTTCTTGCATCGCCTTAGAAAACCCAAACATCTTGCGGCATTTTTGGCGACATCGCGTATGTGATCGTTCCACAAAAGGTGGTTGGTGATACACATACCGAGAATATCGAGATGTTCAGTCTCCTCGATGCAAGTGCCATCTATGGATAATGGCATGGGGGGTATATCTCGCTTTAACGATACAAGACAGCATTGGGTTTTCGAAGCATTAAATTCCACTCGGTTTTTTAATCCCCATTGCACAATGCTGTTTAGGTCGGAATTTAATGAACTTATCATATTTTCTCGTTGCAGTTCCACATCCGGAGAAGAGGGATGTGAATCTGAAAACGAATATGAGAAGCTAAGAGTACTATCGTCAGCAAAACAATGTATTGGATTAGAAGTTGCAGACAGGAGATCATTAATAAAAATGAGAATGAGTGTTGGAGATAGAACAGAGCCCTGGGGCACACCAGCATTTATTTTGTGATTTTCAGACTTGAATCCATCCAATACAACTTGTATTGAACGATTCGAAAGGTAATTACTAATCCAATAATATTTGATTTTAATCGGATGGTATGTAATAAAAAATAAAAAAAGGGATAATTCCTTAATTAATAATTGACCTGGGCAGGTCAAATTTGGGAAAATAAAAAAAAAGTGTTTTTCTTGGAAAAAAATACTTCTAGTTTTTCTTAATTTTTCAAAAACTTAGATACATTTTGGCAACCGCCTTCCTGTTTTTGACTAAAAATTAATAAGAGCATTGAATATTAAAAATAAAAATAATACTTAAATACATAAAATTTAAAAAAAATTGAGTTTAAACATTTTTTTTCAAAATTTTGAGTTTAAAAATTAATTTTTTTAAAACTGTTCACTTAAACTTCTTAATTTAAAAAGTAAATAAGATAGTAGTTTTCTGGCTTTCCAAAAAAATATAACAAAGCTTTGTATCATTCACCGTTGTTTTTAAATAATTTTTTTTCTAAATTAAGTCAATGTTTTAGAAAATTGCCCCCCTCCTGCCTAAACGGGGGGAAACAGACCCCCCTGCCATACGATTTTTTTCTTGCCTTAACCCCACCTACACGCTCAAGCTTTTTATTGCACCTTATACCAATCACCCTGTATAACAGTGGTTGACTTATGCCAAATCTAGTTAATTTCAGATAAAGACCCTCTAACCATACGGTGTCGATAGCCTTCTCTAAATTAACCAGAACGGCACCCGAGCATTGATTTTTCTCTTTGTTTCATTGAACATCAGAAACTAACTTAGACGCGGCATGAAGAGTGTCATGTCCCGCCTTAAAGCCAAACTGATTGTCTTTAATAATATTTTTGTCCTCAGCCCACTTGAACAGAGCTCTATTGAGAATCTTTTCGAATACCTTACTGATACTTGGAATAAGACTTATCGACCGATCATGATTCGGACGAATGCTTACATTCACCTTATACACTGCTGGAAAGCAGCCCCAACAGCTTCTACCTTTTCCTGAGGATCTTCTATCATATACAAATTATCATCGAAAACGGCACCTTCCGGATCAATTCCCGCAATCGTTGGTACGTCTTCGTTATCTGTTGTCCTCTGGAGTTTAAGACATGGAAGATCGTTTTGATCATTTCTTCTAAATATCTTATTTATTTGAAGAAACATACTAGGGTCGCTAGAATTAACAGCCCGAATTCTGTTACCCTAATATAAATTAGTAGATAATCTGTAGTTTTGTCTAATCAGAACGTTAATGTTTTTGATCGAAGACTTCAATGTCCTAATCTCCAGATCACATGTGTCCGTGAAGCGTCTGCACAGAAGATTGAATCTAGTCAGCAGTCCACTTTTTTGTCGGTGTAGTGCGTCGATTGTCGCGTTCTGGTATAAACCATAGGGTCTTGTTCTTAATATTTTGGGATTTTTCTGTCCATTGTTCGTTTTATAGTCGTACCCATTTCAGTCAGGAACCCGTCGATCTCGACGTTCGTCAGGTTTCTGTCATTTGGTGAAGAAATGTCATCGGAACGTATTTCTCTTGCCAAGGCGTTGGAGAAGCGTGGCCAGCGCGTCTTACTGAAATTGTAAGATTGCACAGGCACATACTCATCCAACTCCACAAGTTCGCTCGGAAGCTGTATTACGGTGGCAAGTCCGCAGTGATCACTGTCGTATTCAATTGTTCGTAAACAGTTTCTTGTCTGTTGATTTGTCAGTTATAACAAGTCGTGAGTCAAGCAGTAAAAGATCCAGAAAGCCACCGCTCTGTCGCAAAAATGAAAGATTTTTGCTCTACGTTCGGTCCTAATCAGGGAATTTACATTCCCAGCTAGGATCTTAAAGGGTCGCTCAGGCAGCGCGACTTTAACCATTTCGCGTTGCCGGCAGAATAGAGTAGAGGTAATCCACCCTAGCCGCCTGCTCCCTGATCTGTTTTTGCACGTCGGTTAACTGACCATGAATGGTCAGCAACACCTGCATCAGATCTGCCTCTGGCACAGGAGCCGTAGGCACTTGGACCTGTTTGGCTACCTGTGGTTGAGGCTGTACCGTGTTTTTCTTTCCACACGCAATTTGGGCGTAAGAAATTGCGGGATTGATGGAAGTTGTTATTTGGCGTACTTCAGGGCGTCTCACCTCAACTTTTTTCTTTTGGGCTTTGTTTTTCTTTACCTCCTGAAACTTCGGACATCCCCGATAGCTTGCGGGGTGCCCGGAGCCTCGACAGAGCGCACATTTTAATTGGGTCATATCTGTGACCCTATCTTGCCCGAGTTTCCACTCCCCTGTTTTGTGGTTATCTCCACATTTAACGCAGACTGGGTCCATACCACAGTTAACTGCAACGTGTCCGAACCATTGACAGTTCATGCATTGAAGCATGTCTTTCTGCTTATTTAGTTTTTCCCATCGTACAACTTGGTAATTCAGGACTGTTATATTCCTTAGACCACTCAATTTGCTTTGGGGCGAGAGTTGAACTAGGAAGAATGGTAAATTCCGTTGCTCCCGTCTGGCTTTGACTGTGGTGAATTGTCTGACCCCGATAAACTGGAGATCGCCGCTCGCCACTTGACGGAGCTCTGCTAAGAGTGCCTGCGGATCCGTAGAGGATTCGATACTTTTCATGAGGACTGTTTGAAGCTTGTCGAGGTGAAACTATAAAATTCAGTTCTAGTTTGAGACAGAAGGTCTTTGACTTTTTTGTAGTACTCTAAAGATCAGCACTGAATAGAATACCTGTCTGTGTTTAGCCGCTTAATTGTAAAATTGTTGCCTACGACCGACCTACATATTTCTATAGTGTCTTTAATATCCATTTTATAAGTATTAAAAGGTGGCAAATTACCTATTGCTGTTGTTGTTGTGACTGCTGCTGTTGTCTTTGCTGCGGTTGCATCGGCTGCTGTTGGGTCTGCTGCTGTTGTGACTGCTGCGATTGTTGCTGTTGCGGTTGTTGCTGCTGCTGTTGCTGCTCCTGTGTCTGTTGTCGGTGTTTTTGTGGTTGTGGTTGTTGTTGTTGTTTTGCCTGCGGCTGCTGAGTCTGCTGCAGTGGTTGCCAGAGCGGTTGCTGTTTATGAAGCTGTTGTTGTGGCGGCTTCTTTGATTGCTGCTTTTGTGGATGCTGCTGGTCTGGGAGTGGTTGTTTTTCTTGAGAAGGCTTCTGTTGTTGCGTAGCCTGCTCTTGGAGCACTTGTTGGCGGGTACGCTGCTCAAGAGCAACTATGCGCTCCTTCTCCCGTATTGCATCCTGCTTCCTTTTGAGCGCTTCGACTAGCTCTATGAGTGACGAGATTTTCTCCGTCAAAGCCTCAATCTGCTGGTCCTCTTCTTCGTCAGACAGTTCGACTACCTCCAACTGATTTAATGTCCTTCTACTTCCACTGACATGTAGGAGATGTCATCAGCATCTGCGTTTTCTTCGCCTGTTAGACTGGCGTCCTGATCGTTTGCATTGTCGGCGGCGATCCCTCTGTCAGCCTCTTCGACGTGCATGGCATCCGCCTCAGCTTCATCGTCGCCTTCTTCGTTGTTGTCGTTGTTTTCGTTGTTGTCGTAATCGTCGTTGGAGGAGCTATCCAGCTGCCTCTGTATTTTTGCCTGAGCCGAAGCTCTGGCTGAACGTCCGCGCCCTCCTATTTTCTGGGCTGCTTCTACATCTGAGGTTCGCTCCTTAACTACCAGGTTTGATTCGTACCTAATGTAGCGCCTTCTCTTCAGAGGATCTTGTTCTTCGATACATGCCGGTAATGGATTTTTCCCTTTAATAGGGCTCGATGATTTTGCAGTTGCCATGCTGCTGGTTCGGACCTCGGCACGTGCCGATGACGATGTTGTTGTAGTTGTCGTTGCTGTTGTTGCCACTTTGGGCTTTATTGGTCCTGCTGCTGCTGCTATTGTTGTTGCTTTTTGGGCTTTGGACTGCCCTGCTGCAGTTGCTCTTAGTGCTTGGCCTGATGGCCCCGCTACTTGACTGTCGGATGACACATCACCTGATGCTCAAACTGTCTTCCTTGTTGTTGGGGGACCATCTTCAATGTCCCCGTTGGTTTTCCCATCTCTCTTTCGTTATGCTCTCTATTTCTGGTAACATTTTCCCAGAATTGATTTAAAAAAAAGCTCTGACCACAGTGGGACTAGAACCCACGCTCTTCAGATCCGTCA
Organism: Baccha elongata; assembly: GCA_951217065.1. Taxonomy (NCBI): domain Eukaryota; kingdom Metazoa; phylum Arthropoda; class Insecta; order Diptera; family Syrphidae; genus Baccha; species Baccha elongata. The sequence continues at coordinate 199,794 of CATNUY010000101.1, forward strand.
TCTGTCACTCTTTTTTTTTTTTTTTTTTTGTAATTCAATTTTTATTTTTAATTCAACTTATAACTACTTAAATGCTAGACAAAAACCTTAAAAACTAGCTTACAGAATAACTAACTTACTGGCCCCATACGGGCGCTCTAAATTATATTATAACTATATATTAAAAATGCCTTTGGGCGTAAAAACTAACTTAAATTAAAATTCAAAATTACTTAAAACTAAACGAGAAAATGTTTAAAAACTCGTTTTTAAAGACATTTATTTTATATAAAAAACTTTAAACTACCCTTTACCTAAATAAAACTTAATTAACCTAAATAAAACTAAAATATACGTAAATATACGTAAATAACTTAAAACTACTTAAAATACTTAAAATAACTTAAAACTAGAACAGCCACCCGCAGCTTTTTTTTTTTTTTTTGCCATCAGCCTATGCACATGCACACACGCGCATACATATGCATATATTAACACATATACATATGTATGCGCTCAAGCACATATCCACAAACAGCAATTTTTAATTTGTTATCTTTTTTTTTGGTGCCACCGTCACTGTCCTACTTAATCTACCTAGTTATACCTTAGAAATACGTAGGTCGGCCAAGGCAACAACTTCGACTAACCATCAATATCAAGGTGGTCACCCAACCACCAGAATTTTTTAACTTGCTTATCTACGTCCTTTTTTATCCCGAAGGGCCACAGCTCTACTGAACCGCAGACGTTCTCCTCCGTTCCCAGAGCCGAAAAATAGAAAAAAAAAATTGAAAAATAGATACTGATCTAGCCAGATACCAAGGTACTTTACTACATCCTTACTCGCCAGTGGATGTCCACTTGGTCCAACGATCACTAGATTTCTCCAGTTCTTTCTTGTATCCCTAGAAGTCTTAGACAAAGGGGTTCTAAACAGGATAGTTTCTGATTTTTTAAAGTTAATTTTTAACTTCCAGTCATCACAATATCGCTGAATCTTGTCGAAGTCACGCTGCAAGAAAATTCTGATGACTTCAACTTTTGGACCCGTCCTGTACGCTACAAGGTCATCGGCATACGCAATCGTATGAGTGAGACTACCTATCAGATCGCTGGTGTTAATACTAAAAAGAATCGGCGAGTTCACAGCTCCTTGCTGTAGACCGTTTTTAATATCAAAAGTTGTGGTGGAAGTTACATTGCCACTTTTGACAACAAACTTTCTACCATTGAGCATGTCATGAAGCATATACAGGGTGAGTCATGAGCAATGCGACAAAATGCTAGGGCGTGTAGGTTGCGTTGAGACAATAAAAAAATCGTATGGGTGGGGGGGGTCTATTCCCCTCCGTTTAGCCGGGAGGGGCAATTTTCGAAAAAACTGACTTAAAATGGGAAAAAAATTATTTAAAATCTACGGCTTCATTCACAATGCTGCGCGATACGTTTTCGAAAAGCCCATAACTTTTTCTTTCATTCTGTGTTTAAATAAATCTATTCTAAGAAATAGTTTTTGAAATATTAATTTTCAAAGTCAAAATTTTGAAAAAAAAAATTGAAAAAAAAAATTTCAAATTCATTTTTTTCAAAATTTTACGTAATTAAGTGCTAATTTTAATTTCAAAATTCAATGCTGTTATTAATTTTAAGTCTAAATAAGAAAATCGGATGCAAAAATTTTATGTCGTTCTCAAGAAATTAAAAAAAAACCAAAACCACCTTTTTCTAAGAAAAACATTTATTTTTATTGTAACGAAGCAATTTATTTATTTATTTAGCATTAATCTTAGTTTTTTTACTTTTTTTTAATTGGAGTTTTATGAGAACGTAATAAAATTAAATAGTATTGGAATAATAAAAAAAAACAAAACAAATCAACACCGCTTTAGTTGTAATGTTTGGCTTGGTATTGTTGGACACACTGTGATCGGGCCCCGGTTTTTGAATTCCATTATTAATGGAGAATCATACCTGCAATTCCTACGAGACCTTTTACCCGATTTATTAGACAGCGTTCCATTGGTTATAGCAGATACTTTAATCTACCAACAAGATGGTGCTCCAGCACACTACAGCTTACAGGTGAGAAACTGGCTGGATGATCATTTTAGTGACCGTTGGATCGGAAGAAGGGGCCCCACGGAATGGCCGCCTAGGTCACCAGATTTAACTCCCCTAGATTTCTATGCATGGGGATTTATGAAGAATTATGTTTACGAAGTGGAAATAGTATCATTGGAACAACTGAAGGAACGAATTGAAGTCGCTGGAGTCAAATTGCAGAAAAATTTGTCAAGCATAAACTTATGTGAAGCCATTACAAGGAGATATAATCTATGCCTTCTAAACAATGGAGATCATATCGAGAATTTTTTATAAGTACTTCCAATAAAAAACATAGTAAAAATAAAAGGAATAAAAAAAACTAAAAAAACTAAGATTAATGCTTCTTAAATTGCTTCGTTACAATAAAAATAAATGTTTTTCTTAGAAAAAGGTGGTTTTGGTTTTTTTTTAATTTCTTGAGAACGACATAAAATTTTTGCATCCGGTTTTCTTATTTAGACTTTAAATTAATAACAGTGGTTTACTTATGCCAAATCTAGTTAATTTCAGATAAAGACCCTCTAACCATACGGTGTCGAAAGCCTTCTCTTAATCAACAAGAACGGCACCCGTGCATTGATTTTTCGCTTTGTTCCATTGAACATCAGAAACTGCGGCATGAATAGTGTCATGTCCCGCCTTAAATCCAAACTGATTGTCTGGAATAATATTCTTGTCCTCAGCCCACTTGAACAAAGCTCTATTGAGAATCTTTTCGAATACCTTACTGATACTTGGAAGAAGACTTATCGACCGAAGATTTGCCGGATTGGAGCTGTCCTTTCCCTTTTTGGGGAGAGGATGGACCACAGCTGTTTTCCAACTCACTTGATAATATGCATTATTCAATGCGTTGTTAAACAGTGTGGTATTTATGTCTATGGCTTCCTCAACTAAAACATTGACTTAAATCAGAAAACAAATTATTTAAAAACAACGGTGAATGATACAAAGCCTTGTTAAATTTTTTTTGGAAAGTCAGAAAACTACTATTTTATTAAATTTTTAAATTAAGTTGTTTAAGTGAACAGTTTTAAAAAAATTAATTTTCAAACTCAAAATTTTGAAAAAAAAAAAACTAAAAAAAGTGTTCCAAAAGTGCACAAAACTGACGTTCCATTAAGACCGATTTCATCATCAATAAATGTACCGTGTTCCAATTTAGCAAAATACACAGGAGAAATATTAAAACACATTGTTTCTGAAAATTACAACATAAAAAACACATACAGACTTAAAGAAAAACTAACAGATATAATTCTTGACAACGACGAAATCCTAGTTTCATTTGACGTCATATCTCTGTTTACCAATATTCCGACATTTACAGCAATCAAAATAATAATGAACCACTGGGAAAAGCTCAAAACAGTAACAGATATTCCGAAACCTCAATTCATTAAAATCCTCCAATTCTGTCTACAAAACAACAACTATTTTGAATATAACAATAAGATTTACAGTCAAACATTCGGTATGCCCATGGGTAATCCACTTTCACCGACCATAGCAGATATTGTACTAGACAATTTATTAGATGTCACAATTGCAAAACTTAAAGAAACAAACATACAAATAAAATTCATTGCAAAATATGTTGATGACATTTTTGCAATAGTAAGAAAACAAGATAAGGAAATTATATTAAAAAAAAAAAAAAAAAAAGAAATAGAAAACAACAAAAGTATTCCCTACCTGGACACTTTAATTCATAGAGCAGACAATAAAATTATTTTCGATTGGTACCGAAAACCCATAGCATCAGGGAGAATGATCAATTTTTTATCAACACAACCACAAAAATATAAAATTAATACCGCAAAAAATTTTGTTAATAAAGTACTAGACATCAGCAATATCAAATTTCATCACGAAAACATTAAACGAATAAGAACAATACTAATGATGAACAACTTCCCGCACAAAATAATTAACGAACTAATAAATGACAAAACCAACCAACTAAAATACAACAATAATCCTAAAACACAAAAATCGACAGATGGCAACCATACAACCAAAACATAACATAGCATTACTTTCATACCAACTCTAACTGACAATCGGAATTTAAATGAAGCAATAAAAATAAAGAAAGAAAAAACAGCATTTGCACATAAATCGAACTCTACCTTTAACAAAATTTTTACAAAAACAAAACCACCTCTACCAAAAGAACAACAAAATGACGTAGTATATGAAATAAAATGCAATGGGAAGGAAGATGAAAATTGCAGACTCATATACATAGGAACAACAAAGAGAAAACTAGCAGTAAGAATAGCCGAACACAAAGCAGACGTAAAAAAAAGAAAGATCATCGACTGGGCTCTCACAACACATGACAGAAAATGGACACACCGCTGATTTTGACAATATCAAAATACTAGACAAAGAGAAACACACCAACAAACGATACACTCTGGAAAATCTGAGAACTCAGCAAAATATAAGAAGAGTCATGAATTTTAAAGAAGACAAAGACAACATCAGCTCGATCTACAATGCTGTGATAAATTAAATATAGTCTGTGATAGTTAGTTTTTAATTTCTGTTTTGTCTATGTTTCAAATAATTTATTATATTTATTAGTTTCCGTTTATTAAGTGCAATATAAATGTTAAATTATTTAAAATTATTATTATAATTCAAAACAATTTATAAAATGTAACTTGACGACAAAAGTTAGTAAATATTCAAATCCATAGCCCAAAAAACAATGTTTCTAAAAATGTAATTTGTATTAAAGGTCTTAATAAATCAAACACCCCTGAAGATGTTGGCAAAAAACCAAACGAAACGTCGGGAAAATTAATGAATTAGTCTTTTAATTGCTCTAAAAACCTAGTATCAAAAAGCCCAAATTTAAAATACACATTATTTAAATAATAGAATATTGATCAATTCAAAATTAAAATTAAAAAAAAAAAATTAAACAAATTTTTTTCAAAATTTTATGTAATTAACTATTATTTTTATTTTCAAAATTTTATGCTTTTATTAATTTTTAGTCAAAAACAGAAAACCGGATGCCAAAATGTATCTTAGTTTTAGAGAAATTAAAAAAAAATTAAAAGTAAAACTAGTAAGTAAAGTAAAAAGTTAATTCGTTTTTTTTCAAGTTTTTGGTTAAAATTAAATGGTATGTAATAAAAAATAAAAAAGAGATAATTCTCTAATTTATAATTGACCTGAGCAGGTCAAATTTGGGAAAACCAAAAAAGTGTTTTTCTTGGAAAAAAATACTTCTAGTTTTTCTTAATTTCTCAAAAACTAAGATACATTTTGGCATCTGGTTTTCTGTTTTTGACTAAAAATTAATAAGAGCATTGAATTTTGAAAATAAATAATAGTTAATTACATAAAACTTTTAAAAAAATTAGTTTAAATTTTTTTTTATTTTTTTTTCAAAATTTTGAGTTTGAAAATTAATTTTTTTAAAACTGTTCACTTAAACAACTTTATTTAAAAATAAAATAAAAAAATTGTTTTCTGGCTTTCCAAAAAGATATAACAAGGCTTTGTTTTATTCACCGTTGTTTCTAAATAATTTTGTTTCTGATTTAAGTCAACTTTTTAGAAAATTGCCCCTCCCGCCTAAACGGAGGGAAATAGACCCCTCCTCCTATACGATTTTTTTCTGGTCTTAGCCCCACCTTCACGCTCAAGCTTTTTGGTGCATCTTATACCAATCACCCTGTATACATATAAAAGCAAAATTTCAAAAAATCCATGAACCCGATTTCAAAATACTTATCGAATTAAAAAAATTGTTTTTTGGCAATTTAATATTTATTTTTTAAATACTGAGTTACAAAAAAAGTTGCGCACCTTGAAATTGAAGCGTTGGAAGGAAGAAGTGCGTAAGTGACATTTGCATTTGCAGTGATATCAACTCGCATTCCACTTACATCTTTCGATTTTTCGATTCAGTTAACCTTTTTTATACCAAAAATGAAAAGGATAAATCAAAAACAAGATCCGTGAAGTTACGTGGATCAGATGTAATATAAGTTTTCTTGGGGCATCTTTTTTGGAAAAAATAAGAAAAATTCAAAAATGCACTAACCCTTTTTTCTACCCAATTAAAACTTTACATTTTTATTTCCTATTTTTTTTTTAACTTTCATTTCAATATTGACCTGGGTACATTTTTACTAAGGTTTGTTGCCATGTTACTCTTTAAATTCTCTCATTCTCATTCTCCTCTGCATGGTTTCTGGGAGGCCATATCTATTCCTTACCATTTTTCCCAGCACATTAAAAACACGTTCGATGAAATTCTTATCCGGGGTCATAGCAAGCCAAGCCATCATATCGATTTCGAATTTTTGTTTAAATAGCCGCTTACGCACCCAAAACCCGTGGCGTCTAGCCATGTTCTGCTTCAGCAAAAAAAAATTCTGCAATAAATAGTGCCAATGGAACCAAACATTCCTCCAGAACGTTGTTAATGTCAAAGCTGGACTTTACCGATCCTTACACGATGCACAGCTCGGTTTTTTCGTTCACAAAAATTGCTCTCCTTTACCAAGACTGAACCGAAGCTGACTGGAGTAGAGTTCTTTTTACCGCTCACTAGATGGCCTCAGCAGATCGTGGAGATCTTCAGCAACAGTAGCCCAGCGGTAACAATTCTGAGGAGTTTCCATCATGGTGTCGGAGGGTGTTTTCACGCACGAAAAAATTGAGCTGTACATTAAGCTTAGGATTAATAAACTCCACTTTCGATATCAAAAGCATTCTTGAGGAATATGTGGATCCATTTGCACCATTTATTGGAGAGAACTTCTTGCTGAAGCAAGACAATTCTAGATCATACGTTGATAGTTGCGTTACTACTTAAAAGAAGTGGAAATGATTGTGATGACTTGATATACTCTGCGTATAGGAATTGGTTGATTTGGACAATACAGACCAACTGACAGCAACGTTCCAGAGAAAATTTCTTTCCTTGTAGCAGTAGTATAGTGGACACGTATAAACAGGGAAACCTATAAATTATTGGGACATGGGGGACGCTTTTGTGTTTTTGCAGGACTGTATTATTAATTTTTGCAATGGGGGAATACAACGACATTTGGAGGTGGGTTGGCCGACTTACTCAAACCGAAACCATAATTTAATGTGGCACAATCGCTTTGGACACCTTAACGGTGAAAGTTTGGTGTTGATGAATTAATACTACAAAACAACATGATACCAATAGAATGTGAAATATGTTTTAAAGCGAACATTCGTCACAAACCTTTTAAGACTAGATCTCCCGAGCAGCAAAGTAAGTATTTGCTTGAACTTATTCATAGGGACACATGCGGTCCTATGAGGATTATGTCAAACGGCGGTGCTAAGTGTTTTGTAGTATTTTTAGATGTTTGTTCTCGAAAATTACTTGTATATTTTTTAAAGCAAAAATGTGATGTTATTAATGCATATAAAACGTTTAAATATGAAGTTGAGACTCAAATGTCAACACGCATTAAAACTTTGAGAACAGATAATGGCCGGGAATATTTAAGGGGAGAGTTCCAAAAGCTTTTATCAGAATGTGGCATAAGGCATCAGCTAACGGTGGAGTACTCTCCACAGCAGAATGGTGGAGGTGACACGATGTTTACTACTCGGTTCTAACCTGCCTGAATTGCTTTTTTTTTTTTTTTTTTTTATATTGAGCGCGCAGTAAAGGGGTTATGAAAACCCTTATAATGATTAAACACAGTGCTAGCAATTAGGAAAGGAGGATAGGATTAGAAAGGAGAAACCGATGCACATTGGTTTTGAATGTCTGCACACTGTGAGGGAAATACTGTGTCTGGTAAAGCATTCCACATTCGCGTAGTGCAGCTAAAGAAAGAATCTCTGTACTTAACAGTACGTCCGAAATTGGGCTCAAGAGTAAACTGATGGGCATTCCTAGCAGTACGGGTATTACGGTTGAATTGTTTAAGGGGAGGAATGCAACTGGCTATTTCACTAGAGCATTGTTTATAAAAATAACGATAAAACAATTACAGGCATGAGACCTTGCGGCGGTGTTCAAGAGAAGCAAAAGTCTCGGTGAGAGAACGATCAATTATATCCAGGAGACTCAAGTACGTTATTGGGGCTCCATATGAGAGTTATACTCAAGTTTGGGACGAATAAAAACTTTGTAAATTGTAGCCAGATCAGAAGGGGTAAAAAACTTCTTGCATCGTCGGAGAAAACCTAAACACTTAGCAGCATTTTTGGCGATGACAAATATATGATCACTCCACAGCAAGTGGTTTGTGATGCACATACTTAGGACCGATATTTATTCAATCTCCTCGATGCAAGTACCACCCATGGATAGTGGCATTGGGGGAGGGTTACGCTTTTGCGACAGTAGGCAGCATTGAGTTTTCGAAGCATTAAATTCTACACGGTTTTGAAATCCTAATTGAACAATGCTGTCAAGATCAGAATTTAATGAGCTTATCATACGCTGCCAAAAGCACGCATTTTCGATAAGAGAGCTTGATGCCAAACTCTATCAAATGCCTTTGAAATATCAAGTGCAATAATCTTACTTTCTCCAAAACGATGTAAAGATTTATTTCACGGTTCGGTGAGATAAACCATGAGATCACCAGTGGACCTATTGCAACAAAAGCCATATTGCCGGTCATTAAGAAGCTTCCGTTCTTCAAGATATTTCTTAAGCTGAAAATTGATCAGCGTTTCCATGACCTTGGAAAGAAGGGACGTAAGTGCAATTGGACGATAGTTAGAGGGGGAGGAGGATTCACCTTTTTTACAGGCTGGACAAATGCAGTTTTCCATCCACTCGGAAAGAGACCAGTAGAATAGGATAGATGGAAAAGCTTACGCAGTGGTTTTGCCACCGTTGAAGAACACCTCTTCAGAACAATGGCGGGGATACTATCCGGGCCAGCGGATTTGTGAATGTCAAGAACTTTTAGGACTCTAGCAACTGAACGAGTGCGAAAGAAGATTCGTCCCATAGAATCGTTTACGCTTTGAAGTACAGGAGGAGTCATGTCATTGGCAGCATCGAATTAACAGCAAACTGTGCTGCAAGCAGATTGGCCTTATCAATCGAGCTTACAAAAGGAGTGTCATTGGAAACGAGCGTAGGAACTGACGATGACGTAGTGATGCGCACGTTTTTTACAAATGACCAGAAATTTTTACTACCTTTGGGACATTGTAGTATTTTTTGCCTTAATTTCTGGTCATGCAAAAATTTAATGCGTCGAATATGACCTTTACAATTCCTTCTAGCTTGTTTGAACTTATTCCGGTTTTTCCTCAGTAGGGTTGGCTTTTTAAATCCGGAAACTTACATCTTTGATCCTAATAACCTCTTAACAGCTCGAATCAAACCATGAGTTTTCTTTAGGTTTGATAGATTTTACCCTATTCGGGATAAAATTTCTCATTCCTAAAAGAATTAAGTTTGTAACCATATCTGTGCTGGAACCCACGTCACTATCGAGGAAGCATAGTGACCAGTAAAAGTTCCTGAAGAAGTCGTTGAGACCGTTCCAGTTGGCTTTCTCATATTGCCATACGGTTCTCGTAGGATTTTTCTCTTTAACTGGGGTTTTTTGGCATGAGAAAATAGCAGATATGACACAATGGTCTGATGTGCCTAGAGGCGGTAATACACTAATCGTATATTTATTAGGATCAGAGGTAAGAAACAAGTCTAGAGTGTTGGCGGGCTGACCTGCAACGTCAGGAATCTGAGTTTGCTCATCAACTAACTGAGTCAGTGGTTTAACTCAGCAAAAATCTCGACATACCTTCCTTCGGGTGTTGTCTGACCAGAATAGCACAGCCACGAAGAATTGTGAACATTGAAATCGCCCGTAGCAACGATCTCACTGTGCGGAAAATGGGATACAATTCTCTGGATAGAGTCGGGCAGCGCATCGAATTCGTTGGAAGTCGAATTACTATCCAGACTTGGGCTACGATAAATAAAACATGTGTGAATGATGCGCCTTTGGACGGTGAATTCAAACCACATATAATTAAAATTTGTGTTGGTGCACTGACCATATTGTGGTAGAAGTTGATAGGCAACATCATTCCGTAGATATACGGCTAGACCATGGTGAGAAAAGAATAAAGGCACTAAGCTATAACTGTAAAGGTTGAACTCCGAGTGGTCAGTGGTTTCACCAACCTGAGTTTCGCTTAGTGCCAAAATAGCTGGCCTGTTCAAAACAGTATGAACGTACGCAGCATGGAAATGTTTCCTAAGCCCACGAATGTTGCTACAATGAACACTGAACTTACCAGCCATCACAATACACAAAAACACAAAAAAAACCAAAACAAGACAGTTAACTATGAAGCAAATTTATTTTGGACACTAAAACTTCACAGTTGTAATTTACCATTAGTGTTATGCCTTAATGGCAAATTAAAACTGATCCGCTCCTCTAACCCCAAAAAAAATTTAACCGCAATTTATCAAGTTGTCATTTCACATAGTCTATTGCCGCACTGTATGATATGTTTATAACAGCAGTACATGCAGTGGCTATACGAAACAATTGTGGGCGAAGGTGGAACAGAGAGGGAGGGGAGCACAAGAAAGACTCGTTGTGTTGTTTTTTTATTTTTTTTTCTTTATATTATTAGATGAATGTGCACTGCACTGCACTGAAGAAACTTGGTTATTTTATTTGGCAATTTTTTTTTTTTTATTATTGGGCCGAAGCTATTAAAATGGCCGTTTCTTTGCGTAACCGAGCACTTACCAAGATTTAGCAAAATGTTACACCCTTCGAGGTCTGGAATGTAAGAAAACCTTCAGCGTCGTATTTCAAGACGTTTGGCTGTAAGGCAGTAATGTCAGATAAAGGCTCCGGCAGATCCTGAATCGAACCAAAAAGAATAGCTTGCGTAATGGCAGGTAACTCTACCTGCCATTATAATGCGAAATAAGGAAGCATTAATAGAGGAGGTTTCCTTAGGGTGGGGGCATAAGCTCAAATTTAAAGGCATACACTTCAAAACGGGCCTGCTCGTAGTTGATTGCGCTGACCAAAATACAGCAAATTGGTTGGAAGAAAAGGCAGCGAAATTAAGCGCTTGGAAGGGAATTAAGTTGACATCGTGCTTGGGAGATAACATCCCAAGGATGCACACGATAACCATGTTTCTTCCAAGAAGCACTGGGCAAGAGGACCAGAAATCGCTAGCACTTATCAAAGCGCAAAATGAAGGCCTCAATATACCCGCTTGGAAAATTCTAAGCAGCAAAGTGGAAGGCCAAGGTCAGTTGCTAGTGGTTGGTATTGATGACCAGTCAGCAGAAGCCATTCGCAAAGCAGGTAACGAACTGCATTACAAGTTTGGCAGAGTAACTGTCGCAGGCTTAAGAAAGGTGACTGGAGCTGGGTTAAGTAATCAGACCAAGCCTACAGGAAATGTGAAAGCAAAAGTCCCGAAAATCGCCATACCAACACCTGGTCATGAAGAGGTATGTAAGGAAACAGAACAGGTTTCCGAATCAGTTCCGCCTACCCCATCTTTGCTATCGGTAGAGCCCAAATTTCTAGAACTACCGAAATCGTCAAAAACTGGTTCGGAAACACCAGAAACAAATCCAGAGCCAGTAGCAAGTCATGTATATGAAGAAATAGAGGGCATGGACCTCTCTCCCAGCTTAGGCGACTAAGCTGACGAAACTCTTCCTACTGAGGAAGAAGAGTTACATCTTCTTGAAGATGAGGGGGCAGTGGCCCCCAAAATATAAAAACCAGATGTCTATAAACGGGATCAGCACCAGGGCAGCCCAAATAAATCTACATCACACTAAAAGCGGCTTCGGCCGTAATAGCAAGGAAATTCGTGAAGGATGACCTAGGGCTAGCGCTGATCCAAGAACCCTGGATAAACGGGGGAAAAGTAAGAGGTCTTTCATGTTAGGACTCGCAGGTATTATGGGACACGAGATTAGACTCGCCCAGAGCATGTATAATTATCAGAAACAATATTAACTTTATTTGTCTTTCAGATTTTATGACGCGGGATCTGGTGCCAATACAGGCCCAAATCAACATCCAGGGCCATCCCGCACGATGGTTATAGCATCCGCTTACTTCGATGGGGATGATGTAAACATACTACCTCCGGAAGTACAAAAACTGGCGGATTATTGTAACACCAAAGGACTACCGATGTTAGTTGGATGCGATGCGAACGCCAACCACACTACGTGGGGTAGTAACGATATGAATAAAAGGGGTGAGTACTTTTTAGATTTTATTATCGAGAAAAACCTAGATATATATAATGTTCCCACTTTTGTAACTAAGGTAAGAACAGAAGTCTTAGACATTACGTTTGGCACGCCAAGCATAACTAGTTTAATTAAGGATTGGAGAGTCTCCAATGAACCCTCAATGTCTGACCACAGAATTATTGTGAATTCCATAAATGACCTTTTAACAGAGAATGACTCTGGAAGGAATCCAAAGAAAACAAACTGGGCCCCATACAAAAACAATCTTCAATCAAACTTAGAAAGAATAGGTCCAGTTAGAACAACAAATAGTCACCTTGAGTTAGAGAATATATCAAATGAGCTAAGTGGTGCAATCCATGAGGCCTATGAACTCAGTTGCCTACTTAAAACCACAAAAAAACGGGCAGGTGCACCGTGGTGGAACTCTTATCTCTCGAACCTTAGGTCCAAAGTGAGGAAACTCTTTAACCAGGCCAAAAGAACTGGTGAGTGGCATAGATATTCCGAAGAGCTTACCAAATATAGTGGGGAAATAAGAAGAGCCAAAAGAAACAGCTTTGCAAAATTCTGTGACAGCATTGGATCTACACCAGCAGCTGCAAGACTGCACAAAGCTCTAGCAACAGATACAACAATCAAATCTGTAGCACTTCGTTACCCAGATGGTAGTTACACAGAAGATAACGAGCAGAGATTAAATTTGCTCCTAAGTACACACTTTCCAGGCAGTTTACCAAGGGAAAGTAATAGCGTTGAGAGAATTTCTCTGAAACCTAACAGAGTCGACTTGTTACACTTTTAATCGCGCCCGAATATTATTATTATAATTAATAACTTAACACGATGAGATTACCGAATCTCAAATAACTCGAACTAAAACAAATAAAAGAAACAAATAAAATCAATTAAATTTAATCTGCGCTACCGTGCGCACGCGAGAAAAACAAATCGGACTTTTTGACAACTGTCAAAGCTAAGTGGGTGGGAGTGGGCGATAAAAAAAAGTGTAACTATGCAGCCTGTTGAATGCTGCCAATCACCGGCTGCTCAGCTGGGCTGAGTTCGCGAATTAAAAAAAAAGAAGTATATAAAAAAAGCGTTCGACTAATTCTTAAAGAATTAATCGAATAAAAAAAGAATGTAAAAATAAATGCCTACAGGGACGTAGGTACTTACTTTTAAAAAGGGCGCCAGGTATTTTTTTTAAAGGAATGGAAATACCAAACCAACTAATAAAATAAAACAAAAGTATTAAATTCCCTAATTGGGATTTTAAAAATTTATTTAAACAAATTGTCTAGGAAACCTTTACGGGTATAGGTATAAAACCTAGAATCTTTTCGAATCACAAATAAAACAAAGTGTACAAGTTAATATAAAATGGCGGAGGGCCAATTTTATATCGAAAGTTAAAATAACTTTACAACAAGATGAAAATTATACAATTAAAATTTCTGTGCCACAAAATACACAAAAATGAAAATGACTTCCGGATAGTCTCCGAAAATTCAACGTTGAGAACTAAAAGGACGCGCGTCTCGCAATGCCGAGAAAACAAAGTACGGAAGCGAAGGCCTACACGAATTAAATTTTTGCCAATTGGCAACCAAAATAAATTACACGCAAAATTAAAAATAACAATATTAAATAAAACCTGGTACTTATCTGTACACTACCGAATCCTTCCTCCGATAATTCTTTCCGAATTGTATTCTGTCCTGCACAAAAGTTTTCCTTTAAGTTTCACCACTCAACAAAGATCAAAAAAAAAAAAACACAGGCAAAACAACTATTTGCCAACTACCAATTTCTCTAAAAATTAATTTAATAATTCACACGAAGTCGCAATAGTTTTTCGTTTTTCCAAAATTCCAACTTAGATTCTTGAAAGTCTTCCAAGAAGTGCCTTCATGGCGGACTTCATCTCGAACATCATCACTAACCATATTGTCGTCTCTTTCGGTATCACTTGGTGGTGGTATTCAACTATGGTGTATTCACTAAATCCCACACATTGGTAGAGGACTTCACCGTTGTTGAACCCAAGCCACGATCCGCTCAGAGACGACATGGTTAAATGGACGAGTTCAGTCCCTTACCGTCAATTCCATTAAATGAATAGTAAAACGAAAAACTATTCACCACACGATAAAGTTCCCTGTCCCATTCCGACCCAGACTCAATAAATTAAAAGAAAAACTGTTATGTCAGACAGGTATTAACCATTTTTATAAACAAAATGGTGAAAAAGGATTCGACGGCTCGCGACAAAATTTAAATACTAAGGACTCGTAGACCTTCGCGCAGATTTTAAGGGAAAGGAAACACCAAGCAAAATCATTTTCATTTTGTGTTGAAGACACTTAGGATTCAAAATAAAATCAACATTTCGACGCCTGGGCACGCCAGTTTCCAATATAGTTTTAAATAAAAATTAATGTCGCTAGCATATCGCTCAGTGTGTTCTTGTGTGGACTGTCCGACTCACACGCAATGAATTTAAAATGACTTTCCGTCGAAATTCTTGTTAAAGTTGATTATAAAAGTTAAAACGATGATTTTATAAGTGCAAACCTCCTGGTTTACACAACGCAGCTTTTGACGACGTGAAGCTGAAATTATAATGCTTTTCCAAAGTACTTAAGAGCAAGGCATCTGGCTGATGGACCAGTCTCTTTAAACTTGCAAGCATTTTGGAGCAGCAGCAAAAAGAAAAATGAATTAGAATTAATGTGTGGTAAGGAATAGGTTGGAGAAACTTGTTGCGGTAAATTTTACCGTAACAAATCCCACCCTTACCTCCCAGGAAATGTGCTTACATTTCGAAGAACTGTAAACCATTTCCTAAGGCTTACCTGATGAAAATGAAACGAAAATGATTTTCCATCAGAAAAAACAAACAAAAATAAAAAAAACAAACTACTTTAACAAAACTAATTTTCGTCGGATGCATCGGTAAACGGTTTCAAATCTTTAACATGCCATGTTCCGCGTTCTTTACCATTATTATCTTCTAAGACGTATGTCCAAGGTGACACACGCTTCTTAACAATAAACGGACCGACAAACTTCGGTGCTAATTTGGCTGCATAATAATTCGCGGCATCCGACAACGAAAAATTTCTTCGCCAAACAATCTCGCCGGAATGATATTGAATATCACGCCGCCTAAGATTGTAGGCTTTAGCAGACCTCTGAGATGCTGCTTGCAATTTTTTTCTTATATCTAACCTAAGTTCGCGAAAACGTCTCTCGATCTCAAGTGGATCTTGATTGTTTTCCGAACTCTCCTCTACCGATGGTGCTTCGTGACCCGAAGTTACCATTTCTCTGCCAAAATTGGCATAATAAGGCGAAACACCTAAAACGTCATGTTGTGACGTGCGGATAGCGCACGCCACCTTAGAAAGTTGTGAATCCCATATACGATGGTTTTCAGCGACGTAAGCCCGCAACGTCGTCTTAAGGATCTGATTGATCCTTTCCGCAGGATTCGCCTGCGGATGATAATGGGCTGTAAATTTTAATTGTGACCCGTACGCCTGGCAAAGCGTTTTCAGTTCTTTAGACCGGAACTGGGGACCGTTGTCACATACGATCACCTTAGGGATGCCAAATAAAAGAAAAACGTTATCTTCTAACTCTCTAATAACTGCCTTTGCAGTAGCCGACCTCAAAGCGAAAAGTAACGGAAACTTGGTAAAGTAATCCACTACCGTCAAAATATAAATAAAACCCCTACTCGATTTTGGAAGCGGACCTACGAGATCTATACAGATCATTTCCCACGGTGACCTAATCCCAACCCTTTCTGTCATCAACCCAGCTGGTTTCTCATTCACCGGCTTCACCTGTTGGCAAACTCTACAACGTCTAACATATTTAGTTATATCGCCTCTCATCTTAGGCCAATAGAACTTTGCCCCAATCCTGGCAAAAGTTTTTCTAACACCCATGTGACCTGCTAAAGGGCCATCATGGTACTCACGTAAAATATCTAATCTTTCTGATTTACCTAACACTCTTTTCCATTCTTGGTTGTACTCATGCACCACAACATGTTTTGCCTTCACCAGTTTAAACAATTTACATTGTTCAACTCTCCAGGCTGGAAAAGCTAAAGGATTCGAATTCACAGAAGAAATCATTTTTGTCACCCAAGGGTCCAAATCCTCGTCTGAGATACCAGCTAACCGCGGTACCCCCCGAGAGAGCATGTCAGGTATTACATGATCTTTGCCCCTACGATGAATGATTTCAAATTCGAATTGCTGCAGTCTGACTGCCCATCGAGCTAACCTGCCTTGTGGATCTTTAAGATTATTTAACCATACCAAGGAATAGTGATCAGTCACGACCGTAAATCGAATGCCTTCGAGGTACGGACGCAACTTCTCAATAGCCCACAGTACAGCTAAACATTCTTTTTCAGTAGTGCTATAATTTCTTTCACTTCTATTAAGTGACCTACTAAGGTAACAGACAACCTTTTCTCCCTCATCAAAGTTCTGTGAAAGAACTGCACCGATACCGTAATCTGAAGCGTCTGTTTGCACGACAAATGGTCGCTTAAAATCTGGGCATGTAAGTATTGGTGCTGTCACCAAACACTCCTTTGCCTTTCTAAAACTATTCTCACATTCTTCATTCCAAATAAACTTTCTACTTTTCTTCAATAAATCTGTCAATGGTCTAAGTAACTCTGCGAAATTCGGTACGAAACGACGGTACCATGAAACTGTGCCTATAAAACTTCTAACTTCTTTAACATTCCTCGGTGCTGGAATCCTAACCATGCCTTCCACTTTTTCTGGGTCTACATGAAGCCCGTTTCGATCCACTATATAACCTAAAAACTTCAGCGATGGCATGCAAAAATTGCACTTCTCTTTACTGACTTTCAGGCCTGCTTCACTCAACCTTTTCATCACCTCATTCAGAATTTCTAGATGTTGTTCGAAATTTTCTGTAATGATGATGATGTCGTCTAAATAGACGAATACGAATGGCTCCAGGTCGGCACCCAAAACTGTGTCGATAAACCTCTGCCAAGTCGCAGGTGAGTTATGAAGACCGAAAGGCATTCTCCGAAATTGGAAAAGTCCCCTTCCAGGTACTGTAAATGCAGTAAAAGGTTTTGATTCCTCCTCCATAGGAATCTGCCAATACGCGGATTTGATGTCTAACGAAGACAAGAACCTCGCACCACGAAGTCTGTCTAAAATTGAACTAATATACGGAAGTGGATAGGCATCTCTATCTGTGTTTTTATTTAGCTTCCTATAGTCTACGCAGAATCTAAAGGAGCCATCTTTCTTTTTAACTAATAGTATTGGAGATGACCACGCGCTAGTCGATCTCTCAACAACTCCTGCATCTAACATTTCATTCAATTCTCTATCTATATGTACCTGCATCGCTGGAGAAACCGGATAATACCTTTGTTTTATCGGTTCCGCCGACGTTCTAATTTTGTGTGCCACCATAGTGGTACACCCTAAGCCCTCTGGCATCTTTCTGAAAGATTCTTCTACTAATTTTTCTAGTTTTTGAATTTCACTAACACTCAACTCTGATCGTTCAGTAATTGAACAAATCGAAACCATCCTATCCTGGTCCGAAAAATTCCACATACGTGATCGCAAATCCGGGACGATACCCGACAGTGCCCAAAAATCTGCACCAAGGATCATCGTATGTGGCAGAGTTGGTATGACCAGACAGTCAATCAACACTGCCTTATTTTCTACTACTATGGGTAAAGAAAGGGTCCCTAAAACTGCTACACCTGCTCCATCCGCTAAACGAACGAAAGGAACAGTATTTTTTTTTAAAGAAAGCCCTAACTCCTGCAAAATCTTCCATCCGTCCCTACCTATTATGGTTCTAGATGCTCCTGAATCTAAAAGACCTAAAAATCTAGTACCATAGATACTAACTGTTAAAAAAGGCCTACTATCCCTACCGTTTGCCTCCAAGGTGAAATCTAAATGAATAACATTAGCCAGCTGGTTGCCAGCAGGCAACCTGACTAACGTCTGCGGTACTCTCGCCCTGCTGGTGCAAGGGACCGATGTTCGTTTCCCGAACATCTACGACAGTTTTGTCTGCTGACCCCTTCAGCACCACAACCGTAACAACGCCTAGGAGCAGAACACCTATTTGCATAATGGCCTGACCCATTGCAATTAAAACATCTAACTTGCCTCTGAGGATTCAAGGATGGGGCCTGACGAACAGTTTGGTTGCTTTCCGCAACAACTGAAACTGTTGGAGTTTCAACGCCTACATAAGCTAGATCCGGTTCTAGCAAATTCCTATTCGACCTAACACTAGGAGGTGGAACATAAGATTCCACGTTTGCCCCAACTGCTTCTAAATTGCGCCCTAATGCTACCAAATCAGAAACGCATTTTGGTCTAGCCAAACCGAGTTGCGTTTGATAGAAAGGTGTCAAGTTTCTTTGGATCATTGACAACTTCCTATCTTCTGATATTTGTTCGGTAAGCCTACCAAACAAATTTTGCATTGTCGCCACATAGACGCCGATGGATTCATCTTTGCCTTGTGTGCGACGCCTAATTTCATCGAGGAGTGAATCATTGTAATTCGGTGGCAAAAACTCCAGCTTCAACTCGCTAACAAGTTCTTGCCACGAATTTACAGAAATTCTAACGGCCCTATACCAAATTAATGCTTTTCCAACAAATAAATCAACACACCCCCTAAAAAGTTGGGATTCAGTCACGCCTCTGGCTTGACGAATCTCTTCAACTCGTTCTAAAAATGCATTCAATGATGCACCCAAACGTTCACCCGTGAATTTCACATCCCATTTGGATAAATTTTCAAATCTATCAGTGTTTACAAAAACACGTTCTACAATCGGGCTATCCCGCCTATAACTATCCCTATTTTCACTGACTAACGCAGCTGCCTCTCCTAAACCTGTCGATGTACTGGCAGAAGTATGCATCGACTTACTACTAACCGGTTCAGCCGTCCGCTGAACAAGAACTTCCGAGCGCTTTTTTAATTCGACGTTCGTATTATTTTCTTCTACCTGATCCTCAACTTCAGCTTCTTCGTCCCCTTCTAAATCAGCCATCGCTATGACTAATTTATTTTTTAAAACCTGCTTCATTTTCTCATCCGAATCACTTTCTGGAACCGACCTATCCATTCTTCTTAGCCCCCATTCAATCTTTGTAACTATCTTAATATATTCTGTTGAGGATTTTAATCTAGGTGGATTTTCTAACAATTTTTCTAATTCTGCTAACTTCTTCTCAACCGCTAACCGATCCTCTTCAAAAGAGAATGGGTAAGCGGGAGGCACATATGAATTTCTACGTTCTAAAATCCTAGCTCCCCTAAGCGATTTACGCATTTCATCCACTGTCCCTACTTCTAAGCCCCTAATCTGTACTTCGTACACTAACTCCTCTTGAGATAATCTATTAATCTCCATTTTCAAACAAGGTAACAAGAAACAAAATAAAATAGCACGAAATATACACTAATAAAGAGAAAAAACACTATTAAAAAAAATAAAATATGATTTAACAGTTCCTATTAAAACACTAAAACAATTCTAGAAATTAATAAAAATGAAATAAAAATAATTTAAAAAAAGTATCAAAAAAAACTATTAATAAAAGTATTTAAAAAAAATACTTACTAAAATAAACTATTATAGAAAATTGGCAACCCTGTAATTAGAATAATATTAATTTTCAAAACAAACTATTTGCAAAAAGTGGCAACACTGTAACCAGGAAATAATATTCTCCACTCTCAAACTTCGCTACTCTCAAAAATCAATATACTTTCTACGGCCAGAAAGAGACCGCACTATACATACAAAAATAAATTAAGTGAAATTTGTCAACATGAAAAATAAAAAATGCCAGAAAAGGAAAAAAAGAATTAAATAAGCCAAATAAATAAAATGTATGAAAACAAATTCCAAGTAAAAAAAAGCAAGAAAAATAATAGAAAAGAAGAATAAAACACCTTACTCACAGTTTTATATGAATTTTCTTACAGAAATCTCCTTTTAAATTGCTCCAGATTCTTCAACAAAAACTATCCGTTTTGTTACATAAATTATGCAACTACGCCACTCAATATAATTTAACCTGTGGGATAAAAAAAACAACACCAAGTAACTTATTTTTATTTAAAAAAAAATAATAAAAGACACTTCCCTAAATGATAAACACAATGAACAGCAAAATTCTTCCTCACAAATAGATAAAAAATAAAAAAACACTTGTACACAATGTATGTACCTAGGTAGGTAGGTAATTTTTTTATTTTACAAAGATGCCCCACGTTCGGACGTCAATTTGTTACACTTTTAATCGCGCCCGAATATTATTATTATAATTAATAACTTAACACGATGAGATTACCGAATCTCAAATAACTCGAACTAAAACAAATAAAAGAAACAAATAAAATCAATTAAATTTAATCTGCGCTACCGTGCGCACGCGAGAAAAACAAATCGGACTTTTTGACAACTGTCAAAGCTAAGTGGGTGGGAGTGGGCGATAAAAAAAAGTGTAACTATGCAGCCTGTTGAATGCTGCCAATCACCGGCTGCTCAGCTGGGCTGAGTTCGCGAATTAAAAAAAAGAAGTATATAAAAAAAGCGTTCGACTAATTCTTAAAGAATTAATCGAATAAAAAAAGAATGTAAAAATAAATGCCTACAGGGACGTAGGTACTTACTTTAAAAAGGGCGCCAGGTATTTTTTTTAAAGGAATGGAAATACCAAACCAACTAATAAAATAAAACAAAAGTATTAAATTCCCTAATTGGGATTTTAAAAATTTATTTAAACAAATTGTCTAGGAAACCTTTACGGGTATAGGTATAAAACCTAGAATCTTTTCGAATCACAAATAAAACAAAGTGTACAAGTTAATATAAAATGGCGGAGGGCCAATTTTATATCGAAAGTTAAAATAACTTTACAACAAGATGAAAATTATACAATTAAAATTTCTGTGCCACAAAATACACAAAAATGAAAATGACTTCCGGATAGTCTCCGAAAATTCAACGTTGAGAACTAAAAGGACGCGCGTCTCGCAATGCCGAGAAAACAAAGTACGGAAGCGAAGGCCTACACGAATTAAATTTTTGCCAATTGGCAACCAAAATAAATTACACGCAAAATTAAAAATAACAATATTAAATAAAACCTGGTACTTATCTGTACACTACCGAATCCTTCCTCCGATAATTCTTTCCGAATTGTATTCTGTCCTGCACAAAAGTTTTCCTTTAAGTTTCACCACTCAACAAAGATCAAAAAAAAAAAAACACAGGCAAAACAACTATTTGCCAACTACCAATTTCTCTAAAAATTAATTTAATAATTCACACGAAGTCGCAATAGTTTTTCGTTTTTCCAAAATTCCAACTTAGATTCTTGAAAGTCTTCCAAGAAGTGCCTTCATGGCGGACTTCATCTCGAACATCATCACTAACCATATTGTCGTCTCTTTCGGTATCACTTGGTGGTGGTATTCAACTATGGTGTATTCACTAAATCCCACACATTGGTAGAGGACTTCACCGTTGTTGAACCCAAGCCACGATCCGCTCAGAGACGACATGGTTAAATGGACGAGTTCAGTCCCTTACCGTCAATTCCATTAAATGAATAGTAAAACGAAAAACTATTCACCACACGATAAAGTTCCCTGTCCCATTCCGACCCAGACTCAATAAATTAAAAGAAAAACTGTTATGTCAGACAGGTATTAACCATTTTTATAAACAAAATGGTGAAAAAGGATTCGACGGCTCGCGACAAAATTTAAATACTAAGGACTCGTAGACCTTCGCGCAGATTTTAAGGGAAAGGAAACACCAAGCAAAATCATTTTCATTTTGTGTTGAAGACACTTAGGATTCAAAATAAAATCAACATTTCGACGCCTGGGCACGCCAGTTTCCAATATAGTTTTAAATAAAAATTAATGTCGCTAGCATATCGCTCAGTGTGTTCTTGTGTGGACTGTCCGACTCACACGCAATGAATTTAAAATGACTTTCCGTCGAAATTCTTGTTAAAGTTGATTATAAAAGTTAAAACGATGATTTTATAAGTGCAAACCTCCTGGTTTACACAACGCAGCTTTTGACGACGTGAAGCTGAAATTATAATGCTTTTCCAAAGTACTTGAGAGCAAGGCATCTGGCTGATGGACCAGTCTCTTTAAACTTGCAAGCATTTTGGAGCAGCAGCAAAAAGAAAAATGAATTAGAATTAATGTGTGGTAAGGAATAGGTTGGAGAAACTTGTTGCGGTAAATTTTACCGTAACAGACTGGACGATATCTAAAACTATCTGTTCAGGAAAAAGACTTGATTGGGCAATTAGCACCTTTCAACCTTTTAAGTCACCGGGAGTAGACGGGATCTTTCCAGCCCTACTACAAAATGGGAAAGAATTAATCATGCCATATCTAATCAGCATGCTTCGAAGCAGCATAGCACTTGGGTACATACCAAGTCTATGGAGAAGAGCAAAAGTTATCTTCATCCCTAAAACAGGAAAAAAAGATACTACATATCCTAAGTCTTTCAGGCCAATAAGCTTAACATCTTTCATTCTGAAGACACTGGAAAAGGTAATTGATAACTTCATAAGATCAGAAGTATTAACGATTTTGCCACTGAATCATAGACAACATGCTTATAGAGCAGGCAGATCAACTGAGACTACCCTATAAGAACTCACCAATACCATAAAAGGAGCTTTAGAATCAAAAGAAACGGCAATATGTGCCTTCCTTAATATAGAAGGTGCCTTTGATAAAACCTCTCATGATGCCGTAAAAAATGCTCTCATGAAAAAGAATGTACCCAATACTATAACACGATGGATTGGTGAGATGCTATGTACAAGAACGGCAGAAGCACATGCCGGGTCAAGCACCCAGAAAATAATCACGACAAGAGGTTGTCCTCAGGGAGGGGTATTGTCACCCTTGCTGTGGAGTCTTGTTGTAGATGAGTTGCTAGAATGCCTAACTACTAATGGCATACGATGTATAGGCCTTGCCGATGACATTGTTTTAATAGCCTATGGGAAATTTGAGGAAACTCTCTATGACATAATTCAAAGAGGGTTGTCAATGCCAAGAAAATGGTGCATATCAGTGGGCTTGAATATAAACAAACCAAAAACCACAATAATACCATTTACGTATAAAAGACTTCTTAAGCATATAAAACCTATCAGCTTAGATAATGAAGTAATAGAATTGAAGAAGGAAGTCAAATATCTAGGCATTACACTAGACAGCAAACTCAATTTCAACAAACACTTAGAGATTACTGTCGGAAAAGCCACAAAAGCCCTTATGATATGCAAGAGACTTGCAGGTAAATCATGGGGGTGCAAACCAAACATCCTTAGAAAAATGTATACAATGATGGTCAGATCACTTATGGTGCGGTTGTGTGGCACAAAAGAACCGAACTTGAAAAGACTAAGAAAACACTAGAAAAAGTGCAGAGGCTCGCTTGCTTATGTATAACTGGAGCAATGAGAACATGCCCAACAGCAGCAATGGAGGTCATTCTTGACCTGACACCATTAAACATGGCAATTGAAAGTTCTGCAAAGGGGGCAATCATACGTTTCGCAAAAGAGAGAACTGGTGTATGTAAGTGTATAGGATTGAAGGATTTAACTTCACTATCCAAATATGCACCCCTACTTGACATTCCTAGAGACAACATGATTAAGAAATACAACTTCGAGAAAACTTCGAACTGAGTTAAGCAATAAAAAAGAATGGGTAGGAGAAAATGAGAACCACCTTTTAAATACTAAAGCCATCAAATGGTACACTGATGGATCAAATACTGCCGAAGGGACTGGCGCAGGGATTTTTGGGCCAAGAACCAAATGCTCTGTACCAATGGGTAAGTCCTCTAGCATATTCCAAGCGGAAGTAAACGCAATTAGAATATATGCGCAGATAAACATTGAAAGGAACTACCGGAACCAGAATATAGCCATAATGTCAGACAGCCAAGCTGCACTCAAAGCACTAAATTCCTGCGTAATTAGCTCGAAGCTGGTTTGGGAGAGTGTAAACGAACTCAACAAATTATGCAAAAACAACACTGTAACATTATACTGGGTCCCAGGACATGTTGGAGTTGAGGGAAATGAGAAAGCTGATGTTTTGGCTAAGGCAGGGGCAGTGGCACCCATGATTGGGCCGGAACCCTATTACGCGATAGGTGGAAATGTGATAAAAAATCAAATCAAAGCGGAAGAGGAGGCAAAAAGATCCAAAAACTGGAAAGAACTTCCTAAACTGAGAGAAGCCAAAATGCTTCTTGGGAACTATAACCAAAAACGATATAAAGCTTGTATAAACCTGAGTAGAAACAAACTTAGAATCTTAACGGTTTTCCTCAGTGGTCACTGCAAACTTAAAAGACACCTTAACATCCTAGGTATATCCAGTAGTGCAACCTGCAGATTCTGCGATGACCAAGAAGAAACGCCAAATCACCTTCTAGGAAAGTGTGGGGCGATAATGCACAAAAGAATAAAACATCTGGGAAGTTACCAGCCATCCAGCGGTCAGTTATCAGACGAATAGGGGGAATAACATGTAGCATACGAAAACATGCACGTGCCGTAACTATTCGGGACTGATGGAAGTGTGATCATAGCCTCTTCGCGGCGGCGCGGCCGCTAGTAACAAGCCTTTTAAAAAAAACAGGGAATGGTGTTTTACAGAAGAAAGAATATGACGTATACTACAGCTGTCATACAAAACACCATGTGTTTGGGGTAGGCTTCCTAGTCAGCGAAAAAATGAAGTCTGACATCATCGGCTTTAACGCTATAAGCGAAAGGCTATGCACCCTTCGCGTGCGAGGCAAATTTACGAACATCATTAACGTTCACGGACCTACGGAGGGGTCCTCAGACGAAGAAAAAGAGACTTACTACGAACAAGTCGAGAGGACCCTCAATGCCTGTCCAAGGTATGACGTAAAAATCATCCTTGGGGATTTGAACGCAAAAATAGGTCGGGAGCCGGTATTCAGGCATTACGCAGGCACCCATAGTTTGCATGAGAACACTAATGACAATGGACTTCGAGTCTTAGAATTGGCAGCAACGAAAAACATGGTCGTTGCGAGTACCAGGTTCCCGCGAAAAGATATCTACAAAGCCACCTGGGTATCACCCGATGGAGTCACTCGTAACCAAATAGACCACGTGTTGATAGACCGTCGCCACTACTCGAACTTGATGACGGTATGAACGTACAGAGGCGCCAATATCGACTCGGATCACTATCTTGTTGGTATGGTCTTCCGAGGGCGGATTGCCTTGCGAAGACGTATTGCATCCGCCGATCAGGTTCGAATCAACACGGCCACCCTGCGCAATGAAAATGCCAGTAACACCTTTGGTAATGCGTTAGGACTCGCCCTAGAATCACTTGATTTAGGGAGAGTAAGTCCTGGAGCCAGTATGCTGGGCGTAGATGAGAAGTGGACACGCCTTAAGAATACTGTCATTAGTACTGCCAACTCCATCTTAGCTAGCGACTGAACGTAAGAATGTTGCGTACCGAGCAATGCAACAATCTCATAGAACGTGGGCACGCGAAGAAGAATATAAAGAGCTCAGAAGAACTGAAAAACGGCTTCACAGACAGAAAAAATCAGCCTGCTAGAAGAACTTAATCTGTGAAATAGAAAAAAGCCGAGAGCGAGGTCCGCACCAGGCGCGGAAGTTCTACCAATCCGTCCGAAACATGACGCAGTACACACCACGCTGCACATACTGCAAGGACGGAGAGGGAAATCTGATCACCGATCCACAAAGCATACTGGAGTGATGGGAAGTGTACTTTAATGAATTGCTAAATGGTCAACTCACTGCAGAAGTGGAGGCTCCACTGCTTCAAGACGAATACCCTATGTTGCCGTCACCAAGCATAGAAGAGGTTGAGAAGGCTATAGACCGGCTAAAGAAAAACAAAGCCCCGGGAGCTGATGGTATACCAGCCGAATTATTTTAACACGGTGAGCCAGCTCTACGTCAGGCAATTCATGATATTATAGTGCACGTGTGGGAGCATGAAGAAATGCACAGAAGACTGGCGAAAAGGTATAATATGCCCCATACATAAGAAAGGAGATGTCACAACGTGCAGCAACTATAGAGGTATCACGTTGTTGAGTACCGCCTATAAGATACTCTCCTCTATCCTACAAGACCGGATAACCCCATACGCTAAAACCATCATCGGACAATATCAGTGTGGTTTCATTCCAGGCAAATCAACAACTGATCAGATCTTTACCCTTAGGCAGGCGATGGAAAAATGTCTAGAATTTAACATCCCAACATACCACCTGTTTATAGACTTTAAGGCCGCCTATGATAGCATAGCCAGGGTAGAACTTTACAAAGCCATGAGAGAATTCGGCATCCCAAATAAATTGACACGACTATGTAGGTTGACCATGACCAACGTGACAAGCCAAGTAAAAATAGCCGGATTGCTATCCAGACCAATCAACATCTTTAATGGACTCCGACAAGGGGATGGTTTGGCCTGCCTCCTCTTCAACCTGGCGTTGGAGAAAGCAATCCGTGACTCTGGCACGGCAACAAGAGGGACCATCGTCAACAGGTCCAGCCAGATACTGGCTTACGCAGACGACATCGACATCATCGGAAGAACCGAGCAAGCTGTACACGATTCCTTCATCCAGATCGAGCAGGCGGCACAAAATCTGGGGCTGCACATTAGTGAAGGTAAAACAAAGTACATGGTGGCTTCGAATGTGAGAGGAACAGTTGGTCAAACAATCAAGGTAGCGGAGCACGAATTTGAAGTGGTGCAATCCTTGAAATACCTTGGGTCAATAGTAGCAGCCGATAACAATATAGAAGAAGAAATACGCGGGCGGCTTCTCAAATCCAACAGAGCCTACTACAGTCTGTCAAAGCTCTTCAAATCCAGAAATCTCACCATAACTTCAAAACTACTGCTGTACAGGACCATGGTCCTGCCAGTACTAACATATGGATCCAAGACTTGGGTGCTTAGCAAAAGGTACTCTGACCTCTTAGCCGCGTTCGAGAGAAAAGTCTTAAGGAGAATTGTTGGCCCCATATGTGAGGAAGGACGATTCCGGAGACGGTACAATCATGAATTGTACGCAATCTACCTTGAAGCAGATATCGTGACAAAAAAAAAATGGTAAAGAGTTACTCCTGCCAGGAAAAGCAGCTTCCTAGTTGCAATTGTGTGCTGCTCATCTACTTGCAAAACTTTGGAGAAAAGCGGAAAATATTTTTAGTGATTCACATTCTCAAATTTACTTTTGGATCGATTCATCAATCGTCTTTCATTGGGTTTCTACACACTCGTTAAGGCTTAGTACCTTCGTTGGAAATAGAGTAGTGAAAAAACAGGAGTATACCAAGAATGTACATTGGAAGCACGTTCCTACCATGCAAAATCCAACGGACATTGTCTCATGAAGTTGTACGGTGAGCGAACTCAAAACTTCGATATAGTTCGAAGGACCCAGCTTTTTATTCAAGGAAGAGGCCGGGTGGCCTTCTTTAGTCGAGATTCAATTTTCTCCAGGGCAGCTTATGTTGGAAAAGAAGGAAAACGGTTCTGAGTTGGATATATGCTGAGGTTCAGAAAAAAGGGAGACCAAACACATAAAGTTTCTGAAACAAACGGTTTAGATGCATCACATAGGTTTTGTTGTTCAAAACTATTCGTTTACGGTCGCAATTTCATTTATTGTTCACAATCAGCCGTTGAAGTGATTGACTGCATCACGTCCATTTTTGTTGGCCTATCTACACCCACTATACAATAAGAGGCAAAGTTCCTTATAAATCATATGTGGGTGTTTTTGTTTGTTTTTCGTCGAAAACTGTACACTTAGAAGCCGTGTCAGGTGTGTCAGCTGATGTGTTAATTGCTGCGTTGAAGCGAATGATAGGTCGTCGAGGTCTTCCTAAAAACTTACATTGCGATAATGCAACTAATTTTGTTGGTGCGCAATCAAAACTTGCTGAATTGATTAAAATGATAGCGGTGCTAAGCTCGCATTTGAAAAGTTGACGACAGCGCTAGCTGAAGTCGAAGCCATGATGAATTCCAGGCCAATCACACCGATGTCGTCAGATCCCAATGATGTTGAAGCTCTTAAACAAGCCCACTTTCTTATAAGGTCATCCCTGAAAGCAATACCAGAGCTTGCTGATGAGGTCGAAATTATCAGCTACATACATCGATGGCGACTTATCGATGCCGTCAAGACGCATTTCTGTAATCGATGGTCGAAGGAATATATTCAAGAGCTCCAAGCTCGCACCAAATGGACATCCTCTAGCCCAAACAATAGTGGTGGTAGTCTAGTTATCATTCATGAAGACAACATGTCACCATAAAAATGGATCCTGGGTCGGATAGAAAAAGTCATCGAAGGAGAAGACGGAAAGTTCAGAAAGGCTGACGTGAAGACTACTCGAGGTATCCTTAGACGTCTTTTTCGAAAAATAACAGCGGTTCCATAATGTAATGCGTAATTTAAAGCTGTATAAATTAATTAACCGTTGAAGATTAAAGTATATAAACCTAAGAAAAAGCTTTAAATAAAAAAGTACAATCTAAACCACCATTGCACAGTGGTCCCACTCTCTAATAAAGGCGCCCAAAATTACTTGCTCACTTGATAATATCTTCAAACGATTGGTTCTAACTTGTATAGTAGGTAGGTATATTATTAAACGGAAGCTTAGCCAACAAAAGTTAATGCCATCTTGTGAAAATTGTAACTTAGATTTAAAACACTAAATAAAATTCGAATAAAATGCGCTTTTCAATTACAGCCCAATTTGTTAATAACCGTTAACACTAAGTATCTGAAGAGCATTTATATAACGAATGCTTTGAAATACGACGTGTAGACAATGTGTAAAATTAAAAACTTAAAATTATGAACAAATGTCGGAATTCAATGAAACCTTAGGATGTTGTTCAGTGATGGATTAATAAACATTTACTCATGTTTGGAACCCTCAATAACTTGTTTTTCCTTACGTTCTAGAGCAAAAGTATTCCTTACTTTTTATAGAACGTTAAATTTCCAACAATTTTGAGTATTCAAAAATGTTTGTATGACAAATCGATACAGAGATATGGGGCTTCGAAGAAAATTATTTTTGCAAAATTTTAATATCCTTTTCTGAAATTGACATACAAACATGTTTGAATATTAAATATTGTTGGAAATTTAACGTTCTACAGAAAAAATCGGAATGTTTCTGCTGCAGCACGTAAGAAAAAATAGTTACTGAGAAAGCAATTCCTCCCCCCTCCTTTTTTCGCAAGAATCCTCGAAGTCCCAAAATTGAGAAAATGTTTATTAACCATCCCCGAACAACATCCTAAAGTGTCATTAATTTATGATCTTTTTTCTATGTGAATTTACATGTCGAATGTACTATATTGAGCAAGTAAAAAATAGGACTTTAGATCGCTTAGAGATCAATTGAAAGAGAATCCGCAAGTTTCCGCAGCTGCTTTAACTTGCATGAAAAAGAACAAAAATATACCTTTCTTGCAATACCTAACTTAATTGGGGCGTAACAGTTAAAAGTTTAAAATAATATGCCAAAAGCAATTTTATTTTAATTTTGTTGAAACCCAATTTATGAACGCCAGCATGCTTTTATTCAACCAGAATTTGGCTCACAAAAAATATATAATGGACGCCTTACATTCTACTAATATCTTCTTTACAAAACAAAAATCCATCAAATATGCAAATGCAAAAAAGTAAATAAATTATGATTAATGATGATAATCTGATGGTATAGACTAAAGTTACTTTTTGCATTCGTTATTAGTATGGGATGTCCTAAGTTAATTTAACTGGTTTTCATTAAAAACCGTTACAATATTTATTTTTGATTTTGGCTTACGGTGGAACCGCTGTGCATTGGTGCAACAACTCAGTCGTTTTTATTATGTCGGAACAAATTTCTCATTAGTTTTTGTTTGGTTTGGATCACATGGTTGAAATAGTGGTAAATTCATTAGTTGGAAAAATCCAAGTTTAGTTCGCAAGTTAACGCGAAAATTTGAAGCAACCAGATCGTTCTACGAGACAGTAGGGGTTTTAAGTTGCACGGTAAAAACTGTTGTGTTTAGCCGTCCATTTTGGCGCCCATGTCGGTTTGGACAATTGAAAAATAAAAAGTGCATTTTCATTATTAATAAATTGGTTTAAACTATATACAAACAAGTGACAATCTATTAAAAGTGCACGAAATAAAAGACATTGACAATGTTGAAATTTTTCACAAAAACATTAAACGTGAATATCGGTATCGGTTACCGCGAGTCGCGAGTTCCAATCCAGGAGGACGAAAGATTCATCAACCCGTTGCAGAAACAGATTCCTCCAAGCAAAGTGGGAGATACGTACAAAATATCCCAGCCAGGTACGTCAGATACAAAAATTAATCGAAAGTGCGTTGATACCTACATGTATATTACATACCTACATGTACCTACATTACTTACCTACAAAGTCATGTAAAAATCATAAATTGAACCTTTAATTTGATCAAATCAAACATTCTACAAAAACGCAACTTCGACTAATTTAAAACAAATTAAAACTCTAAAAACTATATTTAAAACTAAAATCTAATCATTATATCAAATATAACATTAAAATATCTACCTTAACTTTATACAAATTATAATATATGTATCAACCTACATTATAAATCTTAACATCATTTTTCGCATTAAAATCAAAATTTTAAATAATCGTGCGCTGTGTTGTGTTTTCTCGAATACCTGCACAGAATTCACATTTAGTTAAATATTACGTTCCACAAAATCTAAAACATACATAAGCCAACTAATATAAGCCTGTATTAGAATCACTAAGCAGAGCTTGAATTTACCTAATACATAAATCACCTTTTGCACTGATCTCGCCGTTCCGTTTCGTTTATTTCAATTTGGTTAGTCGATGACACTTCTTATATGGTCACTCAACTTTGCTAAAAGTTCTATTTCAATTCTTTTACTGCATATGTCTACATTTCGCCTTAAGTTTCTTCGCTCATTTTCATTAGCTTTGGTATTTTCTTCGTCGTCGGGGGAGAGGGTGCTGCACTGATCATATGCAAGTGATAGAAAGCTTTCGCTTCAAATGTTCAAATATCATCTTTAGTATTATATTTTAGTATTATGATTGGAACATCACCATATCTTGCACATTCCTACATAACTACAATTTTATCGCTGCAATTGGATGACATGTAATCATTCCAAATTATTAATCTAACAACAATAATCGCTCCACCAGTATTCGAACTATTATTATTCGTCATAAAGGATTTGGATTCATCGTTGGATTATCATTTGAATTTATATACAATTTTGCAAAGACTTTGAACATTGTTCGACAAGTGTTGCTTTACCAGTTTGGGAACAAATTTATTTACCTATTCAAATATTTGTATTGGTATTTAAATATCAACTGCAATAACATCTATCATTGTTCATCTATTGGGGGTCGGTACAACTTTAGTCAATGACTAATATTTTAATATCGATTAGTACCTACATTTTATTGTTCATTAGTCAGGATGACGGAAAACAAAGTCACTCTTGAGGAATGGAAGCAACAGCGGTCGACAACTAAAGGAAGCATTACAAGATTAAAAAATTGTGTCGAAACAAGGTCAGATTTTCTTACTTCCACAGAATTAGACTGTCGATTGCGAATTCTCGAGGCATATTTTAAACAAATTTTGATTTATCAAATGCAAATCGATAGTTTGTGTCCTGATGATAACACTCGCTCCGAATTAGAGGATCTTTCTATTTCGGCAAAAACTAAAATCATGTCGTTTTTGGAAACGGGCATAAACGTTATTATGGTTGACGCTACAATGTCAACACCTGCACGGCAAGTAGTGAACCATTTGCTTTAAATTAAGCTACCTAGATTTAGTGGAAATTATGCAGAATATAAGAGTTTCATTCATTTATTCACAACATTGGTGGATAAAAATTCAAGTTTGTCAAAAACAGAAAAATTTAATCAATTGCTGTCTTGTTTAAGTGATCAAGCTCTGAGTACAGTGAAAACTTTACAAATAATAACAGAGTATAACTATCCAAAAGCAACAAAACGGCTTAAGCAACGTTATGACAACAATACAATGATCTTCTTACAATACATTTCGAGTTTATTTGAATTATCCAACAATCCAAAGGCTTCAGCAATTCATTTAAGAAGCTTGGTTGATAAAACTACTTTTTTATTTAACTCGCTACAATCGCTAGGTTGTCATGAAAATATTTGCAATGCTATTATAATTTATATCACCCTTTTAAAAGTGGATAGTGAAACAATGTCGAAAAGGGACGAGAGCATGGACTACAAGAAGCTTTCAACTTGGAAGGAATGCTAAGATGTTCTTAGCAAGTGTTGTCAATATTTAGAAGTTCAAGATAGGAAGCAGTTGCGGACGGAACCTATAAAAAAAAAGTACCTATCAAAACAAAGCTACCTGCCACCAAACATATTTGTCTTTTGTGTGAAGAGGGCAACCATTTTATAAGTCGATGTCCAAAATTCATTAAACTCTAAGTTATGGATCGCTATTCGCATATTAAAAAACTTAATATTTGTTTAAATTGTTTTGGAAAGGGGCATGGAGTATCTAACTGTCCATCAACATTTAAATGTAAACACTACAATTTCCCAAACCATATCCTGTTGCAAAGGCAACACCATTTTGAAAATAGCAGACGAAAGGGAGATGCACCGGTTTCTGCCATTTCTAATGCAGCATTGGGACAAGACTTTAGTCCAAGTGCTTATGTCATTTTAGCTACTGCACTTGTTTTAGTTCAGGATTCTTAAGGGGGATTTCAAATAGGACGAGTTCTCCTTGATTCTGGTTCGCAGGTCAATTTCATCAATGAAAGTTTTGCAAAATCCTTAAATCTGCAGAGGCAAAGAAAACAAATTGGTATTGTTGGTATAGGGGAAAATAAAACAAAAATCAATTTCCAAACTAAAACTACAATTAGTTCTCGATATAATACTTGTCGTTAGAATTTCTTATCGCTCCATCAATTTTCCGGATACCAGCCAGAGGCACAGTTAAGCATAAGGAGTTTGAATGTTCTTCAGGACATAGAGCTAGCTAACGAATACTTTTTTTAGCCATCAAGGATAGACATGCTGTTAGTTGCTGAAGCTTTCTTTGACTTGCTCAAGGTTGGTCACATCAAACTTGTACAAGAACTGCCTTCACTCCAAAAAACTTCGATAGGTTGGATTGTTTCGGGAAGATATAGAAATTTACCACCTTCTTCACCAATATCTTGTTGTCTTAGTCGGAATTATGATTTATGGAGCTGCTTGTTGAAATTATAAGAGGTTCAAGAACCTATTTTAAAGTGGACAGAGCAGCAAAAGGATTGTGAAAAACATTTTGTGGAAAACATTGAAGTTTTAGATAGCGGTCGTCTCATAGTTCAGTTGCCCTTCAAAGAAGATCCTAGTTGCTTGGGAAAGCCGTATGACATAGTTCTTAAACGACTTTTATCATTGGAAAGGAGACTTTCAAAAAATCCTTCTTTAAGAACTCAATACGCATCTTTTTTGAAAGAATACAATCCTTAGGCCACATGTCGTTTGTTTCAGAACCAAATTTAGATCAACCTCATTACTATTTGACACATCAGTGCGTAATTTGACCAGAAAGTGTGTCAACCAAGTTGCGAGTGGTTTTCGATGCATCTTGTTTCACATCATCCCTATTGTAATTCCTTTTGGTTGGACCACCAATTCAGAGCTATCTTCTTAGTATTTTTCTGCACTTTGCACAGCGGATATAGTCAAGATGTATCGTCAAGTGTTGATTCATCCTGATCATAGAAAATTTCAGTTGATTCTATGGAGAGACTGTGAACAAACACCAGTCAAGACATTTGGTACCTCGTCGGCGCCATTTTTAGCTTTTCGATGTCTTCAATATTTGGGAGACAAAAACAAAGACAAGTACAAATTGGGATCATGCACTCTTCAGGCCAATTATTTAGAAACTTTAAAAACCTAAAAGGAAGAAGTTGTCACTATTCTGAAGCCAGCCGGATTTGAGTTGTCCAAATGGAATAGCAATTGCACTGACGTCTTCAAAGAAGTTAACCCGCAGAGCAAAGAAATTAGCTTAAATGACTGCAATTTGACAAGCACCTTGGGAATAGTTTGGAATCCTGTAAATGATGAGTTCAACTTTAAATACAAATCAAATCGGATTTATTAAAAATTTACAAAAAGGACTATTTTATCGCTTTTGTCATCACTTTATCGGTGTCCAAACATACGCTAATACCTGAATGGAAAAGTTTCCAAGTACATGTATTCGCGGATGCATCTATGAACGCGTATGGATGTTGCATTGAATTAAGATCAATAGATTCACACGGATCAGTACGATGCAGACTTTTAGTCGGAAGGTAAAGAGTTGCTCCAGCCAGGAAAAGGCAGCTTCCTCGCTGCTGAGTGAGGCGAGTCAATCAAATGGATTTTACAGCTGCGTATCTTAATGGCGATCTTCAAGAAGAAATATTTATATAAAGTATGCAAACTTAATAAGGCACTGTATGGTGTAAAGCAGGCAGGTCGCGAATTGAACAACAAATTGCATACTTTAATTACAAAAATTGATTTTATTTGACTACAAAGAGATAACTGCACATACATTTTGAAGAAACAAGGTGAAAACAACATACTGTCAGTCTATGTATGTTGACGACATTTTAATTGCCTGTGCTTTTAATAAAACTCTGTGAGAATTAAACGACAGATCGATCGATTGACGTTTTAGACAAGGGTGCGATTGATTTCTTCCTGAAAATTGAAATCGAGCATAATCCAGGATAAAAATAAATGAGCCTTTCTCAAAAACAATTCATAATTGACCTGTTGGAAAAATATAACATGATGGAATCAAGGAAATGTAGTACTCCAATCGATTCAGGACTGAAGCTGAAAAAATGTGAAAGCTGTGAAAAATGTATAAAGATGGATGCAAAGTCGTACCAATGTTAGAAAAAAACAACTTTTTAAGCTTCCTATTATTAATTTATTTGAAATTTTTGTTAACTAAGAGTAATGATTTCAGTAAAAAAAAAAAAATTAATTGGGTCTTTAATGTATCTTTCTATATCTTCAAGACCGGATCTATCGCACAGTATTTGTAAGCTAGCACAGTTTTACTTGGATACCCATGCGGAACACTTGACAGCTGCAGAACATATCCTTAAATATTCAAGATACACAGTGCATTTATGCGTTTACCGAAAGACAGGAAAACCTCTGGAAGGAAATGCAGATGCAGATTGGGCTAATGATTCTGACGACAGGTGTTCATACACAGGGTTCGTTTTTAATATTGCTGGAGCGGCTGGCGATAGTTTGGAAAGTAGAACCCAGTGCCCTTAAGTATCACGGAAGCAGATTGCTTGGCCTT
This sequence comes from Baccha elongata, assembly GCA_951217065.1. Lineage (NCBI taxonomy): Eukaryota > Metazoa > Arthropoda > Insecta > Diptera > Syrphidae > Baccha > Baccha elongata. The sequence goes on from CATNUY010000101.1 coordinate 235,752, forward strand.
GTCTTCGGCAGCAGAAGAAATTTATTGGCTAGATTTGGACTACATAAAACTATAGAAGGACCAACTGTTATTTGCGGCGACAATATTAGTTCCCGCCAATTGGTAAGAAACCCGATGTTCCATACCAGGAGCAGACACATTGACATCAGAGCTCAATACGTTCGCCTTTCGAGAGGTATTTCAGAAGCTGCTGATTGATTTGAAATATGTTTCAACTGAGAAATCTCTGCCGACATATTGACAAAAAACTAACAAAAATGTAAACACACAAAATTATCACATATGTAAGGGTTGTCATGATTTTACAATATGAATGGTATAGAATTGAGAGAAGGTGTTGAAGTGTCTGGCAACCATACTTCACACATATTCTTAATTCAACTACACACTATCAAACATTCATTTATATATATAAAAAAATTAAAATATATCCGAGCCTATTTGTGCGCCCCAAAATAAACAAAAGCTTGACTTCTCATTCAATTAATAATAAAATTTATGATGGTTCATCGAATATACAAATGTTATCACAAGAAATCTTTTCAATACTTTTTTCCTCTGTAACTCTGTAACTTGTGCACGAGAAACAATGCCCAAGCATTCAATATAATAAAGATCTTGTGACAGCATTTGTATACACATAAGCATAAATAAATTTAAAAGCATCAACCCTTTTGTTGGGATTTCATCATCTAAAGACAAAGAAAATAAGATGGGAAATTTTTCGGGCTTATACTAAAAACACTTTTATAAATGGCGCAGTCGGTAGGATACCAATCAGATATATAATTTAAAATTATATGACATATCGTCGGCTAAAGATGCAAACCTCGCAAATTAACTTTTTACCAAAAAAGAGATTTTTGGAAATACATCATCTTGGCATAGTGATTGTGCGTATGTGAGTATGTTTGGTTGTATGTGGACTGACCTCAGCCCAAACGGTTTGACTGATTTAGTTAAAATTTCGTATCTAGCACTTTTTGCGATTCCCTAGAGGTGACATTCTTGTTTTAGATCAGCTATAACGGGTACCTGCCATATAACGGTTTTAGTTTCTCCAATTTTTTTCGAAAATGGCTCTAACGATTTTTATAAAACTTGAGGTGTATCGCGTAGCAATGAAAGGCAAAAGTAATTTAGTACTTAGCAAATATTTTATTAAGAAATCTTAACTTTATAAATTCTTGTAATGATTACTGAGCTGATGGTTCGTGGGCGAATGTTAAACAAGAAGTGTTCATCTTACAATTTCTAGTTTCTAAGTTAACAAAGGTATATAGTAACATTTCACATATGTATTTAATTTTGACGTTTGGGACTAGATGCGTTCCCAGTCATAGCAAATTTTCATCTTTAAGGGGTCGCCACACTTCTCCCCCGCTAAATGTTTACATTGAATAGTTGAATGAACAATTGTAATTTGTATACATAATTTAACTTTGGTACCGTCTACGAATCCGTACGGTTCGTCCTGACTTAGTTGTGGCAGGTGACTTATGACGTCCTGCATGAGTAGGATCCTTAGTTGGTGAATGCGTTACGTATTTTGTTGGTGATATAGCTGGTGTATCTACGTCCGGTGGTTGGTTTGGTCTAGCTGGTGGAGTATTTGATGTGGCTGGCGGTGTGGTCTTATCATTATATTGAAAAAAGGCTGTCTTTAAACGATCGATCGAGATTTTCGAGGTGCGATTCTGAAATTGAATTTAAAAGTATTTATTACTTTTTTCCAAAACTTGGAAAGGACCATCATAGGGCTGCTGCAAAGGTGGTTTAACGGAGTCATTGCGAATAAAAACATAGCTGGCGTCCTTCAGGCTCGGTTGTATGAAGGTTTTCGGATTGCAGTGTGCAGAAGCTGCAGTTGAAACTATTTTTGCTATGAAACGTTTCAAACTTTTAGCAAATTCTGTTTCGCATGAAATGTTTTCTTGCTTGCCGAAAAAGTCACATGGTAATCTTAAAGTTGTCCCATATAACATTTCAGCTGGTGTGGATCCAAAGTCCTCTTTGTATGTTGAACGAAGACCCAGATGGATGTTAGGCAATATTTCACACCAATTTTCTGTTTGATGACATCTTATAGCTGATTTAAGAGCACGGTGCCATCTCTCTATCATTCCGTTTGATTGGGGATGATATGGCGTTGTCTTGAGGTGTATGATGCCAAGAAGACGAGTAATTTCTCTGAAGATTGTACTCTCGAACTGTCTTCCGTGGTCGGTTGATATTCGCGAGGGAATTCCAAATCTGGATATCCATCCTGGAATTAAAGTCTTGGAGACGGTTTCAGCCGTTATGTCCAGTATCGGATATGCTTCAGGCCAGCGTGAAAATCTGTCGATGCAAGTCAGTAGGTAACGATTTCCTTCCGACGATGGCAATGGACCGACAATATCAACGTTGATGTGTTCGAAACGGTGAAGTGGCGGATCATATGATGTTAGCGGTGCTTTGTTATGCCGATTTTTTTTGCTTTTCTGGCAGGGAATGCAGCATCGCACGAATTCAGCTATCTCTTTTCGCATTCCTGGCCAAACATATCGTTCTCTTACAAGTCTTGACGTTGCCCTAGCTCCTGGGTGTGAGAGATTATGTAATATCTGCATAACGTTTCTTCGTAAAATTTTTGGTACAATTGGCCGAACCCTACTCTCGGAAATGTCACAATAAATTGGACATTTTGTTTCCTAAAGGCTGTGCAACTCCATTGACCGTTTGGTGCAAAACTGCTCCAACTGCGATGTCGGAAGCGTCCGTAGTGAGAGAAAGTGGAGCGTTTTTTTTTTTTTTTTTTTGCATTTTAATTCATTTTTTATTTTTCCATTTTCTTATATCTATCTTAATGCTAGACAAAAAATCTTAAACAACTATCTTACATATTAACTTAACTAAATTACTGGCCCCATATGGGCGCTCTAAATTATACTATAACTATATTTAAAAAAAATGCCTTTCAGCGTAAAAACTATCTTAAATTAAAATTCAATATTACTTAAAACTAAACGAGAAAATTCTTAAAACTCGTTTTCCCATGACATTTGTTTTTTGTTTAATATAAAACTTAAAACTACCCTTTACCCAAATAAAAACTAAATTGACCTAAATAAAATTAAAATATACGTAAATACACGTAAATAACTTAAAACTACTTAAAATACTTAAAATAACTTAAAACTAGAACAACCACCAGCAGCTTTTTTTTTTTTTTTTGCCATCAGCCTATGCACATGCAAACACGCGCATACATATGCATATATTTAGACATATGCATATGTATGCGCTCACGCACATATCCACAAACAAACAACTTTTTGGATTTTCTATCTTTTTTTGGTGCCACCGTCACTGTCCTACTTAATCTACCTTAGAAATACGTAGGTCGGCCAAGGCAACAACTTTGACTAACCATCAATATCAAGGTGGTCACCCAACCACCAGTATTTACTAACTTGCTTATCCAAGTCCTTTTTGTCCCGAAGGGGCACAGCTCTACTGAACCGCAGACGCCCTGCTCCGTTCCCAGAGCCGACGTCTCGACCATACAGGATTCGCCGATCCACAGTTCTACGGCCGACGTGGTAGATTAACGGAACCGCCAATCTATCCTGTATCAGCCCCCGACTGTCTAAAAAGAGGAATGTCTCGGGCGGGATGAAACCGTTAAGACAAACGCTCTCACTATATTCTTCATTGGGGTAATAAGCCCCTAAAATAAGTCCATTGACTGAGGTCATCGCTCTTGCAATGTGACCCCGAATCAGCTTAATTAAAAAGTTATCTATCCTGTTTATATTGGCTCCGTTGTATAAGACCTCGTTGGCATAATAATGTTTGTACTCCGACTCTGGTGTTCTGTGTAATCCAAGACAGGTCTTAAGACACTGCCTCTCAAACACCCGAATCTTTTCCATTTGAGATGGGGCAACGTTAAACCACACAGGGCACCCATAGGCAATCATCGGCCGGATGAGGGCCATGTAGCAAATCACCTTCACCCTGTTTTCAAGGCGGCTGCTATAAAACAACCGTCTTGTCAGAGCAAACGCTCCCCTCGCTCTGGCCAGAGCAGCATCTATATGTCGATTGAAATAAAAATACTGATCCAGCCAGATACCAAGGTACTTTACTACATCTTTAGTCGCCAATGGATGTCCACTTGGTCCAACGATCACTAGATTTTCTTTCTTGTATCCCTAGAAGCCTTAGACAAAGGGGTTCTAAACAGGATGATTTCTGATTTCTGAAAGTTAATTTTTAACTTCCAGTCATCACAATATCGCTGAATCTTGTCGAAGTCACGCTGCAAGAGAATTCTGATGACTTCAACTTTTGGTCCTGTACGCTACAAGGTCATCGGCATACGCAATCGCATGAGTGCGACTACCTATCAGATCGCTGGTGTAAATACTAAAAAGAATCGGCGAGTTCACAGCTCCTTGCTGTAGACCGTTTTTAATATCAAAAGTTGTGGTAGAAGTTACAATGCCACTTTTGACAACAAACCTTCTCCCATTGAGCATGTCATGAAGCATATATAACAGTTATTTACTTATGCTAAATCTTGTTAATTTCAGATAAAGACCCTCTAACCATACGGTGACGAAACACTTCTCTAAATCAACAAGAACGGCACCCGTGCATTGATTTTTCGTTTTGTTCCATTGAACATCAGAAACTAACTTAGACGCGGCATGAATAGTGTCATGCCCCGCCTTAAAGCCAAACTGATTATCTGGAATAATATGTTTGTCCTCAGCCCACTTGAACTGAGCTCTATTGAGAATCTTTTCGAATACCTTACTGATACTTGGAAGAAGACTTATCGACCGAAGATTTGCCGGATTGGAGCTGTCCTTTCCCTTTTTGGGGAGAGGATGGACCACAGCTGTCTTCCAACTTACTGGATAGTATGCATTATTCAATGCGTTGTTGAACAGTGTGGTATAAATGTTTATGGCTTCCTCAGGGAGATGTCGTAACACAATGTTGGGTATACCATCGACCCCCGCAGATTTCTTTTTCTTTAATGTTTGAAAAATTAACTGAAGTTCTACTTTCGAAATTAACAATGAACTGGGTCCATTTCGCTCGGCGATGGTGGCATTTGCCAAGTTTTCATCATTGAATCCGGTGAAACCAGTATTCTCAGATCGCTATTGCGTAATGTTATTTCCAAGATAGAAATTGTGCAACAAGGCTCTATTCTCCAGGTCATGATTCAGCCGAATGCTAACATTCACTTAATTCACTTGCTGGAAAGCAGCCCCTACAGCCTCAATCTTTTCCTGAGGATCTTCTATCATATAATAATTATCATCGAAAACGGCACCTTCCGGATCAATTCCCGCAATTGTTAGTACGTCTTCGTTATCTGTTGTCCTCTGGAGTTTAAGACATGGAAGATGGTTTTGATCATTTCTTCTAAATATCTTATTTATTTGGGGAAACATACGACCCTAGTAGAGCTAGAATTAACAGCCCGAATTCTGTTATCCCAATATAAATTAATAGATAATCTATAGTTTTGTCTAATCAGAACGTTAATGTTTTTGATCGAAGACTTCAATGTCCTAATCTCCAGATCACGTGTGTCCGTGAAACGTCTGTAAAGAAGTTTCAACCAAGTCAGCAGTCCACTTTTTTGTCGGTGTAGTGCGTCGATTGTCGCGTTCTTGTATAAAAAAGTAGGGTCTTGTTCCTTATATTTTGGGATTGTTCTGTCCATTGTTCGTTTTATAGTCGTATCCATTTGAGTCAGAAACCCGTCGATCTCAACGTTCGTCAGGTTTCTGTCATTTGGTGGAGAAATATCATCGGAACGTATTTCTCTTGCCAAGGCGTTGGAGAAGCGTGGCCAGCGCCACTTCTCGGAAATGACGGTCTATCTGTAGCCAAAAGGTCGATCCTACACTCAACACTGTATCGACCCATCCAATTAAAAAGATGATTCCCTCTAGGATTTTGTATTTGGTTTCCCCAATCTACATGTTTGGCGTTTAAGTCTCCTGCCATGAGATAATAATTCTCATCCAAGTTCAGTCTTAAGCATTCAAAAAGTTTTTCGAGTTCTGCGATAAAATTAGCTGGCTGAGGTGCGTCAGGTGCGTACACCGCGATTGCGTACATTCTTTTCCCCTGCTGGAGAGGAATGCAAACGATGCAGGCTTCTAGTAACCCGAACCTTTGCACTTCACTATTATATATAACTTTATGTTTAATAGCCTTTCGTATGAAAATTGCGACCCCACCCCCTTGAGAGGAGTTGGGCCGATCCCTTCTTACGATATTGTAATTTTTATTAGTCCATTAACCATTTAGCGTTGCCGGCAGAATAGAGTAGAGGTAATCCACCCTAGCCGCCTGCTCCTTGATCTGTTTTTGCACGTCGGTTAACTGACCATGAATGGTCAGCAACACCTGCATCAGATCTGCCTCTGGCACAGGAGCCTTAGGTACTTGGACCTGTTTGGCTACCTTTGGTTGAGGCTGTGCCGTTTTTTGCTTTCCAGACGCCATTCGGGCGTAAGAAATTGCGGGATTTACGGAAGTTGTTGTCTGGCGTACTTCAGGGCGTCTCACCTCAACTGTTTTCTTTTGGGCTTTGTTTTGCTTTATCTCCTGAAACTTCGGACATCCCCGATAGTTTGCGGGGTGCCCGGAGCCTCGGCAGAGCGCACATTTTAACTGGGTCATATCTGTGACCCTATCTTGGCCGAGTTTACACTCCACTGTTTTGTGGGTATCTCCACATTTAACGCAGACTGGGTCCATACCACAGTTAATTGCAATGTGTCCAAACCCTTGGCAGTTCATGCATTGAAGCATGTCTTTCTGCTTATTTAGTTTTTCCCATCGTACAACTTGGTAATCCAGGAATGTTATATTCCTTAGACCACTCAATTTGCTTTGGGGCGAGAGTTGAACTAGGAAGAATGGTAAATTCCGTTTCTCCCTTCTGGCTTTGACTGTGGTGAACGGTCTGACCCCGATAAACTCGAGATCGTCACTCGCCACTTGACGGAGCTCAGCTAAGAGCGCCTCCGGATCCGTAGAGGATTCGATACCCTTCAGGAGGACTGTTTGAAGCTTGTCTTCCTTCGGGGTGAAACTATAACATTCTGTTCTAGTTTGAGACAGAAGGTCTTTGACTTTTTTGTAGTGCTCTAAAGATGAGCACTGAATGGAATGCCTTTCTGCGTTTAGCCGCTTAATTATAAAATTGTTGCCTACGACCGACCTACATATTTCAATAGTGTCTTTTATATGCATTTTATAAGTACTGATAGGTGGCCCCTTACTTTTCTTTGCTTGTGGCTGTTGCTGTTGTTGCTGTTGTTTTTGTGACTGCTGCTGTTGTCTCTGTTGCTGTCGCATCGGCTGCTGTTGGGTCTGCTGCTGTTGTGACTGCTGCGGTTGTTGCTGTTGCGGTTGTTTCTGCTGCTGTCGCTGCTTCTGTGTCTGTTGTCATTGTTGTTGTGGTTGTGGTTGTTGTTGTTGTTTCGCCTGTGGCTGCTGAGGCTGATGCTGTGGTTGCCGAGGCGGTTGCTGTTTGTGAAGCTGTTGTTGTGACTGCTTCCTTGATAGCTGCTTCTGTGGCTGCTGCTGGTCTGGGAGTGGTTGTTGTTCTTGAGGAGGCTGCTGTTGTTGCGTTGCTTGCTCTTGGAACGCTTGTTGGCGGGTGCGATGTTCAAGAGCAACTATGTGCTCTTTCTCCCGTCTTGCCTCCTGCTTCTTTTTGAGCGCTTCAACTAGCTCTATAAGCGAAGAGATTTGCTCCGTCAAAGCCTCAATCTGTTGTTCCTCTTCTTCGTCGGCCAGCTCGACTACCTCGCCACTGACATAATGTCCTTCTCCTTCCACAGACATATATGAGATGACATCAGCATCTGCGTCAGCGGCGTTTTCTTCGCCTGTTAGACTGGCGTCCTGATCGTTTGGATTGTCAGCGGCGATCGCTCCGTCAGCCTCTTCCACGTGCTTGTCATCCGCCTCAGCTTCATCGTCGCCTTCTACCTTCTTGTCGTTGTTTCCGTTGTTGTCGTCATCGTCGTTGAAGGAGCTATCCAGCTGACTCTGTATTTTGGCCTGAGCCGAGGACTTGGCTGAACGCCCGCGCCCTTCTTTTTTTTGGGCTGCCTCTACATCTGAGGTACGCTTTTCAACTTCCAGATTTGGCTTATATCTGATATAGCGCCTTCTCTTCAATGGGTCTGGTTCTTCGACACATGCCGGTCCTGTGTTTTTCCCTGTAATAGGGCTCGACGTTTTTGCAGTTGCCATGCTGCTAGTTCCGACCTCGGCATGTGCCGATGACGATGTTGTTGTTGTTGCTGCTGCTTTCTTGGACATAGATGGTCCAGCTTCCTTCGTTGTTGTTGCTCTTTGAGCTTTGGACTGCTGAGCTGCAGTTGCCCTTGTTGTTACTTGGCCTGATGGCCCCGCTATTTGACTGTCGGATGACACATCACCTGATGCTCCAACTGTCTTCCTTGTTGTTGGGGGACCATCTTTCGATGTTCCTGTTGGTTTTCCCATCTCTCTTTCTAGGTGCTCTCGATTTTTGTTAACCTTTTCCCAGAAATCATTTTAAAAAAAGCCAGGACCACAGTGGGACTCGAACCCACGCCGTTTAAATCCGTCGTCTGCCACTCTTTTTTTTTTTTTTTTTTTTGAATTCAATTTTTATTTTCAATTTAACTTATAACTACTTAAATGCTAGACAAAAACCTTAAAAACTAGCTTACAGAATAACTTAACTAACTTACTGGCCCATGCAGGCGCTCTAAATTATACTATAACTATATTAAAAAAATGCCTTTCGGCGTAGAGACTAACTTATATTGAAATTCAAAATTATTTAAAACTAAACGAGAAATTCTTTAAAACTCGTTTTCCTTTGACATTTTTATATAAAACTTAAAACTACCCTTTACCTAAATAAAACTAAATTAACCTAAATAAAACTAAAATATATGCATATATGAATATATATACATATGTATTAGTGCCAAATGCACATATCCACAAGAGCAATGCAGTTTTTTGTTTTTATAATTTTTTGGTGCCACCATTGTCCTACTTAAATATACCTATTGATACCTTAAAATACACAGGTCGGCCTAGGCAACAACTTTGGTCAACCATCTATATCAAAGTGGTCCCCCAACTACCAGAATTGTTTTACTTGCTTAACCAAGTCCTTTCTGTCCCGAAGGGGCACAGCTCTACTGAACCGCAGACGCTCTGCTCCGTTCCCAGAACCGACTTCTCGATCATAAAGGAGTCGCCGATCCACAGTTCTACGGCCGACGTGGTAGATTAACGGAACCGCCAATCTATCCTGTATCAGCCCCCGACTATCTAAATAGAGGAATGTCTCGGGCGGTATGAAACCGTTAAGACAAACGCTCTCACTATATTCTTTATTGGGGTAATAAGCCCCGAAAATAAGTCCATTGGCTGAGGTCATCGCTCTTGCAATGTGACCCCGAATCAGCTTAATTAAAAAGTTATCTATCCTGTTTATATTGGCCCCGTTGTATAAGACCTCGTTGGCATAATAATGTTTGTACTCCGACTCTGGTGTTCTGTGTAATCCAAGACAGGTCCTAAGACACTGCCTCTCAAACACCCGAATCTTTTCCATTTGAGATGGGGCAACGTTAAACCACACAGGGCACCCATAGGCAATCATAGGCCGGATGAGGGCCATGTAGCAAATCACCTTTACCCTGTTTTCAAGGCGGCTGCTATAAAACAACCGTCTTGTCAGAGCAAACGCTCCCCTAGCTCTGGCCAGAGCAGCATCTATAAGTCGATTGAAATATAGATACTGATCTAGCCAGATACCAAGGTACTTAACCACATCTTTACTCGCCAGTGGATGTCCACTTGGTCCAACGATCACTAGATTTCTCCAGTTCTTTCTTGTATCCCTAGAAGCCTTACCAAAGGGGTTCTAAACAGGATAGTTTCTGAATTTTGAAAGTTAATTTTTAACTTCCAGTCATCACAATATCGCTGAATCTTGTCGAAGTCGCGCTGCAAGAGAATTCTGATGACTTCAACTTTTGGACCAGTCCTGTACGCTACAAGGTCATCGGCATACGCAATCGCATGAGGGAGACTGACTATCAGATCGCTGGTGTCTAAAAAGAATCGGCGAGTTCACAGCTCACCGTTTTTAATATCAAAAGTTGTGGCGGAAGTTACATTGCCACTTTTGACAACCAACTTTCTACCAGTGAGCATGTCATGAAGCATATATAACAGTGGTTTACTTATGCCAAATCTAGTTAATTTCAGATAAAGACCCTCTACCCATACGGTGTCAAAAGCCTTCTCTAAATCAACAAGAACGTAACCCGTGCATTGATTTTTCGCTTTGTTCCATTGAACATCAGAAACTAACTTAGACGCGGCATGAATAGTGTCATGTCCCGCCTTAAAGCCAAACTGATTGTCTGGAAAAATATTCTTGTCCTCAGCCCACTTGAACAGAGCTCTATTGAGAATCTTTTCGAATACCTTACTGATACTTGGAAGAAAACTTATCAACCGAAGATTTGCCGGATTGGAGCTGTCCTTTCCCTTTTTGGGGAGAGGATGGACCACAGCCGTCTTCCAACTCACTGGATAATATGCATTATTCAATGCGTTGTTGAACAGTGTGGTATAAATGTCTATTAATGTTGGGTATACCATCGACCCCCGCCGATTTCTTTTTCTTTAATGTTTGAAAAATTAACTGAAGTTCTACCTTCGAAATTAACAATGAACTGGGTCCATTTCGCTCGGCGATGGTGGCGTTTGTCAAGTTTTCGTCATTGAACTCAGTGAAACCAGTATTCTCAGATCGCCATTGCGTTATGTTATTTCCAAGATAGTGCAGCAAGGCTCTGTTCTCCAGATCATGATTCGGACGAATGCTTGCATTCACCTTATGCACTTACTGGAAAGCAGCCCCTACAGCTTCTACCTTGTCCTGAGGATCTTCTATCATATACAAATTATCATCGAAAACGGCACCTTCCGGATCAATTCCGATAACGTCTTCGTTATCTGTTGTCCTCTGGAGTTTAAGACATGGAAGATCGTTTTGATCATTTCTTCTAAATATCTTATTTATTTGGGGAAACATACTAGGGTCGCTAGAATTAACAGCCCGAATTCTTTTATCCCAATATAAATTAATAGATAATCTATAGTTTTGTCTAATCAGAGCGTTAATATTTTTGATCGACGACTTCAATGTCCTAATCTCCAGATCACGTGTGTCCGTGAAACGTCTATAAAGAAGTTTCAACCTAGTCAGCAGTCCACTTTTTTGTCGGTGTAGTGCGTCGATTGTCGCGTTCTTGTATAAACCATTTGGGTCTTGTTCCTTATATTTTGTGATTGTTTTGTCCATTGTTCGTTTTATAGTCGTATCCATTTGAGTCAGAAACCCGTCGATCTCGAGGTTCGTCAGGTTTCTGTCATTTGGTTTAGAAATGTCATCGGAACGTATTTCTCTTGCCAAGGCGTTGGAGAAGCGTGGCCAGCGCGTCTTACTGAAATTGTAAGAGTGCACAGGCACATACTCATCCAATTCCACAAGTTCGCTCGGAAGCTGTATTACGGTGGCAAGTCCGCAGTGATCGCTGTCGTATTCAATTGTTCGTAAACAGTTTCTTGTCTGTTGGTTTGTAGCGTCAGTTATAACAAGTCGTGAGTCAAGCAGTAAAAGATCCAGAAAGCCACCGCTCCTAGGAAACGAAGGTCTATCTGTCGCAAAAAGATCGATCCTACACTCAACACTGTGACGACCCATCCAATTAAATAAATGGTACCCTCTCGGATTTTGAATTTGATTTTCCCAATCTTCATGTTTGGCGTTCAAATCTCCTGCCATGAGATAATAATTTTCATCCAAGTGCAGTCTTAAGCATTCGAAAAGTTTTTCGAGTTCTGCGATAAAATTAGCAGGCTGAGGTGCTTCGGGTGCGTACGCCGCGATCACGTACATTCTTTTCCCCTGAAGGAGCGGAATGAAAATGATGCAGGCTTCTAGCTGCCCAAATCTTCGCACTTCACTATTATATATAACCTTATATTTAATAGCCTTTCGTATGAAGATTGCGACCCCACCCCCTTGAGAGGAGTTAGGCCGATCCCTTCGCACGATATTTTAATTATTATTAGTCAATTTGTGTTTCTGGGTAAGCTTAGTTTCGCTAGCCATAAACACGTCAGGACTTTGGTCTTGCAGCAAATGAAAGAGATTTGCTCTACGTTCGGTCCTAATCAGTGAATTTACATTCACAGCTAGGATCTTAAAGGGTCGCTCAGGCAGCGCGCCTTTAACCATTTCGCGTTGCCGGCAGAATAGAGTAGAGGTAATCCACCCTAGCCGCCTGCTCCCTGATCTGTTTTTGCACGTCGGTTAACTGACCATGAATAGTCAGCAACACCTGCATCAGATCTGCCTCTGGCACAGGAGCCGTAGGCACTTGGACCTGTTTGGCTACCTGTGGTTGAGGCTGTCCGTGTTTCCCTTTCCAGACGCGATTTGGGCGTAAGAAATTGCGGGATTAACGGAAATTGTTTTCTGGCGTACTTCAGGGCGTCTCACCTCAACTGTTTTCTTTTGGGCTTTGTTTTGCCTTATCTCCTGAAACTTCGGACATCTCCGATAGTTTGCGGGGTGCCCGGAGCCTCGGCAGAGCGCACATTTTAACTGGGTCATATCTGTGACCCTATCTTGCCCGAGTTTACACTCCACTGTTTTGTGGGTATCTCCACATTTAACACAGACTGGGTCCATACCACAGTTAACTGCAACGTGTCCGAACCATTGGCAGTTCATGCACTGAAGCATGTCTTTCTGCTTATTTAGTTTTTCCCATCGTACAACTTGGTAATCCAGGACTGTTATATTCCCTAGACCACTCAATTTGCTTTGGGGCGAGAGTTGAACTAGGAAGAATGGTAAATTCCGTTTCTCCCGTCTGGCTTTAACTGTGGTGAACGGTCTGACCCCGATAAACTAGAGATCGTCGCTCGCCACTTGACGGAGCTCAGCTAAGAGCGCCTGCGGATCCGTAGAGGATTCGATACCCTTCAGGAGGACTGTTTGAAGCTTGTCTTCCTTCGGGGTGAAACTATAATATTCTGTTCTAGTTTGAGACAGAAGGTCTTTGACTTTTTTGTAGTGCTCTAAAGATGAGCACTGAATGGAATGCCTGTCTGCGTTAAGCCGCTTAATTATGAAATTGTTGCCTATGACCGACCTACATATTTCAATTGTGTCTTTTAAATGCATTTTATAAGTATTAATAGGTGGCACCTTACCTTTCTTTGCTTGTGGCTGTTGCTGTTGTTGCTGTTGTTGTGACTGCTGCTGTTGTCTCTGCTGCTGTTGCATCGGCTGCTGTTGAGTCTGCTGCTGTTGTGACTGCTGCGGTTGTTGCTGTTGTTGCTGCTGCTGTTGCTGCTTCTGTGCCTGTTGTCGTTGCTGTTGTGGTTGTTGTTGTTGTTGTTGTTGTTTTTGTTTTGCTTGCTGTTGCTGAGGCTGATGCTGTGGTTGCTGAGACGGTTTTTGTGGCTTTTGAAGCTGTTTCTGTGGCTGCTTCTTTGACTGCTGCTTCTGTGGCTGCTGCTGGTCTGGGAGTGGTTTTTGTTCCTGAGGAGGCTGCTGTTGTAGCGAAGCTTGCTCTTGGAGCGCTTGTTGGCGGGTGCGCTGCTCAAGAGCAACTATGCGCTCCTTCTCCCGTCTTGCCTCCTGCTTCATCTTGAGCGCTTCAACAAGCTCTATGAGCGAAGAGATCTGCTCTGTTAAAGCCTCGATTTGCTGTTCCTCTTCTTCGTCGGACAGCTCAACTACCTCGCCACTGACGTAATGTCCTTCTCCTTCCACAGACATGTAGGAGATGTCATCAGCATTATCGTCAGCGGCGTTTTCTTCGCCTGTTAGACTGGCGTCTTGATCTTTCGGATTGTCGGCGGCGATCGGATGCCTGTCATCCGCCTCAGCTTCATCGTCGCCTTCTTCGTTGTCGTTGCTTTCGTTATTGTCTTCATCGTCGTTAGAGGAGCTATCCAGCTGCCTCTGTATTTTGGCCTGAGCCGAAGCCTTGGCTGAACGCCCGCGCCCTCCTATTTTCTGGGCTGCTTCTATGTCTGAGGTACGCTTCTTTACTACCAGGTTTGGTTTATACCTAATGTAGCGCCTTCTCTTCAGAGGATCTTGTTCATCGACACATGCCGGTCCTGGATTTTTCCCTTTAATAGGGCTTGGAGTCTTTGCAGTTGCCATGCTGCTGGTACCGACCTCGGCACGTGCCGATGACGATGTTGTTGTAGTTGTCATTGCTGTTGTTGCTGTTGTTGCCACTTTGGGCTTTACTGGTCCTGCTGCTGCTGCTGCTGTTGTTGTTGCTTTTTGGGCTTTGGACTGCCCTGCTACAGTTGCACTTTGAGCTTGGCCTGATGGCCCCGCTATTTGACTGTCGGATGACACATCACCTGATGCTTCAACTGTCTTCCTTGTTGTTGGGGGACCATCTTTCGATGTCCCCGTTGGTTTTCCCATCTCTCTTTCTAGTTGCTCTCGATTTCTGTTCACCTTCTCCCAGAAATTATTTAAAAAAAAGCCCGCACCACAGTGGGGCTCGAACCCACGCCGTTCAGATCCTTCGTCTGCCACTTTTTTTTTTTTTTTTTTTTTGTAATTCAATTTTTATTTTTAATTCAACTTATAACTACTTAAATGCTAGACAAAAACCTTAAAAACTAGCTTACAGAATAACTTAACTAACTTACTGGCCCCATACGGGCGCTCTAAATTATACTATAACTATATATTAAAAATGCCTTTGGGCGTAAAAACTAACTTAAATTAAAATTCAAAATTACTTAACACTAAACGAGAAAATTTTTAAAAACTCGTTTTTCAAGACGTTTATTTTTATATAAAAAATTTTAAAACTACCCTTTACCTAAATAAAACTAAATTAACCTAAATAAAACTAAAATATACGCAAATATACGTACATTACTTAAAACTACTTAAAAATACTTAAAATAACTTAAAACTAGAACAGCCACCCGCAGCTTTTTTTTTTTTTTTTTGGCGCAACAGCCTATGCACATGCAAACACGCGCATACATATGCATATATTTAGACATATGCATATGTATGCGCTCACGCACATATCCACAAACAAACAACTTTTTGGATTTTCTATCTTTTTTTGGTGCCACCGTCACTGTCCTACTTAATCTACCTTAGAAATACGTAGGTCGGCCAAGGATACAACTTTGACTAACCATCAATATCAAGGTGGTCACCCAACCACCAGTATTTACTAACTTGCTTATCCAAGTCCTTTTTGTCCCGAAGGGGCACAGCTCTACTGAACCGCAGACGCCCTGCTCCGTTCCCAGAGCCGACGTCTCGACCATACAGGATTCGCCGATCCACAGTTCTACGGCCGACGTGGTAGATTAACGGAACCGCCAATCTATCCTGTATCAGCCCCCGACTGTCTAAAAAGAGGAATGTCTCGGGCGGGATGAAACCGTTAAGACAAACGCTCTCACTATATTCTTCATTGGGGTAATAAGCCCCTAAAATAAGTCCATTGACTGAGGTCATCGCTCTTGCAATGTGACCCCGAATCAGCTTAATTAAAAAGTTATCTATCCTGTTTATATTGGCTCCGTTGTATAAGACCTCGTTGGCATAATAATGTTTGTACTCCGACTCTGGTGTTCTGTGTAATCCAAGACAGGTCTTAAGACACTGCCTCTCAAACACCCGAATCTTTTCCATTTGAGATGGGGCAACGTTAAACCACACAGGGCACCCATAGGCAATCATCGGCCGGATGAGGGCCATGTAGCAAATCACCTTCACCCTGTTTTCAAGGCGGCTGCTATAAAACAACCGTCTTGTCAGAGCAAACGCTCCCCTCGCTCTTGCCAGAGCAGCATCTATATGTCGATTGAAATAAAAATACTGATCCAGCCAGATACCAAGGTACTTTACTACATCTTTAGTCGCCAATGGATGTCCACTTGGTCCAACGATCACTAGATTTTCTTTCTTGTATCCCTAGAAGCCTTAGACAAAGGGGTTCTAAACAGGATGATTTCTGATTTCTGAAAGTTAATTTTTAACTTCCAGTCATCACAATATCGCTGAATCTTGTCGAAGTCACGCTGCAAGAGAATTCTGATGACTTCAACTTTTGGTCCTGTACGCTACAAGGTCATCGGCATACGCAATCGCATGAGTGCGACTACCTATCAGATCGCTGGTGTAAATACTAAAAAGAATCGGCGAGTTCACAGCTCCTTGCTGTAGACCGTTTTTAATATCAAAAGTTGTGGTAGAAGTTACAATGCCACTTTTGACAACAAACCTTCTCCCATTGAGCATGTCATGAAGCATATATAACAGTTATTTACTTATGCTAAATCTTGTTAATTTCAGATAAAGACCCTCTAACCATACGGTGACGAAACACTTCTCTAAATCAACAAGAACGGCACCCGTGCATTGATTTTTCGTTTTGTTTCATTGAACATCAGAAACTAACTTAGACGCGGCATGAATAGTGTCATGCCCCGCCTTAAAGCCAAACTGATTATCTGGAATAATATGTTTGTCCTCAGCCCACTTGAACTGAGCTCTATTGAGAATCTTTTCGAATACCTTACTGATACTTGGAAGAAGACTTATCGACCGAAGATTTGCCGGATTGGAGCTGTCCTTTCCCTTTTTGGGGAGAGGATGGACCACAGCTGTCTTCCAACTTACTGGATAGTATGCATTATTCAATGCGTTGTTGAACAGTGTGGTATAAATGTTTATGGCTTCCTCAGGGAGATGTCGTAACACAATGTTGGGTATACCATCGACCCCCGCAGATTTCTTTTTCTTTAATGTTTGAAAAATTAACTGAAGTTCTACTTTCGAAATTAACAATGAACTGGGTCCATTTCGCTCGGCGATGGTGGCATTTGCCAAGTTTTCATCATTGAATCCGGTGAAACCAGTATTCTCAGATCGCTATTGCGTAATG
This sequence comes from Baccha elongata, assembly GCA_951217065.1. Taxonomy (NCBI): domain Eukaryota; kingdom Metazoa; phylum Arthropoda; class Insecta; order Diptera; family Syrphidae; genus Baccha; species Baccha elongata. The sequence continues at coordinate 252,827 of CATNUY010000101.1, forward strand.
TTATTTCCAAGATAGAAATTGTGCAACAAGGCTCTATTCTCCAGGTCATGATTCAGCCGAATGCTAACATTCACTTAATTCACTTGCTGGAAAGCAGCCCCTACAGCCTCAATCTTTTCCTGAGGATCTTCTATCATATAATAATTATCATCGAAAACGGCACCTTCCGGATCAATTCCCGCAATTGTTAGTACGTCTTCGTTATCTGTTGTCCTTCGTTATCTGTTGTCCTCTGGGAGTGGTTTTTGTTCCTGAGGAGGCTGCTGTTGTAGCGAAGCTTGCTCTTGGAGCGCTTGTTGGCGGGTGCGCTGCTCAAGAGCAACTATGCGCTCCTTCTCCCGTCTTGCCTCCTGCTTCATCTTGAGCGCTTCAACAAGCTCTATGAGCGAAGAGATCTGCTCTGTTAAAGCCTCGATTTGCTGTTCCTCTTCTTCGTCGGACAGCTCAACTACCTCGCCACTGACGTAATGTCCTTCTCCTTCCACAGACATGTAGGAGATGTCATCAGCATTATCGTCAGCGGCGTTTTCTTCGCCTGTTAGACTGGCGTCTTGATCTTTCGGATTGTCGGCGGCGATCGGATGCCTGTCATCCGCCTCAGCTTCATCGTCGCCTTCTTCGTTGTCGTTGCTTTCGTTATTGTCTTCATCGTCGTTAGAGGAGCTATCCAGCTGCCTCTGTATTTTGGCCTGAGCCGAAGCCTTGGCTGAACGCCCGCGCCCTCCTATTTTCTGGGCTGCTTCTATGTCTGAGGTACGCTTCTTTACTACCAGGTTTGGTTTATACCTAATGTAGCGCCTTCTCTTCAGAGGATCTTGTTCATCGACACATGCCGGTCCTGGATTTTTCCCTTTAATAGGGCTTGGAGTCTTTGCAGTTGCCATGCTGCTGGTACCGACCTCGGCACGTGCCGATGACGATGTTGTTGTAGTTGTCATTGCTGTTGTTGCTGTTGTTGCCACTTTGGGCTTTACTGGTCCTGCTGCTGCTGCTGCTGTTGTTGTTGCTTTTTGGGCTTTGGACTGCCCTGCTACAGTTGCACTTTGAGCTTGGCCTGATGGCCCCGCTATTTGACTGTCGGATGACACATCACCTGATGCTTCAACTGTCTTCCTTGTTGTTGGGGGACCATCTTTCGATGTCCCCGTTGGTTTTCCCATCTCTCTTTCTAGTTGCTCTCGATTTCTGTTCACCTTCTCCCAGAAATTATTTAAAAAAAAGCCCGCACCACAGTGGGGCTCGAACCCACGCCGTTCAGATCCTTCGTCTGCCACTTTTTTTTTTTTTTTTTTTTTGTAATTCAATTTTTATTTTTAATTCAACTTATAACTACTTAAATGCTAGACAAAAACCTTAAAAACTAGCTTACAGAATAACTTAACTAACTTACTGGCCCCATACGGGCGCTCTAAATTATACTATAACTATATATTAAAAATGCCTTTGGGCGTAAAAACTAACTTAAATTAAAATTCAAAATTACTTAACACTAAACGAGAAAATTTTTAAAAACTCGTTTTTCAAGACGTTTATTTTTATATAAAAAATTTTAAAACTACCCTTTACCTAAATAAAACTAAATTAACCTAAATAAAACTAAAATATACGCAAATATACGTACATTACTTAAAACTACTTAAAAATACTTAAAATAACTTAAAACTAGAACAGCCACCCGCAGCTTTTTTTTTTTTTTTTTGGCGCAACAGCCTATGCACATGCAAACACGCGCATACATATGCATATATTTAGACATATGCATATGTATGCGCTCACGCACATATCCACAAACAAACAACTTTTTGGATTTTCTATCTTTTTTTGGTGCCACCGTCACTGTCCTACTTAATCTACCTTAGAAATACGTAGGTCGGCCAAGGATACAACTTTGACTAACCATCAATATCAAGGTGGTCACCCAACCACCAGTATTTACTAACTTGCTTATCCAAGTCCTTTTTGTCCCGAAGGGGCACAGCTCTACTGAACCGCAGACGCCCTGCTCCGTTCCCAGAGCCGACGTCTCGACCATACAGGATTCGCCGATCCACAGTTCTACGGCCGACGTGGTAGATTAACGGAACCGCCAATCTATCCTGTATCAGCCCCCGACTGTCTAAAAAGAGGAATGTCTCGGGCGGGATGAAACCGTTAAGACAAACGCTCTCACTATATTCTTCATTGGGGTAATAAGCCCCTAAAATAAGTCCATTGACTGAGGTCATCGCTCTTGCAATGTGACCCCGAATCAGCTTAATTAAAAAGTTATCTATCCTGTTTATATTGGCTCCGTTGTATAAGACCTCGTTGGCATAATAATGTTTGTACTCCGACTCTGGTGTTCTGTGTAATCCAAGACAGGTCTTAAGACACTGCCTCTCAAACACCCGAATCTTTTCCATTTGAGATGGGGCAACGTTAAACCACACAGGGCACCCATAGGCAATCATCGGCCGGATGAGGGCCATGTAGCAAATCACCTTCACCCTGTTTTCAAGGCGGCTGCTATAAAACAACCGTCTTGTCAGAGCAAACGCTCCCCTCGCTCTTGCCAGAGCAGCATCTATATGTCGATTGAAATAAAAATACTGATCCAGCCAGATACCAAGGTACTTTACTACATCTTTAGTCGCCAATGGATGTCCACTTGGTCCAACGATCACTAGATTTTCTTTCTTGTATCCCTAGAAGCCTTAGACAAAGGGGTTCTAAACAGGATGATTTCTGATTTCTGAAAGTTAATTTTTAACTTCCAGTCATCACAATATCGCTGAATCTTGTCGAAGTCACGCTGCAAGAGAATTCTGATGACTTCAACTTTTGGTCCTGTACGCTACAAGGTCATCGGCATACGCAATCGCATGAGTGCGACTACCTATCAGATCGCTGGTGTAAATACTAAAAAGAATCGGCGAGTTCACAGCTCCTTGCTGTAGACCGTTTTTAATATCAAAAGTTGTGGTAGAAGTTACAATGCCACTTTTGACAACAAACCTTCTCCCATTGAGCATGTCATGAAGCATATATAACAGTTATTTACTTATGCTAAATCTTGTTAATTTCAGATAAAGACCCTCTAACCATACGGTGACGAAACACTTCTCTAAATCAACAAGAACGGCACCCGTGCATTGATTTTTCGTTTTGTTTCATTGAACATCAGAAACTAACTTAGACGCGGCATGAATAGTGTCATGCCCCGCCTTAAAGCCAAACTGATTATCTGGAATAATATGTTTGTCCTCAGCCCACTTGAACTGAGCTCTATTGAGAATCTTTTCGAATACCTTACTGATACTTGGAAGAAGACTTATCGACCGAAGATTTGCCGGATTGGAGCTGTCCTTTCCCTTTTTGGGGAGAGGATGGACCACAGCTGTCTTCCAACTTACTGGATAGTATGCATTATTCAATGCGTTGTTGAACAGTGTGGTATAAATGTTTATGGCTTCCTCAGGGAGATGTCGTAACACAATGTTGGGTATACCATCGACCCCCGCAGATTTCTTTTTCTTTAATGTTTGAAAAATTAACTGAAGTTCTACTTTCGAAATTAACAATGAACTGGGTCCATTTCGCTCGGCGATGGTGGCATTTGCCAAGTTTTCATCATTGAATCCGGTGAAACCAGTATTCTCAGATCGCTATTGCGTAATGTTATTTCCAAGATAGAAATTGTGCAACAAGGCTCTATTCTCCAGGTCATGATTCAGCCGAATGCTAACATTCACTTAATTCACTTGCTGGAAAGCAGCCCCTACAGCCTCAATCTTTTCCTGAGGATCTTCTATCATATAATAATTATCATCGAAAACGGCACCTTCCGGATCAATTCCCGCAATTGTTAGTACGTCTTCGTTATCTGTTGTCCTCTGGAGTTTAAGACATGGAAGATGGTTTTGATCATTTCTTCTAAATATCTTATTTATTTGGGGAAACATACGACCCTAGTAGAGCTAGAATTAACAGCCCGAATTCTGTTATCCCAATATAAATTAATAGATAATCTATAGTTTTGTCTAATCAGAACGTTAATGTTTTTGATCGAAGACTTCAATGTCCTAATCTCCAGATCACGTGTGTCCGTGAAACGTCTGTAAAGAAGTTTCAACCAAGTCAGCAGTCCACTTTTTTGTCGGTGTAGTGCGTCGATTGTCGCGTTCTTGTATAAAAAAGTAGGGTCTTGTTCCTTATATTTTGGGATTGTTCTGTCCATTGTTCGTTTTATAGTCGTATCCATTTGAGTCAGAAACCCGTCGATCTCAACGTTCGTCAGGTTTCTGTCATTTGGTGGAGAAATATCATCGGAACGTATTTCTCTTGCCAAGGCGTTGGAGAAGCGTGGCCAGCGCCACTTCTCGGAAATGACGGTCTATCTGTAGCCAAAAGGTCGATCCTACACTCAACACTGTATCGACCCATCCAATTAAAAAGATGATTCCCTCTAGGATTTTGTATTTGGTTTCCCCAATCTACATGTTTGGCGTTTAAGTCTCCTGCCATGAGATAATAATTCTCATCCAAGTTCAGTCTTAAGCATTCAAAAAGTTTTTCGAGTTCTGCGATAAAATTAGCTGGCTGAGGTGCGTCAGGTGCGTACACCGCGATTGCGTACATTCTTTTCCCCTGCTGGAGAGGAATGCAAACGATGCAGGCTTCTAGTAACCCGAACCTTTGCACTTCACTATTATATATAACTTTATGTTTAATAGCCTTTCGTATGAAAATTGCGACCCCACCCCCTTGAGAGGAGTTGGGCCGATCCCTTCTTACGATATTGTAATTTTTATTAGTCCATTAACCATTTAGCGTTGCCGGCAGAATAGAGTAGAGGTAATCCACCCTAGCCGCCTGCTCCTTGATCTGTTTTTGCACGTCGGTTAACTGACCATGAATGGTCAGCAACACCTGCATCAGATCTGCCTCTGGCACAGGAGCCTTAGGTACTTGGACCTGTTTGGCTACCTTTGGTTGAGGCTGTGCCGTTTTTTGCTTTCCAGACGCCATTCGGGCGTAAGAAATTGCGGGATTTACGGAAGTTGTTGTCTGGCGTACTTCAGGGCGTCTCACCTCAACTGTTTTCTTTTGGGCTTTGTTTTGCTTTATCTCCTGAAACTTCGGACATCCCCGATAGTTTGCGGGGTGCCCGGAGCCTCGGCAGAGCGCACATTTTAACTGGGTCATATCTGTGACCCTATCTTGGCCGAGTTTACACTCCACTGTTTTGTGGGTATCTCCACATTTAACGCAGACTGGGTCCATACCACAGTTAATTGCAATGTGTCCAAACCCTTGGCAGTTCATGCATTGAAGCATGTCTTTCTGCTTATTTAGTTTTTCCCATCGTACAACTTGGTAATCCAGGAATGTTATATTCCTTAGACCACTCAATTTGCTTTGGGGCGAGAGTTGAACTAGGAAGAATGGTAAATTCCGTTTCTCCCTTCTGGCTTTGACTGTGGTGAACGGTCTGACCCCGATAAACTCGAGATCGTCACTCGCCACTTGACGGAGCTCAGCTAAGAGCGCCTCCGGATCCGTAGAGGATTCGATACCCTTCAGGAGGACTGTTTGAAGCTTGTCTTCCTTCGGGGTGAAACTATAACATTCTGTTCTAGTTTGAGACAGAAGGTCTTTGACTTTTTTGTAGTGCTCTAAAGATGAGCACTGAATGGAATGCCTTTCTGCGTTTAGCCGCTTAATTATAAAATTGTTGCCTACGACCGACCTACATATTTCAATAGTGTCTTTTATATGCATTTTATAAGTACTGATAGGTGGCCCCTTACTTTTCTTTGCTTGTGGCTGTTGCTGTTGTTGCTGTTGTTTTTGTGACTGCTGCTGTTGTCTCTGTTGCTGTCGCATCGGCTGCTGTTGGGTCTGCTGCTGTTGTGACTGCTGCGGTTGTTGCTGTTGCGGTTGTTTCTGCTGCTGTCGCTGCTTCTGTGTCTGTTGTCATTGTTGTTGTGGTTGTGGTTGTTGTTGTTGTTTCGCCTGTGGCTGCTGAGGCTGATGCTGTGGTTGCCGAGGCGGTTGCTGTTTGTGAAGCTGTTGTTGTGACTGCTTCCTTGATAGCTGCTTCTGTGGCTGCTGCTGGTCTGGGAGTGGTTGTTGTTCTTGAGGAGGCTGCTGTTGTTGCGTTGCTTGCTCTTGGAACGCTTGTTGGCGGGTGCGATGTTCAAGAGCAACTATGTGCTCTTTCTCCCGTCTTGCCTCCTGCTTCTTTTTGAGCGCTTCAACTAGCTCTATAAGCGAAGAGATTTGCTCCGTCAAAGCCTCAATCTGTTGTTCCTCTTCTTCGTCGGCCAGCTCGACTACCTCGCCACTGACATAATGTCCTTCTCCTTCCACAGACATATACATACTCTTATAAATATGTATATATTGACATATATACATATTTAACATCGTCAAATGCACATACACACAAACAAATGCAAATTAATGTATTTTATAATTTTTTTGGTGCCACCACTGTCCTACATAAAATATACCTATTAATACCTAAAAATACGTAGGTCGGCCAAGGCAACAACTTTGACTAACCATCAATATCAAGGTGGTCACCCAAATACCAGAATTGTTTAACTTGATTATCCAAGTCCTTTATGTCCCGAAGGGGCACAGCTCTACTAAACCGCAGACGCTCTGCTCCGTTCCCAGAGCCGACGTCTCGATCATACAGGGGTCGCCGATCCACAGTTCTACGGCCGACGTGGTAGATTAACGGAACCGCCAATCTTTCCTGTATCAGCCCCCGACTGTCTAAATAGAGAAATGTCTCGGGCGGGATGAAACCGTTAAGACAAACGCTCTCACTATATTCTTCATTGGGGTAATAAGCCCCGAAAATAAGTCCATTGGCTGAGGTCATCGCTCTTGCAATGTGACCCCGAATCAGCTTAATTAAAAAGTTATCTATCCTGTTTATATTGGCCCCGTTGTATAAGACCTCGTTGGCATAATAATGTTTGTACTCCGACTCTGGTGATCTGTGTAATCCAAGACAGGTCCTAAGACACTGCCTCTCAAACACCCGAATCTTTTCCATTTGAGATGGGGCAACGTTAAACCACACAGGGCACCCATAGGCAATCATCAGCCGGATGAGGGCCATGTAGCAAATCACCTTTATCCTGTTTTCAAGGCGGCTGCTATAAAACAACCGTCTTGTCAGAGCAAACGCTCCCCTAGCTCTGGCTAGAGCAGCATCTATATGTCGATTGAAAAATAGATACTGATCTAGTCAGATACCAAGGTACTTTACTACATCCTTACTCGCCAGTGGATGTCCACTTGGTCCAACGATCACTAGATTTCTCCAGTTCTTTCTTGTATCCCTAGAAGTCTTAGACAAAGGGGTTCTAAACAGGATAGTTTCTGATTTCTGAAAATTAATTTTTAACTTCCAGTCATCACAATATCGCTGAATCTGGTCGAAGTCACGCTGCAAGAGATTTTTGATGACTTCAACTTTTGGACCCGTCCTGTACGCTACAAGGTCATCGGCATACGCAATCGCATGAGTGAGACTACCTATCAGATCGCTGGTGTAAATACTAAAAAGAATCGGTGAGTTCACAGCTCCTTGCTGTAGACCGTTTTTAATATCAAAAGTTGTGGTAGAAGTTACATTGCCACTTTTGACAACAAACTTTCTACCAGTGAGCATGTCATGAAGCATATATAACAGTGGTTTACTTATGCCAAATCTAGATAGCTTCAGATAAAGACCCTCTAACCATACGGTGTCGAAAGCTTTCTCTAAATCAACCAGAACGGCACCCGTGCATTGATTTTTCGTTTTGTTCCATTGAACATCAGAAACTAACTTAGACGCGGCATGAATAGTGTCATGCCTCGCCTTAAAGCCAAACTGATTATCTGGAATAATATTTTTGTCCTCAGCCCACTTGAACAGAGCTCTATTGAGAATCTTTTCGAGTACCTTACTGATACTTGGAAGAAGACTTATCGACCGAAGATTTGCCGGATTGGAGCTGTCCTTTCCCTTTTTGGGGAGAGGATGGACCACAGCTGTTTTCCAATTCACTTGATAATATGCATTATTCAATGCGTTGTTAAATAGTGTGGTATTTATGTCTATGGCTTCCTCAGGGAGATGTCGTAACACAATGTTGGGTATACCATCGACCCCCGCAGATTTCTTTTTCTTTAATGTTTGAAAAATTAACTGAAGTTCTACCTTCGAAATTAACAATGAACTGGGTTCATTTCGCTCGGCGATGGTGGCTTTTGCCACCTAGGCTATCTTGCTACTTGGAAATGGTAGGTTGAAATTACTATTTAACACACTCGCGTCTCTTTATTAAAATGATCACTGTGAAAGCCGCCAACGATGTGCACTCTTCCACGATTGCTGAACACCTGATGTGTATTGGCATTCTGATTCTGACACACAAGTGAGCCCACAAGTGCATGCACAAGTGTACTGTGTATTGGCCGCTTTACATTCATCAGAATAACATTTAAAAATGATTTTTTATTACTTGTTTTTAAGAATTTAATGTAACTACCGTTAAATAATTAGTTGTTTTATAGCAATCTGTTGAGTTTTAAAACTCATAGATAATAATAAATAAATAAATAGAAAAAATTAACAGAAAAAAGTAATAGTAAATAAAAAAATTAAAAATTAAGAAAAATATTTATTTTTTAATATTTATTTTTTATTTTAGGAACGTTTTAATTTCTTATTCAGGGTGATTGGTATAAGGTGCACCAAAAAGCTTGAGCGTGTAGGTGAAGTAAAGACAAGAAAAAAATCGTATAGGAAGAGGGGTTTATTTCCCCCCGTTTAGGCGGGAGGGTCAATTTTCTAAAACATTGACTTAAATCAGAAAACAAATTATTTAAAAACAACGGTGAATGATACAAAGCCTTGTTAAATTTTTTTTGGAAAGTCAGAAAACTACTATTTTATTAAATTTTTAAATTAAGTTGTTTAAGTGAACAGTTTTAAAAAAATTAATTTTCAAACTCAAAATTTTGAAAAAAAAAAAACTAAAAAAAGTGTTCCAAAAGTGCACAAAACTGACGTTCCATTAAGACCGATTTCATCATCAATAAATGTACCGTGTTCCAATTTAGCAAAATACACAGGAGAAATATTAAAACACATTGTTTCTGAAAATTACAACATAAAAAACACATACAGACTTAAAGAAAAACTAACAGATATAATTCTTGACAACGACGAAATCCTAGTTTCATTTGACGTCATATCTCTGTTTACCAATATTCCGACATACACAGCAATCAAAATAATAATGAACCACTGGGAAAAGCTCAAAACAGTAACAGATATTCCGAAACCTCAATTCATTAAAATCCTCCAATTCTGTCTACAAAACAACAACTATTTTGAATATAACAATAAGATTTACAGTCAAACATTCGGTATGCCCATGGGTAATCCACTTTCACCGACCATAGCAGATATTGTACTAGACAATTTATTAGATGTCACAATTGCAAAACTTAAAGAAACAAGCATACAAATAAAATTCATTGCAAAATATGTTGATGACATTTTTGCAATAGTAAGAAAACAAGATAAGGAAATTATATTAAAAAAAAAAAAAAAGAAATAGAAAACAACAAAAGTATTCCCTACCTGGACACTTTAATTCATAGAGCAGACAATAAAATTATTTTCGATTGGTACCGAAAACCCATAGCATCAGGGAGAATGATCAATTTTTTATCAACACAACCCCAAAAAAATATAAAATTAATACCGCAAAAAATTTTGTTAATAAAGTACTAGACATCAGCAATATCAAATTTCATCACGAAAACATTAAACGAATAAGAACAATACTAATGATGAACAACTTCCCGCACAAAATAATTAACGAACTAATAAATGACAAAACCAACCAACTAAAATACAACAATAATCCTAAAACACAAAAATCGACAGATGGCAACCATACAACCAAAACATAACATAGCATTACTTTCATACCAACTCTAACTGACAATCGGAATTTAAATGAAGCAATAAAAATAAAGAAAGAAAAAACAGCATTTGCACATAAATCGAACTCTACCTTTAACAAAATTTTTACAAAAACAAAACCACCTCTACCAAAAGAACAACAAAATGACGTAGTATATGAAATAAAATGCAATGGGAAGGAAGATGAACATTGCAGACTCATATACATAGGAACAAGAAAGAGAAAACTAGCAGTAAGAATAGCCGAACACAAAGCAGACGTAAAAAAAAAAGATCATCGACTGGGCTCTCACAACACATGACAGAAAATGGACACACCGCTGATTTTGACAATATCAAAATACTAGACAAAGAGAAACACACCAACAAACGATACACTCTGGAAAATCTGAGAACTCATCAAAATATAAGAAGAGTCATGAATTTTAAAGAAGACAAAGACAACATCAGCTCGATCTACAATGCTGTGATAAATTAAATATAGTCTGTGATAGTTAGTTTTTAATTTCTGTTTTGTCTATGTTTCAAATAATTTATTATATTTATTAGTTTCCGTTTATTAAGTGCAATATAAATGTTAAATTATTTAAAATTATTATTATAATTCAAAACAATTTATAAAATGTAACTTGACGACAAAAGTTAGTAAATATTCAAATCCATAGCCCAAAAAACAATGTTTCTAAAAATGTAATTTGTATTAAAGGTCTTAATAAATCAAACACCCCTGAAGATGTTGGCAAAAAACCAAACGAAACGTCGGGAAAATTAATGAATTAGTCTTTTAATTGCTTTAAAAACCTAGTATCAAAAAGCCCAAATTTAAAATACACATTATTTAAATAATAGAATATTGATCAATTCAAAATTAAAATTAAAAAAAAAAAATTAAACAAATTTTTTTCAAAATTTTATGTAATTAACTATTATTTTTATTTTCAAAATTTTATGCTTTTATTAATTTTTAGTCAAAAACAGAAAACCGGATGCCAAAATGTATCTTAGTTTTAGAGAAATTAAAAAAAAATTAAAAGTAAAACTAGTAAGTAAAGTAAAAAGTTAATTCTTTTTTTTTCAAGTTTTTGGTTAAAATTAAATGGTATGTAATAAAAAATAAAAAAGAGATAATTCTCTAATTTATAATTGACCTGAGCAGGTCAAATTTGGGAAAACCAAAAAAGTGTTTTTCTTGGAAAAAAATACTTCTAGTTTTTCTTAATTTCTCAAAAACTAAGATACATTTTGGCATCTGGTTTTCTGTTTTTGACTAAAAATTAATAAGAGCATTGAATTTTGAAAATAAATAATAATTAATTACATAAAACTTTTAAAAAAATTAGTTTAAATTTTTTTTTTATTTTTTTTTCAAAATTTTGAGTTTGAAAATTAATTTTTTTAAAACTGTTCACTTAAACAACTTTATTTAAAAATAAAATAAAAAAATTGTTTTCTGGCTTTCCAAAAAGATATAACAAGGCTTTGTTTTATTCACCGTTGTTTCTAAATAATTTTGTTTCTGATTTAAGTCAACTTTTTAGAAAATTGCCCCTCCCGCCTAAACGGAGGGAAATAGACCCCTCCTCCTATACGATTTTTTTCTGGTCTTAGCCCCACCTTCACGCTCAAGCTTTTTGGTGCATCTTATACCAATCACCCTGTATACATATAAAAGCAAAATTTCAAAAAATCCATGAACCCGATTTCAAAATACTTATCGAATTAAAAAATTTGTTTTTTGGCAATTTAATATTTATTTTTTAAATACTGAGTTACAAAAAAAGTTGCGCACCTTGAAATTGAAGCGTTGGAAGGAAGAAGTGCGTAAGTGACATTTGCATTTGCAGTGATATCAACTCGCATTCCACTTACATCTCGTATTATTTGGTCTATATTGTTGGAATGGGTTTCGTTGTTGAATGTTAGCGTCGTATTGGGTGTAAAATATATTTTGCTCCCTGATGCAAAAAGAAAACGCCTGTCTTAGTGAGGTTGGTTTCATTGCTCGAACTGTTGAGCCTAAAGGTTCTTTTAAGCCTGAAAGGAAGGTGTTTAAGCACATCTCGTTGAAAAGCGTTGTTTTGGCGGTAATGACATTTTGGTTCAATTCGTGGATCTGCAGTTGATTACACATTGCAGATAATATTTCTACTACAAGACTGAAATATTTTTCTCCTGATCTATAACCTTGGGTTAGACCGTGAAGGTCCCTTATGAGTGAAGTCTCGTTTCTTTTGTCTGCGTAGTGGAGTGTTAAGTTATTCTTAATATCTAGCCATCTAAGCTGGGTCCCAAACATATTCAAAACTATATTTGCATCGCCCACGATTTTGTTACGTATTGTGCCGTACCATCAATTGGTATCATTAGGTAGAGGATTTCCTCCACATTTTTTATGAACTCATGCAGTAACCTTGGGTTGTCATTAAAGTTTGGTAAATCTTTGATGGCATCGGGTATTTTAAGTGAGCTAAAAAGGTCAATTGGGTTTGCCACAACCTCTTGTTCAACTCCTGCATTAATTGGGTTAGGGTTATTGTTCAAATTAAGAGCTATATTTGCTTGGCTTACAGCCATGTTTTCTAGTTCTTCTAATTCTTCAAAATTTCTATTAATATCAAATTTGTTCACGGATTTCATAAATAAGGTAAAAAAAGGATGGACTTACAGGATGAGCAAAAGCATTTTCTTGATTGTTGTCTTCTGTTGAATAGTTTTTGTTGTCCTGAATTGATGTCACTTGTTATTTTCGTCAAATAAATTTTGTTGAAGTGAGTTTTCCCTCTTACTATGTATTATGTTTCCACTTAACAATGAGCCGTTGTTAGTTTCACACAAAGTTTATTAATTATTATTTTATAAGTTATTTATTAAAGATGCTTTTCTTTTTTTCACATTAGTTACGATTTAACACTGAATTTATTTTCTTTAGTTTGTTTCCATTTAACGAGAAACCGTCGTTAATTTTCGCGAATTGTTTTTTTTATTATTTTTTTTTTATACACATTTATTTTTATTTAATATTCGTTTTCTAGAACTGCCTGACCCGATAAAGCGTAATTATAACATATTATTTTATGAAGGTTCATTTCCGGAACGTGAAGTGTATACTATTCCAACTTTCGACTGCGCCAGTTATATCTACGACCAAGAGAATATTTAAAAAAACACAAATTCATTTTAAGCAGCGTAACGCTACAGACTTCTTCAGAAAATTATTTTACATGGTATTTTATAATGATTGACAATTATTGTATCTATGGAAATGGTAAAGTGCAGACTAAACAGTTTGTTGTGAAAATGCAATTAAGAATATAATATGTTAAAATAAATACAAAGCTAACGTTGTGATAATGAAAAATAGAATATGATATATTATTTGTAAAGATGCACAGTTAGCTAGTTAAACAATTTGCGTGAGAATGTATGATTTTATGAACTTAAATAAAAATGCAAGGTTAGCAATAATTTGTTTTTGGGTACTGGGTTACGTCTTCACGGTTGAATGTCCGGTGTTCTGGGCTGCTTCTACATCTGCGGTACGCTTCTTAACTACCAGATTTTGCTTATATCTTATATAGCGCCTTCTCTTTAATGGGTCTGTTTCTTCGACAAATGCCGGGCCTGTATTTTTTCCTTTGATAGGGCTAGACGTTTTTGCAGTTGCCTGCAGCTGGTTCCGACCTCGGCACGTGCCGATGACGATGTTGTTGTCGTTGTTGTTGTTGCTGCTGCTATGTTGGACATGGATGGTCCAGCTTCTGCCGTTTTTGTTGCTCTTTGAGCTTTGGACTGCTGTGCTGCAGTTGCCCTAGTTGTTGCTGGGCCTGGTGGCCCCGCTACTTGGTTGTCGGAAGATACACCACCTGATGCTCCTCCAACTGGGGGACCATCTTTCGATGTCCCCGTTGGTTTTCCCATCTTTCTTTCTTGTTGCTCTCTATTTCTGGTTACCTTTTCCGAGAATTTATTTTTAAAAAAAGCCCTGACCACAGTGGGACTCGAACCCACGCCTTTCAAATCCGTCGTCTGCCACTCTTTTTTTTTTTTTTTTTTTTTAAATTCATTTTTATTTTCACTTTAACTTATAACTAACTTAAATGCTAGACAAAAACCTTAAAAACTAGCTTACAAAATAACTTAACTAACTTACTGGCTCCATACGGGCGCTCTAAATTATACTATAACTATATATTAAAAATGCCTTTGGGCGTAAAAACAATCTTAAATTAAAATTCAAAATTACTTAAAACTAAACGAGAAAATTTTATATAAAAACTTAAAACTACCCTGTACCTATATAAAACTAAATTAACCTAAATAAAATAAAAATATACGTAAATATACGTAAATAACTTAAAACTACTTAAAAATACTTAAAATAACTTATAATCTGTCTTAAATTGACAGAAATCGTTGAAACTAAAGACATTCTTCCACCAGAACAATTCGGGTTTAGGAAAGAACATTCTTCTACTCATCAGGTAATGAGGCTTACCAAAGATTTAAAAAAAGCACTAACACACAAAAATTCTATTGGAATGGTATCCTTTGATATTGAAAAAGCTTTCGACAGTGTCTGGCATAATGGTCTCGTCCATAAGCTTTTAATTAACGATTTCCCAGAGTATATTTTAAGTATTATTAAAAGTTTTTTAGATGAAAGAAAGTTTTTTGTACAAATCGTCCAAGAAAAATCTTCGTTGTACTCAATTAAAGCGGGTGTCCCACAAGGATCAACCCTCTCTCCCCTTCTCTACAATATTTATGTTTCTGATTTCCCTGTCCTAAGTCACTGCAAGAGATCTTTCTTTGCTGATGACACATGCATTTACAGTGTCTCCAATAGCTGCCAACAAATTATGTTTAATCTTCAAAACGCCCTTACTTCAATTCAAACCTATTTCTATTCTTGGAAAATTAAAATAAATCCTTCAAAATCACAAGCTTGTTTCTTTACAAAGAAACGTAAGTGAACAAACTTGCCAAACAAACCTTCAATTGTGCAATGCCCCAATCCAATGGGAACAAAATATCAAATATCTAGGCGTTTCCTTAGACAAAAGCTTAACATACTCAACACAAATCTCCGAAAGCGTCAAAAAAGGAAAATTCCTTATGAAAATCTTATTTCCACTTTTAAACAGAAACTCCCATCTTAGTATTGAAAACAAGTTACTAATTTATAAAGTTGTCTTCTTACCTGCTATGTTATATGCGTCTCCATGTTGGTATCATTGTGCCGAGTGTCATTACAAAAAAATTCAAATTTGTCAAAATAAGATATTAAAAACAATTCTTAACTTTCCTTGGCATTTTTCAACTGTCAGTTTGCATGAGATTGCTAATATACCTACAATAAAAGTAAACTGCTTAAATATATACGAAAGATTTATGTTCAATTGTTCAAGCAAAGAAAACGTTATATTAAAAAATATTGCTCCTTGATTGGTATCTTTTTTTTTTTATCTAGTTTTAAGTAGTTCTAGTTTAGTTAAGTTTAAGTAAAATTGCCTATGAGTTTTTTGTAAAATTTTCTCAAAACAAATACATTTAAATTAAAAATTATCTCTCCCTTTATTAAACATTTATAGTTCCAAAGAATTAATATTATTCTCATCTCTATATTGTAATTATCCTATATAATATAAATGTAAACAGATCGACAGTAAATAAATAAAAAATAACTTAAAACTAGAACAGCCACCAGCAGCATTTTTTTTTTTTTTTTTTTGGCGCAGCAGCCAATGCATATGTGCACACGCTTATAAATATATATATATTTATATATATATATTTAAAAGCGCCAAATGCACATACACACAAACAAATGCCATTCAATTTTTTTATATTTTTTTTGATGCCACCACTGTCTTTCATAAAATAAACCTATTAATACTTAAAAATACGCAGGTCGGCCAAGGCAACAACTATGACTAACCATCAATATCAAGGTGGTCACCCAACCACCAGTATTTTTGAACTTGCTTATTAAAGTCCCTTTTGTCCCGAAGGGGCACAGCTCTACTGAACCGCAGACGTTCTGCTCCGTTCCCAGAGTCGACGTCTCGACCATACAGGATTCGCCGATCCACAGTTCTACGGCCGACGTGGTAGATTAAACAGCGTTTTTTAGATGAAAGAAAGTTTTTTGTACAAATCGTCCAAGAAAAATCTTCGTTGTACTCAATTAAAGCGGGTGTCCCACAAGGATCAACCCTCTCTCCCCTTCTCTACAATATTTATGTTTCTGATTTCCCTGTCCTAAGTCACTGCAAGAGATCTTTCTTTGCTGATGACACATGCATTTACAGTGTATCCAATAGCTGCCAACAAATTATGTTTAATCTTCAAAACGCCCTTACTTCAATTCAAACCTATTTCTATTCTTGGAAAATTAAAATAAATCCTTCAAAATCACAAGCTTGTTTCTTTACAAAGAAACGTAAGTGAACAAACTTGCCCCAAAAAAACCTTCAATTGTGCAATGCCCCAATCCAATGGGAACAAAATATCAAATATCTAGGCGTTTCCTTAGACAAAAGCTTAACATACTCAACACAAATCTCCGAAAGCGTCAAAAAAGGAAAATTCCTTATGAAAATCTTATTTCCACTTTTAAACAGAAACTCCCATCTTAGTATTGAAAACAAGTTACTAATTTATAAAGTTGTCTTCTTACCTGCTATGTTATATGCGTCTCCATGTTGGTATCATTGTGCCGAGTGTCATTACAAAAAAATTCAAATTTGTCAAAATAAGATATTAAAAACAATTCTTAACTTTCCTTGGCATTTTTCAACTGTCAGTTTGCATGAGATTGCTAATATACCTACAATAAAAGTAAACTGCTTAAATATATACGAAAGATTTATGTTCAATTGTTCAAGCAAAGAAAACGTTATATTAAAAAATATTGCTCCTTGATTGGTATCTTTTTTTTTTTATCTAGTTTTAAGTAGTTCTAGTTTAGTTAAGTTTAAGTAAAATTGCCTATGAGTTTTTTGTAAAATTTTCTCAAAACAAATACATTTAAATTAAAAATTATCTCTCCCTTTATTAAACATTTATAGTTCCAAAGAATTAATATTATTCTCATCTCTATATTGTAATTATCCTATATAATATAAATGTAAACAGATCGACAGTAAATAAATAAAAAATAACTTAAAACTAGAACAGCCACCAGCAGCTTTTTTTTTTTTTTTTTTTTTGGCGCAGCAGCCAATGCATATGTGCACACGCTTATAAATATATATATATTTATATATATATATTTAAAAGCGCCAAATGCACATACACACAAACAAATGCCATTCAATTTTTTTATATTTTTTTTGATGCCACCACTGTCTTTCATAAAATAAACCTATTAATACTTAAAAATACGCAGTTCGGCCAAGGCAACAACTATGACTAACCATCAATATCAAGGTGGTCACCCAACCACCAGTATTTTTGAACTTGCTTATTAAAGTCCCTTTTGTCCCGAAGGGGCACAGCTCTACTGAACCGCAGACGTTCTGCTCCGTTCCCAGAGTCGACGTCTCGACCATACAGGATTCGCCGATCCACAGTTCTACGGCCGACGTGGTAGATTAACGGAACCGCCAATCTATCCTGTATCAGCCCCCGACTGTCTAAATAGAGGAATGTCACGGGCGGGATGAAACCGTTAAGACAAACGCTCTCACTATATTCTTCATTGGGGTAATAAGCCCCGAAAATGAGTCCATTGGCTGAGGTCATTGCTCTTGCAATGTGACCCCGAATCAGCTTAATTAAAAAGTTATCTATCCTGTTTATATTGGCTCCGTTGTATAAGACCTCATTGGCATAATAATGTTTGTACTCCGACTCTGGTGATCTGTGTAATCCAAGACAGGTCCTAAGACACTGCCTCTCAAACACCCGAATCTTTTCCATTTGAGATGAGGCAATGCTAAACCACACAGGGCACCCATAGGCAATCATCGGCCGGATGAGGGCCATGTAGCAAATCACCTTTACCCTGTTTTCAAGGCGGCTGCTATAAAACAACCGTCTTGTCAGAGCAAACGCTCCCCTAGCTCTGGCCAGAGCAGCATCTATATGTCGATTGAAAAATAGATACTGATCTAGCCAGATACCAAGGTACTTTACTACATCCTTACTCGCCAGTGGATGTCCACTTGGTCCAACGATCACTAGATTTCTCCAGTTCTTTCTTGTATCCCTAGAAGTCTTAGACAAAGGGGTTCTAAACAGGATAGTTTCTGATTTCTGAAAATTAATTTTTAACTTCCAGTCATCACAATATCGCTGAATCTGGTCGAAGTCACGCTGCAAGAGATTTTTGATGACTTCAACTTTTGGACCCGTCCTGTACGCTACAAGGTCATCGGCATACGCAATCGCATGAGTGAGACTACCTATCAGATCGCTGGTGTAAATACTAAAAAGAATCGGTGAGTTCACAGCTCCTTGCTGTAGACCATTTTTAATATCAAAAGTTGTGGTAGAAGTTACATTGCCACTTTTGACAACAAACTTTCTACCAGTGAGCATGTCATGAAGCATATATAACAGTGGTTTACTTATGCCAAATCTAGATAGCTTCAGATAAAGACCCTCTAACCATACGGTGTCGAAAGCTTTCTCTAAATCAACCAGAACGGCACCCGTGCATTGATTTTTCGTTTTGTTCCATTGAACATCAGAAACTAACTTAGACGCGGCATGAATAGTGTCATGCCCCGCCTTAAAGCCAAACTGATTATCTGGTATAATATTTTTGTCCTCAGCCCACTTGAACAGAGCTCTATTGAGAATCTTTTCGAATACCTTACTGATACTTGGAAGAAGACTTATCGACCGAAGATTTGCCGGATTGGAGCTGTCCTTTCCCTTTTTGGGGAGAGGATGGACCACAGCTGTTTTCCAACTCACTTGATAATATGCATTATTCAATGCGTTGTTAAACAGTGTGGTATTTATGTCTATGGCTTCCTCAGGGAGATGTCGTAACACAATGTTGGGTATACCATCGACCCCCGCAGATTTCTTTTTCTTTAATGTTTGAAAAATTAACTGAAGTTCTACCTTCGAAATTAACAATGAACTGGGTTCATTTCGCTTGGCAATGGTGGCTTTTGCCACTCTACCACCTAGGCTAACTTGCCACTTGGAAATGGTAGGTTGAAATAACTTTTTAACTCACTCGCGTTTTTGTATTAAAATGATCACTGTGAAAGCTGCCAACGATCTGCACTCTTCCACGGTTGCTGAACGACGAGAAAGTGGAGCGTCGATTGCCGGGTGTGCCAAAAGTGTAGTATTGGCTAAGTCCGATTTGCATCTTAGAAAAGCGTCTTCAGCCTCGGAAGTCCATTTTACTGGAGTTGAATCATTCTTTTTGTTGCCCTTCACTTAACTCTGTAGCAAAATTTGGTTATCTAAGGTAGAAGGTAAGAAACGACGATAATAATTAATCATTGCTAGAAATCGTTTTAGCTCTTTAGCTTTAGGAGGTTTTTTAAAATCCTGAATAACTTTGACTTTCTCCTCAAGTGGCATTATTCCCTCGCTGCTGATCTTGTGTCCCAAGAATCAAACAACTTCTTGGCCTAAAACGCACTTGGAAGCATTTATTGTTAAACCATACTCACTTATCCGTTGGAAGACTTGACGCAGGTGTTCTTCATGCTCGTGTTCGTCTCTTGAAGCGATGATGATGTCGTCGATATAAGGAAAAGCAAAGCCTTCAAATCCTCTAAGCACTTCATGCATATGACCCTGGAACGTTTGAGCTGAGTTTCGCATGCCAAATGTCATGAAAAGAAATTCGAAGAGGCCGAACGGTGTTATAATAGCCGTCTTCTTAATGTCATCTGGCTCGATTGGTATTTGGTTGTACGCTCTCTCCAAATCGATCGTAGAGAAAGTTTTCCGAACATGTAAAATCGCTGAAACATCTTGAGCAAAAGGCAGAGGATATCTATCAGGTGTTTTTAATTTTTCGCTATTTAATCTTCGAGCGCGGGCAAATACCGGAGGGCCGTTTGTCTCGATGTGATGTGTCGTGGCTACAACTTCTGTTGACGTTCGGGCGTTAAATTCGGTGAGGTGCTTGAATTGTGCTAAAAGCTCTGCAAAGGGATTGTTGATGTTATTTGTGGTTATGCTCACTTTATTTCCAGAGGTTGTTGCAGCTATTGACGTGACGTTTGTAGTGCTGTCGATGATTTGGTTGCGTTTTAAGTCGATGAGGAATCCGAAATGACTTATAAAATCAGCTCCGATGATCGGCCTGGAAACATCTGCTATGACGAAAGTCCAAGTGAAAGCGCGACGAAGTCCCAGATCAATAGTCAAATTTTTCCTTCCAAATGTTTTGATTTCGCTTCCATTTGCTGCAAATAAACTAGAATTAGATGGTGAAAAATGATCATTGTAAGTTGCAGGCAGAACTGAAATGTCAGCTCCGCTGTCAATGAGAAAGTTATTTTTCGATGATTTGTCGTGAACAACTAATTTGCAAATGTATTGGTCAGTGTGTTCACTTATATTGTTGCTGACCAATACATTATAATTCAGTTTTTTGATGCCGTTTGTTTAAATTCACAAGGTTCACGACAGTTTCTAGCCTCTTCTCCGAATCGTTGGTGAAACCAGCAAAAGCCATCTCTGGATTTTGACTGATGGCGACGATGAGATGAAAAATTTTGACTGTGACTGCGGCTTCGATGAGTTGACCTTCCCCTCGTTTAGCTGACATGTGATCTGATTAATTTGTTGCTGCAGGTGTGAATCCGAATGAACTGTACTCTCGTTGCTAGATCTAACTGTGTTGATTAATTGCAAAGCAGTCTCTAAATTCACCTACCTCCATAACCTTGTCAGCAAGCTTCGCTAGTTGAGTCAATTCTTCGTTGGAGGCTTGCAAAATAGCTCGCACTTGAGCTGGAAGTCTTTGAAACCAAAGTGATTTCAGAAACTCACCACTAATTTGCGTTCCACCTAAGCCACGAAGTTCGTTGAGGAGTTGTGACGGACGTTTATCACCCAAGTCGACCTCAGAAAGTAGTTTCTTGATTTTTTTCTGCTCTGAATCACCAAAATGTTCGATTATGACCTTCTTCAGATTCAGGTATTTGTCGGTCGCTGGTGGTGAAAGAACAGCATCGGAGATTCGAGTGAGAACCTTCGACTCAATTGCGCTAATTACGGTGTTGAATCTGGATGTGTCGCTTTTAATTTGCCCAATATTGAATTGCGCCTCTATCTGAGCAAACCATATTTCAGGTTTCTCTACAAAAAAGGTGGAATTTTGACAGTTATCTTTGAAACAGTTTGATCATTCGACCCGTTATTCCCGTTGACTTGCTGTTATCGCTGTTGATGTGTGCCGCTTGCACGATCATCCGATTGCTCTGTATCGTCTTTTAACTCGCAACCCGGCATGTTGAATTAGCTCAAAGCAGTAATTATTTACCAGGTTGATTAATAAATCAGAAATTGGTATAAATTAAGATATACCCAGATGTAATCGTTGATTGTGTTTTAATTAAAAAAAAAAATGCTACTCAAATACAACTCTATTAATTTTCGGGGTCACCAATTGAGGTGTATCGCGTAGCAATGAAAGGCAAAAGTAATTTAGTACTTAGCAAATATTTTATTAATAAATCTTAATTTTATAAATTCTTGTAATGATTACTGAGCTGATGGTTCGTGGGCGAATGTTAAACAAGAAGTGTTCATCTTACAATTTTTAGTTTCTAAGTTAACAAAGGTATATAGTAACGTATAGTATAAAGTTTTCGGCTAAAAATGCTTATAACGGAGATTTGGTGTTAACGGTTTTTACTTTAGCAGATATCTTTTAAATTCGATATGGATTTCAAACCTAACATTAAGCACAAGATGACATTCACAGTTTTTTGATGAACAACCGTTTAAAGATAGCTGCCATAAAACTTGATTTCACGTTAATGCCATATTTTTCATATTTTTCGACCCATATTCAGAATTTAATAAACTTTAATTTTTGTAGTCCCATAGTTTGCTACAAGAACAAGTTCGAGCGACCCAGTCGTGCATTTTATTTGGGTTGCTCTGGCAACTCTTTTCCGGAGTGGTTATGCAATCGCAGTTGCACATTATAACTTTAAACGTTTAAGCTACACTTAAGTGGACAAAAATTTCATGCTAAATAGCTTTTTATTTATTCTATTTATTTATTCTACTCCGTAGATAAATCTACGAAGTAGAGACACATATAAGCACTAGCAGCTTAGGCTATCATCTTGAACAATACAAGAGGAATAGACTGATACATGACAGAGACATACACAACAGAAGAAAGACAGAACAGAGAACAGATGCCAACAGCACATGGATAGCACATGAACGGTCCACCATCCAAGTACTAACCACGCGCAATGATGCTTGATTTCGCTGATCTATTGGGAAGCGATGCTTTATCAGAGCCAAGGCTAACCAAGGTTAGGTAGTTTTTTCTGGACCTTGGATGGCAGTACTATGGTTTCGGCCATTTTGATTCATTATAATGAGGGACATTGAAGCAATAACTGGAAAAAATTTAAGGCGCGCCAAAATAATGTCCCAAAATCGGTTGCTATAGCTCTCCTACTAAAATCGAATTTTTAGAGACCTTTGTATCCTAAAAGATATATAATTGTTTTTTGTGGGCTATAGGTCGATTGTAATAAAAAGATGTTATTTATTCATTGCAACGTTTCGAGTATGTTTGTACTTTGATTTTCCACATCTCGTTGTGGAAAATTAATGGTAACCAACAAACGAATCAGACGAGATTCGCAACCGCAACAAAGGTCAACTCTATTTAACCGGCAAAGGAACATCATCATGAATGCGGAACAAGCAGCAGCATCAGCACCACAATAACCACCAGCAGCAGCAGGTATAATAACTTAAGAAGTTTAGAACTTAATCCAGTTAAGTATAGAACGTCTTAAATTTTTATATGGTAAAACAGAAGACTTACCAATTTTTATTCAAATGTGGATGATATTATACCAACATTATTAACTTATAATGAGCAATTTTAAAAAAATGTCCATTAATATGCTTAAAAGTAAATTTATTGGAAGAGCTAGGCAAGCTATAGAAATTCATTCACATTTTACAAGATGGATAGACATATAAAGCATGTTGATACAAAATTTCGGCGGATTTAAAAATTCGTATCAGTTGTGTTAAGATTTGAGAGCTTCTCAATTAAGAGGCGATTTACCTAATTTTAATATTTATAAGTGAAAAGTGTCGCCAAGAAAACAGTAGTTTAGATATTCCTAGAAATAAGGATCCAGCAGCACTTAACATTTTTAAAGAACGTTACCAACACATATAAGAACAATTCTCTATGCATGCACTTATTCCCACTACAATGAAGTTAGCTCTGCACGAGCTTAGTAGCACAGGATTTGTTACAAAACAAGTCCAAGAAATAGACAGTAAGTATGATTTTAGGTCTCATAATAATTCAAATATCTTAAAAAACCCATTTAAAAATAACAATAATAGTTATAAAAACCGAAACCTTACGTAGCAAAAAATTATTTCCCAAGACAAAATAGTATTAACTATAATAACAACTATATACAATTTCCCCAAAGATTTGAGCCAATGGATTGGTCTCCCATCATCTCAAGTCAGACGAGCACATAAATAATAAGTTATATAAATACAGAAGCAAAAGTAGAAACTGAAGCAAATTTTCGGCGTTCCGCCTCGGAGCCTCAAACAGATTGCCCTTTGTTAAATTAACCAAAGAAAAAACTACTTTTAGAATGATAATAAATACGGGAGCAATTAATAGCCTTCTAAGATAAGAGGATGCTCCAAGAGAATTCATTCGAATTAGAAAAACCACTTAACTGTACAAATGAGCATTTAAACTCAGAAGAAAAAACTAAAATAATAAAATTAATAAAAATTCATAAAAATTCCTTATCATAAAGGTGATGATTTAAGGTTCAATAATCATGTAAAGCATAACATTCCTACGGAAAAAACTTCAACTATTTACACGCGAATTTATAGGTATCCTGGAATACATAAAAAAAGTAAACAAGCTGATAACTGAAATGCTTGAACAAAGAATTATACGACCAAGCACTTCCCCATATAACGTCCCTAATTGGGTGGTAACAAAAAAAGAAGACAATACAGGAAATAAAGAATATAGGATACTAATAGACAATCGAAAATTTAATCAAGCAACTAAAGAAGACAAATTTCCGATCCCAAATATAGAATTGATCTTAGACAAATTAGAAAACTGTAATTAATTTTCTACATTAGACCTCACTAAAGGCTTTTATCAGATAGAAATCGAAGAAAAAGATAGAGATAAAACTGCTTTCTCAAAACTCTCAGGTCACTAGCAGTTAATTCGCATGGCATTCGGATTAAAAAATTCCCCGGCAACTTTTCAGCAACTTATGAACGAAGTCCTTTAAGAACATATTTGTAATGCTATGTCTATTTAGACGCCATCACTTTGTTCTCTTCAAGCCTTCAAGAACACATGAATTCACTCCATAAAATTTTAACAAAGCTTAAAAACGCAAATCTCAAAATATCATTAAATAAATCAGAATTCTTACGAAAATAAACAGATTTTTATGTCAAAATATAACCTCTAACGGAATAAAACCCGATCTAAGGAAAAAAGAAACTATTAAAAAATTACCAAAAACAGTCAAAGAAATTCAATCCTTTCTCGGATTAACTAGTTATTATCGCAAAGGAACTCTGCCATTTCGGGCCCTTGTTATTTAAGGCGGCCACCGAAAACAAAGTCGATATTCTGATAGAGCGTATTAGAATGAACATTTTATATTACTACACCAAAGTCGTAAGCCAATTGGCCAAGAAGATATTTAGCCTCAAAGTATTTTTTTTTTGTTTTATTTCCTTAAAATTATAAATACATAACAGATTTAGGTGGATAAGCCGCTAGTTGATATCTTGAAAATTCCGTTACAACAGGTGATCTCCCGGACCATATCGATTGCAGGACATACATTGATTGCATGGAAGCAGTTACAAAAATCCAAATAATCTGAGAGGAGGGCAGGAAAGCAGTTCAACGAAAAGAGAAGCAGGTGAAGTTTTGTTGCCGGTCGGAAAAATTATGCAAGTTTGGGGTTATTTTCAAATTGTTGATGTGGATAATGCGAATAAGAAACCACTCATTGGTTGAGACATAATGAAGTTTTTAGGTATTACATGGGGTATTCAAGCTAGAAATAAGAGCTATTGAAACCCGGGTCCCCACAAATCTGGCTGGGTACCCGGGTACCCGAACACCCGGGTACCCGAGCACTCGAAAATATCCGAGTACCTATGAACCAGAGTATCCGAAATACCCAGGTATCCAGGTACCCGTCATTCTTAAATGAAAGATTTAGGCATATTCTTCGTAATCTGTTATGAATTTTCTTTTATAAATGATAAATGATTGTACCATTAAAGATCTTTTATAATTGGTATTCAGGAGTTTGATCTTTTATAAAAATCTTCTATGGAACTTCGAAAAAGAAATTCTTTTATGAACAAAGCAAACAGAACTAAAATCTGTTATGAAGCTGTCATCAATAAAATTAATTTTCAGCAAAGAAATTCATATTTTAGAAAGTAATTGAAAAATACGCAGGTTGGTGGCAAAATAATTTTATTTTTCGTAACAAAATGTGTATACATATTTCTTTAATTTTTTTTTAGATGAAAAAGACGGCCTTGTGTGTATCTATGAAACAAAGAAGGTAGGTATGTAAATTTCTTGTCACAGAGTTCATCGATGATGATTTCTTCACAGAATTGGAAGCAATAGCTGTTGTCCTCCTTGGTTTGGATCCGTCAAAGAACCCAACAGACCCACTGCCATTCAATCAACCGCAAGTTACCTATGCATTCGAAAGCAATATGCAATGCTCATAACAGCTTTAGGCGCTTTGTAAAGGCATTCAGTGTTCAGTGCAGTTGTATCCCAGAAGATATCAAAAAAGAGGACCGTCCGACCGTCGCCTTCTTGCTCGTTGCTGTTTGAAGTTACCTCTTTGGCGGTATAAGTTGCAAGGAATACAAGACCCGGTTGCGGTACTAGCTAGCTGTTCCAGGAAGCTATAATCATGGTAATATTGCAATTATTTTCAGAATTTTCTAGTTGGTATAATCGTTTGTTTCTTAGGGCAAGGATTGATTTGTATTAGTCAAATAAAGACAAACTTCCAAGTGATAACGTCCAAGCAACGAAATATGAGCGAGTTATGCAGCTTTTCAGTCTTGTCAACACTTTATCGTTTGATGATCCTCATAATATGTTTCGATGTAATCTGACTATTCAACGGTACGCCGTAGTCCCCTTGAGGCAGCACGCATTTTGGATTGTTGTTGCCTATTGAATAGGTACTCAACAGGCAACAAATAATGAGAATCTTGGGGAGAGTACGATAACTTTGGCGCCAAGAATTGATAACGTTTTTTTGTAGAACAGTTTTATACAAGCACTTTTTACTATGGGTGGGGGGTCTATCTCCCTCCGTTTGGGCGGGAGGGGCAATTTTATAAAAACAGTGCTAAAAATTTAAAACAAATATTAAAAAATAACGGTAATACTTACAACTAAGTTTTATATCTTTTTTTAAAGCCAATACTTTTTTTTTATTAGATAATTTTTAAATTAAGTGAAACCTATGCAATATCTTTGAAAAAACGGATTTTAAACTCAAAAATTGCGAAAAAAAAAGGTAAAATAAAACTTTGAAGTGTGATTTTTCAAAACTGTAAAACAAAATACTACTTTTTTTTTATAAAATTCGTTGCTGATATGAATTTTAAATCATAAACTGAAAACAAAATGATTTTATGTTTTCTGGTTTTTGAGAAAATGGAAAATTACTAAAACTACTTTTTTATAAGAGTTTTCGGCACGAGTAGGATAACTTTGGCGCCAAGAATTGATAACTGTTTTTTGTAGAACAGATCAATACAAGCATTTTTTACTATGGGTGGAGGGGGGTCTATCTCCCTCCGTTTGGGCGGGAGGGGCAATTTTATAAAAACAGTGCTAAACATTTAAAACAAATATTAAAAAATAACGGTAATACTTAAATCTAAGTTTTATATCTTTTTTTAAAGCCAATACTTTTTTCTATTAGATGTTTTTTAAATCAAGTGAAACCTATGCATAGTCTTTGAAAAAACGGACTTTAAACTCAAAAATTGCGAAAAAAAAGGTAAAATAAAACTTTGAAGTGTGATTTTTCAAAACTGTAAAACAAAATAGTAATTTTCCATTTTCTCAAAAACCAGAAAACATAAAATCATTTTGTTTTCAGTTTATGATTTAAAATTAATATGAGCAACGAATTTTATAAAAAAAAGGAGTATTTTATTTTACAGTTTTGAAAAATCACACTTCAAAGTTTTTTTTTTACCTTTTTTTTTCGCGATTTTTGAGTTTAAAGTCCGTTTTTTCAAAGACTATGTATAGGTTTCACTTAATTTAAAAAACATCTAATAAAAAAAAAAATATTGGCTTTAAAAAAAGATATAAAACTTAGTTGTAAGTATTACCGTTATTTTTTAATATTTGTTTTAAATGTTTAGCACTGTTTTTATAAAATTGCCCCTCCCGCCCAAACGGAGGAAGATAGACTCCACCCACCCAAAGTAAAAAATGCTTGTATTGAACTGTTCTACAAAAAACCGTTATCAATTCTTGGCGCCAAAGTTATCGTACTCGTGCCAGAATCTTTGTCAGTTTTATTATAATGGCTGGCGTCTGTTTTGGTAAAGAACATAACAAAATCGTATATTGATGACGATAAAGGGGTTCCACTTTGCTTTTGGAACTGATTTAACTTTATTTTTAGTTAACATATGAATTTTATTAGGAATTGTTTATCTATTTCTTTTTTCACTATAATAAATACATCTTAATATTTATTTCTTCTTCTTTTTTCAATTGAATTATGGTCAGAACTATAAGAGATTACAATTACAATGTATTCTTGTAAGTGTTTATGGTTTGTCCAAAGGAATGGCAGTAAAGGGAAGATACGATAGCTGCATCTCAGTTTGGCTGCAGCGTAGGTGAGATGCATATAACAATAATACTCTCGGATATAAAGTGAGCGTGAGCAGGGACATAAGCCATTCCTTCTGAAACTTGTTCTGACTAAAAGAAGTTAACATAAAAATGTGGTGAAGTGAAGTAGGGAGGAACACAAGATGAGCCAGAACTTCTTGACGATAAACCGTTGTAGCTGTTCTAGACAAAAATTGTTTCTTTTTATCTTTTTGATTTCGGAAAAAAATTGTTCTTGTATAAAAAATTGTTTTCATTAATTTATTTTTGTATATATGGCACGAGTACGATAACATTTTCGCCAAGAATTGATAACTGTTTTTTGTAGAACAAATCAACACAAGCACTTTTTACTATGGGTGGGGGGGTCTATCTCCCTCCGTTTGGGCGGGAGGGGCAATTTTATAAAAACAGTGCTAAAAATTTAAAACAAATATTAAAAAATAACGGTAATACTTACAACTCAGTCTTATATCTTTTTTTAAAGCCAATTTTTTTTCTATTAGATATTTTTTAAATCAAGTGAAACCTATGTATAGTCTTTGAAAAAACGGACTTTAAACTCAAAAAATGCGAAAAAAAGGTAAAAAAAAACTTTGAAGTGTGATTTTTCAAAAGTGTAAAATAAAATTGTAATTTTTTTTATAAAATTCGTTGCTCATATTAATTTTTAATCATAAACTGAAAACAAAATGACTTTATGTTTTCTGGTTTTTGAGAAAATGGAAAATAACTAAAACAATTTTTTTATTGGATACTTGTTTTTTGATTGCTTGTGTATTAAAGCGTAAAAACAATAAAAACCCCTTCTTGGACACACTATAGGATTTGGGATGGGTGCGAGGTGGGGTGGGTGCATGGTTGGGTGTATGCAAAGTTTCTATTGCATTTAAAGATGCCCAAGCATCATAACAAAAACGAACCTACGTAGGTGACATATTCTATACCTTCTAAATCATCCATTTTTGCAATCCCAAACCCTAATTAACATTTTTGTATCTTCGTTAACATTTCCCAATGCACGCGCATTGCTGATGCCTTGCATTCCTTCACCTTTGCTCGCCTCGTAACCTGAACCCCATAAAAAGTAAAGAATAAGATTAATCAAGTTCGTTAACATTTCCCAATGCACGCGCATTGCTGATGCCTTGCATTCCTTTACCTTTGCTCGCCTCGTAACCTGAACCCCATAAAAAGTAAAGAATAAGATAATGATGAAATAACTCAAAATGTATAACTGTAAAGACAAATCTGCTGAAATTGCAGTTTTGATTGGCATAAGCCAATTTGAATGTATTTTTGATAATAAATTAAGAGTGATCTGCCGAACAATAAAGACAAATCTTTTTTAAAATTACTTTGGTATTATTGCATTTTATAACTGGCGCAGTCGGTAAGATTCTTATAATACATTAAGAATCCATACGAGAACGAGTCGTACGCAAAACGAAAAGTAATTTTTTTTTTTTAATCGGTAAGTAAATTTTTCGATGAAATTTAAAATGATTGAATTAACAATTGGAAAGTAAAATTTTTAATTGAAAAAAAAAAAAAAAATGAAAAGTATTTTTTTTTTATCGGGAAGTAAATTTTTCGATGAAATTTAAAGTGATTGAATTAACAATTGGAAAGTTAAATTTTTAATTGAAAAAAAAACGAAGTGAACAACGGTAAATTAACATCAACGAAAAAGTTGAAAGCAATTGAAAAAGTAAATTTTCAATTATAAGAAAAAAGAAAGTGAATTTTCCTTGGCGCGCTCTTAACTCAAAACGAAACGTGAAAAAATTTTTTTTTTTTGTGTGTCACCTCTGTCCGTAAGTGGAATTTTAATCCTCAAGTGAACCGTGGTTTGAATAAAGCAAAATTAAGAAAATAGACAAAACTTTGAAGTTTTGGCCAAATTTACCAAATATAAAACACAACTAATACTAACAAATAGCGTAGTTAAGGAAATTGAAATTTTACATAAAAGAAGAATTATTTACATTGATATGACTAGAAGTACAGAATATTGGTCAGATTTATTGAGACGTTTTATAAAACCTGGTTTGACAGGAATTTACACCGAGCTCTCCTATATAGAATACAACAAAATACAGCAGGTATTAATAGAATTTTTTGGTCATGATATGAAGATAAGATTTGTAGAAGCAACTTTCAGGGCAGAAGAAATAGATAGTTTAGAAGAAGTTCAAAAGCAGATATCACTGTACCACATTCAAGAAAGTCTCCATAGTGGCATAATTGAAACTTACCATAGCCTGAGAAATAAAATTTATTGTCCCAAAATATTTAGAGAGATTGCGAAAATAATAAATAATTGTAAAACCTGTTTAGAAACCAAATATGAAAGAAAGCCGATAAAAATAAAGTTTGAAATAAGCGAAACCCCGAGTAGACCAAATGAAATTTTACTTATAGACATCTATTATTTCATGAAGCACCCATTCCTCACTTTGATCGATAAGCTAACAAAAAAGGCTTATGCGTATTACTTGCCTAATCGAAACTGGAAAAAAAAGATAGAAACGTTAGAAGAGCATTTTTCCAAATTCGGTAAACCTAGTAAAATAGTTGCCGACAATGAGTTTAATTCTGAAAATCTCAAAGAATTTTTTAATGAACAACAAATAAACCTTCATCTCACTAAACCTAACACCCACACAGAAAATAGCGATATTGAAAGATTTCACTCCACACTTCAAGAGAAATTAGTAACAATGAGAAATTTAGATATAACATTACTTCAAAAAGTCCATAGAGCAGTGAACAATTATAATAATAGATACCATTCAGCTACTAAAATGTCGCCAGAAGAAGCCATGCTTGCGGACATAGCTACCCTGAAAAAACGTATTCGAGAAGAAAAAGAAAAAAGAACAGAGAAATTAAACCATAATCGTGAAAATTATATTGAAAGTAGGCAAGTAGCACCTGTTAAAAATTACAAAAGAAATTATTATAAAAACCAACCAAGATATAGAATTAAACAATTAAATAGAGAACACACAATAAATTTAAAATGACCCCGTTTATTTGCAGAAGATAACCTTAGCGTACTTACTAACAACACAAGTAACACCAGTACTAGCCACCCTAGCAATTGATAAAATAACGACAAGAAATGGATATTCTATCATAAACATGGGAACAACAGAAATTATTAAGGATACAAAAACAATCATTCATATTATTAACACTCAGGACCTAAAAACTATAATCGAAACAATTGAGAAAAATATTCAAAATTTAAAACTATATAACGATCCAATTATTAGAAAACAAATAGATTCATTAAAAGCTAAACTGAAAACAATAGAACCAAAGAAAAGTTTGAGACAAAAGAGGGGATTGGTAAATATTGTAGGAAAAGCAAGTAACTTCCTTTTTGGTACAATGGACGATGATGATTGAAAAGATATAACGGAACACATGAACTTATTAGAAACAAACAGTAAAACCACAGTTGATACAGTTAGCCAACAAATAGAAATAAATAAAAATTTTAATGAAAGTATAACACACCTTAAAAACATAATAGAAGCTGATAGAATAGATTTGATGAAAAGTTTTTCCGAACTAACAGAAAATGAAAAACGGTATATGCTTAAACAAATCAAACTTGAGCAGATTCTGGGACTTAATATATTAGAAGAAAAATTAAACCAAATAATAGATAACATAGCATTAGCAAAACATGGGCTAATTCACCCTAGTCTACTAACAGTCACAGAAATTATAAATACGCAAATTGACTTCTTAAAACTTAAAAACCTTAAAGTAGGAGCCCTTAAATATGACAGTGAAACATTAGTCTTAGCAATAAAAATCCCAAATAATTATAAAGAAGTAGATTTAAAATTGGTAACTCCCATTCCAAACAAATTTAATTTAGAAATTCAACTTGAAGAATTTTTCTTTATTGAAATTAATATAATTATGTACCATTTTAAAAATGATATCCAATTTAAAAAGTATTAAACTATTGTAAATAATTGCATTACAAACAAAAACTGTACTTTGAAAGAAAACCATGTAACTGAAATAAAAAAACTTGATGATAGCACAATACTTTGTAAAAATTTGAAAAATGAAAATATCATAAATAAATGTGATGATAGGAAAATTGTACTTGAAGGACACTTCTAATAACAATTAATAATTGTACCATTTATATATTTAACGAAACGCTATCTGATGAAAACATGTATTATATTGAAAGATTTTACTACGATGAAACGGAAAATTTTAATCTTACAAAACAATTAAGCTTTAACGAAATTATTCTTAAAAACGTTATCAACCTAAAACCAATAAAATTGTTAAAATTACATAAAAATGTTCAATATGTCATAGGTTCAACAACTATAATTCTTTCATTTATAGTAACCTGTATACTTTTCAAAATGTTAAAAAGACATAAAATACTTATTGTTTCAGTTAAAAATATGAAAGAAAAATATACGGAAAATTTAAAAGAAAATTGTAAAGAAACTCCGAAAATTCAGGAGAATTTTAATTTAAAGGGGGGAGAGGTGACATATTCTATACCTTCTAAATCATGCATTTTTGCAATCCCAAACCCTAACTAACATTTTTATATCTTCAACTTGATTTCCCACAGAAATCAAGTTCGTTAACATTTCCCAATGCACGCACATTGCTGATGCCTTGCATTCCTTTACCTTTGCTCGCCTCGTAACCTGAACCCCATAAAAAGTAAAGAATAAGATTATGATGAAATAACTCAAAATGTATTACTGTAAAGACAAATCTGCTGAAAATGCAGTTTTGATTATCATAAGCCAATTTGAATGTATTTTTGATAATAAATAAAGTAGTCAGTTAAGAGTGAGCTGCCGTACAATAAAGACAAATCTTTTTTAAAACCACTTTGGTATTATTGCATTTTATAACTCGTACAACATTCACCGTATCATCATCATCATCATCGGCTCGACAACCGGTGTCCGGTCCTGGCCTCCTTCAACAAGTCTCTCCACCTATCCCGGTCTCGAGCCGACGCCATCCAGTTGCGCACCCTAAGGCTCCGGGCGTCCTGGTCTACGCCATCTCTCCAGCGCAAGCATGGTCTACCACGCTGTCGTCTGCCATAGAATGTACCACAAAGAACTTTCCGAGCAGGTTCCTCTTCGCTCATGCGAGCTAGGTGCCCTGCCCACCGAAGTCTACCGAGCCTAATTTTTGTTCTGCTTCAAGGTAGATTGCGTACAATTCATGATTGTACCATCTCCGGAATCGTCCTTCCTCACATATGGGGCCAACAATTCTCCTTAAGACTTTTCTCTCGAACGCGGCTAAGAGGTCAGAGTGCCTTTTGCTAAGCACCCAAGTCTCGGATTCATATGTGAGTAGTGGCAGGACCATGGTCCTGTACAGCAATAGTTTTGAAGTTATGGTGAGATTTCTGGATTTGAAGAGCTTTGACAGACTGTAGTAGGCTCTGTTGGATTTGAGAAGCCGCCCGAGTATTTCTTCTTCTATATTGTTATCGGCTGC
Source organism: Baccha elongata (assembly GCA_951217065.1). Taxonomy (NCBI): domain Eukaryota; kingdom Metazoa; phylum Arthropoda; class Insecta; order Diptera; family Syrphidae; genus Baccha; species Baccha elongata. The sequence goes on from CATNUY010000101.1 coordinate 286,453, forward strand.
TACTATTGACCCAAGGTATTTAAAGGATTGCACCACTTCAAATTCGTGCTCCGCTACCTTGATTGTTTGACCAACTGTTCCTCTTGCATTCGACGCCACCATGTACTTTGTTTTACCTTCACTAATGTGCAGCCCCAGATTTTGTGCCGCTTGCTTGATCAGGATGAAGGAATCGTGTACAGCTTGCTCGGTTCTTCCGATGATGTCGATGTCGTCTGCGTAAGCCAGTTTCTGGCCGGACCTGTTGACGATGGTCCCTCTTGTTGCCATGCCAGAGTCACGGATTGCTTTCTCCAACGCCAGGTTGAAGAGGAGGCAGGCCAAACCATCCCCTTGTCGGAGTCCATTAAAGATGTTGATTGGTCTGGATAGCAATCCGGCTATTTTTACTTGGCTTGTTACGTTGGTCATGGTCAACCTACATAGTCGTGTCAATTTATTTGGGATGCCGAATTCTCTCATGGCTTTGTAAAGTTCTACCCTGGCTATGCTATCATAGGCGGCCTTAAAGTCTATAAACAGGTGGTATGTTGGGATGTTAAATTCTAGACATTTTTCCATCGCCTGCCTAAGGGTAAAGATCTGATCAGTTGTTGATTTGCCTGGAATGAAACCACACTGATATTGTCCGATGATGGTTTTAGCGTATGGGGTTATCCGGTCTTGTAGGATAGAGGAGAGTATCTTATAGGCGGTACTCAACAACGTGATACCTCTATAGTTGCTGCACGTTGTGACATCTCCTTTCTTATGTATGGGGCATATTATACCTTTTCGCCAGTCTTCTGGCATTTCTTCATGCTCCCACACGTGCACTATAATATCATGAATTGCCTGACGTAGAGCTGGCCCACCGTGTTGAAATAATTCGGCTGGTATACCATCAGCTCCCGGGGCTTTGTTTTTCTTTAGCCGGTCTATAGCCTTCTCAACCTCCTTACCTAAATAAAACTAAATTAACCTAAATAAAACTAAAATATACGTAAATATACGTAATTAACTTAAAACTACTTAAAAATACTTAAAATAACTTAAAACTAGAACAGCCACCAGCATTTTTTTTTTGGCGCAGCAGCCAATGCATATATGCACACACGCTTATAAATATGTATATATTGATTTATATACATATTGAACAGCGCCAAATGCACATATACACCAACAAATGCAATTTGTGTTTTATATTTTTTTGGTGCCACCACTGTCCTACATAAAATATACCTATTAATACTTAAAAATACGTAGTTCGGCCAAGGCAACAACTTTGACTAACCATCAATATCAAGGTGGTCACCCAACCACCAGTATTTTTGAACTTGCTTATAAAAGTCCCTTTTGTCCCGAAGGGGCACAGCTCTACTGAACCGCAGACGCTCTGCTCCGTTCCCAGAGCCGACGTCTCGACCAAAGAGGATTCGCCGATCCACAGTTCTACGGCCGACGTGGTAGATTAACGGAACCGCCAATCTATCCTGTATCAGCCCCCGACTGTCTAAAAAGAGGAATGTCTCGGGCGGGATGAAACCGTTAAGACAAACGCTCTCACTATATTCTTCATTGGGGTAATAAGCCCCGAAAATAAGTCCATTGGCTGAGGTCATCGCTCTTGCAATGTGACCCCGAATCAGCTTGATTAAAAAGTTATCTATCCTGTTTATATTGACCCCGTTGTATAAGACCTCGTTGGCATAATAATGTTTGTACTCCAACTCTGGTGTTCTGTGTAATCCAAGACAGGTCCTAAGACACTGCCTCTCAAACACCCGAATCTTTTCCATTTGAGATGGGGCAACGTTAAACCACACAGGGCACCCATAGGCAATCATCGGCCAGATGAGGGCCATGTAGCAAATCACCTTTACCCTGTTTTCAAGGCGGCTGCTATAAAACAACCGTCTTGTCAAAGCAAACGCTCCCCTAGCTCTGGCCAGAGCAGCATCTATATGTCGATTGAAATATAGATACTGATCTAGCCAGATACCAAGGTACTTTACTACATCTTTACTCGCCAGTGGATTTCCGTTTGGTCCTACGATCACTAGATTTCTCCAGTTCTTTCTTGTATCCCTAGAAGCCTTAGACAAAGGGGTTCTAAACAGAATAGTTTCTGATTTCTGAAAATTAATTTTTAACTTCCAGTCATCACAATATCGCTGAATCTGGTCGAAGTCACGCTGCAAGAGATTTTTGATGACTTCAACTTTTGGACCCGTCCTGTACGCTACAAGGTCATCGGCATACGCAATCGCATGAGTGAGACTACCTATCAGATCGCTGGTGTAAATACTAAAAAGAATCGGTGAGTTCACAGCTCCTTGCTGACGACCGTTTTTAATATCAAAAGTTGAGGTGGAAGTTACATTGCCACTTTTGACAACAAACTTTCTACCAGTGAGCATGTCATGAAGCATATATAACAGTGGTTTACTTATGCCAAATCTAGATAGCTTCAGATAAAGACCCTCTAACCATACGGTGTCGAAAGCTTTCTCTAAATCAACCAGAACGGCACCCGTGCATTGATTTTTCGTTTTGTTCCATTGAACATCAGAAACTAACTTAGACGCGGCATGAATAGTGTCATGCCCCGCCTTAAAGCCAAACTGATTATCTGGAATAATATTTTTGTCCTCAGCCCACTTGAACGGAGCTCTATTGAGAATCTTTTCGAATACTTTACTGATACTTGGAAGAAGACTTATCGACCGAAGATTTGCCGGATTGGAGCTGTCCTTTCCCTTTTTGGGGAGAGGATGGACCACAGCTGTCTTCCAACTTACTGGATAATATGCATTATTCAATGCGTTGTTAAACAGTGTGGTATAAATGTCTATGGCTTCCTCAGGGAGATGTCGTAAAACAATGTTGGGTATACCATCGACCCCCGCAGATTTCTTTTTCTTTAATGTTTGAAAAATTAACTGAAGTTCTACCTTCGAAATTAACAATGAACTGGGTCCATTTCACTCGGCGATGGTGGCGTTTGCCAAATTTTCGTCATTGAACACGGTGAAACCGGTATTCTCAGATCGCCATTGCGTTATGTTATTTCCAAGGTAGAAGTTGTGTAGTAAGGCTCTGTTTTCCAGGTCATGATTCGGACGAATGCTAGCATTCACTTAATACACTTGCTGGAAAGCAGCCCCTACAGCCTCTACCTTTTCCTGAGGATCTTCTATCATAAAAAAGTTATCATCGAAAACGGCACCTTCCGGATCTATTCCTGCAGTCGTAAGTACGTCTTCATTATCTATTGTTCTCGAAAGTTTAAGACATGGAAGTTCGTTTTGATCATTTCTTCCTAATATCTTAATTATTTGGGGAAACATACTAGGGTCGCTAGAATTAACGGCCCGAATTCTGTTATCCCAATATAAATTAATAGACAATCTATAATTTTGTTTAATCAGAACATTAATGTTTTTGATCGACGACTTCAATGTCCCAATCTCCAGATCACGTGTGTCCGTGAAACGTCTGTAAAGAAGTTTCAACCTAGTCAGCAGTCCACTTTTTGTCGGTGTAGTGCGTCGATTGTCGCGTTCTTGTATAAACCAGTAGGGTCTTGTTCCTTATATTTTGGGATTGTTCTGTCCATTGTTCGTTTTATAGTCGTGTCCATTTTAGTCAGGTACCCGTCGATCTCGACGTTCGTCAGGTTTCTGTCATTTGGTGGAGAAATATCATCGGAACGTATTTCTCTTGCCAAGGAGTTGGAGAAGCGTGGCCAAAGCGTCTTACTGAAATTGTAAGAGTGCGCTGGCACATACTCATCCAACTCCACAAGTTCGCTTGGAAGTTGTATTACGGTGGCGAGTCCGCAGTAATCACTGTCGTATTCAATTGTTCGTAAACAGTTTCTTGTCAGTTGATTTGTTGCGTCAGTTATAACTAGTCGTGAGTCAAGCAGTAAAAGATCCAGAAAACTACCACTTCTCGGAAATGACGGTCTATCTGTAGCCAGAAGGTCGATCCTGCACTCAACACTGTATCGACCCATCCAATTAAAAAGATGGTTCCCTCTAGGATTTTGAACTTGATTTCCCCAATCTACATGTTTGGCGTTCAAGTCCCCTGCCATGAGATAATAATTCTCATCCAAGTTCAGTCTTAATTATTCAAAAAGTTTTTCGAGCTCTGTGATAAAATTAGCCGGCTGAGGTGCGTCAGGTGCGTACACCGCGATTGCGTACATTCTTTTCCCTTGCTGGAGAGGAATGCAAACGATGCAAGCTTCTAGCAACCCGAATCTTCGCACTTCACTATTATATATAACTTTATGTTTAATGCCCTTTCGTATGAAGATTGCGACCCCACCCCCTTGAGAGGAGTTGGGTCCTTGCTGTATGTGCAGCGTGGTGTGTACTGCGTCATGTTTCGGACGGATTGGTAGAACTTCCGCGCCTGGTGCGGACCTCGCTCTCGGCTTTTTTCTATTTCACAGATTAAGTTTTTCTCCCAGGCTGATTTTTTTCTGTCTGTGAAGCCGTTTTTCTATTCTTCTGAGCTCTTTATATTCTTCTTCGCGTGCCCACGTTCTATGAGATTGTTGCATTGCTCGGTACACAACATTCTTACGTTCAGGCGCTAGCTTGCATTCATCATCAAACCAGTCGTTCCGATTTCTACGACTGCTGCCTAAGATGGAGTTGGCAGTACTAATGACAGTATTCTTAAGGCGTGTCCACTTTTCATCTACGCCCAGCATACTGGCTCCAGGACTTACTCTCCCTAAATCAAGTGATTCTAGGGCGAGTCCTAACGCATTACCAAAGGTGTTACTGGCATTTTCATTGCGCAGGGTGGCCGTGTTGATTCGAACCTGATCGGCGGATTCAATACGTCTTCGCAAGGCAATCCGCCCTCGGAAGACCATACCAACAAGATAGTGATCCGAGTCGATATTGGCGCCTCGGTACGTTCGTACCGTCATCAAGTTCGAGTAGTGGCGACGGTCTATCAACACGTGGTCTATTTGGTTACGAGTGACTCCATCAGGTGATACCCAGGTGGCTTTATAGATATCTTTACGCGGGAACCTGGTACTCGCAACGACCATGTTTTTCGATGCTGCCAATTCTAAGACTCGAAGTCCATTGTCATTAGTGTTCTCATGCAAACTATGGGTGCCTGCGTAATGCCTGAATACCGGCTCCCGACCTATTTTTGCGTTCAAATCCCCAAGGATGATTTTTACGTCATACCTTGGACAGGCATTGAGGGTCCTCTCGACTTGTTCGTAGTAAGTCTCTTTTTCTTCGTCTGAGGACTCCTCCGTATGTCCGTGAACGTTAATGAGGCTGATGTTCGTAAATTTGCCTCGCACGCGAAGGGTGCATAGCCTTTCGCTTATAGCGTTAAAGCCGATGATGGTAGACTTCATTTTTTCGCTGACTAGGAAGCCTACCCCGAGCACATGGTGTTTTGTATGACAGCTGTAGTATACGTCATATTCTTTCTTCTGTAAAACACCATTCCCTGTCCATCTGATTTCTTGAAGTGCTGTTATGTCAGCTTTATATTTTGACAGGGCATCGGCTAGCTGCTGAGCAGCTCGAGCTCTATAGAGCGATCGTACGTTCCATAAGAAAATTCGTAAATCGTTTTGCCGTTTTCGTTGCGTTGGTTGTCGTCGTGAGATCAGTCCGTTTCCGAGGCTTGTTGTCGGTCTCGTAATTCGATTTTTTACGAAACAGGGAATTAACCTGTTGCCAACCTGAGGAACTAGCCTGTTCATATTAGCCAAACCTTTTTTTAAAAGGCTTGTTACTAGCGGCCGCCGCGAAGAGGCTATGATCACACTTCCATTAGTCCCGAATAGTTACGGCACGTGCATGTTTTTGTATGCTACATGTTATTCCCCCTATTCGCCTGATGGCTGATCACCATCACCGTATACCAATACGGTGTTTGTAATCTATCTCCTCCGAAACGGCTCGACCGATTTTCGTCATTCGAAGCATGCATATCGGCCAGGGTGGAGAATCGGACAACATCTATTTTTCATCCCCCTAAATGTTAAGGGTGGTCCACACCTAAATTTTTTTTAAATTTTTTTGGACAGATTTTTTTTTTTTAATTTTTTTATGATACAGCATACAAAAATACATACAACCCTTAATTTTCACCCCTCTACGATCAACCCCTATTTTTTATTTGTCAATTAAAAACTTTAATTTATTTTGCAAGGATTTTTTTTTATTTTGTCATGACTTAGAATGAAAAAATTCATATTACTCTGATCAACCCAATTTAATTTGATCTCCTGCCCTCACCGGTCGACAACTGATCAATTATCAATCGATCAGTTATCCCCGTCAGGTGTCACCACTCATTCAGCAAACATCACGGAGTAGGGATGAGGACGAAGTCGGTCTACTCTCTCACTCACTATACATTTTTCAGCCATTTCGTTTGGTTTTATTTGTGTATCTATCGTAGCAGTGACTGTTATACGTATTATTTTAATTTTTCTGTGCAACGCTGATGTTAATTTTACTATCATCGTAAATTTATCATTAATTTCCAGTGCAATAATTGTTTATCTACAATTTATTAATCTGACAAAAAATAGTTTTAACTCTCAGTTAATTAATTGATCTCATGTAAATAAACACTGAGTAAGAATTTTCTCTTAAGGGATGCAAAGCTCGCAAACGATTGAGACTTCAAAAAAAAAAATTAAATAACAAAATGTTGTAGTAAATTTTATGAGCTGTAATTTAATATAAGCTATAAGCGAAAGATAAAAAAGGGCCCTATGACCCTTCCCTTTTCACGGCTCACTTTCTAGACGTGTCGGGACTTTTAGTATGTTAACTCCTTCAGCAGCCTGGACAATATTTCGAAGGAACAACTTTTTTTTAACTCACGACCTTTCATTACAGTATGTATAGCTGAGTGGCGCGATACGGTTTCCGCCCTCTATCTCAAAATAGTTGAGGGCATGAAAAAAAATATTTCTTACGAAATTTGTCGCAAATTGTATGCTCTACAATTTTGATAATAGATGTCAGCATCACGTATTTGAGAGAAACCGAGATAATCGCGAAACACGCGGTTATTGTTACTTTTGACATTGAATAACTAACTTTTCTTAGTTCTGGGTCCGAGCCCTGAGTACATCTAATGTTTTTTCAGGGGTCCTGCTCAAGCCTCTTGCGAGGAAGTGACAAATTTTCCAAAACTATAATTGTCATGAAAAGTGCATCTCATCTTCGTCGTTCGTTTCGACGAAATATTGTACTTCCCCTTCAATCTTTGTAGAACTAACAACGCACTCAAAAGGATTGGGTGCATGTCAATAGGCCGTAGTTTTTCGGAGCCGTCAGTGCCATTATCCTTTGCACACAACTTTTAGTACGCCAATATGAAGCTGTATACGAGATTCCAGGGTGACTCCTTATTTTGCCTTAAATCAGTAGGTACTATGTTAGCTTACTATGAAAATAATGTAAAAAGAACTACAAGTGTTTTAATTAAAATTAGGTATTCGCTCTTATTTTTTTGTGCGTTTATAAAAAAAGTTTGTCCTCTGAATGTGGCTTAGATTTGGGAACACCATGCTTTTCCCACGGACAACTATATGTGGCATGTTCTCGCGTGGGGAAACCATCCAGTTTGTTTGTGTTGGCTAAAGACCGACTAACCAAGAATATTGTACACACTATTGAACTGAGAGATAAATTTTTTTTTTCAACTGCCATAATTGATAGTAACAATGTAAATAATTATTTTTAATGTTTAGATAGCTATTAGAAATAATTATAATTCAAAATATAGTCGTTATTATAATAAATATTAATTCATTAACCTAAATAAAGCATAGTTTTATTGCTTATAACGCTTTCGATTATAAGTACATCCTCACACACTTATAGTAGATAGTTATTTTTGTTGAACTAAAAAAATGTTTCCTAGGAATAATATAAATGACGAAACAATGTTTGCCGAGTTAGCTTATTTTAATTTAAAATTTCAAAAAATAATGTTTTTTTTTTAAATTAAAAGCTTTGCGAAGTCAGAAGCACTAAAATTCACAAAATTGTATGCACTTAATGTTCAAAAATAGTGGGAAGTTGCAGGGATGGCCCGTCAAGTCGACTGTTTTCCAATTTTTTTGTTTAGTTATGAATAAATTTGAGTAAATAATGAAACATCTTAAACGTACATAGTGCAACCAGTAATCACAAATTAAAAGTTGTAAGTAACGAACTAGGTGATACGAAGTTCACCGGGTCAGCTAGTTTTAATATATTAACTTAAATTTGTCTCCTTTTAATGCATTTTGTTGACAAAATGTAAGACAAATATCCAGTTTAACTTTAAATACACACAGCAGGTTGAAATCTTTTATGATAAAAGTCACAAAAATGTGTCTTTTATTCTTTTATGATATATAACAGATTTTATAAAAGATTTTGTCTTTCTGAATACCAAAAATGCGATTTATAAAAGACTTTTGTGTGAGTTCAAATTTTTGACAGTTCATAACTGATTTCTTAACAGATTTCGTAACAGAATTGGTACGCCAAATACCAAATCTTTTATTCATAAAAGATTTTTTTGACAACTTAAGCTTTTGTATGGGAATTCATAACAGAATAACAGAATAAAAGAATTAAAGATCTCGACGAAAAGGCCCAATTGTTTATGTGTGTTTATATATTTTTAATTTTAAGAATTTATTTTATGATTATTAAAGGCTAAAATTACTTTCGTTTACTATTGCTTTCGAATTATTAGCACTTTTGTGAGTTCGGGTTCGCGGGTACTCAAAATAATTCCCGTGTACCCGATTACTCGGGTAATACCCGGGTATTTTTGCACCCGGGTACACGCGTATTTGTAGAACCCGGTATTACCTGGGTAAAATCAAGAGCTCTAGTTGAAATATTATAAAGCAGTATTTCACAGAAAAATCAGAAGATAATTTAGATCAGTTGGCAAAGGTATTTGCGACGAGTTTTCTGATTTGTGGGATGGAATTCTTGGGAAATATAAAAATGCAATAATTTCACTACAGTGATACAGAAATGCCACACCAAAATTTTGCAAGCCAAAAAAAATACATTTTGCGTTCAAGGTAGAGGTGGACGAAGAGTTGAAAAGGCTCGTTAATGATGGTGTGTTAATGAAAATACAAAATTCGGATTGTGTTACTCCTCTGGTGCCAGTGCGTGTTTGCCGACTTTAAAGTCACAGTTAACACCTATTTCGAGGATGTGAACCACCCGATTCCTCTCATTTGGAATATTTTAAATTCGTTAGATGGAGATGAACTCTTTACTAAATTAGATTTTAGCGCTGCTTATAACCAAATTCGTTTCGATAAATAAACTGGAAACAAAATCGCTTGGAGCACACATAAGGCATTTTTCAAGTTCTTCGGTAGCCTTATGGCACAAAACCAGCTAGTCAAATTTTTCAAAGGGAAGTTAAGACTCTTCAGGGATGCGAAGGCACAGCATACCTGCTTGATGACGTTGTGGTAACAGGGAAAGATCTATGTGCTTTATATAAAGCTAGCACACAACTTTTTTGTTCATAATCCTATCTGAATGGATTAAAGGCCAGACTTATTTGCTAATTATGTGCTGATTATGTGCGAATTAATAAACATATAAAAGGGACGACTTTGTCAGAAAAACATGCACTTGTGTAAGATTACTAACCTTTGGCTTAGGATACTAAGCAAGAAACAATAATAAATAATCGGAAGCAAAAATAATTTCTATAGCGTTTTTATCTCAGGTACGGTTAATAAGGTGATTTTGAAAAAAAATCTAACTTAAAACTTCCGTATTGTTAAAAAAACAGTCAAACAAATGTTATCAAATACGATCGTATTTTTTTTCCAAAAAATAGGATTTTCTACTGCATTTATATGGCAGGTACCGTTAAAAAGGTGATTTAAAAAAAAAATTCGAACGAAAAACTTCATTTAAGGAAAATTATAGATTGTATATTTTACAAGAAAAATTGGATTGTCTTTAAGGCTTATTTGCCAGGTACCGTTAATATGCCAACTTATTCTGAAAAAATGATAAACACAACCTTTGGCTACAAATCCATTATACGAAATTTTATAAAAATCGATCGTATTTTTTACGAGAAAAATGGAACTGTCTAAAACGCTTGTATGGCAGGTACCGTTAAAAATCTAGTTGTTAAATTTTGTTTTTGTCGAAAAACATCGCCGTTTTCAAAAAATCAGTCATATTAAATTCTTATAGATTTTAGACTATTTTGACCGTGGTTTTGATACATTTTAAATACACGAAACATTTAACGGACTTACCACGATTAATTATTTTTGATATAAATTTATTTTTGATGTTTGTTTCCCGACGACACGCGACGTGGTCACGGGTTGACTGATGGCTGGGTGTTGTTTTTTCCTCTCTAAACTTATGTTCTTGTGCGTAGATTGTACTGGTGCACTGTTTGAGATGGTAATTCCAGTTGCAACTGCACTGATTGTAGTTGTTGTGAATTTATATAAGTTTGTGAGCATCCAAAACTTATGGCATCAGGTGGAAGATTGTTTTTATTTGTGTGTTTGTTTTTACTTTTGATTCTGTTAAGCTTTAATTTGCCTATTAGAGGATCCCACGCAGAAGAAAGATTAAAGCTCTGATCTGGATTGAAATTCGAGTGCATTTTTATTTCAATTGCCTCTCGCACCAATCAAGGTACGTAAAATCTTTCAGTGGAAATGAATTTTGCTTGATCAAATCGTATGAAATGGCCTTCATTATAAGCTAAATGTTCACAGATAGCCGAATTAGTCACTTCTTTCTTTCTAATATGTTCCTTAAGTTAACAGTTTCAGTTCGTTTTGTCTCACCCATATAGGATGAGCCGCAACTACATGACACAGAATAAACTCTTGGATTTTGCATTGCAATTTTATCTTTTGGAGATCTTAGAAGTTGGCGGATTTTCTCTGCTGGGTCAAAAAAAAGTCAATAATAGGATGTTTTGAAGAGTGCCTACGTAAAAATAAAATTGAAAGATTAAAATCTGAAACCATAAGGCAGGATGTTTCAGTTTTAATCCGTATGGCAAGACCGATTAAACAAAACATCACGTTTAATGAGAGAAGTGCGTTGAAAAAACTTAGAGCAGACAAAGAGTTGAAAGTTCTTCCTGCAGATAAAGGAAAATGCACTGTGGTCCTCGACACAGTAGATTATTGTTTCAAAATAGAAAATATTCTCAGTGATAGCGACATATACAAAGCAGTAAGTTATGACCCAACAGCAAGGGTGACAAGAAAAGTGAGACAAAATATGGCAGAATGCAAATCACTTATCAATAAAATAAATATAATATAGTCTTGTACTCAACCACCAAATGGCCTGCCTAAAGTACATGAGGAAAATGTCCCCTTGATGCCAATCGTAAGCCAAATTGATTCTCCTATTAACCTAGTTGCCAAAGAATTAGCCATGCGACTTATTTGCTAATTATGTGCTGATTATGTGCGAATTAAAAAATATATAAAAGGCACAACTGGGTCGGAAAAACTTGCTCTTGTGTAAGATTACTAGCCTTTGGCTTAGGATACTAAGCAAGAAACAATAATAAATAATCGGAAGCAAAAATATATTCTATAGCGTTTTTATCTCAGGTACCGTTAATAATGTGATTTAAAAAAAAATCTAACTAAAAGCTTCCTTATTGGTAAAAAAACCGACCAAACAAATGTTATCAAATACGATCGTATTTTTTTTTTCGAAAAAATATGATTTTCTACTGCATTTATATGGCAGGTACCGTTAATAAGGTGATTTAAAAAAAAAATTCGAACGAAAAATTTCATTTATGGAAAAAAATCAGTCACACTAAATTTTATCAAAATAGATTGTATATTTTACGAGAAAAATTGGATTGTCTTTAAGGCTTATTTGCCAGGTACCGTTAATATGCCAACTTATTCTGGAAAAATGTATCGCCGTTTTCAAAAAATCTGTCATTCTAAATTTTTCTAGATTTTAGACTATTTTTGTCGTGGTTTTGATACACTTTAAATAGACGAAACATTTAATGGACTTACCACGATTAATTATTTATATCAAATTTATTTTTGATGTTTGTTTCCCTACAACGTTTCAACTAAGTTGCACTAGTCGTGGTCACGGGTTGACTGATGGCTTTTAGGTGGGTGTTGTTTTTTCTCTCTAAACTTATGTTTTTGTGCGTAGATTGTACCGGTGCACTGTTTGAGATGGTAATTCCTGTTGCAACTGGACTGATTGTTGTTATTGTGAATTTATATAAGTTTGTAAGCATGCAAGACTTATGGCAGATTGTTTTTATTTGTGTGTTTGTTTTTACTTTTGATTCTGTTAAGCTTTAATTTGCCTATTAGAGGATCCTACGCAGAAGAAAGATTAAAGCTCTGATCTCGATTGAAATTCGAGTGCACTTTTTTTTCAATTGCCTCTCGCACCAATCTAGGTACGTAAAATCTTTCAGTGAAAATCAATTTAGTTTGATCAAATCGTATGAAAGGGTCTTCATTATAAGCTAAATGTTCACAGATAGCCGATTTAGTCACTTCTTTCTTTTGAATGGCTCTAATATGTTCCTTTAGCCTTGTTGAAACCGCTCGTTTTGTCTCACCTATAGAAGATGAGACGCAACTATATGGCACAGAATAAAGTCCTGGATTTGGCATTGCAATTTTATCTTTTGGAGATCTTAGAAGTTGGCGGGTTTTCTCTAGTGGCTTAAAAATCGATGTTGTTGATGATGTTCAATTGCTTGCTTTTCATTTTGTGGTGTTGAATTTTCTGAAACTCTAAATTCTTTTGGTTTCCATGGACGATGTTTGGAGCTATAACCATTTTTCAAAAGAGCTAAATCAACATAATTTAACTCTTCATCGCGGTGATCATCGTCACAAATTGCATTTGCTCTATTAACCAATGCGGATACGACGGAAGGAAAATTTGATGGGTGTTGCTTAATTAATATAGTTGAATTAATATAATGTAATCTGGTAACACTCCTATCAAATGTAATTTTGCTATGTATGCTAATTATATAAAATAAATCATTCTGTATCGAACCTTCAACCGGCATGCTTCATTTAGCACCATTATATTACACCCATTACGACCTAAGTTGCGTGAAGCGAGGCAGTAAAGTGTAGAGATGGTCTACCCTTCCTGTGTGCTCTCTTAACTGGCTTTGCAGCCCTGTAAGCTGGCCTATAATGCTCAGCAACAAAGCTACAATATCGTTCTCCACCGACAGTGCGCTGCGGCGCTTTAGGCACAGGGGCCTGTGTGGGCTACCTTTGGAAGAAGATGTCTCGTTCTTCCCTTTTCTGACACCATTTGGGGATTAACGATTGTTGCTGTTGGAACACGTCCTACTGGACGTTTTTCTTCCACAATTTGCCTCGCTTCTTTATTTTTTTTTTTGCTGAAACTTTGGACTGTCCCGATACTTAGCGGGATGCCCGTCGCCTGTTCAGAGAATGCATCGCGAAAATCTCGCCCTTCAAAAGGACCGTTTGAACTTTTCAGCCTTAGGCGAAAAGCTAAAGAACTCAGTTGTGGCTTCTTTGAGTAAAATTTAAATTTTTTTTTCATCTTCCACTGTAAAACAGCGGATTGAATGCTTATTACTACTTTGTCTTTTAATCATAAATCTACTACATTTTTCCGACTTCCAAAGCTTTTTTTTTTGTAAATTCAATTTTCATTTTCAATTTAACTTATAACTACTTAAATGCTAAACAAAAACCTTAAAAACTAGCTTACAGAATAACTTAACTGACTTACTGGCCCCATGCGGGCGCTCTAAATTATACTATAACTATATTAAAAATGCCTTTCGGCGTAAAAACTAACTTAAATTAAAATTAATATTATTTAAAACTAAACGAGAAAATTCTTAAAAAACTCGTTTTTCTTTGACATTTTTTATATAAAACGTTTTTTATGTAAAAACTTAAAACTACCCTTTACCTAATGAACATACGTAAATAACTAACAAAGCTCTATTGTGTCCTTCAATACCATTTTATACACATTAATTGGTGGCACCTTTTCTTTTTTAGGGTTGCCTTGCTGTTACTGTTGCTGGTGTGTCCCCCGCTGTTGCTGCTGCTGTTGCTTCCGCTGTTCTTGCTACTGAGTACGATCCTTTGGTTCTTGCTGCTGCTGTTGTAACTGTTGCGAGTCTTGCTGTGTCTGTGACAGCTCTTGTTACTGTTCTGGCAGCTATAGTTGTCGCTATTGCGGTTGTCGTTGTTCGTGTTGAGGTTGCTTTAGCTGCGTCTTGCTTAGTTCTTGCTATATTTATAATAATAATAATAATAATAATAATAATAATAATAATAATAATAATAATAATAATAATAATAATATTTTAACTATATGTCTGTAAGGCACATTGCCTTAAAAATGCAACAGGTGTTGCACGACACTAGTTAGAAGGAAGAGAAATATAGGGAAGAATTGTTTTGGTACAATTCATAGAGAGCTAGTTGAATTTTATTTTTCATTGCATAATATCATGGGCAACGTCCAGCATAAGCTGGGAGGTATGCTGAAAAGAAAAATATGCTTTGTACCCGAGTGAGGTTAACAAGCAAGCACTCCATCCATTGTATCATTCCCGATATTAGTATCTGTTGTTGTTGAAGATTTGTTTGTGCTGGTTTTGCTTCTTTTCTTCAGACTCTTTCTTCTCTTCCTTTCGAAGAACATCCTGCTTGCAGTGTAGAAGCTGTTATTTTATTCTCAAGATGTTCTCCCTCTATCTCTTCCTTTTTGTCGGACGACGACTCTGCTGAGGTAAATTCTATAGGTACCCTACTATCTCCAGTATAGCACCCCTCACCCCCTTCGGACGTATAACCCATTTTCTCGTTATTTGTAGGCGAAGTATTAAGCTTCTTCTGATTTGTTACTGCTGTCGTAGTTTTTGACGACCGCGCCGCGTCTCTTCTACTTCAATCGGCAGCTAATATGAAGCAGTACGACATTTAGCCGACTCCGGTCCAGCTCTTTTTTTTCCCTGTTATTTGACTCTTCGCCTGATATTGTGGTTAATTTGACTACCACTGTTTTAAGAAAATCTTTTAAGAGGCTAACTTTCCACTTCACAACAAAAAAACCAAATTCGTATTAAACTCACTATTTTCATTTTTCATTTTTAATTCATTTTTTATTTTTTCATTTCCTTATATCTATCTTAATGCTAGACAAAAAATCTTAAACAACTAGCTTACATATGAACTTAACTAACTTACTGGCTCCATGCGGGTGCTCTAAATTAAACTATGACTATACTTAAACAATGCCTTTCGACGTAAAATATATATATTTATATTTAAAATTCGTGATTACTTAAAACTAACGAGAAAATTATTAAAAGAAACTCATTATCCATATCTTTTTTTTAATTTTTTATAAAACTTAAAGCTACCCTTTACCTAATTAAAACTTATTAAAACTACCTTTAAGCTACTAAATAAAACTAAGTTAAACTACAATATATCTGATTAAAACTACTTAAAATAACTTAAAAACTAGAACAGCCACCAGCATTTTTTTTTCTTGTGCATACCCATATGCACACTCGCGTACGCCCATACACATGTATATATGTACGTATACATATATACATATATATTCGCAACAGCAAGTACCCACATAAAAATACATTTACTTATGTACTTTTTTATTTTTTTTGGTGCCACCGTCACTGTTCTACCTACTCTACCTATATTTACCTTAGAACTATGTTAGTCGGCCAAAGCAACAATATGGTCAACTTTCAATATCACGGTGGTCACCCAACCACCAGTATTTTTTGACTTGCTTAACTAAGTCTTTTCGGTCCCGAAGGGGCACAGCTCTACTGAACCACAGACGCTCTGCTCCGTTCCCTGAGCCGACGTCCCGATCGTAAAGAAGCCGCCGATCCACAGTCCTACGGCTGACGTGGTAGATTAACGGAACCGCCAATCTATCCTGTATCAGCCCACGACTGTCTAAAAAGAGGAATGTCACGGGCGGGATGAAACCGTTAAGACGTACTTTTTCACTATACTCATCATTGGGGTAGTAATCCCCAAAAATAAGTCCATTGGTCGAGGTCATCGCTCTTGCAATGTGACCCCGAATCAGCTTGATTAAAAAGTTATCTATCCTGTTTATATTGGCCCTGTTGTATAGAACCTCGTTGGAATAGTAATGTGTGTACTCCGACTCAGGTGTTCTGTGTAATCCAAGGCAACGTCTAAGACACTGCCTCTCAAACACCCGAATATTTTCCATTTGAGATGGGGCAACGTTGAACCACACAGGGCACCCATAGGCAATCATTGGCCGGATAAGGGCCATGTAGCAAATCACCTTTACTCTGCTGTCAAGGCGGCTGCTATAAAACAACCGTCTTGTCAACCCAAAGGCTCCCCTAGCTCTGGCCAGAGCAGCATCTACATGTCAATTGAAATATAGATACTGATCTAGCCAGATGCCAAGGTACTTTACCACATCTTTACTCGCCAGTGGATGTCCACTTGGTCCAACGATCAATAGATTTCTATAGTTCTTTCTTGTATCCCTAGAAGCCCTAGACAACGGGGTTCTAAACAGGATAGTTTCTGATTTCTGAAAATTAATTTTTAACTTCCAGTCATCACAATATCGCTGAATCTTGTCGAAGTCACGCTGCAAGAGAATTCTGATGACTTCAACTTTCGGACCCGTTCTGTACGCTACAAGATCATCGGCATACGAAATTGAATGAGTTAGACTACCTATCAGATCGCTGGTGTAAATACTTAACTGAATCGGTGAGTTCACAGCTCCTTGCTGTAGACCATTTTTAATATCAAAAGTTGTGGTAGAAGTTACATTGCCACTTTTGACAACAAACTTTTTTCCATTGAGCATGTCATGAAGCATATATAACAGTGGTTTACTTATGCCAAATCTAGATAGCTTCAGATAAAGACCCTCTAACCATACGGTATCGAAAGCCTTCTCTAAATCAACCAGAACGGCACCCGTGCATTGATTTTTCGTTTTGTTCCATTGAACATCAGAAATTAACTTAGACGCGGCATGAATAGTGTCATGCCCCACCTTAAAGCCAAACTGATTATCTGGAATAATATTTTTGTCCTCAGCCCACTTGAACAGAGCTCTATTGAGAATCTTTTCGAATACTTTACTGATACTTGGAAGAAGACTTATCGACCGAAGATTTGCCGGATTGGAGCTGTCCTTTTCCTTTTTGGGGAGAGGATGGACCACAGCTGTCTTCCAACTTACTGGATAATATGCATTGTTCAATGCGTTGTTAAACAGTGTGGTATAAATGTCTATGGCTTCATCAGGGAGATGTCGTAAAACAAAATGTTGGGTATACCATCGACCCCCGCAGATTTCTTTTTCTTTAATGTTTGAAAAATTAACTGAAGTTCTACCTTCGAAATTAACAATGAACTGGGTCCATTTCGCTCGGCGATGGTGGCGTTTGCCAAATTTTCGTCATTGAACACGGTGAAACCGGTATTCTCAGATCGCCATTGCGTTATGTTATTTCCAAGGTAGAAGTTGTGTAGTAAGGCTCTGTTTTCCAGGTCATGATTCGGACGAATGCTAGCATTCACTTAATACACTTGCTGGAAAGCAGCCCCTACAGCCCCTACCTTTTCCTGAGGATCTTCTATCATAAAAAAGTTATCATCGAAAACGGCACCTTCCGGATCTATTCCCGCAATCGTAAGTACGTCTTCGTTATCTATTGTTCTCTGAAGTTTAAGACATGGAAGTTCGTTTTGATCATTTCTTCTAAATATCTTATTTATTTGGGGAAACATACTAGGGTCGCTAGAATTAACGGCCCGAATTCTGTTATCCCAATATAAATTAATAGACAATCTATAATTTTGTTTAATCAGAACATTAATGTTTTTGATCGACGACTTCAATGTCCCAATCTCCAGATCACGTGTGTCCGTGAAACGTCTGTAAAGAAGTTTCAACCTAGTCAGCAGTCCACTTTTTTGTCGGTGTAGTGCGTCGATTGTCGCGTTCTTGTATAAACCAGTAGGGTCTTGTTCCTTATATTTTGGGATTGGGTCAGGTACCCGTCGATCTCGACGTTCGTCAGGTTCCTGTCATTTGGTGGAAAAATGTCATCGGAACGTATTTCTCTTGCCAAGTAGTTGGAGAAGCGTGGCCAACGAGTCTTACTGAAATTGTAAGAGTGCGCTGGCACATACTCATCCAATTCCACAAGTTCGCTTGGAAGCTGTATTACGGTGGCGAGTCCGCAGTGATCACTGTCATATTCAATTGTTCGTAAACAGTTTCTTGTCAGTTGATTTGTTGCGTCAGTTATAACTAGTCGTGAGTCAAGCAGTAAAAGATCGAGAAAACTACCACTTCTCGGAAATGACGGTCTATCTGTAGCCAAAAGGTCGATCCTACACTCAACACTGTATTGACCCATCCAATTAAAAAGATGTTTCCCTCTAGGATTTTGTATTTGGTTTCCCCAATCTACATGTTTGGCGTTTAAGTCCCCTGCCATGAGATAATAATTCTCATCCAAGTTCAGTCTTAAGCATTCGAAAAGTTTTTCGAGCTCTGCGATAAAATTAGCTGGCTGAGGTGCGTCAGGTGCGTACACCTCGATTGCGTACATTCTTTTCCCCTGATGGAGAGGAATGCAAACGATGCAGGCTTCTAGCAACCCGAATCTTCGCACTTCACTATTATATATAACCTTATGTTTAATACCCTTTCGTATGAAGATTGCGACCCCACGCCCTTGAGAGGAGTTGGGCCGATCCCTTCTTACGATATTGTAATTTTTATTAGTCAGTTTGTGTTTCTGATTTAGCTTAGTTTCGCTAGCCATAAACACATCAGGACTTTGGTCTTGCAGCAAATGAAAGAGGTTTGCTCTACGTTCGGTCCTAATCAGCGAATTTACATTCACAGCTAGGATCTTAAAGGGTCGCTCAGGCAGCGCGCCTTTAACCATTAAGCGTTGCCGGCAGAATAGAGTAGAGGTAATCTACCCTAGCCGCCTGCTCCCTGATCTGTTTTTGCACGTCGGTTAACTGACCATGAATGGTCAGCAACACCTGCATCAGATCTGCCTCTGGCACAGGAGCCGTAGGCACTTGGACCTGTTTGGCTACTTGTGGTTGAGGCTGTACCGTTTTTCTCTTTCCGGACGCCATTTGGGCGTAAGAAATTGCGGGAGTGACGGAAGTTGATGTCTGGCGTACTTCAGGGCGTCTCACCTCTACTGTCTTCTTTTGGTCTTTGTTTTTTTCATTTCCTGAAACTTCGGACATCCCCGATAGTTTGCGGGGTGCCCGGAGCCTCGGCAAAGTGCACACTTTAACTGGGTCCTGTCTTCGACCCTCTCTTTTCCGAGTTTACATTCACCTATCTTGTGGGAATCTCCACACTTGACGCAAACTGGATCCATACCACAGTTTGCTGCCACGTGGCCGTATCCTTGGCAGTTCATGCATTGAAGCATGTCTCTCTGCCTATTTAATTTTTTCCATCTTACAATTTGGTAGTTTAGGACGGTTATACTCCTTAAACCATTCAACTTGCTTTGGGGCGAGAGCTGAACTAGGAAGAATGGTAAATTCCGTTTCTCCCGTCTAGCCTTAACTGTGGAAAACGGTCTGACCCCGATAAAATCGAGATCATCGCTCGCCACTTGACGGAGCTCAGCTAAGAGTTCCTGCGGATCCGTAGAGGATTCGATACCCTTCAGGAGGACTGTTTGTAGCTTGTCTTCCTTCGGGGTGAAACTGTAATATTCTGTCTTCGTTTGAGACAAGAGATCTTTGACTTTTTTATAATGCTCGACCGAAGAGCAATGAATATCGTGTCGGTCTGCGTTCAACCTTTTAATAATAAAATTGTTGCCTATGGCCGACTAACATAACTCTATTGTGTCTTTTAATTCTATTTTGAAGGTATTAATTGGTGGCACCTTACCTTTCTTTGCTTGTGGCTGTTGCTGTTGCTGTTGCTGTTGCTGTTGCTGTTGCTGTTTCTGTTGCTGTTGCTGTTGCTGTTGCTGTTGCTGTTGCTGTTGCTGTTGCTGTTGCTGTTGCTGTTGCTGTTGCTGTTGCTGTTGCTGTTGCTGTTGCTGTTGCTGTTGCTGTTGCTGTTGCTGTTGATGTTGCTGTTGCTGTTGCTGTTGCTGTTGCTGTTGCTGTTGCTGTTGCTGTTGCTGTTGCTGTTGCTGTTGCTGTTGCTGTTGCTGTTGCTGTTGCTGTTGCTGTTGCTGTTGCTGTTGCTGTTGCTGTTGCTGTTGCTGTTGCTGTTGCTGTTGCTGTTGCTGTTGCTGTTGCTGTTGCTGTTGCTGTTGCTGTTGCTGTTGCTGTCGTTGTTGCTGTTGTGACTGTTGTTGTGGTGTCTGCTTCTGCTGCGGTTGTCGCTGCTGTTGTTGTTTCTGCTGTTGTTGTTGCTTCTGTGACTTTTGTTGTTGTATTTGTTGTTGCTGTTGTTGTTGCTTCAGTGACTTTTGTTGTTGTTGCTGTATTTGCGGTTGCTGATGCTGTTGCTGGGGCTGCAGTTGCTGTGTCCGCTGAGGACGATGCTGGGGCTGCAGTTGTTGTGTCGGCTGCTTCTTTTTGTGCTGCAGTTCTGGGAGTGGTTGTTGTTTGGGAGGCTGCTGTAGTTTTTTTGCATTGTGCTGCTCTTGGAGCGCTTTTTGTCTTTTATTTTCAAGAGCAACAGGGCGCTCTTTTTCTCTTCGCGCTTCTTGCTTGACTTTGAGCGCTTTCACCATTTCCATGAGGAAGGAAATTTGCTCCGTCAGTGATGCAATTTTGTCTTGCTCATCGTCTGGGTCTTCTGGAGGTGAAAGGTCAACCAACTCGCCACTCACGCAGTGCCCCTCCCCTTCTACGGACATGTAAGCAATGTCTTCGGCATCTACCTCAGCGACGTTTTGCTCACATGTCTTCTTATCGTCGGCTGCCCCTTTCTTGCTTTCGCCGTTAGCTTCTTTAGCGATTTCATCGTCAACCTCTGCCTCGTCATCGCCCTCAACATTATATTCGTTGTTTTTCACATCGTCATCCTCATAAGAGGAGCTTTCTATCTGGCCCTGCATTTTGGCTTGAGCCGATACCTTAGCCAACCTAGCTCTAGTTCTCCTATCGGCACGGTTTATAAGGTGTGGCTTGTATCTTATGATACGCCTTCTCTTTTTATCCTTCTTTGTAATTGATATGGCACGAGCTGGTGTTGAAATCGTGCCTTTTACAAAGCTTGTTGTTGCAGTCGCTATGCTGCTTGTATTAACTTCGGCACGTGCCGATGACGCTGTCGTTGTTGGCAGGGCTTCTATGGAAGGCACCGCTACCTTAACTGCTGCTGCTGCATCACCTGATGTTTTGGCTGCTTGACTTGTTGTTGGGGGATCATCTTCCGATATCCCCGTTGATGTTATCATTTGCTGTTCTTTCTGCTCTCTGTTTTTGTTGACTTTTTCCCAGAACTTATTTAAAAAAAAGCCCTGACCAGGGTGGGGCTCGAACCCACGCCCTTCCAGTCTGTCGTCGGCCACGCATTTTGCATTTTAATTAATTTTTTATTTTTTCATTTTCTTATATCTATCTTAATGCTAGACAAAAAATCTTAAACAACTAGCTTACATATTAACTTAACTAACTTACTGGCCCCATACGGGCGCTCTAAATTATACTATAACTATATTTAAAAAATGCCTTTCAGCGTAAAAACTAACTTAATTAAAATTCAATATTTCTTAAAACTAAACGAGAAAATTCTTAAAAAACTCGTTTTTCTATGTCATTTATTTTATATAAAACACTTAAAACTACCCTTTACCTAAATAAAACTAAATTTACCTAAATAAAACTAAAATATACGTAAATAAACGTAAGTAACTTAAAACTACTTAAAATACTTAAAATAACTTAAAACTAGAACAGCCACCAGCAGCATTTTTTTTTTTTTTTTTTTTTTTTTTTCGCAGCAGCCTATGCATATGCGCACACGCTTATTAATATGCATATATTCACATATATGCATGTGTAACAGCGTTAAATGCACATATACACAAACAAACGATTTTATGGATTTTTTAACTTTTTTTTTTGGTGCCACCGTCACTGTCCTACTTAATCTACCTAGTTATACCTTAGAAATACGTAGGTCAGCCAAGGCAACAACTTCGACTAACCATCAATATCAAGGTGGTCACCCAACCACCAGTATTTTTTAACTTGCTTATCCAAGTCCTTTTTGTCCCGAAGGGGCACAGCTCTACTGAACCGCAGACGCTCTGCTCCGTTCCCAGAGCCGACGTCTCGACCATACAGGATTCGCCGATCCACAGTTCTACGGCCGACGTGGTAGATTAACGGAACCGCCAATCTATCCTGTATCAGCCGCCGACTGTCTAAATAGAGGAATGTCTCGGGCGGGATGAAGCCGTTAAGACGAACGCTCTCACTATATTCATCATTGGGGTAGTAAGCCCCGAAAATAAGTCCATTGGCTGAGGTCATCGCCCTTGCAACGTGACCCCGAATCAGCTTAATTAAAAAGTTATTTATCCTGTTTATATTGGCCCCGTTGTATAAGACCTCGTTGGCATAGTAATGTTTGTACTCCGACTCTGGTGTTCTGTGTAATCCAAGACAGGTCCTAAGACACTGTCTCTCAAACACCCGAATCTTTTCCATTTGAGATGGGGCAACGTTAAACCACACAGGGCATCCGTAGGCAATCATCGGCCGGATGAGGGCCATGTAACAAATCACCTTTACCCTGTTTTCAAGGCGGCTGCGCTACCCTCTAGGCTAACTTGCCTTTTAAATGTTCTTGGCAAATTGCCAGTAAAAATTGTGCAATGAGTGCACTTAAAGTGTAAGTGAATTTAATTCAATTTGAACACACCGAAATTATTTTATACACTGTGAAAGTCGTCAACACGTCCGCACTCTTTCACAGTTGAAGATCGACTGATTAAACTCACTATGAAAGCCGATTTGTGACCACGCTCTTTTACAGTACAAGATCAAATGTTTGTTGTCTATGAGCAGAATGCATTTTAGCTCCGTAATTAGTGTCATAACTGGACACTGGAAGACACGCCACTAGACTTAGCGCTAACGACTTCTGCAGAAGTTGTATGGAAAATGAAGAGGTGAAGTTCATTGCCCATCTTCTCTGCCCTTGTCCTGCTCTCTCCCAAAGGCTGAAAATATAACTAGTCAAATATAGAAATCAAGTGTCTAAAGCGTTTTATTAGAAGCTCTGGTTTTAAACTTAAGAGCTAACTACTCTATACGTGTGGTATCACAATGGACCTTTTATTGGGCTAAGTGTGTCAGCCGTTTTCCTGACAGCCACCTAACCTAACATAGTAAAGTAGTTTTAGCAAACGGTTTTTGCGAGAGGGACAGTTTTCTAAAACATTGACTTGAGACAGAAAAAACAATATTAAAAAAACAACGGTAAATTTCGAAAACCAACTATTATCTTATGTACTTTTTAAACAGGTAAAGTTGTTTTAGTAAATAGTTTTTGAAAAATTTATTTTCAAACTCAAAATAAAAAAAAAAATTAGATTTTTATCTTTAATATTTATTAAATAATATAAAAGCCAGTCGGGTGAGTGCTAAAAAATTGCACTTCATAACGTTGAAAAAAATTTGGTTGAATTTTTATTTAAATTACATTTTTTTTTAATTTTGAGTTTGAAAAAAAATTTTCAAAAACTATTTGCTGAAATAACCTTAATAAAAAAGATTTCGTTTTCCGTTGAGATTTGAAACTATGGAATTGAAATGCACTAAGAGATCTTCAAATGTCTTCGAAATTTTCAAGACATCTGTTTTCAAAGCCGACATTTTAAAAGAAAGTTGGGAAAGAGACAGTTGCCTACAATTAGCACAATACCAAAAAGCAATTTTTGAAGAAATTATCTTTTCAATAAAAGCACTAGTTGAGCCAATGCACTTGGCGTGGAAAGATTGACCACAAGGACCAAAGCATTCGAAAAGGGTGACTGAGTCCGAATGTTCAAGACACTTAACAGCTGAACAATTCATTGGAAAATAAATACTAAAAATGAAATAAAGTAAAGAAACAACAAAAATTAAATAAAAAAAAAGAAAGTAAGTAAGAACAACACGCCAAGTGCATTATATCTATCTTAATGCTAGACAAAAAATCTTAAACAACTAGCTTACCATATTAACTTAACTAACTTACTGGCCCCATGCGGGCGTTCTAAATTAAACTATGGCTATACTTAAAAAATGTCTTTCGACGGAAAATAACTTATTATTAGAATTCATGATTACTAAAAACTAACGAGAAAATTATTAAAAAAAAACTCATTTTCTATATCATTTTTTAATTTTTTGTAAAACCTAAGGCTACCCTTTACCTTATAAAACTAATTAAAACTAAATTGAACTAACTTAAACTACATTATATCTAATTAAAACTACTTAAAATAACTTAAAAACTAGAACAGCCACCAGCAATTTTTTTTTTTTTTTGCATAAGCATATGCACACTCGCGTACGCCCATACACATGTATATATGTTCATATACATACATACATATACATTCGCAACCGCAAAGTACACATACAAATACATTTACTAATGTACTTTTTTTTTTTTTTTTGGTGCCACCGTCACTGTTCTACCTACTCTACTTATCTTTACCTTAGAACTATGTAAGTCGGCCAAAGCAACAATATGGTCAACTTTCCATATCACGGTGGTCACCCAACCACCAGAATTTTTTGACTTGCTTAAGTAAGTCCTTTCTGTCCCGAAGGGGCACAGCTCTACTGAACCGCAGACGCTCTGCTCCGTTCCCTGAGCCGACGTCCCGATCGTAAAGAAGTCGCCGATCCACAGTCCTACGGCTGACGTGGTAGATTTTATCACTTGTATGAACTCAACCATGCGCAGACACGCACAACCAGCGAGCTCAATAAAAAAATGAATTTGGAGCAAAATTAAAATAACAAGATAGTACTAAAAATTATTATGAAATCAAAAGAGCTTTTATGATGATAATATTAATAGGTAACAACACTAAAAATAACACCACCAAAATCAAACTACCACTATATCAGCAAAAAAAAATCACTTCAAATTTACAAATGGGAAAACAAAAATATGAAAATATATTATGTAGCAATCAAAAAGAAGTAAACATATTACCACATTATACAAAAAAATACTTATTTGTAAATTAAAATGAAATTTAATAGTCAATAGACTTATTATCTTATGATAAATTCACAAAAACAAAATAAAATTGTAGAGCTAAACAAAACACGACCACAGTAAATAAAACCAGTGCTGCCACTGTTGAACTGAATACTAGCTGTCTTGACTGAATACTAACTGTCTTGACTGTCTTGACTGAATACTAGCTTTACTTTGTTTTCTTGCATATTATGTTCATATCCTTGTACTAAGAATTACTGCACATACACCACCTACTATTATTGTAGTGGTCAAAATACCGCAAAAATAAATCAGCTGTATCCCGTCAATATTGGCCTACAGATCTGGTTCACAAAACAATTATATACATCCAAAAATTATATTTAAAACTCACATTTTTTTTAATACTTAATCGTTCTTTAATTAAAAAAATAAATAAAAATAAATTACCAGCAACAACTTATTCTACAATCGAAAAATCTTGACTTTCTGAATTTACGGGGGTAGGCTCTTTATTTTGACTTTCCAACTGCTCCTCTTTATCTTCTAGAAATAAATCATCATCAAAATTCAAAGAAGAGCAGCTGGAAATCTCCATACGATCTTTTCCCGACATTTCTTGTTGTTGCTTTGGTTGTTGCTGGTGTCGTTCTTGTTGTTGACGTCGTTCTTGTTGTTGGTGTCGTTCTTGTTGTTGTGGTCGTTCTTTTGTTGGCTTTTTTCTGGTTGATAATGTCATTGTATACAGGGTGATTGGTATAAGATGCACCAAAAAGCTTGAGCGTGTAGGTGGAGTTAAGACAGTTTTTTTTTCAAAATTTTAAGTTTAAAAATTAATTTTTTTAAAACTGTTCACTTAAATAACTTAATTTAAAAATAAAATAAAAGAGTAGTTTTCTGGTTTTCCAAAAAAATATACTAAGACTTTGTATCATTCACCGTTGTTTTAAATATTTTTTTTTTCTGATTTAAATCAATGTTTTAGAAAATTGCCCCTTCCACCTAAACGGGGGGAAATAGACCCACCCCTCCTATACGATTTTTTTCTTGTCTTAACTCCACCTACACGCTCAAGCTTTTCGGTGCATCTTATACCAATCACTCTGTATACATTTATATAGTAATATCATGCTCAGATGCCTTAGCAACATTCACTCTACCACCATGCAGCGCTCCTATATTCGTTTTGCCGTACTTACCCAATGGGGGAGAATTTGAGCGGGAAAACAGAACGAGAACGCTTTATAGTAAATTTATATGAGTTGGAGGGATTGAAAAGGTTTTATTTTTTTGACGTTTCTTCTGCGATTCTAAATAAAGAATAGTAATGAATTAAGGAAATAGAAATATAAAACTCATTGACGTAATAGATAGGACCGCCAGTCGGTTGCAATTTTCATACAACCAGCAAAAAAAATTGTTCCAGCTTAGAGCAGCCTAAAAACGCCATCATCTTTTAGTGTTAAATACGTGTACTTTCGCCATTAAAATTTAATTGAAAACGATAGTATATTCATCTGTAATTAACTCATGCCATAGGGAGTGGATTTGTTTTGTAAAATAAAAGTAGTTTGATAACAATTTCCACCAAAATATTTCAATAGTAAATAATTAATTAAAAAAATCATATCACTGCTACGCAGATTCCCCGCGAGTAGTTGATTCCGCCCCTAGTTATGTTGGAACACGCGTAAAATTGGCTACTGGCGGTCCATACATATGTAATACGTCAATGATAAAACTGGTTCTTGCAAAGGTTCATAAAAAAAGGAACAGACAATTATTTATTTCTTCAAGAAAGGTTTTTGAATGTATGCGTGAAATAAATATTTTACACGAAATGCGAGGTTGTGTGTTATTTTTCAGTATGTATGCCAGCTGAGGGTATTTTACAGGATATGCTAGACTGTGTGTGGGCAAAATAAAAGGCAAGTCAAGTGTAGGGATGAATTCGGTATATCCTGCAGGTAAAGATTCGATTCGGTGTTATATGTGGGAGGAAATGATATAAAAATGTAGCCAAATCGTGATTGCCATGATGCAAAATCATAGATGGGTATGATTTTTTGCGACCAATTTGAAAACAACTTAAATAAATTGCAAGTTACAAATTAGGTCAGTGTGTATGTAAGAAATATAAAAAGAATTTTTACCTGCATCGGTTAACATACCTATGTAGGTATATAATATTTTTTGTGTTTTATAGATAGGTAATAAAAATGATCAATTTATAACATGCATTAAAAAACTAGAACGAATAGTTAGGTTTGGTCAAAATAAGAAATAGGTAGATAGGTATAGGTATATTGTATGAAATATTGCAATGGTCCATCTTCACATATTTAGCCAGGAGAGCCAATTGAAAAAAAAAATCGACTTAGAATTGAAACAAAATTATTAAAAATTAACTTAAAATAATATGGCAATAAATTACATCTTGTTTTAAAGGTTTAACTCCATCCTTTGATTTGTAGGAAAATCCATTTCAACATTCATTATAGTAAGCTTATGAAATTCATCTTAAACTTTCATACAGGTATGAATAATAAATGGCACAATGCTATAAAAGCGATCCAACTCGAAAATTTATGTACCCATAAAACATTCTCACAAAATCGAAAATCTCCAAGAGATTAATTTAAGTAAAGTTGTTCAAGGGAAAACAAAAATGATACCAAATCGATTCCTATACTAAATGAATGAGGTTATCTAGTACACCAACCTTTTATCTAACTATTACCGAAACTACAAAACAACCACCTAGGAATAGGCAGAAGAAATAGGTTAGCTGAAACACCCATCAGTCAGTATACGAAATAAAATGTATAACCAACTGCGTAGAATTTCACCAAAATAAAATGTTGTTGCGAAAGATTAGTAGCTTAAACTTTTAGCGAGATTGGAAATAAACTAAAAAAGTTTTTTTTAACTGATGAAATATTAATCCTCAACGGATGTACCACCGAAAAAGATTTATTTTACAAGAGATTAAAGTAATAGGCAACTTATATCTATAAAAAAAAAATATTCAGAGGTATAAAAACGAAATATTTCACTGCAAAGAGCGAAGAAAAATTAATGTAGGTAGTTATTTACATCCTAATTCAAGTTTATTACCGTAATATGGACAGGTATACTTCAGTTATTGTTTGCAAATCATTCGTCACATACATAAGGCGATCAAAGTAATTACATAAACTGGAAAATGTCCTATTATTGTTTAGACATTCATTAACCAACCGTGTACATGCACTTATATACATACTTACGTCTTTCTTCGATAATAAAACACGAAAAGAATCTGAAAAATATAAAATGAAAGAAAAGAAAAAAATTTATACTTACCTAGTAGGTACAAATCAAAACGAAATAAATCCGTTCATACCATCCGAACCCTATAAGTAATAAAACAAAAACAACGAAAAGAGTATTTCTTCGCAAAAATTACTCGCACTAACAACCCTACTAGTAGAAAAGAGAAAAACAATAGATTCCTAATGAGGCACAAAAGTGGATGAAATACGCGACAACAATTTGCATGTAAACAAAAATCCGATTGGAAAAATGTTTACACACAAATAAAAACAACTCAAGTTTGGTAACATGAAAACAAATCTATCGAACTTCGAGAGTATCTACGAGTGTCGATCAATAATAAAAAAAGATGGCCGAATTAATTTCGAGAGTCAAACAATCTTTCCAATGAGAACGAAAGGGACCAATACTGATTAATAAGTCTATCTCCAATAACCTTAATCAGTCAAACCGCCAAAAAAGTACAGTCAATGATAAGCTTAACGTGGGTACCTAAGCGAAAGCTTCTAACTCCACGGTGGCGAATCCACTGCGGGTTCAATCAAACGTAAACCAGCAGCGTCCTGAAGTATAATTACCGAAGTAGATTACACCGCAGTAACAAATTGAGAACATGTAGGTATGTGCACACTCCTTGTTATGAAGCGAGACCGATCTACATCTCTTGCACCGAAGTACCAAATGTTTCCGCTTTGGATAACCACAGCCAGCACGAACCTCCCTGAAAGGGCCAGCCCAACTGTTAGGATAGAGAATGATCATGATTAAATTCCATAAAGGACGTTCCTCTCCAACAAACTCTAGGGCCCCTAACACCCGTGCTAAGTTTATTGTACGTCAAACCTAAAACGTCGTTTAGTTGAGGAAATATTCCCAACTGTAAAACTTTGACATTCTGACTTTACCTACAAAGCCACAGGGATTGCCTACCCTGAAGATGTGCCCAAGTGTGTCTTGAACTGGAACCAAACTCAAGTTCAACATCTCAACTTCCGTCAATTCCACTTAACTTACTCAATTTTTGACGGTAGTAACGCTCGTTACCCAGTTTATGTTCTGGGATAAGGTAGTTATCTACCGCCTTTTCGGGTGGCCTCCTTGAGTTACAAAGACCACCCTGCTTATTTGCTACTATCACAATGGCACTAGCCCAGTGAAAAACCAACAAAACACTCATGTTATGAAAGTTCCCTTTCAAACGTTTAAATGAGTAATCGTCAAGGACACTTTCGTGATTCCCCTGCCCTAACTACTTTTGCCTATTCTAGGTCCGTTACCCAGTTAATCCTGGGATGGGTTACCTATTGAACACGGACATTACACTGAAGATGTTTATAAATAAACATTCAGGTATGCTCTGGTTCTTCGTCAAACTTAAGGGTGAACGTCCTAGGGCGAGGCGTTCTCCCGGACTGCAGTTAGTTCACTGATCAAGACATCTTAGATGCCGTAGAATAATGAACAGTTTAAGCCCTACCACCACGACAAGGTCGCAATCCATCGGTAGAGCCATAAAAAGTACAGTTGTGGAAGCTCTGATAGACGTAACGTGCGGCGTAAACGAGCCGAACAGTTCCATTCGCAATTTCCAATTTGATGAGGCCGGACGCTATTAAGAAAAAGATAAGTGAGTTCAAAGAAAAGTTAACAAACATTAAATAATAAAAGTACAAGTGAAAAAATTAAATAAAAAGTACAAAGAAAAACCGAAAACATAAAAAAAACAAATAAAAGGAGAAATAAACGAAGTAGTAAGGAGCAGCAAAGGAATTTAGCAAGTGGAAAAAACGAGGTAAGAATTTTTTTTTCCTTGTGTAAAATCCACCCCCATAAGAAAAGCTACAAGCACATGCTCAAAATATGAATAAAAATAAACGTCCAAACTAAATAGAAAACCATTAAAGAAATAGTCAAAATTGAATACTAACACATAGAAAAACAAATCACATGCGTCCACGATATACCACGAGCAAGTGGGATCTAAGGAGAATTCGTGATTGGCAATTGAACAAACGATGCACGGACAAATTTGGTCGTTGGGTTGCTAATTACGTCACTTCAAAACCGCACCCCCGAAAGATCCAAATAACCAAGAATCATCACAAAAAAAGGAGCAAGAATTCTTTTCGAAACCACAGTGCTGTGGAAACAGAATTCGACCGTAAAACCCTCCATCAGAATAAACGCAAAAAGACATCAGAAAATCCAGGTAAAAATATGAACATTTTATCGCAAAATTTGTATTTTTTCTCTGACCATACACAAAAATTATAATACTTACTTATCCAAAAAAAAAGCTGAAAATATACGACATAAAAACCTACAAAACATAGGTAAAATTGAGAAGAGTTTTTTTGTCTTCAAACACAAAAAAAATTCTTCATGAACATACAAAAAAAAGAAGACGCAATCAGTGTCTTTACAAAAAAAATGTTAACAAAATTATTAATGGAATTTTTCTTTATTTCGCACAGGTACGTTCCGGGTGGTGTACATCAAGTCGGATGAGACTACGATCAATGTGTGGCTCCTAAAAGCCTATTGCATTGAAATCACAAAAGGAGCCCACCACTCGGTCAACGTCATCTGGTTTCCGTCAAGGAGCCTGAAAATCAATACACAAGAAAACATCAACAATTCAGTAATTTTTGAAAAATCAACATACATCAGATTATTGTCAGCACGTAGGACCCGACATCACATCGTGGGAATCATAGATTCATTCCAAGTGCTGGAACAATCTAAGACAACAAGCGAAGCAACCATTACGTACCCCTGCTGGAGTCACCTTTAGGCAGGATGAATAAGAGTGTATATTATATGTTGGATTGAGGTATGGTCGTAAAAATTTATTTATTATAATATATGATAGGTAGAAGTTTCTTTTAAGATCAGAATTTGTTTTTACTGTAAAATAAAATAAAATCCACCCCCACAAGCTAAGGGTGAAGAATAAAACTATAAATTGTATTCGAGATATTAAATAAGAAAAAAAAAACTAAGTCAAAGTACCTCATCATTGGTACAATTATCCACAAAAATA
This sequence comes from Baccha elongata, assembly GCA_951217065.1. NCBI lineage: Eukaryota > Metazoa > Arthropoda > Insecta > Diptera > Syrphidae > Baccha > Baccha elongata. The sequence goes on from CATNUY010000101.1 coordinate 318,064, forward strand.
TTAAAACCATAATAATAAAAAGTATCTGAAACAATATATAAAGTATCTGTAATAGCATATAAAATATCTGTAAAAGCATTTATTTGAAAAAAACAAGTATTAATTAATTTCTAAGGTTTCAACAAAAAAAATAAGAAAACGAATAATTTATTTTTTTTTTTTTTGAACCGATCGTAAAGGAATTACCTATACTTATATAAAAAAAAAAAAGACCAAGAGAAAACGGAGTGTGAGAATCCTCCCTTGACAAAGGCAATACTCTATCACAAAAATCATAAAACATAAAATAACCATGAAATCACTTACCTAGTACCTACTTACCTACGTAATTTAATTATTCCGTGTCGCGAAGATCTAAAAAGAAAAATATAATAAAAGTAAAAATAATTTATGAGTCGGTCATATTCTTCGTCAATAAATAAAAATAAAATTCGGAAATTTCATTTGTCATTAGTGTCGGTAAATTAGAGTGTACTTACTTGTGGTAGTTCGGTGTAATAAGGATGCAAATATCCTGTTGAAAAAAAAAATATTTGTGTAAAGAAGTTTATGCAGGTCATCAGTAGAGGTTTTAAATACTTAACATATGTTGCCTACTGAAGATTTGGATCAATTTCTAGAAAAATTCTTTTGTAAAATATGCTGAAAAGAAAGCAAAATTAAGGTAAAGTTTTTTTTTTTTGTGTTTAGCAAAGTACATAAGCGATTTTAACGATTTATAATCAGAACGTTAAGGTCAATTATGAACTCATGAAAGTCGATAATGATACCTACCATCATTAGTAAATGCACTAAGGATTTTTTTTTGTTTAGATCCTAAATATTTATTTATTTTTGAATTCGGGTATAAAATTTTTAAAGTAATTTTTGAAATCCAATTCAAAATTATAACATGAATTTTTTTTGAGATTAAGGTTTAATCTCTGTCGTCTGCTCGAATCCATAATTTCACTCACTGGTCCCATCCCTGAAATACTCTGATACTCTGAAATTTGGAAAAAGAAAAGAATCTGTAAAGTAACTGAAAAATAAAGAGATAACATACCTGGTGAAATCAATCTTTTCATCTGGTTTTACTATGGTAGGGTGCACCTTCCCCTCGTCGAACCTTTTTTTTCTGTAATTGATAAAATTATATTGATTTTTATTAATTTTTTTTTATATATATTGAATAAATTTTATAAACTAACACAACGCTTGTTTCAGCTACGGTATGGTTTGAATGTACCTACCAACTTTGCGAAAGATCCTTCAGATCCAAACATTTTTAAACTTTATTTGCATTTTTTTTATCGAAAATTTTAACAATTCTTCTTTCAACTTTCGGGTGGGATATAGGCACAGTGGAGGCGTCCTACGCAAACTTTTTTTTTATTCTGAATAATCAGAATTTTTACGTTTTGAGCATTTGTTTGAAAATTTTTAGATCGTGAAAAATAGGTACCTACCTATCGGGTTAGTTCGGTTAAATTAATGCTAATAAAAATTAGTCGCGAATTGGAGAATCGGTCATTCATTCAATCTTGGCTAATTAGTAACGTCGACCTTGTCTGATATTAAGAAATTAATGTGGAGATAAGAGCCAACTGAGGATTGAACGAAGACATGTGGTTCAATTTAACGTTTTGAAAAATCGAGTTAGGCTTTTGGTGTCATAAAACGATTGTTCGTCGGAATAGATCGTTTCTTATCGCGACAGAGGGACAGTGATTCTATTCACTAATCCTCGATTGAAAATTTCTTTAAGCAAAATTATTTTTTTTTTGCTCATAGAAATTTTTTGAAAAATTCGAATTTTTTTTTTTTTTTATTTCGATTTTTGTTTCGACAATTTGTCTGAGTTTTGCTCTATGGAACAAGTTCCACCAATTTTTTTTGTAGATTCTCACACCACGTCCAGATAGATAAATTATTAAAGGAGTAAATTCGTTTTGAGTTTGAAATCGTAAATATTTGAGTCGAGGTCATTTTGATAGATCGTAGAGAAAGTAATTTTAGTAAAAATTTAATAAATAACATAACAAAAAAAAAAAAAAAGTAAAGTTTATTGAAATTCTTGTTAATAGTTACTAAAAATACTTCTTATAAGAATAAAAAAGTAAGAAATTAAGTTTGTAAATAATTTTGAAAACTTCTAATTAGGATTTATTTTGAATAAGTACTAAAGATTTAATATTGTTAGATTTAGGTTTATTTGAATAAAAATGTTAAGAGATTTTGTGAAGTTAATCTTTGGGTTTTAAGTCATTGTTGAGTTATAACGAAGGCTGATTTCATTCTTGGGAAGTCTATTCTGGGTAACCCACAGTTATTTCAGATAACATGAGTGACTAAAGAGCTTAGTGAAGAGACGTGGCTGGAGCCATTCCAAAGTGAAGGCAGCAACAACAATGAAACAAACACACGCAACCACGTAAGAGAAAAATAAAATTCATTCCATTCTTCTTCAATATTAATTCGATCGCGGGATATGTTCACTCAACATAAGTACCAGTGAAGATATCATTGGGTAGTGTCCTTGATGGACTAGTCTCCGTCAAGTCACTTGTTACGGCTACCTGTTATACAGTAGCATCCTCCGACTCGACATATGCGAATGTCTACACAGAGTCTGCCTACTATATCCTGCTCGGGACACGACAGGCCAGAGATAGTATTCTATGAGCCCGCAACCACTGCTCGTGAATTTGCTTCACTCGCTGCACAAAGAGGGTTCCTAGAGCCCAAATAGGTAGTCGAAGAAGTGGTACTTGGTCCTAGACAGGGAACCAATTAAAGTTGTCTACGAGGTCGCTGCATTTGTTTGGCACAAATCAATGCAAGGCTGAAAGGGAAACAAGAGGAAACGGTTAAAAGTTATTTAGAAATGGAAATGATCTATGACAACAAAAGGCAAATTACCTAATTTACTAATAGTAAATGGTTGTTGATGGTTTCCTGATTTTTGTGTGGGCGCAGGTGAACAAATGGATTTTTTGTAATAGGTTTCCAGAGCCGGTGGTGTGTTTTTTGGGGTTCTGGGTTTAAAACATTTTTTTAATTTTACTAGCTAGGCAGCGGGGTTGGAAAAAATGTCATTTATGTAAATAAATTTTAGAATTTTTGTTTGTTTTGATTTGATTTGGAATGTCATATCAAAAAGGAGGAACGAATTAATCAACCGCACCAATCTTCACGTATCGACGGTCGGTAAATTGGTTGAACTAGGTGAAAGGCAGATGGCGCTAGCCAGGCTAAGGGCCCCTTCAAACCTCTACCAGTCCGGTACGATCAACCGTGAGCGGGGGAGTACTTGGGGGGTAAGCTCCTCAAAATCTGGTGGGGTGTAGATGTGAAGGTAACGTACTTATTCTACGAACAGCGGAATAGGGAAAATTTAAGTAGGAGAACTATAGCGAGGTGTGTTAAAAGACATTTAAAAGGTTATGCGGTAAACGTTAAAAGTCATTTGAAGGAGAAAGTGCGGGAAATATTAGTGTTCTAAAATAAGAAGGTAATAAAAAAAAAAGAAAATCTTTTTTTTTTTTAAAGTAAAGTTAGTTTCTTTTTAATATATAAAGTTGGTATAGACTGGATACGGCAAAACAAAAAGGGAGGAAAAAAATCTAGTGAATTCTTTTTAATATTTAAAATAAATAAGGGTGAGTTTTATTCATCAGTTTGTGATATAGTAATTCTAAAAAGAATATTTGTATAGGTTAGTGCGATTGGCGGTTCGGCAAGGCAGAAGTCGGAACCGCCATAATTTTTTTAAGTGCTTGGCGGTAGTGAATTACGACAAAATAATCCACAATACCAAAATACTGAAGAAGAAGCAACCAATTTCACCAACCAAATTAAACAAAAAATTCCCGCAAGTATATCCTTGTTATTAAAATTTATATATTAAAAGCCATACGATTTTGGGCTATTAAATATAAACCCAATTGCTCGAAAATATAAACTGAGCAAAACTGCCCTGCCGCCAGAGATAGGTGTCTCGGGTTAAGATTAGCTCTACCTTACCTACTCAAAGATCAAAACCATTGACGTTCTAGATATGGATCGCCAGTCGGTTGGAATTTTCATACAAACAGCCTAGAAAAGTTGTTCCAGCTAAAAACAGTCTAAAAACGCAATCATCTTTTAGTGTTAAATACGTGTACTAATTTTGTCATTAGAATTTAAATGAAAACGATAATATATTCATCTTTAAGTAACTCATGGCATAAGGAATGGATGCGTTTTGTTAAATAAAAGTCGTTTGATAATAATTTCCACCAAAATATTTCAATAGTAAATAATTAATTAAAAAAACCATATCAATGCTACGCAGATTCCCTGCTAGTAGTTGATGGCGCCCCTTGTTATGTTGGAACACGCGTGAAGTTGGCTACTGGCGGCCAATACCTAATACGTCAATGAGCAAATCATTTAATTAGCGCTGACAACAACCGCTGGCAAACCCTACAAATGCAAATTTGTATATTCTGTCGAACTTCGAACTAGTGCGAGTCGAAACCAACTCGGAAACTTGGGAATCCAATGCACCCACCAATTCATCTTTATAGTATGGTTTTAGCTGCTCCCTAGGTGATTTTATCGTAGTTTTTTTTTTTTTGATGGCAGTTAATTTAAATTAGGTTAAGTTTATAACTAATATATTTTATGTGAAATGAAATTGAAAGTAGCCAGTCTTACGATTTTTTATTAAATAGATTGGTTGATGTTATACTTACTTTTCGGTCACTATCTTGAATTCCCCCCCCAGAGGTAAAGCGATAAAACCTATGATATTTTTTTGTGGGATAGACATACCTAAATCGAGCTCCTTTTAGGTAGGTGTTACGCGATAAAGTTAAGTAAGATAAACCTTTGTGGAAGGCCTATCAATTACTTTCCCAATAGGCTATGGGTGTTCAAGGTTGATGAAACGATTGTTTTGGATAAAAACAAAAACAAAAAACAAAAAAAAAATAATTATATATAAATATACCCCTAAATAAATTTTCATGGTAGCTACATTTGTTTAAATTCATTTAGTAGTATGTCATAATTTGTTTTCTGTAAAATTGTGATAATAAGTTTTTTTGTAGGTAATAAATTAAAGCCCATCATAGAAAATAGGCCTCCTATTTTTGTTGAAGATTTTTATTATGTTACTTCATACTGATGTTCGTATTTATATCATTTAATTGGACAGAATTAAATTTATTATTTTCTTTGATGTTTGTGAGACTTGATTAATATCTGACCTCACTTTAGAGTACCTAAACATTTCGCTACGGTTATTTATTTCAACTTCAAAAATTAAAGTTTCAAATCGGGTGATAATTTGTGATATTAGGCTAGTTTACGGGTGATATTTCTTTGTTGGTACGTTATAATTTCTTTCATTGTTGTCTAAATACATATACCCGGCTTAAATTCATTATATGGAATATCTGATTTTAGGTTTTAATTGTTCTGTTAGGGACTATTTAATTGAATATGCTTTCATGCGATTTCCATTCCGATTGTAAAATTAACGTAGTCTATATTATTTTTTTGTTTTAAATAAAAATTGTATGCCATCAGTTCAAGAAGTTTTATTTTGAGCCCAAATGAGCTCGAAGATGGTTCACTAAAGTAATATTTTTTCAGGGGATGCGGAAAGGCGGACGACAAAGATGAGGTAAGGTGTGACGTAGCAGCGACAGAAAGTCCGTTTAAGGGGGATCTGAAAACTATGGCCAAACAGACCCCAGGAGCGGTGTGGGTAGGCCTCGCTGCAACTACATCGGCAGCACCTTAAAGTGTGGTAGCGAATGGTGTGTGTGTGTGTGTGTGTGTGTGTGTGTGTGTGAGTGTTGAGATAAGATAATTTGATCGTGAATTGGCATGATATGTGTTTTGTGACCTGGTGAGGTATGGTGAAGGGGCAAGATCACCACCCCTATTTCCGGCGAGCTTAGCCGTGCTCCACCAGCATGCCACTGCCGTTCCTCACTATACATTCTTTCCTTTTTTTTATAGTAGTACCCCTTTAAGTTCCTTCTTCTTGGTTCTGATGTGTTAAGCGAGTGAAACAAATGTCTTCTGATTTCACATACAAAATCCAATTTATTAAACTTAAAAACGAGGAATCACAATTTATACTTTTAAAATAATATTTAATCAAGCAAGGTGTTAGCAGTAGGAAGAATCATCAACGACTGTGTCGTGTGTCGTCAAGTTATATAACTATTATGTCAGCAAGAAAAAACAACACAAGGCGTGTGCAGCCTGCAGAGAGTTAATTACGATATCGCGCAAAGACTAAGAAACTTTTTATTTCGGATAATGATGATGATTGGGAAAGTATAGGGTGACCACTACATACTCCCCTTCCAGCTGTAAGCGTTCTGAGACTTGTACATTATTGAACTATAGTACAAATTTTATAACATAAAAGAATTCAAGCGAATGTTACTTTTTTTCTTTGCACAGAGTTTGATTCATTTGCGATGACATGCGCAGGTTTCAATCGGTCGATTGAGACTGAAATGTGTTTATTATTCATGTCAATGACGAATTGTTTACGCAGCTTCCGAATTACTTTGTATGGGCCTTCATATGGAGCTGATAGACCAGGCCGGACTCTATCAACTCTTAAGAATACATAATCCGAAGTACTGAGAGCTTTGGGTACATTTACATTTGATTGTACAGAACTCCTAGTAAGCGTGGGAATCGCAGATTGCATAGATTGACGCATTTGTGTCACAAAACTAGACGGATCGGTACTTTCAGTGTTTTTGGAGATAAAATACTCTCCGGGGATTTTCAGAGTCTGGCCGTATACCAGCTCTGCAGCTGAAGAACCAAGATCTTATTTTACAGCTGTTCTTATACCAAGTAGTACAAGAGGAAGCTCATCACCCCAATGTTGAGTGTTTCCTCGAGCTACTATGGAAGCCTTTAACTGGCGGTGCAGTCTTTCCACCATTCCGTTGGCTTGTGGATGGTAAGCCGAAGTACGGATTCTATGAGACCCTAATATGCTTGTTATTGCTGAAAATAACTTGGACTCAAACTGTGTTCCTTGGTCGGTTGTAATTTGGGCTGGAACACCGAATCTACAGACATATTCTTGAACAAAGGTTTTGGCGAAGGTGGCTGCACAAATATCAAGGATGGCATAGGCTTCTGGCCATCGAGTAAAACGGTCGACTATAGTGAGAACATATGAACATCCATTGGAGGGGGGAAGAGGACCCACAAGATCCATATGTATGTGTTCAAAGCGCCCAGTTGGCATTTTGAATGAGTCATGTTTTGTTTTTGTGTGCCTATGTACCTTTGAGCGTTGGCACGCTACACATGTTTTTGCCCAGAGATTGCAATCTTTATTCATAGAAGGCCAAAAATATTCGGATGTAACTCTTTTACGTGTAGCGCGAATACCTTCATGTAAAAGATTGTGTAAAGAGTCAAAAATGAGTCTGCGTAGACTTTGAGGAACAAATGGACGGTTGGTATCTGTGTTTGTTTCACACCAAATTTGTTCGTTAGTAATAGGCATTTTTACGATTTCTAATTTAATTTTAGAATTAGGTCTGTTATTACACGAAATCAATGAGTTAAGCTCTTCATCATTTTCTTGTAACTTTGAAATTTGCTTTAGATCGAAGTTAATTGAATTGATCTCTTTAGAGGTATTGCCAGGGCGTGAAAGAAGATCAGCTACCACATTATCTTTACCACGAATGTGACGTATATCGTTGGTAAATTGCGATATGTAATCCATGTGTCGAGTTTGACGTGGACTTCTCTCAGCTTTGGACATCAAGGCGTTTGTTAAAGGTTTGTGATCTGTGTAGATTACAAATTCTCTACCTTCAACAAAACACCGAAAATGTTTGATCGCTAAATAGACACCAAGGAGTTCACGATAAAATGCTGAGAACTTTTGTTCAGAAGGTTTTAGTTTCTTCGAAAAGAAGGCAAGAGGTTGCCATACCTTGTTTCTGTTTTGTTGTTGCAGTACAGCACCTACATCTGTATTTGACGCGTCTGTGGTGATGCTTAAAGAACAGTTTTCTGTTGGGTGTGTTAGCAGCGTAACTTCGGATAAGACCTGTTTTGTTTTTGAAAAGGCAGTTTCACACTCCGGAGGCCAGTAAAAATGATTCTTGTTTTTCTTTATTTTTTGTAGATTTTCAACATGAGTGTGAATCGGTGACAACAATTCGGCAAGATTTGGAATGAACCGATTGTAATAATTTATCATCCCAACAAACTGTTGGATTTGTCGAATCGAACTTGGAGGAGGCATGTTGATAATTGCCTCAACTCGTTCCTGAGATGGAGCGATTCCATGTTCCGAAATAGTGTGACTCAAAAAACTTAAACTCGATGCGCCAAATACACATTTTGAGGGATTAAGACTTAGGCCATAATCAGAGAGTCTTTGAAACCAAATCTTGAGGTGTTGCTTGTGCTCTTTTTCGCTTTTGCTGCCTTTTAGGAGATCGTCTATGTATGCAAATACAAAATCGAGATCTTGAACAATTGAGTTAATGAACCTCTGAAATGTCTGACTGGCATTTCGGAGACCGAAAGGCATCCTAATAAACTCGAATAAGCCGAATGGCGTAGTTATCGCAGTTTTATGCACATCCTCAGGAGCGACGGGTATCTGATGATAGGCCCTTACTAAGTCTATGCATGAAAACACCTTACAACGATTGAGATTCAACGAAAAATTGTGTATGTGGCTAATGGGGTGTCGATCAGGTTCAGTGACATTATTTAAGCCTCTATAGTCTCCACATGCTCCAAAACTATCACTGTCCTTTTTGGCTACCATATGAAGTGGGGAAGAAACAGGTGAGGAAGATGGTCTACAAATTCCTAGACTAACCATGTTTTGAAATTCTAAAAGAGCCGCTTTATGTTGTTTAACATTCAGTCGGCGTGGTTTTGCAAAAGGTAAACCTTTTGTTATGATGTGGTGTTGGACAGTATGTTGTACTGGCTTGTTAAAATCCGGAGGAGCCGTTAGGAAAGGAAATTGTTTTAAAATTTCTCCGTAAGCATTGTTAATGGAAGGATTTTTCGGGGAAGGTGTATCAACCAAAGCTTCCATAGCGCTAATGTATAATTTAGTTACTGAATCTATAAGACGGCGATTCTTTATATCGATTAAAAGCTCGTATTTGTTAAGAAAATCAGCACCAATTAGTGGGCGATTTACTGCGGCTATTGTGAATTCATGAACGAATTGTCTTCGAAGTCCAAGATTAACCTTCATTAGTTTTGTACCAAACGTGCTTATGGAAGTACCATTAGCTGCACAAAGTGATAAAGAGGTATTTGTTTCTTTTGTTTGAAAAAGATGGCTTGGAAGAACTGACAAATCGGCATCAGTATCAATCAAAAAGGTTAGGTTGTGATCCGGATCTCGAATAAAAAGACGGCTTTGTAAAGAACGAACCGAGCTGTGTGCCGTAGAAACAGCTGGTTTATTTAGTTTTTTTCATTTTTGTTAGTTTTGCTTGAAGAAGACAAATGTTTGTTGAAATTGCAAGGACTAGAACAATTCCGGGCATTAGATCCAAACTTAGAATGAAACCAGCAGATATCTGATCTGCTATGTGACCTTTGCCTTCTACGTGAATTGTTTCTGTTGAAATTCGGGTGCGACCTAAAATTTTGTCTACTGAATCTAGTTGTAATTTGCTCTACCATTGATCTTAATTCACTTATTTCAGAACGAAGTTGAGAATGGTCGTCAGAAAAATTCGAAGTCTTCTTATTATTTGAATGTAATTCGGAGATTCCACCTACTACAGCAGAAGCTTCCCAAATTTTATCGGCCAAACTAGTTATCTCAGCTTCCGATTTGGAATCTTGCGAAATGAGTGCAATGCTAATAACTTGAGGAAGTCGTCGCAACCACAGCTTTTTAATTAAGTCACTGCTAATTATACCTGACGCTGTGCCTGCTAGCTGCTTTAAAGATCGCAGAAACTCGGAAGGTTTACTGTCACCTAGTTGTTCACTAGACAACAGCTTCTCTATTCGGCGCTCTTCACTTAGTGAGTGTTTTTGTATGAGGGTTTCTTTAAACTTGTCGTAAATGAAAGATTCAGGTGGGGTTTGAATGAAGTCAATAACAGTCTCGAGAACTTCTTGTGGCAATGCGCCAAGCACATAATTATATTTTTCAATATCTTTTTTAATTTTCGCGATTGAAAACTGTGCTTCTGCCTGTATGAACCAAACTGCTGGCGACTTTGGCCAAAAAGGCTGTAATTTCACCGAGACAGAGTTAACATTGACATTATTTGAAACTGAAGGTTTTTGATCATCACCGCTTTCCTTATCTCTGACATCCTCATTATCACTTGGCATTTTGAAAAACTTAAGATTTTGCAATTTATCTTAATCTTCACTTAATTAAAAAATCATGAATATCTGCAAGCCGCGCATGCACACACAAAAAAAAAGAAAACTATTCTTTGACTTCCTATGGATGGTGATTCTTCCTATACATATTCAACTGCTCAAAAAATGAAAAGAAAAAGAAAAAAAAAAGAAAGAAAGAAAATATTTTAAATGAAATAAAAGAATTCAATAATTTGTAAAGTAGAAAATAATATAATAAGAATGAAAGTGATTAAATATACAAAATATTGTTAATATTTCAAAAAAAATATTTTAAGTTGAAAAGAATTATGATTTACAAATAATATAATTTCATAAAAAAAAAAATATAATGTAAGACAGCCGCTGACGTCTCTTGTTGGTGGTTAAATTTGATCAAGTAGGATTACTAATCCGTTTTGTAGATGTAAAGCTTTCTGATGTTGTTTGAAGCTTTCGAACAAGTGCAGTTGGTTACAGTCGATATATAGGAGTATGTTATGTGCGGGTGGTAACAATATATAGGAGAACGTTATCTTGCGGTGCTTTCGTTACTATTTCGATGAGTGCGAACAAAAATGATGGTCTGATTTTAATGATCATTAATTTTGTTCTTGAATTTCGTTGGTATCGATATGATATTATATGTGTATTATCGATGTCTTTATCGAGTCGATGATGATTTAAAATAGTTTTTTTTATTTTATGGTTTGAACTTTGTAGTGGTATCGCATTTATGTACGCACTTATTTTTGTTTGAGCTTAGCACTAGTGATTAAATGGATAGTTAATAGTTTTTTATTTAGTTGGATTTGTAACACAATCACAATTAAGTTTTTGGCTTTTAGTTTTGCATTTAAAATGCGTGAACTCATTGTAGGGGTCACCAATTGATGTGTTTAGCGAGTGAAACAAATGTCTTCTGATTTCACATACAAAATCCAATTTATTAAACTTAAAAACGAGGAATCACAATTTATACTTTTAAAATAATATTTAATCAAGCAAGGTGTTAGCAGTAGGAAGAATCATCAACGACTGTGTCGTGTGTCGTCAAGTTATATAATTATTATGTCAGCAAGAGAAAATAACACTAGGCGTGTGCAGTCTGCAGAGAGTTAATTACGATATCGCTCAAAGACTAAGAAACTTTTTATTTCGGATAATGATGATGATTGGGAAAGTATAGGGTGACCACTACAGTTCGTTCTTTTTTTTTATTAAATTTTCCTTTTCGGTAACTTTAGGTTGCCAAAAAATCTCAACTCCTCCTCCCCCTAAATCCCCTCCAGTTGCCCGGTTACGAATGCGGCCCATACGTAAAATCCGATGTTAGTGTTTGTCAATAGTCCTTAATGTAAGTTTCTATAGGCTTGTGGTAACATCTTTCAAATAATACCTTGTATGTCTTGAACCGGAAAGCTCAGCATAATAGATCAAATGCGACAGGGGTTTTGGAAGATGGGGTCAGAAGCAAATAAAAACTATTGTGTTAGATGTATGATTGCACCCACTGTCATGGTCTCGTAAGTCCTTGAGGGGAGGTCACAGACGTACCCATCAAATCGCGACGAGAAATGGATTGTGAAAGTGAGTGTGATTTTTGTCCTGTGTTGGGTTACAATTGCTGCCGCTGTTAGGGCCAGAATGAAGCGTAAGCCTTGATCGGGGTTGCTCTTAAGAATACCCGATCAATCGCGACGAAGAGTTCTGGTTCTGACATCGACAGCAATTGAAACAATTAGTATGTATGTCGTTTACAACGAAATGTACCACACTTAAGGCAGAAAATGAAAAAAAAGGACGTTGCTGTAACGTCACACCTTTAGGCATACGCCAAGAAAGAGCCACCTATCTTGTCCGCCTGAAGCATCCCCGAATTTAATGAAAAAAAAAGTTAGTAAAATAATACAAGCCAAATTAATAACAAACAAATTGAAAGTAATTATAAAAACAAACAGTCATTGTAAAAGCACCTAAACTAGTGTGATGTACCTTGGGTTTCTCTGGCTGAGGTATACTCGCTGGTGTCCAGGGTCTTTACTAAAGAAGGTACACTAAAACTTTAGTTTCAAAGATTTTCCTTTATTCAATCAAGAAAATAGCTTTATAATTAAAAATAATTAAATTTAATTAAATTCTATAGCTTTAAAGTTTGGATTATTAGGCTATGTGCTTTTATTTTCTCCAATTTCGGTTTTTCGGTGTTAATTTCCAGTGTGTCTTTAGAGTCCAACGTCGGTTGTTGTTCCCTTAGTAAGGTTCCTTCTGGTGCTTCCTTTCTCGTATATTTCTTCAAATTATAGTAACGGTAGATTAGGCAAACAGCGTCTCGACTAGCAACCACTGTATTGATGCTGGAAAACTTCAGTATTTCTACCGGCAACCACAGTATTTCTACTGGCAACCACAGTATTTCTACTGGCAACCTCAGTATTTCTATTGGCAACCACAGTATTTCTACTGGCAACCACAGTATTTCTACTGGCAACCACAGTATTTCTACTGGCAACCACAGTATTTCTACTGGCAACCTCAGTATTTCTACTGGCAACCACAGTATTTCCACTGGCAACCACAGTATTTTTACTGGCAACCTCAGTATTTCTACCGGCAACCTCAGTATTTCTACTGGCAACCACAGTATTTCTACTGGCAACCACAGTATTTCTACTGGCAACCACAGTATTTCTACTGGCAACCACAGTATTTCTACTGGCAACCACAGTTATTAACTGGCTTGTTTTAATTTGTCTCTGAGATCCCTTACCGCTGGTGGGGGGAAATCTCTGCAAGAGTTAAATTACCCACAGTATTTTTACTGGCAACCACAATATTTCTACTGGCAACCTCAGTTTTTCAACTGGCAACCTCAGTATTTCTACTGGCAACCACAGTATTTCTACTGGCAACCTCAGTTTTTCAACTGGCAACCTCAGTATTTCTACTGGCAACCACAGTATTTCTACTGGCAACCACAGTTATTAACTGGCTTCTTTTAATTTGTCTCTGAGATCCCTTACCGCTGGTGGGGGGAAATCTCTGCAAGAGTTAAATTACCCACAGTATTTCTACTGGCAACCACAGTATTTCTACTGGCAACCACAGTATTTCTACTGGCAACCTCAGTTTTTCAACTGGCAACCTCAGTATTTCTACTGGCAACCACAGTATTTCTACCGGCAACCACAGTATTTCTACTGGCAACCACAGTATTTCTACTGGCAACCTCAGTTTTTTTTACTGGCAACCTCAGTATTTCTACTGGAAACCACAGTATTTCTACTGGCAGCCACAGTTTTTCAACTGGCAACCACAGTATTTCTACTGGCTTTAAAGATAGCAATTTCTTACCACTGGTGGGGGAAATTTACTACCATAAATATTATAGGTTCTTACCCTCCGTTTAAATTAGTAAAGTCTTACTGACTTCTATTATTTCGGCTTTTCGGTTTTTATACTGATATTACACTTCAACGGTATACTTCGGTACGTTTCGGAGTGATTTTGTTATATAAACGGCCTCCTCTCGTTAAGTCCTTGGCGGTAAGTGACTGTTAATTTTATTTTTGCAAACTTCACTTTTTCATGTAATCGCCCATATATTTCCTTGTCCGGTACTCCCCTACCTCTTGCTCTAAGTAATGCGAAATACTTCTATTTTTGTCTATGCACGAGGAGTGTGCGGGTGGCGGTGTACTCAAGTACGTACAGCAAGAATTATTCAATATCATCGTCATCGACTCATATTGCGTCCATTTTATTGTTTGGTTTAATACCACACATTTCATTATACGAATTCACCATGGATGTACGCTGATCGTTGCCTTTTTGTGTTCCTCTGCTGGGTTTAGGCTTACTTTCGCCATTTGCCTTACTTTCTTTTATTAGAAATTCACCTCTCGCTCACTATATTCACCTCCCGCTCACTATATTCACCTCCATCAAATATTGTATTTGTACTTTCACTAGAAAATATAATTTCTAATCAGTTGGTGACGAGCTCTGTTATCGGCAATGTCCTACTGGGAGCTTGCGGTCGCTTATCTGTAGCTTTTGAATGGAATCGTTTCTGCTTCAGATGACAGTGCTACCTGCTAGGGGCATATATATAAAATGATTGTTTTGATTTTTAAAGGAATGTAATGGAGCGATAAAATGCTTCATTACATCCCCCTCTTTCTTCGGAGACGAGAACCTTCTCGTCTAAATACAATTTCTTCCCAGTAGATAGATTAATAATAATAACGCAGATAGTACTATTTAATAATAATTTTCGTTTTTTAATTATTTTTTTTTTTATTTATTTTCAGGATTTTTGGTTTAATTCATTTTTTTTTACATAATTCACTTTTAAAATTTTAAATCAGCTCAATTCCATATTTTTTTTTTATATTATTTATCACTGGGTATTCGTATTAAACTCTACCCTCTTACTGCGTCCTTGGAAATGAAGATCGGCTACCCCTGATCTAGTGTTAGGGGTTTTCCGCCCAGAGCACATAGCTGATTTTGTCTTTTGAGGGTTGGAGGACCTTTATTTAACATAAGCTCATTCCCATTTAATTTGATAGAGAAATCCATTTTTCGTAGTGCATCCATACCAATTATTGCGTCTTGACTCAACTGCTTCAAATGCGTTACTTCTCCTTGAATTGACTGGTTCCCTACTTGCAGAGTTACTGTGTAGTGTTCTCGGCTTAATATGGGACTACCATCTGCTAGTTGAACTGCATTACGTTGATATCTCACCGGTGTTTTGAGTCTCTTGAGTAGGTGTCGCACCTTAGTACTAATGAACGATTGAGTCGCCCCGGTATCGAGCAAAGCATTGATTGTTTGGCCATTCAACTTTATGGTTAAGAAACAGCGCGGATCTACCCATACTTCAGCAGTTTTTACTGCTTTCACTGCTACTCGTGGCGTATCGTCGATCCTGGTGGCAAAAGTTTTTTTGTGTTGATCGTTTTTATCTTGGTTTTTCACTTCCTGCTCCGTGGCACATAACTTTGCCTCAGGCATTACCTCGCTGTTAGGCTTTATTTCTTCTATAAGTATCCCCTCTTTGGCCGTCTCCGACGTGATGATGGAAACATGCCGGGTCTGACAAGGACAATCTTTCGTCAAGCGACCATCTTCGCCACAGAACGAACAGAACAAACGGAACGGCTGCCGACAATTTGCATTCGAATGCCCCCTCTGTTTGCAGTTTCAGCAATGAGTTGTTCGATCGTAGTTTTCATTCGTTGGGATATATCGGTGAGCTCGCTCATCCCGTGCTGGCGCCTGATATGCCCTGGGAGGCGGTGGTCTGGTTGTATTCGATGACGTGTTTCGGTTTTCGTTTTGGATACACTCATATTCAGAAGCTAAATTCATCAATTCTTCCAACGTTCGAAAATCGCATCGACGAATGTATAAGTGATATTCGGGTCGAAGGCGATCGTACATTTTATCAATATAATTATTAGCAATGATGGGTGTTGGTGCATTAAATATTGTGTCGTTCGGATGAAATCTCTTGCCTTCTCGTGTGGACCCTGTCTTTTTTTTGAGATTTCGTCTTCCAGTCTGTTTATAAATCGTGGAGGCAGAAAATATCCCAAGAAGGCCTGGTAAAAATCTGGCCATGTTTTAAAGTTGTCACGGTTGATTCTATACCATTCTAAAGCTGGTCCTTTAAAAATTTCTGGGAAAGTTCGGAGCATTTCATGTGTTTGGAACTGGTAGCAATCGGTCAGTTCCTCTATACGTTTAATAAATTCCAGTGCATTTCCTGTAGAGTCGAATCTCAACCCCCATTTTCTTACTTCATTCATAACTTCTGCTTCTCGACTAAGAGGGGATTTCCCTGTTATACCTGAAGGAATATTTGTATCGGAATTAACTGGTACTTGACTTTGTCCTGGAAAATGAGGAAAATTTGAGCTTACTGTTGGATATTGATTTTGAGGGTCCATTCCATGGGGATAATACCATTCCCTGTAGTCAGGATGTCTGGTCATTCTATCAAATTCTGCCAGAGCGGGATATAAGGATGCCATATAAGTTGGGGCAGGTTTTGTATGTGCTGTAGCCGTTGTAAACACAGGCGTCCCTTGGAAATGCGCATTAGGTACCGTATAACACACATTGGTATAGGTGACGGGCTCACTAACGTTTGCCTTAGTACTACGTTCTTCCTTCTCTGTTTCTATATTCTCCTTTGTTTGTGAAATATCCGCTTTGGAATAAACTCTGTCATCTGAGCCTTTCTCTAATTCTTCACATAAATTTTGGGTTGACTTTCGCAATCTGGACTCTTTAATGTAAGCACTGAACCGAGTGCGGAGGTCGGCAACGGTCCCTTCGGTGTTAAGCTTACAACGCGTTCTTTAAGCTCTGTTTTATCAAGGAGGTATAAAGCTCCTATGCTGGCAAAGATATCAAAACCTTCTTCAGAGTCCGACATCTTGTTGTAAGTTTTATTTCTTATCTCAGTTGGAATCTTTATTTTAATTTTCGGACAACGGTTCAGTTTGAAATCTTGATGAGGATTATTATATTTACGGTATCGGCTCAGTTTAAGATCTTCAGGTAACGGTTCAGTTTGAAATCTTGATGAGGATTATTATTCGGTAACGGTTCGGTTTAAGATCTTCAGGTAACGGTTCAGTTTGAAATCTTGATGAGGATTATTATTCGGTAACGGTTCGGTTTAAGATCTTCAGTTAACGGTTCAGTTTGAAATCTTGATGAGGATTATTATTCGGTAACGGTTCGGTTTAAGATCTTCAGGTAACGGTTCAGTTTGAAATCTTGATGAGGATTATTATTCGGTAACGGTTCGGTTTAAGATCTTCAGGTAACGGTTCAGTTTGAAATCTTGATGAGGATTATTATTCGGTAACGGTTCGGTTTAAGATCTTCAGGTAACGGTTCAGTTTGAAATCTTGTTGAGGATTATAATTCGGTAACGGTTCGGTTTAAAATCTTCAGGTAACGGTTCAGTTTCAAATCTTGATGATTGTTTCTGGAATGGACCTTTGAAAAGGTAATGTAACATCACTAATTGCTCGGGCGCCAATTTGTGATGTACCTTGGGTTTCTCTGGCTGAGGTATAGTCGCTGGTGTCCAGAGTTTTACTAAAGAAGGTACACTAAAACTTTAGTTTCAAAGATTTTCCTTTATTCAATCAAGAAAATAGCTTTATTATTAAAAATAATTAAATTTAATTAAATTCTATAGTTTTAAAGTTTGGATTATTAGGCTATGTGCTTTTATTTTCTTCAATTTCGGTTTTTCGGTGTTAATTTCCAGTGTGTCTTTAGAGTCCAACGTCGGTTGTTGTTCCCTTAGTAAGGTTCCTTCTGGTGCTTCCTTTCTCGTATATTTCTACAAATTATAGTAACGGTAGATTCGGCAAACAGCGTCTCGACTTGCAACCACTGTATTGATGCTGGAAAACTTCAGTATTTCTACTGGCAACCACAGTATTTCTACAGGCAACCTCAGTATTTCTACTGGCAACCACAGTATTTCTTCTGGCAACCTCAGTATTTCTACTGGCAACCACAGTATTTCTACTGGCAACCACAGTATTTCTACTGGCAACCACAGTATTTCTACTGGCAACCACAGTATTTCTACTGGCAACCACAGTATTTCCACTGGCAACCACAGTTTTTCAACTGGCAACCTCAGTATTTCTACTGGCAACCACAGTATTTCTACTGGCAACCACAGTATTTCTACTGGCAACCACAATATTTCTCCTGGCAACCACAGTATTTCTACTGGCAACCACAGTATTTCTACTGGCAACCACAGTATTTCTACTGGCAACCACAGTATTTCTACTGGCAACCACAGTTTTTCAACTGGCAACCTCAGTATTTCTACTAGCAACCACAGTATTTCTACTGGCAACCTCAGTATTTCTACTGGCAACCGCAGTATTTCTACTGGCAACCTCAGTATTTCTACTGGCAACCACAGTTTTTCAACTGGCAACCTCAGTATTTCTACCGGCAACCACAGTATTTCTACTGGCAACCTCAGTATTTCTACTGGCAACCACAGTTATTAACTGGCTTGTTTTAATTTGTCTCTGAGATCCCTTACCGCTGGTGGGGGGAAATCTCCACAATATTTCTACTGGCAACCACAGTATTTCTACTGGCAACCTCAGTTTTTCAACTGGCAACCTCAGTATTTCTACTGGCAACCACAGTATTTCTACTGGCAACCACAGTATTTCTACTGGCAACCTCAGTTTTTCAACTGGCAGCCTCAGTATTTCTACCGGCAACCACAGTATTTCTACTGGCAATCTCAGTATTTCTACTGGCAACCACAGTTATTAATTGGCTTGTTTTTATTTGTCTCTGAGATCCCTTACCGCTGGTGGGGGGAAATCTCTGCAAGAGTTAAATTACCCACAGTATTTCTACTGGCAACCACAGTATTTCTACTGGCAACCTCAGTATTTCAACTGGCAACCTCAGTATTTCTACTGGCAACCACAGTATTTCTACTGGCAACCTCAGTTTTTCAACTGGCAACCACAGTATTTCTACTGGCTTTAAAGATAGCAATTTCTTACCACTGGTGGGGGAAATTTACTACCGTAATTATTATAGGTTCTCACCCTCTGCTTAAATTAGTAAAGTCTTACTGACTCCTTTTATTTCGGCTTTTCGGTTTTTATACTGATATTACACTTCAACGGTATACTTCGGCACGTTTCGGAGTAATTTTGTTGTGTGAACGGCCTCCTCTCGTTAAGTCCTTGACTGTAAGTGACTGTTAATTTTATTTTTGCAAACTTCACTTTTTCATGTAATTGCCCATATATTTCCTTGTCCGGTACTCCCCTACCTCTTGCTCTAAGTAATGCAAAGTATTTTTGTCTATGCACGAGGAGTGTGCGGGTGGCGGTGTATTCAAGTACGTACAGCAAGAATTATTCAATATCATAGTCATCGACTCATATTGCATTTGTCTATGCACGAGGAGTGTCCGGGTGGCGGTGTATTTAAGTACGTACAGCAAGAATTATTTAATATCATCGTCATCGACTCATATTGCGTTTGTCTATGCACGAGGAGTGTGCGGGTGGCGGTGTACTCAAGTACATACATCAAGAATTATTCAATATCATCGTCATCGACTCATATTGCGTCCATTTTATTGTTTGGTTTAATACCACACATTTTATTATACAAATTCACCATCGATGTACGCTGATCGTTCACTTTTTGTGTTCCTCTGCTGGGTTTAGGCTTACTTTCGCCATTTGCCTTACTTTATTTTATTAGAAATTCACCTCTCGCTCACTATATTCACCACCATCAAATATTGTATTTGTATTTTTTTTTTTTTTTTTTATAATGCACACGCGCTTAAGGGGTTTGTTATAGCCCTTTTAATGATAAGTCACAGCGCGAGCGATAGGAATTTAGGGAGGAAGGGAAAGGAGGTGTCGATGAACATTGATCTTGAATGTCTGCAGATCAAAATGGCAAGGAAAAATTGTTGAAATTAGGCTCAAGTGTAAACTGATGAGCGTTCCTAGCAAGACGAGTGTTACGGGAGAAATGTTTAAGGGGTGGAACGCAGCTGGCTACCTCAAGTGAGCATTTTTTATAAAAGAACCTGTAAAATAAAGAAAGACAAGAAACATTTCGACGATGTTCGAGTGATGGAAATGTTTCCTCAATGTTTCTCTCTCCTATCAATTTTAACGCCTTTTTCTGAACTCTGTCGAGCAGGTGAAGAAAAGTTTGAGAAGCACCTGCCCAGAGATGGGAATTATACTCGAGTTTAGGGCGTATAAACGCCTTGTAAATTGTAGCCAGATCAGAAGGGGTGAAAAACTTCTTGCATCTATTAAGAAAGCCTAAGCATCTTGCAGCATTCTTAGCAATCTCAAGTATATGATCATTCCAACGAAGGTTGTCACTGATACACATACCGATTACTGAAAGCTTTTCGGCCTCCTCGATGCAAGTACCATTCATGGATAATGGCATAAGGGGTATGTTTAACTTTAACCACAAAAGACAGCATTGAGTTTTCGACGCATTAAACTCAACACGATTTCTGATACCCCAATTCACAATGCTGTTTAAATCGGAGTTTAATGAGCTTATCATACGGTGTCGTTGTAATAACACGTCCGAAGGCGAAGGCCGTGAATTATCAAACGTATATGAAAAGCTGAGGGTTGAATCGTCAGCAAAACAATTTAATGGATTAGAAGTCACAGACAAGAGATCATTTATAAAAATGAGAAAGAGAGTCGGAGACAGAACGGAGTACTGGGGCACACCAGCATTTATTTTGTGGAGATCAGACTTGAAACTGTCTAATACAACTTGTATTGAACGGTCCAGAAGATAGCTTCTAATCCAACGAATAAGAGTATCATCGATACCAAATGCACCCATTTTCGATAAAAGAGCTTCATGCCAAACTCTATCAAACGCCTTTGAAATATCAAGCGCAATAATCTTGCTTTCGCCAAAGCGATGCACAGATTTGTTCCACTGTTCGGTGAGATATGCCATCAGATCACCAGTGGAACGATTGCTACGAAAGCCGTATTGCCGGTCATTTAAAAGCTTCCGATCTTCGAGATATTTCTTGAGCTGACGATTTATCAGCGTTTCCATGACCTTGGAAAGAAGGGACGTAAGTGCAATTGGTCGGTAGGAGGAGGGGGAGGAGGAATCACCTTTTTTAGGGACGGGCTGGACAAATGCTGTTTTCCATTTACTAGGAAAGATACCTGAACGATAGGAGCTATGGAAAAGCTTACGCAATGGTTTTGCCAGCGATGAAGAACACCTCTTCAGAAGTATAGGGGGTATACCATCCGGGCCAGCGGATTTGTGTATATCAAGATCTTGAAGAACTCTTGCTACTGTACGAGTGCGGAAAAATACCTGTCCCATAGAAAAATTAACGTTCTCAAGTACAGGAGGGACATTGTTGCTTGCAGGCAACGTAGAACTTGCAGCAAAATGAGCTGCGAGCATATTCGCCTTCTCTGAAGAGCTGACAATTGGATTAATGTCAACGATGAGCGTTGGAACTGATGATGACGTTGAGTTCTTGACGTTTTTTACAAATGACCAGAAGTTTTTACTGCCTTTGGGACATTGCAGAATTTTTTGCCGTAATTTCTGGTCATGTAAAAATTTCGTTTTGTGTATAACGGAGTTGCACGAGTTCCTAACTTGTTTATGTTTCTTCCGATTTTCCTCAGATGGGTTGGCTTTATAGGATCGGAAGCTTACTTCTTTCAACCTGATAGCTTCTTTACACTCTTCGGTAAACCAAGACTTTTCTTTTGGTTTGATACATTTTGTTCTGTGAGGGACAAAAGTTCTCATTCCAAGAAAAATCACTTCTGTAATCATTTCAGCACTGGCATCAATGTCATTATCGAGGAAGCATAATGACCAGTTAAAGTTGCGAAAGAAATTATTCAGACCATCCCAGTTGGCTTTCTCGTATTGCCAAACGGTCGTAGTGGGAATTTTTTCTTTAACTGGATGATTGGAGATCGAGAAATTAGCTGAAATGACACAATGGTCCGAGGTGCCAAATGGAGAAGTTACTTTAATAGTATATTTATCAGGGTGGGAAGTAAGGAACAAGTCAAGAGTATGGGCGGAATGCCCATCAACATCCGGTATACGGGTAGGCTCATCGACAAGCTGAGTAAGATGGTTATACTCAGCAAAGATCTCGGTATACCTTCCTTCGAGTGTTGTCTGGCCAGAATAGCGGAGCCAACTTGAATTGTGTACATTGAAGTCGCCCGTAATCACGACTTCAGTGTGAGGACAATGGGAAACAATTCGGGAAATTGAATCTGACAGAACATCTAACTCATCACAAGTAGATATGCTGTCAAGATTTGGACTCCTGTAAATAAAACAGTAATGAATGTTATGCTCGCGGACAGTGAATTTGAGCCACAGGAAATTAAAGTTCGTATTAGAACAATGCCCATATTGGGGAAGGCTCTGGCAAGCAATATCATTTCTAACATAAACGACAAGACCATGGTGGGAAAAAAGTAATGGCACTAAGTTATATCCAACCAAACAAAATTCTGATAAATCAGTATTCTGTCCAACCTGGGTTTCACTTAATGCCAAAACAGCTGGCCTGTATTTCACAGTACACAGTACACAGAAAAGAAATTCTTCCTAAGCCCACGAACATTTGAATAGACAACACAAAAATCACTTACCATTCTGAAAAACAAAACACAAAAAAATCGACTTTGACGTACCTAAGTTCAACTGTGCAGTGTAGGCCCATATCAAATCAATGATAAACAAACTGTCCTAGGTGTTATGCCCATAAGACAATTTGTACACGAATTAATATATATAGGTATACACAACACAATAGAATTATTCGACAAATGCTAGTATCCCAAGCACCACAAACTTCTTGCGATAAGCCTCATAAGAGGCTTGCAGTGCATAGAAAGCAACAGTTATGAGTGAGCTCGGGTGAAGAGGATGGGTGGTGTCGGATGCTGTGCTGTGATTTCTATTTTTGTTTTTTTTGTTTTTACTTTCACTGGAAAATATAATTTCTAATCAGTTGGTGACGAGCTCTGTTATCGGCAATACCCTAATGCGAGCTTGCGTTCGCTTATCTGTAGCTTTTAAATGAAATTTTTTTCTGCTTCAGATGACAGTGCTACCTGCTAGGGGCAAATATATAAAATGATTGTTTTGATTTTTTTGATTTTTAAAGGAATGTAATGGAGCGATAAAATGCTTCATTACATCCCCCTCTTTCTTCGGAGACGAGAACCTTCTCGTCTAAATATAATTTCTTCCCAGTAGATAGATTAATAATAATAACGCAGATAGTAATAATAATTTTCATTGTTTTTTTTTTTTTTAATTAATTATATTTTTTTTTTATTTAATTCACTTTTTAAAATTTTAACTCAGCTTAATTCAGTATTTTTTTTTTTTTTTTTTTTTTATATTATTTATCACTGGGTATTTGTAATAAACTTTACCCTCTTACTGCGTCCTTGGAAGTGAAGATCGGCTACCCCTGGTCTTTTGATTTGTGCCTGCACATGGCCCCAACGTCTACGAAAGATTAGCCTTTGCCTTCGAAATTTTGGGTCGTATCGTTTGTGGCTAGTTATGTCGATTCCCAAGAATGGATCTTCTGGTACTTCCTTTTTATTCCTGCGCCTTTTAACCACTAGAGCAGTCGCATCCATCGCCATCGTGCAGAGGTGGGTTTGTTCTATTTTGCCGTTAGGCCGTATGGGTTCCGGGTTATATGTTGGTGTTGGCGGTATCGTGGTTAGGTCAATGAAATCATCATATGCGTGTATCTCTAGATAGCCGTCTAGTGGTGAATTCTCTGAAATAAAATTAAAGGAGGAATTACCAGTGTTTATTTGACTCTCGGCTCCAATGGCGTCGGTCGGTGGCACGCTGGTTCTGGCTCCTATTGGCTTTGTTTCCTCGTTATGTGGTTGTTTATCCGCTCCTTTTTTTGACCTCTGTGTTGATTAAGGGTTCGCTTCGTGTGGGATTTTTATGGCTTTCGTTTGTGTAAGTGCCTTTTTTACCTTTGGTGTCGGTGGTGAAATTGCTTTGGACGACTTCTTGGCTTTTGTCCCTTCTTCCTTTAACTTCTCTAAGCGTTGCGTTGTCAGCTGTGGGATGACTACTACCGATTGAATGTGTAGTTTGTTGTCCATTCCTCCTCGCTCTATTCTACTTCCAGTTGTAACTGGTTGTGGATAAGTGGCTTTTCTGTCGAACGGACTGGTCATCTTGACTCTCTCTTGCTGGTTCTGTTTCGCACTTAACTTTGGAATGAAAAGCTCTTCTTCGGTGTGGTCACTTTTATACCCCTTGAGGTCACGTACATGTGTACGGATAACAGGAGTTCTTCGATTTCCTCTCTCACCTATATTACGTATGGCTACTATGACTGGTGATTCTAATCTCACCACCTCAAACGGTCCATCGTAACGGGGTGCTAACTTTTCGGTAAATTTGTTTGCTGCGGAAGAGAGAACTCTTAATTTTTTGTACACATGTTCCCCTATGTTTGGTTTCCATGCCCTTCGTCGCATATTATAATATTTGCCTTAGGTTTCAGCAGCCCTTCTCAAATTGTCTGCTACTAGTTGGTTTAATGCCTCCATTCTTTCCCTTCTAATAACTATAGCCTCAGGGTCGGTGTTGCTGTGTTCTGCAGGTAGTATTGGTTCCCTAGGTAATCTCAACTCTCTACCAATATTAAGGAAAGCTGGGGTAAATCCAGTTGAGTTATGTTTGCTAGTGTTGATAGCGCATGTCAACTCCGGTATGTATTCATCCCAAGCTCTATGATTATCTTGTACGTATTGCGCTATCATTGTTTTAATTACGCGATTGACTCGTTCGGTTGGGTTTCCCTGTGGTGTGTAAGGCGCAGTGAGTATATGATTAATTCATAACTCGTTCAAAAATGTTTTGAATTGTTGACCCGTGAATTGCGCGCCATTGTCGGTTCAAAATGCTTTCGGAATACCATATTGGAATATCACTCTCTCTCGTATCGCTTTTATCAAGCTTGCCGCGGTTGCTGCCCTGAGAGGAACAGCTACGACCCATTTAGTGAATTTGTCTACCATTACTAACATCATGGTGTTACCTTTCATGGAACGAGGTAAAGGTCCTACGAAGTCTGCGCAAATAGTATCCCAAGGGTTTTACGTTATAGTCGAGTGCATAGGTCCGCTAGGCTTTTGTTGTGATACTTTGTATTTGTTGCAAGATATGCATCTTCCGACATGTTTTTCAATATCCCGGAACATTCCCGGCCAGTAGTACAAGCGCATTATCCGAGATGCGGTTTTTGCTATACCTAAGTTACCGGCAGTAATTAAGTCATGGTTCTCGACTAAGATAACTGATTGGTCTTTTATGTCTTTTAAAGGGACACATAATTTCCATTCGTGGCTCCGGTCGGCTAGTGGGTGAGCTACGAATTTCCGGTATAAATTATTATTTTCTATGCGATAGTCAGGGTACTTCTCAGGGTTCTTGACCAATAGCTGTATTTTTCGTTGAACCCAGTCTCCTGTTTCCTCCGTTATAGTGAGTAATTCACTTTCTGATATTGGTAACGGGTCACGGGACAGCGTATCCGCAACGACATTCATGCAACCCTTTCTATATTGTATATCGAAATCAAATTGCTGTAATTCAATCGCCCAGCGGGCTAGTCTTCCAGAGGGGTTCTCTAAGGAATGTAACCATTTTATTGAATGGTGATCGGTGACTACATTAAGTAAGGCCTCATTTTTTGTATTCCCCATAAAATGGCTTAGCATTCCTTTTCTGTTACTGAATATTTGTTTTCTAGATCTGTCAGAGTCCGGCTTGCATATGCAATTACCTTTTCTTGTCCCTTAGTATTTTGCGATAAGACCAATCCCAGCCCATAGATAGATAGATAGATAGATAGATAGATTTTTTATTCAGTGATTAAAAAATTTTGTTTCATACATTTTTTGTTTTAAGAATAAATTTTGAGGCTTGACAAATAATGTCGTCCGCCCGAGTGACAATGTTATTTCATATGTATTCAATCCTACATCTCTTAACTTTACTTTACATACATTATTATAAGTACTTGGTACAATTAGTGCAACATAATTTACTTTTAATTCATTCAAACAAATTCAAATCAAGAACAGTGTGACTTTTAGTTTACTTGATAAAAAAAATCAGCTTTTAGTTTGGCAAAAACGAAAAATTAAATGACTTAAAGTTTATGAAACAAAAAAAAAAAACAAAAGAAAATAAAATAAAAAGAGGGCTTTCAGTTTAGCTAAAACAAAAATAGAAAAAAGTTTAACTCAAAATTTTTCATCGATGATTCTTCTTCTATAGGACATCGCTTCGGTAGTATACTTTTGGATCGGCAACCAATTCTTTCCATTAAGGTAACTTATTACTTCAATCTCGTTGAGAAAACTTTTTCCGAAGAAGAGTCTCCTTAGCTCTTTCAATATTGGACATACTCCGATGAAGTGGTTAATGTTTTCATCCACCCCCATATTGCATAAGGTGCAAATAGTAGCTAAATCGTTTCTGTGCGGCATACAATTTAGGGAAAGAAGTTCACCTCTCAGCTTAAAAATAGTACTAATGTTTTTCCTTGAAAAATCCAGATTGAAGTAATTTTGTTCATTTAGATTATAATTAAGCTTTGCATAAATGTTCCTTTCGGTAGATGATCTCGCCTTCTCTATAAATTCGTATCTCTGGTTTTCATCAATGGATTGGATAACTTCGTAGAGTACTTTTCTCGCCTGAATACCGTTAGATGCATCCAACTCCAGAATAATACCACAATTTGCAGCAAGATCTATCCAATCTTTGTAGAACCCAGTTTTTCGGCGTATGGCGCTTCGCAACATTATATTTGGCAATCGGTTTTGGTCCATGTTAATCACCTGTACCAAATAGTCGGCACTCAGCTTCAGTGTGGATACAAAGAGTGTCGCAAGCCCAGTTTCCAAATGATACATGTACTTGGGTGTGCTAATAGGAAGATGAAATATTTTTCTGAGGAAAAATCGCAGCAAATTTTCCACAATTTCGTATTTCCGAACACCCCAAATCTGTGCTCCATAAAAAAGAACAGCTTTTGCTGTTGCGTTAAAAACCTCGTATTTTGCATTTATTGAAATGTATTTATTATTGAAAATTTTGTTCCAGTTGCAGCAAATAGCTGTTCTAGCAACATCAGCTTTGACTTTGAGGTGTTTGTCCATATTTAAATTAAACGTAAGCGTCATTCCTAGGTAGACATATTCCTTAACTACTTCTAATCCAACTCCATCATATTTCCAGTTGTCTCCTTTTGCGATTCGACCTGCGCCGTTTTGAAAAACCATTATCTTCGACTTCGCTGCATTTACTTCCAGTCCCCATTTTTTACAGTAATCGCACAGCCTATTTATCATCAGTTGGAGGGACGCTGAAGACTCCGCCAAAATAACAATGTCATCGGCGTACATTATAACTTTTATTTTGCGATGTTCAAATTCTACTCCACAGGGAAGCCAATCAACAATGTCATCAAGAAAAAGTGCAAATAACAATGGACTTAGATTACAGCCTTGACGCAGTCCTCGATTTATCAGAATTTCTTTTGATTTACCACATCCATTCTGAACGCTAGCCGTCGTTTGATTGTAAAGTTTTTGCAGTGCTTTAATAAACTTCGATGATACACCTAAGTTATAAAGTTTATAGAACATGGTTTTTCTGTCAACTGTATCAAACGCAGCCTTGAAGTCAACAAAGAAGGTGTAAAGTTTTTCATTACGAATTAGTTTACCTCGTATTAGACATCCAAGCATGAAAATGTTATCGGCTGTAGAATATCCTTTCCGAAATCCTGACTGGTACTCACTCAGCTTCTTGTTTTTATCAACCCAGTTACAAAGCCTTTTGTTCAGAACAGAAGTGTAAATCTTCAAAGCAGCATTTAGGAATGATATTCCCCTGTAGTTCGTAGGGTCATTTGGATCACCTTTTTTGAATATTGGCCATATAATAGCTTCATCAAAGAAATCGGGCTGCACACCAAAATTGAAGATAGTGTTTAGTGCTTGTGCGAGATTTTGCTTAAATTCGGTTGAAGAATATTTAAAAAACTCTGAAGGAATTCCATCTGTGCCGGCTGCCTTACCATCTTTAAGAGAGTCTAGCACTATTTCAACTTCCAAAGTTGTTATCTGCGCATCAAGGATATCACTTTCAGCGTGTGGTGCAGCATAACTCCACAACCATTGTTCTGACGAAATATTCAGCAATCCTGAAAAATGAATTCTCAAGTCCTCCAGTGATATACTCATAGCTTTATTTTTTCCTTCGTTGCCGTTTATTTGACTGGTTAGTTTCCAAAACTCTGCGGTGTCCTTGCAGTGGCTTAACTGTTTTGCCAAGTTTTCTTCGTACGTTTTCTTTTTTTCCCTGCACAGCTTTTTAAATTGTTTTGTGGTGTTGACATATTCTTTTCGCATTGATTCGATGTTGTATTTTCTAAAAAAATTAAGCAATGCAAATGCCTTTTTTCTAAGGTTTTCACAAGACTGATCATACCAATCTGACTTTTTTTTTAAAACGCATGTTGTCTTCATAACGCTTGCCGCTTCTCTTAGAATGTTTTGCAGTTCTAATAGTGGCACATAACTTGCTCTGCAATTCATTATTTTATTTTGCAACAGTGCATCCATTTTGGTTTTGTATACGTCTTCCAGCCTCGTTTTCCACCGCATGACGTTCGAATTTTCGACCGATGTATATTTGGTATTTTCCTTTGCGCATTCTATTTCTATACTCAGTTCGACCGGAACATGATCCGAAAAGACAGCATCACCAACCTTTAAATCCTTGGTAATGTCAATCCATTCACCACCAACAAGACACAGATCAATTGTTGAACTTCCCTGTTTTCCTATAAAAGTAAATTCCCCATTTGCGTCACCATCTGTACATCCATTCAGAATACCGAGTCCAAAGTCATTGCACATATCAATAACCTTTTTTCCTTCTGCATTTATTTTAGTGTCTTTTGAGCATCTTTTACGGGTGTTAAATTTAAATGCTGACTCTTTATCTGCTGTTCTCGCATTCAGATCTCCAATAATCATTACATTATGTGTGTTTAGGTTGCATAAGACATCGTATAAAAATTCAAAGTCGCTTTGCCAATTGTTACAATTTAAATAGACTGGGATGATAAAAAAGCTCATTTTCTTGATGTTTAATTGAATAATTATAATTTTTTCATCAACTATTTTCAGCTCGCATAAATCAAAAATATTTTTTTTAACAGCCACAAGAACTCCTCCACTTGCTCTGCCTTTAATTGCTGTCTTTTTAGCTGGAATCCAATGGCAACTAAACATTGGCAAATATTTTTCATATGCATTGCAGTCCTCCTTTATAAGATGCGTTTCAAATAGTAGAATAAGATCAAAGTTTAGCAATTTAATAAAAAACATAGGAATCAAAAGCTTATTTTTTAGTCCTCCTACATTGTATGCGACGATATTATGTATAGAATATATAATTTCATTTTCATTTTTATTTAAGTTTATATTTTTGTTTCGCTCTATAACACCCCTGCGCTATTGGGAGCAACTTGCCCTTATTTCGGAACACTTTCCAATACCTTCCACACGATCCACAGTGACACCTGTCATCGTCTTGTCAATGTCATTTCTATCATTTTTATGTAAACAACTTTGAAAAAAATTTTCCGGCAAATTAAACATTTCTCTTATTTTTAAGAACCCAGAATGCTCACCGTGTATTAAACCTAACTGGTCATTCCATGTGAACTCCAGGCCTTCGATTATGAGCTTGTCGCCTTTAACTGTCGCTTTTGCATTTTTATGTGCGTGTTTAAGAAGCTTCCGAACGTGCAGAAGACGCGCAATCCTTCTCCTCATATTCGGCGGGTAGTCTCTCTGAACTGAGATTGCAGTGTTTTTAAGCTTAGTTGTATTTTTAAGGACAGTGAAAAGTTTATCTTTGGTTTTAAATTTACAAATAAAAGTTTTCAATTTTGGGTTCCATGATTTTGTTTCTCTTATGTCTTCCTTAGCAATTATATTAGCGTCGTTTGACAGCTTAGTACAAATTTCTGTCACCTGTTCCACTTGGTCTATTTCGTTGTTGGCTGGCATTTTAAAAATTAGATTATTGTCCGTATTTTGTCTTTGGACATTTTCTATTTGTTGCTCAAGATAATTGACTTTTAATTGTAAGGAATCAACATGTTTTTTAAGCTCTTCATTCTCTTTTTTAAGTGCATGTAAATCTAATCGAACTTCTTCAATATCCGACTTTGTTGCTAAATGCTGTTGTTTTTCATCGAATAATGATTTAAGATCCGCAACAGTAAGATCTGATATTCGGTCAGAATCATTTTTACCTTTTTTGCATGCATCCATATCTTTTTCAGGTGAAGTTTCGGCTAAAGGTCGTTTGTTCATTTTGTTTTTGTTATATGGGATATATACGATGCCTCTTTTACTGTTTTCCCTTTGGTGCTATATAAATTTTCAGTAAATTACAAACAAAATAAACCGAACTTGCCTGAATTTAATACTTTTTTTAATGTATTTTTTTCTAACGAATTTAATACTCGCGATTTGCTTTTTAATTATTTTCTGTTATTTAATTTATTTACTTTTTTTTATAAGAATGCAAGTATAGGGTTACTTTCACTTTCGCAACAGTGTTGCCACTCCCATAGTTACTAGCATCGGTCTGTAGTGTAAAAGGTAAAGAAAAATCAGGACACATTAGTACTGGAGCTTCTGTTAGATTTTTTTTTAATTCCTTGAAGGCCTTGTCTCGGGCGATACCCCATTCCCATTTTTGTTTTTTTTAAGAAGTTTTGTTAACGGTGTAGCTATTAATGAAAAGTTTTTGATAAATTGACGGTACCATGAAGCTACGCCTAAAACACGCCTTAATTCCCGTATATTCTTAGGTGGATTTAATCCTTGTACTGCTTGAATTTTGTCCGGGTCAGTGCTTATACCTTGATCACTGACTACGTGGCCTAGATATTTAAGTTCGCATTTACAAAACTCGTTTTTCTCCTTATTTATCCTTAGATGAGCTCTTAATAATCGATTAAATACTTCTTGGAGGTGTATCAAATGCTCGTCAAACGTCTTGCTTATAATTATGATATCATCTAAATACGCGAACGCGTGAGGATCCATATCAGGTCCTAGTACAGAGTCTAACATTCTCTGAAAAGTTGCAGCTGACGAATTTAACCCACATGGTAAGACCTTCCATTGATATAATCCATGCCCTGGTACGGTAAACGCTGTAGCTGGTCTTGACTCTTGGTCCAAAGGTATTTGCCAGAACCCTTATTTTAAATCGATTGTTGAAATATAGTTAGCCTGCCTTAATTTATCTAGTATTGCCAAAATTTGTGGTAAAGGGTACGCATCCATTACAGATAATTCATTTAGTTGGCGGTAATCCACACAAACTCTCCACGTCCCATTTTTCTTTTTGACAAGTACTATTGGTGAACTATAAGGGCTGTTAGATGGCTCGATTTTTCCATCCCGTAATAAATCGTTTACCTCTTCGTCGATAATTTTCTGCATGGCCGGATTTCGCGGGTTATACCTTTGTTTAAAAGGTCGGTTACTTTTCAAGGTGATATGATGAACTGCGGCGTTAGTAGTGTTCGGGAGGTGCTCAAATTTCGGCAGTTCTCGGTTAAGTAATTCACTCAAAAGTTTTTGTTGATCTAGTGTTAGGGGTTTTCCGCCCAGAGCACATAGCTGATTTTGTCTTTTGAGGGTTGGAGGACCTTTATTTGACATAAGCTCATTCCCATTTAATTTGATAGAGAAACCCATTTTTCGTAATGCATCCATACCAATTATTGCGTCTTGACTCAACTGCTTCAAATGCGTTACTTCTCCCTGAATTGACTGGTTCCCTACTTGCAGATTTACTGTGTAGTGTTCTCGGCTAAATATGGGACTACCATCTGCTAGATGAACTGCATTACGTTGATATCTCACCGGTGTTTTGAGTCTCTTGAGTAGGTGTCGCACCTTAGTACTAATGAACGATTGAGTCGCCCCGGTATCGAGCAAAGCATTGATTGTTTGGCCATTCAACTTTATGGTTAAGAAACAGCGCGGATCTACCCATACTTCAGCAGTTTTTACTTCTTTCACTGCTACTCGAGGCGTATCTTCGATCCTGGTGGCAAGAGTTTGTTTGTGTTCATCGTTTTTATCTTGGTTGTTCACTTCCTGCTCCGTGACACATAACTTCGCCTCAGGCATTACCTCGCTGTTAGGCTTTATTTCTTCTATAATTATCCCCTCTTTTGCCGTCTCCGACGCGATGATGGAAACATGCCGGGTCTGACAAGGACAATCTTTCGTCAAGCGACCATCTTCGCCACAGAACGAACAGAACAAACGGAACGGCTGCCGACAATTTGCCTTCGAATGCCCCCTCTGTTTGCAGTTTCAGCAATGAGTTGTTCGATCGTAGTTTTCATTCGTTGGGATATATCGGTGAGCTCGCTCATCCCGTATTGGCGCTTGATATGCCCTGGGAGGCGGTGGTCTGGTTGTATTCGATGACGTGTTTCATTTTTCGCTTTGGATACACTCATATTCAGTAGCTAAATTCATCAATTCTTCCAACGTTCGAAAATCGCGTCGACGAATGTATAAGTGATATTCGGGTCGTAGGCGATCGTTAATTTTATCAATATAATTGCTAATACGCAATGATGGGTGTTGGAGAATTAAATATTGTGTCGTTCGGATGAAATCTCTTGCCTTCTCGTGTGGACCCTGTCTTTTCTTTGAGATTTCGTCTTCCAGTCTGTTTATAAATCGTGGAGGCAGAAAATATCCCAAGAAGGCCTGGTAAAAATCTGGCCATGTTTTAAAGTTGTCACGGTTGATTCTATACCATTCTAAAGCTGGTCCTTTAAAAATTTCTGGGAAATTTCGGAGCATTTCATGTGTTTGGATCTGGTAGCAATCGGTCAGTTCCTCTATACGTTTAATAAATTCCAGTGCATTTCCTGAAGAGTCGAATCTCAACCCCCATTTTCTTACTTCATTCATAACTTCTGCTTCTCGACTAAGAGGGGATTTCCCTGTTATACCTGAAGGAATATTTGTATCGGAATTAACTGATACTTGACTTTGTCATGGAAAATGAGGAAATTTTGAGCTTACTGTTGGGTATTGGTTTTGAGGGTCCATTCCATGGGGATAATACCATTTCCTGTAGTCAGGGTGTCTGGTCATTCTATCAAATTCTGCCAGAGCGGGATATAAGGATGCCATATAAGTTGGGGCAGGTTTTGTATGTGCTGTAGCCGTTGTAAACACAGGCGTCCCTTGGAAATGCGCATTAGGTACCGTATAACACACATTGGTATAGGTGACGGGATCACTAACGTTTGCCTTAGTACTACGTTCTTCCTTCTCTGTTTCTATATTCTACTTTGTTTGTGAAATATCCGCTTTGGAATAAACTCTGTCATCTGAGCCTTTCTCTAATTCTTCACATAAATTTTGGGTTAACTTTCGCAATCTGGACTCTTTAATGTAAGCACTGAACCGATTGCGGAGGTCGGCAACGGTCCCTTCGGAGTTAAGCTTACAACGCGCCATGCGTTCTTTAAGCTCTGTTTTATCAAGGAGGTATATAGCTCCTATGCTGGCAAAGATATCAAAACCTTCTTCAGAGTCCGACATCTTGTTGTAAGTTTTATTTCTTATCTCAGTTGGAAACTTTATTTTAATTTTCGGGCAACGGTTCGGTTTGAAATCTTGATGAGGATTATTATTCGGTAACGGTTCGATTTAAGATCTTCAGGTAACGGTTCAGTTTGAAATCTTGATGAGGATTATTTTTCGGTAACGGTTCGGTTTAAGATCTTCAGGTAACGGTTCAGTTTGAAATCTTGATGAGGATTATTATTCGGTAACGGTTCATTTTAAGATCTTCAGGTAACGGTTCAGTTTGAAATCTTGATGAGGATTATTATATTAACGGTATCGGTTCAGTTTAAGATCTTCAGGTAACGGTTCAGTTTGAAATCTTGATGAGGATTATTATTCGGTAACGGTTCGGTTTAAGATCTTCAGGTAACGGTTCAGTTTGAAATCTTGATGAGGATTGTTATTCCGTAACGGTTCGGTTTAAGATCTTCAGTTAACGGTTCAGTTTGAAATCTTGATGAGGATTATTATTCGGTAACGGTTAGGTTTAAGATCTTCAGGTAACGGTTCAGTTTGAAATCTTGATGAGGATTATTATTCGGTAACGGTTCGGTTTAAGATCTTCAGGTAACGGTTCAGTTTGAAATCTTGATGAGGATTATTATTCGGTAAAGGTTCGGTTTAAGATCTTCAGGTAACGGTTCAGTTTGAAATCTTGATGAGGATTATTATTCGGTAACTGTTCGGTTTAAGATCTTCAGGTAACGGTTCAGTTTGAAATCTTGATGAGGATTATTATTCGGTAACGGTTCGGTTTTAAGATCTTCAGGTAACGGTTCAGTTTGAAATCTTGATAAGGATTATTATTCGGTAACGGTTCGGTTTAAGATCTTTAGATAACGGTTCAGTTTGAATTCTTGATGTTTGTTTCTGGAATGGACCTTTGAAGAGGTCCCTGCTCGGTTACCTGGAGATCTTAAACCGAACCGTTACCGAATAATAATCCTCATCAAGATTTCAAACTGATCCGTTACCTGAAGATCTTAAACCGAACCGTTACCGAATAATAATCCTCATCAAGATTTCAAACTTAACCGTTACCTGAAGATCTTAAACCGCACCGTTACCGAATAATAATCCTCATCAAGATTTCAAACTGAACCGTTACCTGAAGATCTTAAAATGAACCGTTACCGAATAATAATCCTCATCAAGATTTCAAACTGAACCGTTACCTGAAGATCTTAAACCGAACCGTTACCGAATAATAATCCTCATCAAGATTTCAAACTGAACCGTTACCTGAAGATCTTAAATCGAACCGTTACCGAATAATAATCCTCATCAAGATTTCAAACCGAACCGTTGCCCGAAAATTAAAATAAAGTTTCCAACTGAGATAAGAAATAAAACTTACAACAAGATGTCGGACTCTGAAGAAGGTTTTGATATCTTTGCCAGCATAGGAGCTATATACCTCCTTGATAAAACAGAGCTTAAAGAACGCATGGCGCGTTGTAAGCTTAACTCCGAAGGGACCGTTGCCGACCTCCGCAATCGGTTCAGTGCTTACATTAAAGAGTCCAGATTGCGAAAGTTAACCCAAAATTTATGTGAAGAATTAGAGAAAGGCTCAGATGACAGAGTTTATTCCAAAGCGGATATTTCACAAACAAAGTAGAATATAGAAACAGAGAAGGAAGAACGTAGTACTAAGGCAAACGTTAGTGATCCCGTCACCTATACCAATGTGTGTTATACGGTACCTAATGCGCATTTCCAAGGGACGCCTGTGCTTACAACGGCTACAGCACATACAAAACCTGCCCCAACTTATATGGCATCCTTATATCCCGCTCTGGCAGAATTTGATAGAATGACCAGACACCCTGACTACAGGAAATGGTATTATCCCCATGGAATGGACCCTCAAAATCAATACCCAACAGTAAGCTCAAAATTTCCTCATTTTCCATGACAAAGTCAAGTATCAGTTAATTCCGATACAAATATTCCTTCAGGTATAACAGGGAAATCCCCTCTTAGTCGAGAAGCAGAAGTTATGAATGAAGTAAGAAAATGGGGGTTGAGATTCGACTCTTCAGGAAATGCACTGGAATTTATTAAACGTATAGAGGAACTGACCGATTGCTACCAGATCCAAACACATGAAATGCTCCGAAATTTCCCAGAAATTTTTAAAGGACCAGCTTTAGAATGGTATAGAATCAACCGTGACAACTTTAAAACATGGCCAGATTTTTACCAGGCCTTCTTGGGATATTTTCTGCCTCCACGATTTATAAACAGACTGGAAGACGAAATCTCAAAGAAAAGACAGGGTCCACACGAGAAGGCAAGAGATTTCATCCGAACGACACAATATTTAATTCTCCAACACCCATCATTGCGTATTAGCAATTATATTGATAAAATTTACGATCGCCTACGACCCGAATATCACTTATACATTCGTCGACGCGATTTTCGAACGTTGGAAGAATTGATGAATTTAGCTACTGAATATGAGTGTATCCAAAACGAAAACCGAAACACCGCCTCCCAGGGCATATCAAGCGCCAATACGGGATGAGCGAGCTCACCGATATATCCCAACGAATGAAAACTACGATCGAACAACTCATTGCTGAAACTGCAAACAGAGGGGGCATTCGAAGGCAAATTGTCGGCAGCCGTTCCGTTTGTTCTGTTCGTTCTGTGGCGAAGATGGTCGCTTGACGAAAGATTGTCCTTGTCAGACCCGGCATGTTTCCACCATCGCGTCGGCGACGGCAATAGAATGGATAATTATAGAAGAAATAAAGCCTAACAGCGAGGTAATGCCTGAGGCGAAGTTATGTGTCACGGAGCAGGAAGTGAACAACCAAGATAAAAACGATCAACACAAACAAACTTTTGCCACCAGGATCGAAGATACGCCACGAGTAGCAGTGAAAGCAGTAAAAACTGCTGAAGTATGGGTAGATCCGCGCTGTTTCTTAACCATAAAGTTGAATGGCCAAACAATCAATGCTTTGCTCGATACTGGGGCGACTCAATCGTTCATTAGTACAAAGGTGTGACACCTACTCAAGAGACTCAAAACACCGGTGAGATATCAACGTAATGCAGTTCAGCTAGCAGATGGTAGTCCCATATTTAGCCGAGAACAATACACAGTAACTCTGCAAGTAGGAAACCAGTCAATTCAGGGAGAAGTAACGCATTTGAAGCAGTTGAGTCAAGACGCAATAATTGGTATGGATGCACTACGAAAAATGGATTTCTCTATCAAATTAAATGGGAATGAGCCTTTGTCAAATAAAGGTCCTCCAACCATCAAAAGACAAAATCAGCTATGTGCTCTGGGCGGAAAACCCCTAACACTAGATCAACAAAAACTTTTGAGTGAATTACTTAACCGAGAACTGCCGAAATTTGAGCACCTCCCGAACAATACTAACGCCGCAGTTCATCATATCACCTTGAAAAGTAACCGACCTTTCAAACAAAGGTACTACCCGCGAAATCCGGCCATGCAGAAAATTATCGACGAAGAGGTAAACGATTTATTACGGGATGGAAAAATCGAGCCATCTAACAGCCCTTATAGTTCACCAATAGTACTTGTCAAAAAGAAAAATGGGACGTGGAGAGTTTGTGTGGATTACCGCCAACTAAATGAATTATCTGTAATGGATGCGTACCCTTTACCACAAATTTTGCTTCATGGTACCGTCGATTCATCAAAAATTTTTCATTAATAGCTACACCGTTAACAAAACTTCTTAAAAAAAAACAAAAATGGGAATGGGGTATCGCCCAAGACAAGGCCTTCAAGGAATTAAAAAAAAAGCTAACAGAAGCTCCAGTACTAATGTGTCCTGATTTTTCTTTACCTTTTACACTACAGACCGATGCTAGTAACTATGGGCTAGGAGTGGTCTTATCGCAAAATACTAAGGGACAAGAAAAGGTATGCAAGCCGGACTCTGACAGATCTAGAAAACAAATATTCAGTAACAGAAAAGGAATGCTTAGCCATTTTATGGGGAATACGAAAAATGAGGCCTTACTTAGAGGGCTATCACTTTAATGTAGTCACCGATCACCATTCATTAAAATGGTTACATTCCTAAGAAATCTTGATGAGGATTATTATTCGGTAACGGTTCGGTTTAAGATCTTCAGGTAACGGTTCAGTTTGAAATCTTGATGAGGATTATTATTCGGTAACGGTTCGGTTTAAGATCTTCAGGTAACGGTTCAGTTTGAAATCTTGATAAGGAGTATTATTCGGTAACGGTTCGGTTTAAGATCATCAGATAACGGTTCAGTTTGAATTCTTGATGTTTGTTTTCTGGAATGGACCTTTGAAGAGGTCCCTGCTCGGGCGCCAATTTGTGATGTACCTTGGGTTTCTCTGGCTGAGGTATACTCGCTGGTGTCCAGGGTTTTACTAAAGAAGGTACACTAAAACTTAAGTTTCAAAGATTTTCCTTTATTCAATCAAGAAAATAGCTTTATTATTAAAAAAAATTAAATTTAATTAAATTCTATAGTTTTAAAGTTTGGATTATTAGGCTATGTGCTTTTATTTTCTCCAATTTCGGTTTTTCGGTGTTAATTTCCAGTGTGTCTTTAGAGTCCAACGTCGGTTGTTGTTCCCTTAGTAAGGTTCCTTCTGGTGCTTCCTTTCTCGTATATTTCTACAAATTATAGTAACTTTCTACTGGCAACCTCAGTATTTCTACTGGCAACCACAGTATTTCTACTGGCACCCACAGTATTTCTGCTGGCAACCACAGTATTTCTACTGGCAACCACAGTTTTTCAATTGGCAACCTCAGTATTTTTACTGGCAACCACATTATTTCTACTGGCAACCACAGTATTTCTAGTGGCAACCTCAGTATTTCTACTGGCAACCGCAGTTTTTCTACTGGCAACCTCAGTATTTCTACTGGTAACCACAGTTTTTCAACTGGCAACCTCAGTATTTCCACCGGCAACCACAGTATTTCTACTGGCAACCTCAGTATTTCTACTGGCAACCACAGTTATTAACTGGCTTGTTTTAATTTGTCTCTGAGATCCCTTACCGCTGGTGGGGGGAAATCTCTGCAAGAGTTAAATTACCCACAGTATTTCTACTGGCAACCACAGTATTTCTACTGGCAACCTCAGTTTTTCAACTGGCAACCTGAGTATTTCTACTGGCAACCACATTATTTCTTCTTGCAACCTTAGTTTTTCAACTGGCAACCACAGTATTTCTACTGGCTTGAAAGATAGCAATTTCTTACCACTGGTGGGGGAAATTTACTACCGTAATTATTATAGGTTCTTACCCTCTGCTTAAATTAGTAAAGTCTTACTGACTCCTATTATTTCGGCTTTTCGGTTTTTATACTGATATTACACTTCAACGGTATACTTCGGCACGTTTCGGAGGAATTTTGCTGTGTGAACGGCCTCCTCTCGTTAAGTCCTTGACTGTAAGTGACTGTTAATTTTATTTTTGCAAACTTCACTTTTTCATGTAATTGCCCATATATTTCCTTGTCCGGTACTCCCCTACCTCTTGCTCTAAGTAATGCAAAGTATTTTTGTCTATGCACGAGGAGTGTGCGGGTGGCGGTGTATTCAAGTACGTACAGCAAGAATTATTCAATTTCATAGTCATTGACTCATATTGCATTTGTCTATGCACGAGGAGTGTGCGGGTGGCGGTGTATTCAAGTACGTACAGCAAGAATTATTTAATATCATCGTCATCGACTCATATAGCGTTTGTCTATGCACGAGGAATGTGCGGGTGGCGGTGTACTCAAGTACGTACATCAAGAATTATTCAATATCATCGTCATCGACTCATATTGCGTCCATTTTATTGTTTGGTTTAATACCACACATTTTATTATACAAATTCACCATCGATGTACGCTAATCGTTGCCTTTTTGTGTTCCTCTGCTGGGTTTAGGCTTACTTTCGCCATTTGCCTTACTTTCTTTTATTAGAAATTCACCTCTCGCTCACTATATTCACCTCTCGCTCACTATATTCACCACCATCAAATATTGTATTTGTATTACTTTCACTAGAAAATATAATTTCTAATCAGTTTGTGACGAGCTCTGTTATCGGCAATACCCTAATGGGAGCTTGCGGTCGCTTATCTGTAGCTTTTAAATGAAATCATTTTCTGCTTCAGATGACAGTGCTACCTGCTAGGGGCAAATATATAAAATGATTGTTTTGATTTTTTTGATTTTTAAAGGAATGTAAGGGACCGATAAAATGCTTCTGGTCCCTGCTCGGGCGCCAATTTGTGATGTACCTTGGGTTTCTCTGGCTGAGGTATACTCGCTGGTGTCCAGGGTTTTACTAAAGAAGGTACACTAAAACTTTAGTTTCAAAGATTTTCCTTTATTCAATCAAGAAAATAGCTTTATTATTAAAAATAATTAAATTTAATTCAATTCTATAGCTTTAAAGTTTGGATTATTAGGCTATGTGCTTTTATTTTCTCCAATTTCGGTTTTTCGGTGTTAATTTCCAGTGTGTCTTTAGAGTCCAACGTCGGTTGTTGTTCCCTTAGTAAGGTTCCTTCTGGTGCTTCCTTTCTGGTATATTTCTTCAAATTATAGTAACGGTAGATTCGGCAAACAGCGTCTCGACTAGCAACCACTGTATTGATGCTGGAAAACTTCAGTATTTCTACTGGCAACCACAGTATTTCTACTGGCAACCACAGTATTTCTACTGGCAACCTCAGTATTTCTATTGGCAACCACAGTATTTCTACTGGCAACCACAGTTTTTCAACTGGCAACCTCAGTATTTCTACTGGCAACCACAGTATTTCTACTGGCAACCTCAGTATTTCTACTGGCAACCACAGTTTTTCTACTGGCAACCACAGTATTTCTACTGGAAACCACAGTATTTCTACTGGCAACCACAGTTTTTCAACTGGCAACCTCAGTATTTCTACTGGCAACCATAGTGCTTCCTTTCTCGTATATTTCTACAAATTATAGTAACTTTCTACTGGCAACCTCAGTATTTCTACTGGCAACCACAGTATTTCTACTGGCACCCACAGTATTTCTACTGGCAACCACAGTATTTCTACTGGCAACCACAGTTTTTCAATTGGCAACCTCAGTATTTTTACTGGCAACCACATTATTTCTACTGGCAACCACAGTATTTCTAGTGGCAACCTCAGTATTTCTACTGGCAACCGCAGTTTTTCTACTGGCAACCTCAGTATTTCTACTGGTAACCACAGTTTTTCAACTGGCAACCTCAGTATTTCCACCGGCAACCACAGTATTTCTACTGGCAACCTCAGTATTTCTACTGGCAACCACAGTTATTAACTGGCTTGTTTTAATTTGTCTCTGAGATCCCTTACCGCTGGTGGGGGGAAATCTCTGCAAGAGTTAAATTACCCACAGTATTTCTACTGGCAACCACAGTATTTCTACTGGCAACCTCAGTTTTTCAACTGGCAACCTGAGTATTTCTACTGGCAACCACATTATTTCTTCTTGCAACCTTAGTTTTTCAACTGGCAACCACAGTATTTCTACTGGCTTGAAAGATAGCAATTTCTTACCACTGGTGGGGGAAATTTACTACCGTAATTATTATAGGTTCTTACCCTCTGCTTAAATTAGTAAAGTCTTACTGACTCCTATTATTTCGGCTTTTCGGTTTTTATACTGATATTACACTTCAACGGTATACTTCGGCACGTTTCGGAGTAATTTTGCTGTGTGAACGGCCTCCTCTCGTTAAGTCCTTGACTGTAAGTGACTGTTAATTTTATTTTTGCAAACTTCACTTTTTCATGTAATTGCCCATATATTTCCTTGTCCGGTACTCCCCTACCTCTTGCTCTAAGTAATGCAAAGTATTTTTGTCTATGCACGAGGAGTGTGCGGGTGGCGGTGTATTCAAGTACGTACAGCAAGAATTATTCAATTTCATAGTCATTGACTCATATTGCATTTGTCTATGCACGAGGAGTGTGCGGGTGGCGGTGTATTCAAGTACGTACAGCAAGAATTATTTAATATCATCGTCATCGACTAATATAGCGTTTGTCTATGCACGAGGAATGTGCGGGTGGCGGTGTACTCAAGTACGTACATCAAGAATTATTCAATATCATCGTCATCGACTCATATTGCGTCCATTTTATTGTTTGGTTTAATACCACACATTTTATTATACAAATTCACCATCGATGTACGCTAATCGTTGCCTTTTTGTGTTCCTCTGCTGGGTTTAGGCTTACTTTCGCCATTTGCCTTACTTTCTTTTATTAGAAATTCACCTCTCGCTCACTATATTCACCTCTCGCTCACTATATTCACCACCATCAAATATTGTATTTGTATTACTTTCACTAGAAAATATAATTTCTAATCAGTTTGTGACGAGCTCTGTTATCGGCAATACCCTAATGGGAGCTTGCGGTCGCTTATCTGTAGCTTTTAAATGAAATCATTTTCTGCTTCAGATGACAGTGCTACCTGCTAGGGGCAAATATATAAAATGATTGTTTTGATTTTTTTGATTTTTAAAGGAATGTAAGGGACCGATAAAATGCTTCTGGTCCCTGCTCGGGCGCCAATTTGTGATGTACCTTGGGTTTCTCTGGCTGAGGTATACTCGCTGGTGTCCAGGGTTTTACTAAAGAAGGTACACTAAAACTTTAGTTTCAAAGATTTTCCTTTATTCAATCAAGAAAATAGCTTTATTATTAAAAATAATTAAATTTAATTCAATTCTATAGCTTTAAAGTTTGGATTATTAGGCTATGTGCTTTTATTTTCTCCAATTTCGGTTTTTCGGTGTTAATTTCCAGTGTGTCTTTAGAGTCCAACGTCGGTTGTTGTTCCCTTAGTAAGGTTCCTTCTGGTGCTTCCTTTCTCGTATATTTCTTCAAATTATAGTAACGGTAGATTCGGCAAACAGCGTCTCGACTAGCAACCACTGTATTGATGCTGGAAAACTTCAGTATTTCTACTGGCAACCACAGTATTTCTACTGGCAACCACAGTATTTCTACTGGCAACCTCAGTATTTCTATTGGCAACCACAGTATTTCTACTGGCAACCACAGTTTTTCAACTGGCAACCTCAGTATTTCTACTGGCAACCACAGTATTTCTACTGGCAACCTCAGTATTTCTACTGGCAACCACAGTTTTTCTACTGGCAACCACAGTATTTCTACTGGCAACCACAGTATTTCTACTGGCAACCACAGTTTTTCAACTGGCAACCTCAGTATTTCTACTGGCAACCATAGTATTTCTACTGGCAACCACAGTATTTCTACTGGCAACCTTTCTTACCACTGGTTGGGGAAATTAACTACCATAATTATTATAGGTTCTTACCCTCCGTTTAAATTAGTAAAGTCTTACTGACTTTTATTATTTCGGCTTTTCGGTTTTTATACTGATATTACACTTCAACGGTATACTTCGGTACGTTTCGGAGTGATTTTGTTGTATGAACGGCCTCCTTTCGTTAAGTCCTTGGCTGTAAGTGACTGTTAATTTTATTTTTGCAAACTTCACTTTTTCATGTAATCGCCCATATATTTCCTTGTCCGGTACTCTTCTACCTCTTGCTCTAAGTAATGCGAAATACTTCTATTTTTGTCAATGCACGAGGAGTGTGCGGGTAGCGGTGTACTCAAGTACGTACAGCAAGAATTATTCAATATCATCGTCATCGACTCATATTGCGTCCATTTTATTGTTTGGTTTAATACCACACAATTCATTACACGAATTCACCATGGATGTACACTGATCGTTGCCTTTTTGTGTTCCTCTGCTGGGCTTATTCTTACTTTCGCCATTTGCCTTACTTTCTTTTATTAGAAATTCACCTCTCGCTAACTATATTCACCTCCCGCTCACTATATTCAACTCCATCAAATATTGTATTTGTACTTTCACTAGAAAATATAATTTCTAATCAGTTGGTGACGAGCTCTGTTATCGGCAATGTCCTACTGGGAGCTTGCGGTCGCTTATCTGTAGCTTTTAAATGGAATCGTTTCTGCTTCAGATGACAGTGCTACCTGCTAGGGGGAAATATATAAAATGATTGTTTTGATTTTTAAAGGAATGTAATGGAGCGATAAAATGCTTCATTACACTAGAAAGAAAAGTTGTTCAAAGGTCGAGAAAAACCAGAGATATTAGGAGAGTATAGTCATATTTTAATATTGGTAGGTATAAGAGATAAAACAAAAAAGAAAAATAGAAAAAAAAGTAAGAACAAAATTATAAAGAGAAAAAAAAAACATTAGATAGATTTAGGTAGGTAGATAGAAAATAAGTTAAGAAAATTGAGATAAATAAAATAAAAAATAATAACAATAAAAAAAAGGAATAATTAAATAGCTATATGAGTTAGAGTAAGCATTATAAGTATAAGATATTTAGATTAACATATTGGATTTAGAATTAAACGTAAATACTTGTAGATACATTTTTTTAGTTTTAGCTTAGATTAGAGATATAGATTAAAATAGAAGATAAAGTTGAGAATATAAAAAAAAGTAATTATAAGAAAATTAGATAGATTTAGGTAGGTAGATAGAAAATAAGTTAAGATAATTGAAATATAGAAAAATAAAAAAAAATAATAATAATAAAAAAAAAAGATATAATCAAATAGGTATATGAGGTAGAGTAAGCATTATAGATAGTTAGATTAACATATGGGATTTAGAATCAAACGTAAATCCTTGTCGAGGTATTTTTTTTGTTTAGCTTAGTTTAGAGATATAGATTAAAATAGAAGATTAAGTTAAGAATAGTTGTTAAGAATATAGTAAAACAAAAAAAAATAAAGAATAGAAATAAAAAATATCGTAGTTTAGAGAGAGTTTTAAGAAGGATAAGCAAGTTATTTAAATAAGTATTAGAGTTGGTAAGCAGTAGCTAAGTGCAAAATAATAATAAAAAAAAAAAAACAAAAAAAAAATACACAGAAATTTAGAATAAGGTACATATATGTAATTTTAAAATAATTTCTAATATACAGCTTAAATATAGGTAACAATTAATAATAATAAATTAGCTCTCTCGAAAACAGTTTTTTTGGGGTAAATAAACCGTAGTAA
The DNA here is from genome assembly GCA_951217065.1 of Baccha elongata. Taxonomy (NCBI): domain Eukaryota; kingdom Metazoa; phylum Arthropoda; class Insecta; order Diptera; family Syrphidae; genus Baccha; species Baccha elongata. The sequence continues at coordinate 362,900 of CATNUY010000101.1, forward strand.
TAAGTAGTCCGAGTACACTATCCAATTAGTAGGTGGTTATGAACCCTGAAAAAGAAAAACAATTAAAACAATATCTATTACAGTCAAAAAAAAGTAATAACTAGGGCAGGGTACAAAAAGGAAGTAGAAAACTTTAACAATATGTCACGTTTGCCTTCCCCAAATGATAAGTCCGTAACAGGAAACCAAATTGAGATGCCAGCCGCTCCTCTACAGAATTTAAGCGTTCCACCACCCCCAATACCAGTACCAACCAATCAACCCAGCGGATCGTCCAGCTCCTTAATAACCCCGGCGTATAGTGTTATTACCGTAGCTGAGCTGAACCAACCTTCAGATGACGAAATTGTGAGGCTTAACAATTCTGGTGCAGATGCCCCCGAAAGCTCTGCATTGTCAACAGAGGTAAAAACCGCCATAGATATGGCCGTGGCACAAGCCTGCAAAAAACATACTAACTCCCTGGCCGAGTCGTGGAAAAGAGAGCTGAGGTCCAGCATCATGGAATTGATGGAGATGCGAGACAATACCTCTCGTACTGTTGTCTTAGCAGCGGAGGAGCGTCAGGGGCAGTCTGGTGGTGAAATTAGGGCACGAAGACCAGTTCCTCAAACGGGCACCAATCTACAGTGACCACCTCAGCTGGGAACGGCTTCAGGATCGACGGTACCAAACGTCATTCCCAGAGTTAATACCGACCCGATGGTATCCGTGGATACCAGACCTGAAGTCAGAGGGTATCATCAGCAGGCGAATCACCAAGACATCATGAACGAAATCTTTCCAGTGGGGTTACTCAGCAACAGTTTTCACGCGGATTTGCGCCTGTAAATAGTAGAAGTACGATAAAAATTGATAGGTGGGGGTTGAATTTTGAGGGAAACCCGGAAAAACTCACTGTGGAAGATTTTATTTTCAGGTTAGAGATGCTGCAAAGCCAGTACTTCTGTCCTTGGGCTGAGATCTTACGAGATTTTCACCTCCTGCTCTCAGGTGCCGCCCACGAATGGTATTGGCAGTTCCAGCGATCTCATTATCGTCCAGACAGGTCAATGCTACGAGACGCATTAATGCTCCAATTTCGGAATGCGAAGTCCGATTATGAAATAATGAGGGACATGATGGATCGTCGGCACAGCATCTGGGAGTCCAGTGACGAATTTTTTTCGAGCGTCAACAAAATGAGATCTCAGCTCAGGGTACCAATCCCCGATTTAGAGCTAGTGCGCATCCTAAAGCGTAACCTGAATGAGCGGATAAGTCGGCTGGTGTATCCTCAGGCCATCTTCACGTCAGTGTTGTCAGTGCTCTCGTTGGGGAAGGTCCCCTCTGTGTTGTGTGTCGTCTGCTGTGTCGATTTTCCTCCGTTATGTTTTTTATTCGTCGTGTCCGTGCGTCATATTCATCGTTTTCGTCGTGACTCGTGATAAATCAATTTATTCAACATACATATTACAAAAACAATAGAAATAAACAATAATCAAACGATAAACCTCGAAAAAAAACAATAGTGCAAACCATCTACATAAACGCATACGCAAAGCCGATAAGATCCCGCAATAATATTAAAAGCAATAACAAAAAAAAAAGTCAAAAGCACAGCATCTCCAAAAAAAAAAACAACAAAAAAATGCCTAGCATAGCACAGTGAGTAGCCGTCCTCTTTCCCTCCTTGCACAAACAGTTGTATGGCTTATCATGTGCATTACGTTGCAATGTGCTTTTTTTTTGCTCACACAATGTATGTACATGATTTGTCACCAACAACAGATGAATAGAGGATTATTGTTTTGAATTCCAGGGTCGGGTCGGTTCACGTCACTGTTAAGGCATAACACTATCAGGGGCGTTGAGTCGAAACGAAGTCTGAGATTCAATTCAATTATCTTCTTAGAGCTCGTCTGTTTTAGTTTTGAAATCTTTAAGTATTGCAATGACTGAGAATTTCAGGGTCGATTACAGTAATATTCGTGGGTTAAGAATGAATTTTCTGTCGACGTACCTCCACACTGTTTTGAACAGGCCAGCTGTTCTGGCACTAAGTGAAACCCAAGTAGGTGAGGCTACCGATCCTACTGACTTTTATATTCAAGGGTATAACCTAGTGCCACTATTCCTTCCCCACCATGGCCTCGCCGTTTATATCAGAAGTGATGTTGCTTACCAATTTCAACCACAGTACAGCTCTTTTTTAAATCCTCTCTTTAATTTTATGTGGTTCAAATTTTCCCTTAATAAGCACATCATCCATTACTGTTTCCTTTATAGAAGCCCAAATTTGGACAGGGTTTCAACTGCTAACGAATTTGACTCACTGTCCAACTCCATTCAAAGAATTGTTTCCTTGTATCCTCGCACTGAAATCGTTATTACGGGCGATTTCAATGTACACAATTCTTCCTGGCTTCTCCATTTGAGCAAGACAACACCCGAAGGAGTGTGTGCTGAGATTTTTGCTGAGTTTAACCACCTTGCTCAGCTGGTCAACGAGCCCACTCGAATACCGGACATTACATAGCTGAGCTGAACCAACCTTCAGATGACGAAATTGTGAGGCTTAACAATTCTGGTGCAGATGCCCCCGAAAGCTCTGCATTGTCAACAGAGGTAAAAACCGCCATAGATATGGCCGTGGCACAAGCCTGCAAAAAACATACTAACTCCCTGGCCGAGTCGTGGAAAAGAGAGCTGAGGTCCAGCATCATGGAATTGATGGAGATGCGAGACAATACCTCTCGTACTGTTGTCTTAGCAGCGGAGGAGCGTCAGGGGCAGTCTGGTGGTGAAATTAGGGCACGAAGACCAGTTCCTCAAACGGGCACCAATCTACAGTGACCACCTCAGCTGGGAACGGCTTCAGGATCGACGGTACCAAACGTCATTCCCAGAGTTAATACCGACCCGATGGTATCCGTGGATACCAGACCTGAAGTCAGAGGGTATCATCAGCAGGCGAATCACCAAGACATGGCTCATGAACGAAATCTTTCCAGTGGGGTTACTCAGCAACAGTTTTCACGCGGATTTGCGCCTGTAAATAGTAGAAGTACGATAAAAATTGATAGGTGGGGGTTGAATTTTGAGGGAAACCCGGAAAAACTCACTGTGGAAGATTTTATTTTCAGGTTAGAGATGCTGCAAAGCCAGTACTTCTGTCCTTGGGCTGAGATCTTACGAGATTTTCACCTCCTGCTCTCAGGTGCCGCCCACGAATGGTATTGGCAGTTCCAGCGATCTCATTATCGTCCAGACAGGTCAATGCTACGAGACGCATTAATGCTCCAATTTCGGAATGCGAAGTCCGATTATGAAATAATGAGGGACATGATGGATCGTCGGCACAGCATCTGGGAGTCCAGTGACGAATTTTTTTCGAGCGTCAACAAAATGAGATCTCAGCTCAGGGTACCAATCCCCGATTTAGAGCTAGTGCGCATCCTAAAGCGTAACCTGAATGAGCGGATAAGTCGGCTGGTGTATCCTCAGGCCATCTTCACGTCAGTGTTGTCAGTGCTCTCGTTGGGGAAGGTCCCCTCTGTGTTGTGTGTCGTCTGCTGTGTCGATTTTCCTCCGTTATGTTTTTTATTCGTCGTGTCCGTGCGTCATATTCATCGTTTTCGTCGTGACTCGTGATAAATCAATTTATTCAACATACATATTACAAAAACAATAGAAATAAACAATAATCAAACGATAAACCTCGAAAAAAAACAATAGTGCAAACCATTTACATAAACGCATACGCAAAGCCGATAAGATCCCGCAATAATATTAAAAGCAATAACAAAAAAAAAAGTCAAAAGCACAGCATCTCCAAAAAAAAAAACAACAAAAAAATGCCTAGCATAGCACAGTGAGTAGCCGTCCTCTTTCCCTCCTTGCACAAACAGTTGTATGGCTTATCATGTGCATTACGTTGCAATGTGCTTTTTTTTTTGCTCACACAATGTATGTACATGATTTGTCACCAACAACAGATGAATAGAGGATTATTGTTTTGAATTCCAGGGTCGGGTCGGTTCACGTCACTGTTAAGGCATAACACTATCAGGGGCGTTGAGTCGAAACGAAGTCTGAGATTCAATTCAATTATCTTCTTAGAGCTCGTCTGTTTTAGTTTTGAAATCTTTAAGTATTGCAATGACTGAGAATTTCAGGGTCGATTACAGTAATATTCGTGGGTTAAGAATGAATTTTCTGTCGACGTACCTCCACACTGTTTTGAACAGGCCAGCTGTTCTGGCACTAAGTGAAACCCAAGTAGGTGAGGCTACCGATCCTACTGAATTTTATATTCAAGGGTATAACCTAGTGCCACTATTCCTTCCCCACCATGGCCTCGCCGTTTATATCAGAAGTGATGTTGCTTACCAATTTCAACCACAGTACAGCTCTTTTTTAAATCCTCTCTTTAATTTTATGTGGTTCAAATTTTCCCTTAATAAGCACATCATCCATTACTGTTTCCTTTATAGAAGCCCAAATTTGGACAGGGTTTCAACTGCTAACGAATTTGACTCACTGTCCAACTCCATTCAAAGAATTGTTTCCTTGTATCCTCGCACTGAAATCGTTATTACGGGCGATTTCAATGTACACAATTCTTCCTGGCTTCTCCATTTGAGCAAGACAACACCCGAAGGAGTGTGTGCTGAGATTTTTGCTGAGTTTAACCACCTTGCTCAGCTGGTCAACGAGCCCACTCGAATACCGGACATTGACGGCCAAGCAGAAAACACTCTTGACTTGTTCCTTACGTCTGACCCTGATAAATATGCAATAAGTGTATTATCGCCTCTAGGCCGATCTGACCATTGTGTCATATCCGCAAATTTCTCGTGCCAAAAAATCCCAGTTAAAGAAAGAGCTCCTAAAAGAACCGTTTGGCAGTACGAGAAAGCCGACTGGGACGGCCTCAATAATTTTTTCAGGATCTTTAACTGGTCACTATGCTTCCTCGATAGTGACGTAGATTCCAGTGCGGATATGCTCACAAGTTTAATTCTTTTGGGAATGAGAACTTTTATCCCGAATAGGGTTAAAAGCATCAGACCTAAAGAGAACGCATGGTTTGATATGAGCTGTAAAGAGGTTATCAGGGTTAAAGAGGTAAGTTTCCGTTGTTACCAAGCCAACCCTACTGAGGAAAATCGGAATAAGTTTAAACAAGCCAGGAAGGCCTGCAATGTCCATATTCGACGGACCAAATTTTTACATGACCAAAAACTAAGGCAAAAAATACTGCAATGTCCCAAAGGCAGTAAAAATGTTTGGTCATTTGTGAAAAACATGAAGAATTCTTCCTCTTCCTCGGTCCCAACGCTCATTGATGATGATACTCCAGTGGTTAGCTCTCTTGCGAAAGCTAACCTTTTTGCTAGGCAGTTCGCCGCCAACTCTTCGCTGCCAGATAGTGTCATGACTCCGCCAGTTCTTGAGCGCGTTAATGATTCCATGGGACAAATCTTCTTTCGCACTCGTGCTGTGGCGAGGGTCCTAAAGGATCTCAACATACACAAATCCGCTGGCCCGGATGGTATCCCCGCTATTGTTCTGAAGAGGTGTTCTTCAACGCTGGCAAAACCATTGCGTAAGCTTTTCCATCTATCCTATTCTTCTGGGCTCGTTCCCAGTAGTTGGAAAACAGCATTTGTCCAGCCTATTCCCAAAAAAGGCGAATCCGCCCCTCCCTCCAATTATCGTCCGATTGCACTTACGTCCCTTCTTTCTAAGGTCATGGAAACGCTGATAAATTATCAGCTTAAGAAATATCTTGAAGAACGAAAGCTTCTTAATGACCGGCAGTACGGCTTTCGCAGCAACAGGTCCACTGGTGATTTGATGGCATATCTCACCGAACAGTGGAACAAATCTTTACATCGTTTTGGAGAAAGTAGGATTGTTGCACTCGATATTTCAAAAGCATTTGATAGAGTTTGGCACCAGGCTCTCTTATCGCAAATGCGTGCCTTCGGTATTGATGAATTCCTCCTTCGTTGGATTAGAAACTTTCTTTCGAACCGTTCAATACAAGTTGTACTGGACGGGTTCAAGTCTGAAACCCACAAAATAAATGCTGGTGTGCCCCAGGGCTCCGTTTTGTCTCCGACCCTCTTTCTCATTTTTATAAATGATCTCTTGTCTGTAACTTCTAATCCAATTCATTGTTTCGCTGACGATAGTACCCTTAGCTTTTCATATTCGTTCCCAGACTCACATCCCTCCCTTTCGGGTGTGGAACTGCAACGGCAAAATATGATAAGCTCATTAAACTCTGACTTAAACAGCATTGTACAATGGGGAATAAAAAACCGCGTAGAGTTTAATGCTTCGAAAACTCAATGCTGTCTTGTATCGTTGAAGCGAGATATACCCCCCTTTGCCACTGTCCATGTGTGGCACTTGCATCAGTGAAACCGAACATCTCCAGATTCTCGGTATGTGTATCACCGACCACCTCTTGTGGAATGATCACATATGCGATGTCGCCAAAAATGCCGCAAGATGTCTAGGTTTTTTAAGACGATGCAAGAACTTCTTTTCCCCTTCTGATCTGGCTACCATCTACAAAACTTACATACGTCCAAAGCTTGAGTACAACTCCCACATTTGGGCTGGTGCTCCAGTAACGTACTTAAGTCTTTTGGACATTATCCAGAGAAGAGCATTTAAGATGATTGGTGACCGTACCATCGTTGAGACTTTTACGTCACTTGAACATCGACGTAATGTCTCATGCCTCACCCTCTTTTACCGTTACTTTAATGGTTTATGCTCTAGTGAAATAGCCAGTTGCACTCCTCCCCTTAAGATATTCAACCGTAATACCCGCGCCTCCAGGAATGCCCATCAGTTCACCCTCGAGCCCAACTTCGGACGTACGGTCATGTTCAGAGAATCGTTCTTTAGCCGTACTACGCGAATGTGGAACTCTCTTTACACTCTGTCTTCCCCAGTCATTGCAGTGGTCAGGAATTCAAGACTAATGTTAACCGACACCTCATCCTTAACCCTCTCCGTCCATCCCATTTTTCCTAACGCTCGCACTGTGCTTTGGCATAAAAAGGGAACAAAAACCCCTTGAGTGCGTGCCTATTATAAAAAAAAAAAAAAAAAAAAAAAAAAAAAAAAAAAAAAAAAAAGACCAGCTGAGGTTGGCTTGTAAAGATGCAGAGAGTGCGTTTCCTCCGAAAGATCGTGAAGGCCAAAGGCAAAATCGGCTGCCGGCTCGTTATGCGGCAAATGAGTTGGAGATGACATGGGATGAAGCGCAAATCCAAGAAGAAGAACTGGCGGCTTTTTAACACACTAATGCACGACTCAAAGTTTCACGACCAGTTTCTGACCCAAAATCTCTGACTTGTTGGAATTGCCAATCTCAAGGGCACGCTTTTATGGACTGCACGTCTCTTCAGAGGAACCTGTTTTGTTATCGGTGTGGGCAAAACGGGGTTATCACTCCAAAATGCCCCAGGTGTAACCCGGAAAACAGGTTCCGGAACACGACGTCCAGGGGGGAGTCGTGTTGCACCCAAACCCCTCAATGGCAGTCGGAAGAAAATTAAAAAACCGGGGCGAAAACGGTCCCATACAAATATTAGCTGGATCGAATAGTGCTGTGGAAAAAGAAAAAAAAATTACAGTTGATTAGACCATTGCATATTAGATTACAGGAGTATCACTTAGCTAGGCAGCGAATTTTTAATACCAACCCCACAATACTTACTAAAAGAATTTTAAAGGCCAGCTTTCGATATAAAAAAAGAAGGCACATAAAAAAAATATAGCAGCAACAACTATAGTTACGAAGAATGATCCTAGACCACATACACGAGTAATAATAGCTGGTAAAGAGATTCCTGGGTTATAAACAACATAAAATTATGCAAACGTAATGCATTTAAGCATTTAACCTGAAGTATAATTCAAAGTAAAGATTGTATTGAGAATTAGTTCATTTTTAACTCTCTAACTGTGAGGTGCAGCCCAGCTTAAGACAGTGGCCTCCTTTTAGAATCTTATAATATAATAAATGTATAATATAATAAATAATATAATAAATAAAATAATATAATAAATAAAATATAAAAAAAAAGAAAAAGAAACAGTAAAAGTTTTTTTTATCACGGAACCGCAGGCTACATACGTGATTGGCGCAGTCGATAGTTTTCGAGTACGCGAGTTTTTTCGATAAAGAAATTAAGAAACGCGTTAAGTTTTAACTTTTTAACTCGGAAGAACCAAAAGTGCATGTTTTACTATCCGAACAAGGATAAGCAAGTGTAAAAACAAAAATTTTGCGATTCGATTAAGATATCGTTAATTTTAAAGAACCAAGTGTTTAACATTGGAAAGTGCGAAAAAGCACAATTCAAGACAACAAAACAAAAATTTTTGCGATTCGATTAAGACATCGTAGAGAACCAAGTGTGTAACATTCGGAAAGTACGAAAAAGTACAACTCCCGGCAAAAAAAAAAAATCTAAAAACACATTCGTTAAGTGCATTAAGAGTGCGCGTATCAGTTTCAAAAATTAGCCGACAACACAACTTCGATTTACAAAGAGCCAACAGAATGGTCCAAGTGAATATAGAACAGTGCCTAGAAGCACTAACACAAATTGTAGTGAACAATAACAACGGAAACAATTTTCGTGCGCAAATAGTAAAAGAAATTCGATACTTAAGAGTTTTCACGGGTGATTCTGGAACACTTCCTTCGTTCGCCAGTTCAGTGAATAAAATTCTCGCAAACCATACGCAAGCTGAAAAACCAACCGTGTACGAGATAATTTATGACACAAAAATACAAGGACCAGCAAAAAACATATTATATGCAGAACCCCCATTAGACTGGAATCAATGCCTGAAGAAACTCAGAAGGCACTTCCGCCCCACAAAAGACGAACTAACGATTACAAAAAACATCGGAGCACTAAGAGTAAGTTCAATTTTAGAATTAGATATAAAACTAAAAGGTCTCATAGAAGAAATAGCAGAAATCGCAGTGTTTAGTGAAAATAGCGCATCTATACTCGTTATATTCAATAGTATGCTTATCCAGAAAGCTAAAGAATTGGCAGCCGGCGCTTTAGCCCATGCGTTAGCTGATAGATACAGAATAGGTGAAGTAAGGGATATAATCAATAAATTCATAGGGCAAGATCAGGGCAATTTGAAATACATTAGATCAAGTCCATCCAGAAACTTTAATCATAACAATAGCAATTCAGGTAGAAATAGTTATAACCCTGGTACAAGAAACAACTATAATCCTTTTAATCAAAGTAATACCTCGGGACAACACAGAAACTTTAGTTCTGGCCAATTCCGAAACAATAGCTATAACAATAATAACTATAATCCTAGTAACAATAACAACTCATTCAATCAAGGACAGCACAGAAACACATATTCTGGCCAGTCCCGAAATCATAGTAATAACCGCAACAATAACAATAACTCAGGAAACCAGAGAAATTATCCTGAATCGATGGATACATTGTCGGCTTCCTACCAAAGGGAGATTCACTCGCTAAACAACATCCCGGATTTTCAGGGAGAAGGCCTTCAGGCCGACTTCCCTATTTAGTGATTAACACCAAAAATAACAAATTTAAACTAAGAATACTGATTGATACCGGATCAGAAACCAGTATTCTTAATCCAGGGTTGTGCCACCCGAAATGGCGCACAAAACTAACTAATCCCATTCAAATAAAAACAGCGGGAACACCTATCCTTGCACATAGCAAAGTGAAGATTCCATTGTTTGAAGAATTCGGCATGCCTAATAAAACTGCCGAATTCCTTGAATACAAGTTCCACAATACATATGATGGTTTGATTGGGAATAATATACTATTCCCCATCAAAGCAGTCATAGACCTTGAAAAAAAAACAATTATTAATTCAAGATGTGAAAATACCAATTTATTATAATAGCGAGGAAGAAGAAACACCGAAAGAAGCTTTCAACAAACAAATTCCAATACCAGATGACTACGAAAGAGCCATCCCAAACATAGAGATCTACCACACGGAGGTATGCAAAGATCACATCTTTGACCAAATCAGGATCAAACACCTGAATGAAGAGGAATATAAAGCCGTAAGAAATCTCGTTTCCGAATTTTCAAATATATTTTATCAGGAAGGAACTGACTTGTCCTTCACTAATGCGATTAAGCATAACATAAGGACTGTCAATGACATCCCTATATATACAAAGAACTACAGATACCCTGAAGTCCATAGATCAGAGGTATCTAAACAAATAAACGAGATGCTTGAACAAGGCATAATCCGTCCAAGCAGATCTCCATATTCTGCTCCCATTTGGGTTGTTCCGAAAAATGAAGATGCCTCTGTGAAGAAGAATTGGAGGATAGTCATTGACTATCGAAAATTGAACGAAGTCTCAATTGACGATAAATTCCCAATTCCGAATATGGATGACATATTCGATAAGTTGGGAAAGTCAATGTACTTTACCACACTCGATTTGGCCAAGGGGTTCCACCAAATCGAAATCGCGGAAGAGGACATAAAAAAAACAGCATTCTCAACCGATAGTGGCCACTATGAATTTGTTCGTATGCCATTCGGATTGAAGAATGCACCCGCGACCTTCCAAAGACTCATGAACTCAGTTCTATCAGAGTTCATTGGAAAAATTTGCTATAGTATGGTCAACCCAATATTTTAGACCGTACCTCTACGGACGAAAATTTACAGTTAGAACTGACCATCGACCCCTAGTTTGGCTAAGTTCACTAAAAGAACCGAATGCCAAACTGCAAAGATGGAAGATTAAACTGGAAGAATATAATTTCGACATTGAGTATGTCAAAGGAAAAGACAATCAAGTCGCTGACGGACTCTCAAGAGTAGAAGTCTACCATGACGAAATTATCGCAAATTCAATTCATACTTCCGATGACACTCCTGCAGAAAATTTAGACGAAAAATCTATGATAGCTACTATCCACAGTGCAAATGAAGATAGTAGTAGTCATATTCCGATCGTAGAAACACCCATTAATATATACAAAACCCAAATAATATTAAACAATACGGAAAACACAAGTAACCACAGAATTTATAAACCTTTTACAAAAAATAGAATTGTTATTGAAATAAAAAACTTTAATGAAAAACTGATTTTAGACCTAATGAAAAAATTCATTCCTCCCAAAGGAATTGTTGGTATCTTTTCAAGAGATGACCACCTTTTTGAACAATTCCAGGAAGTATACTTAAAATATTTTAGTAACAACAAATTGCTAAAATTTATTAAATGCACTAAATTTTTGGGAGACCTTGAATATACAGAAAAAGAATTATTAGTTATATCAAAATCGCATAATTCTTTAAACCATAGAGGTATCAATGAAACGTATGCAGAAATCAAAGATGTTTACTATTGTCCCAATCTAAAAGAAAAAATTCAGAAATATATAAACAATTGCCAAGTTTGTAATGAATCAAAGTACGAACGAAAACCTTACAAAATCCCCTTAAAATTAACCGAAACGCCCACCAAACCAAACCAGATTATACATATCGATATTTGGTACGCTAACATCAATTTGATGTACGTTACGATGATAGACAAGTTTTCAAAATTTGTAACAGTTCACGAAATTAAACATAGAACCTGGCCAAAATTACTAAATACTTTGAAATATAGATTTGCAAATAATGGTATCCCGGAAAGAATAATAACAGATGGCGAAACAGGATTCTCATCAATTGTTATTAAAGAGTACCTCAAAGAAAATAATGTCGATTTACATATAACGACACCTTACCATAAAACTGGAAACTCGGATATCGAAAGATTCCATTCGACTCTGAACGAGCACATACGTACATTTGAGGCTGATAAGGAAAACAACGATACTTTACGTAATAAAGTCCTTAAAGCCGTTACAATTTACAATAAAACCATTCACTCCACAACAAAAAAAAAGACCTATAGAATTCACAAACGGAACAATAACAAATCAGGAATACCCTAAAATTATAGAGACTATCAACAGCAATAAAGAACGATACATAAATAAAAATAACAAAAACAAAACTGACATAGACCTTACAGAAAATAATCATTCCTATTTAAAAACTAGAACCCATAACAAACTTAAGCCAACTCATATAAAATCTAATCCCACAGTCTTAGACCGAGACCATGTTATAAATGAAAGAGGACAAAAATATTATAAAAATCAACTTAAGCGAAATTATAAATTTGAACAAACCTCCTAATTTGTATTTTTCAGGCAACACTTATTATTTTTCTGGCAATTCCAATGACAGCAACAACAGGACAGAGACTTTACGTACAAAATTCAAACACAGGAAACGGATTTATAACAATCAAAGAACAAAATTTAAATATTATTGAAAATTATACAAAAATATTACACAACATTAACTTAACCACATGGACAGAAAACCTCGACATTTTAGAACACAATATAAATGAATTGAATGAAAATAATGAATTCCCAACTGTAGAACACAATTTTAATAGTTTAGTTTTAGAAATAGAAAATACCTTAGGACATCACCATCATAAGTCAAGAAGAGGGTTATTTGACATAGTGGGAAAGGGATTAAAATATTTAGCTGGTACTATGGACCACGAAGATGAACAGGAAATAAAACAAAGTTTAGAAATTAACGAAAGAAACAACAAGAACCTTATTGACGGACTAAACGACCAAATAAAGATAAACAATAACTTCAACGAAATAACGAACAACATTACTAAACAAATTAATAAACAACAACGTGACATTAGGAAACAATTTGAGAATTTAGGCAATGCTATAAATGAAGACCGTATTAGAATAAAAAAGATGCAACATGCATTCCAGGTTAATTATGACATAGAGCTTCTAAGGGATCAAGTAAAGAAAGTTAAAGAAAATGTAATGCTAAGCCAGCTAGGAATTCTAAGCAAAGATCTTTTAACTCCAAAAGAAATTCAAAAGTTTAATATCACACTCAATAAAATACCAAACATAAAAAGTTCTGCTATAATTCATGAGGACCAAATAATATTTATCTTACTTGTACCAAATTATTCCGAAGAAATTTTTTATAAAATAATTGTTGAACCCATTCCAAATAAAAATAATCTAGAAATTGTAATACCAAGTAATCACTTTGTTACAAATGGAAATTTAATGTTTTATAATACGGAGAATGGATTAAAGCTACAAGACTTAAAAATTGTAAACGATACTTGTTCATCAAATCTATTGAAATAAAACGCTGAATGTGAATTTAAAGAAAATAAAAACATAGAAATTAAGCAAATGACAAATAATATTGTAATAACAAAAAATATAGCACAAACAGAAATATTACACAATTGTCATAATTATAAGGTAAATATAGTTGGAAATAATATTATAAGATTTGAAAATTGTAAAATTATAATAAATAATGTTAAATATGAAAATTTTATTTACTATGACAATTTCATTATACCAAATTATAAAAATATAACAATTAAAAGAATTGTAATGAATTATACTTCATAGGACCTTCACCTTAAACAATTAAAAAATCGTAAAGCTATAGAAGAAATACAAAGAAAAAATATCACCCACTTTTCTATGAACATTGGAACATTCCTTATAACTTTTATTATTATTTTAATTATTTTAAACTGTATTTTTAAAAATAAAACAAATATTAAGTTAAATATAAAGAGTAACGATTCTCCGGAGCAGAATCTTAAGGGGGGAGGAGTTACGTCTCAGACGTCACCCAAAAGCCTAAACCCGTTATTCCCCAAACTCCCCTTCGCCTAACGGCACTCAGAATAATGCATAACTGTTTCCCACGCCATTATTGCTTACCTTGCAATCGGAAACACCCGTTGTTCCCTCCACCAATAAAAAACATATGTACACAGCTTCATCATATTTCATTGAACCCAGACGAAATATGAATATTTCATAAACAACATAAAATTATGCAAACGTAATGCATTTAAGCATTTAACCTGAAGTATAATTCAAAGTAAAGATTGTATTGAGAATTAGTTAATTTTTAACTCTCTAACTGTGAGGTGCAGCCCAGCTTAAGACAGCGGCCTCCTTTTAGAATCTTATAATATAATAAATGTATAATATAATAAATAATATAATAAATAAAATAATATAATAAATAAAATATAAAAAAAAAGAAAAAGAAACAGTAAAAGTTTTTTTTATCACGGAACCGCAGGCTACATACGTGATTCAGGTGTTAGAACAGCTGACGGGAAAAATCAGTCTATAGTCGGAAAAATTCAAGTACCTGTTAGTAACAATAATTTGAAACAAAACATAATTTTCTATCTCGTTCCGAATCTGGAACAAGAATTGTATTTAGGAGTCGATTTGTGGAAGATTTTCCAAATCGCTCCCCATATAATTTCATAGATCTCAGAACCAGCAGGGGACTTAGACAGCTCTGATTCGCACCAATTATCTTTTGAGCAAAAATCAGAGTTGGAGGCGGTCAAGCTGAAATTTCTTGATTATGACCGTCACGGCCTTGGAAAAACCTCCATAATGGAGCATGTTATAGATACCGGGAACGCTGAGCCTGTTAAGCAGCGTCATTACCCCGTTTTCCCCAGCGGTACAAATCCTACTGTACAAGGAAATAGACAGAATGCTGGAGTTAGGTGTCATTGAAGAAAGTGAGAGTCCTTGGTGCTCACCGGTTGTCCTTATTAAGAAACCAGGTGAAGACGGTACTACCAAGTATCGTTTTTGCTTGGATTCACGTAGGGTCAATGCGCTGAGCAAAAAGGACGCTAACGCTCTTCCACATATCGACGGGCTCCTCAGTCGCTTGCCAAATACCTACTTTATTAGTAGCGTCGACTTGAAAGAAGCATTCTGGCAGATACCGCTGGAAAAAGAGAGTAGAGAGAAAACTGCGTTTGCGGTACCGGGGAGACCCTTATACCAGTTTGCTGTAATGCCTTTTGGGTTGTGTAACGCAGCTCAACGACTTTGCCGTCTAATGGATAAGGTTATTCCTGCACGACTCAGGGACAACGTTTTTGTGTATCTAGACGTTTTATTAATTATAGCGCCCGATTTCAAGACCCATGTCATGTTGAACGAAGTAGCTGAGTGTTTGAGAAAGGCCAACCTTACCATCAACGTAAAAAAATCCAAGTTTTGCTTTAAGGAATTAAAGTATTTGGGTTTTTTCGTTGTTGGTGGAAAATTAAAAACTGATCCAGCCAAAGTTGAAGCCGTGGTAGATTTCCCTACGCCAAAGAATCCCAGGCAAGTCCGCCGGCTACTTGGGTTAGCCGGGTGGTATAGGCGGTTCATTAAAGATTTTTCAAGCTTGACCGCACCCCTCACGGATACTCTTAAAAAGAAGGATGCAAAATTCGTAATGACACCAGAAGCAATAGAAGCTTTTGAGAGTCTAAAAAGAGCACTCACCACCGCTCTAGTTTTATCGTACCCTGACTTCAAGAAAAAGTTTTACGTCCAGTGTGATTCGTCGGATTCTGGGATTGGGGCAGTACTTTTTTAAAGGAACGATGATGATGAAGATGTTCCTATTTCATACTTTTCTCAAAAATTAAATAAGTGTCAAAGAAACTACACCGTGACCGAGAAAGAGTGTATGGCAGCGGTCATGGCAGTTAAGAAGTTCAGGCCCTACGTAGAGGGGATGGATTTTACGGTTATTACTGACCACTCAAGCCTTAAATGGTTGATGGGGATGAAAGACCTTAACGGTCGACTAGCCAGGTGGAGTTTAGACCTACAAGCGTACAGATTCGATATAGAATATATTAAAGGATCTCTTAACACTGTCACAGACACTCTTTCTCGGGCGCACTTAGATGCGATTGAGTTGAAAGATATTGCGCCGTTGATAGATCTAACGTCAACAGAGTTTCAGACTGAAGAATATTTGAAGTTAATAGAGACAGTAAATACTAACAGGGTGATTTTACCAGATCTCAAAGTAGAAGACAACTTTGTCTATAAACGTTCACTTCCAACAGGTGTAGAAGAAACTACCCTTGAACACCATTGGCGGTTGTGAATACCTTCAGGTTTAACAGAAGATGTAATAGCTAATGCCCATGATCCACCACAGTCAGCACATGGTGAAATCGCGAAAACATTACATCGTGTGCGTCTATATTTCTTCTGGCCGAATATGACTATTCAGATTAGAAAATATATATCTCAATGTACTGTCTGTAAACAATGTAAGCCGTCCAATCAAGTAATACGTCCACCTATAACTAGTAACTTTAGCGTCGATCGTCCATTTCAAAAATTATATGTCGACTTCTTGGGTCCATATCCGAGGTCCAAATCTGGTAATGCATATGTTTTTGTTGTGTTAGAACACCTTACGAAATATGTATTTTTGGAACCACTAAGAGCAGCTAGTACAAGTAGCGTAGTAAAATTTCTTAAGAACGATATATTTAATACTTTTGGGGTACCCCAAATAATCCATGCCGACAATGAAAAACAATTTTTGGCCAAAGACTTTCAAAATCTTTTGGAAAAATATGGTATCCGTCACTTTCGAACGAAAAATTATTCGCCACAATCTAACGCCTCAGAACGAGTAAATCGAACTTTGTTAGCAGCTATAAGATCTTATCTTAAAGATGACCAACGTGACTGGGATGTTCATCTAAGTGACATCGCTAGTGCGTTGAGAAGTTCAGTGCACTCAGCCACCGGTGTAACCCCATATTTTGCGTTATTTGGTATAAATATGATGACACACGGTAGCGGGTATGATCTAGTAAAGAAACTCTGCCATGTTGACGATGGCGAGCTATTGACCCTTCCGAGACAAAACAAGTAACAGTGTATACGCGAGAAAATTAAAGAAAGCATTTTACGTGCAAACGAGAAAGGTGCGAAAGTATACAATACACGAACACGAAATGTGAAATATACACCGGGCCAAGAAATATACAAGAGGAACTTTGTATTAAGCGATAGTTCAAAATATCTAACGTCAAAATTGTGTCCTAAATTTGTAAAGTGCAGAATAGTTCAAGCCGTGGGGAAAAACATGTATGAATGAGAAAATTTAGCGGGCAAGAAAATTGGTATTTTTCATGCAAAAGATCTGAAACAATAAGAGACTCTACCTGGGATATAAATGCTATCTATTTAAATTTGTATATAGGGATATTTATTTATTATTAGTTAGTATTCAACAGTGATAGTTAGTTTTAAGTATATAGTTGTTTAATAATTGATTCAGATGGTAATTAGAGTAACTATAAATTATAGTTTTTTTATTATATATTTAGAGTTCATTTATTGATGTATTATAGAGTTTTATTTACTTTGTGTATATTCAGAGGTTATTTATTTAATTATTATAGAGTTTATTTATGTTTATTCAGAATTTAATTATTTATTTATTATAGAGTTTTATTTATTATATATTCAGAGTTAATTTATTTATTTATTATAGAGTTTTAATTATAATATATTCAGAGTTTATTTATTTATTTATTATAGAGTTTTATTTATAT
Source organism: Baccha elongata (assembly GCA_951217065.1). Taxonomy (NCBI): domain Eukaryota; kingdom Metazoa; phylum Arthropoda; class Insecta; order Diptera; family Syrphidae; genus Baccha; species Baccha elongata. The sequence goes on from CATNUY010000101.1 coordinate 380,460, forward strand.
ATTCAGAGTTTATTTATTTATTATTTATAGAGTTTTATTTATTATATATTCAGAGTTTATTTATTTATTCATTATAGACTTTTATTTAATATATATCCAGAGTTATTTATTTATTTACTATAGTGTTTTATATACTTTATGTATATTCAGAGTTTATTTATTATTATTATTATTATTTATTTATCAAAGAGTTAGATTTCATTCAATATTTATTCATTAGTGTTTTATTTATTGTATGTTAAGACCTTTTATATTGGTCGCTTGGATCAAGTATTAATAAATATTTTGATTCCGATCGTTAGGTATTAGCCTTATCATAGTTTTATATTGAATCATTTATTGCATTTATTGTTATTTTTTGTTGTTTATATAATATTCGTCTCACATTACTTATTATTTTCGTACTCGTATTTATTCATGTTTATATTTTTTTACTAGTCAAGAGTTATTTATAGTTGTATGTTATAAATTCAACGTATTATGATGTTCAGATTGGTATATACTCATTTATTGTTAGTATGATATTTATATAGATTTTCTATGTTTTGTGTACGACCGGAATTTTATTATAGATTTACAAATTTATTTAGATAGCACTTATAGTGTTCAGTACGAAAAAGTAAACAACCGACACAATAAAAGATATAGCAAACAAGTACTCACGCTAAGCACCCTACTAAGCCTCAAACAATCAGCCAAGCAAGTGCAATAACATCAGGGCCCATAGTGCATTAACACCCCATGTACAATAACAACCAGTGCAATACATACAATGACCGTGATATCTACCATCAATGTTTTATGTATGTCCTGCATATATGTGTCTCGTTTAATAGGTTCAAACACTTATTCGAATCTGAAATGATTCGATCATAAGATGTAAAACTAATATCAGCTAGAAAAAACATCTAATTAAAGAACACTCACCCGAATCCGAGACGATTCAGTCAGAGAGACACTAAAGTATGAATATGCTAGTTAGGCCGTTGTTCTGCAAAAAAATATTTGGGCGAAAGTTTTTTTTTCTCCTAAAAAGAAAAAAAAAACATAAAAAGAATGCACCCATATAATAGCTAAAGATAAAAGCTTCCGGCCCTACTAAACAAGTGCCATAACATTCCCAAGGTACACGATGTCTCTAAATACAGGTGAACCAAGGTCCCATAACACCCAGTGAAATAACCAACGTGCAATACATACTAACTGTGATATCTTTGTTTCAATGTTTCATGTATGTAATGTTTAAATGCGTTTAAATTAAGTCGTAACACTTATACGAATCTGAAGAGATTCGACCATAAGGGATCAGACTAATACCGCCTGAGTAGAAACCATACACAGATAAATCAAATAAATTCAAATAAACAAAAAACTATGCAACCCGTATCAATTCATAAGTATCTACTTAGTGCCAAGAATGTATAACCGATGTTATAAGTACAAGTAAAGTTACGAACACTTACTCAATACTATTGTCTATTTTTGAAAAAAAATAACACCTAAACGCAATAATGCCGGTGCAATATCATGTAGTGCAATACTAATCACTGTGATATATATGTGATGTTTGTGTCAATATGAAACGTACCTATTGTGTGTAATAGAGTAAGCTATTATTCAAGTCTGAGAAGATTTGACGATAAGGGGTAAAACTAAATAAAAAGGCTCAAACCAATATAGTAAACCGAAACAAATGAGACTTACTCGAATTCAAGATGGTTCGACCTGACCATCACCGCAGAGGTATACTCGAGGTAAGTATCTGGTTATGAGTTGTATGGCAAATGATGTTCGTTGCCCTGAAAAAAAAAATTGTTTAGTAAACAACCACTATGGATTAATCAAGCACATAGAGTAGCACGCAATCAGTACTTACTATCTGTTGAAGAGAGTTGATATTGAAAGTCGTATTGGCAGAAGAACCGAAACGCCCAGCTATAAAGTCAGTGTTGCCCTTCTACACATTTAATGGTGAACCACACACTTTCCATCCATAGCAAATCGTTTAAAAAGTAGCCTGTCACCGTCTCTGTCACCTATATATACGGCCAGATCCGGTGATTTGTTACGGCTACCAGTTATACAGTAGCATCCTCCGACTCGACATATGCGAATGTCTACACAGAGTCTGCCTACTATATCCTGCTCAGCACACGACAGGCCAGAGATAGTATTCTATGAGCCCGCAACCACTGCTCGTGAATTTGCTTCCACTCGCTTCACCCAGAGGGTTCCACCAGCCCAAATAGGTAGTCGAAGAAGTGGTACTTGGTCCTAGACAGGGAACCAATTAAGGTTGTCTACGAGGTCGCTGCATTTTTTTGGCACAAAAAAATGCAAGGCTGAAAGGAAACAAGAGGAAACGGTTAAAAGTTATTTAGAAATGGAAATGATCTATGACGATAAAGGCAAATTACCTAATTTACTAATAGTAAATGGTTGTTGATGGTTTCCTGATTTTTGTGTGGGCGCAGGTGAACAAATTGATTTTTTGTAATAGGTTTCCAGAGCCGGTGGTGTGTTTTTTGGGGTTCTGGGTTTAAAATATTTTTTTAATTTTACTAGCTAGGCAGCGGGGTTGGAAAAAAAATTCATTTATGTAAATAAATTTTAGAATTTTTGTTTGTTTTGATTTGATTTGGAATGTCATATCAAAAAGGAGGAACGAATTAATCAACCGCACCAATCTTCACGTATCGACGGTCGGTAAATTGGTTGAACTAGGTGAAAGGCAGATGGCGCTAGCCAGGCTAAGGGCCCCTTCAAACCTCTACCAGTCCGGTACGATCATCCGTGAGCGGGGGAGTACTTGGGGGGTAAGCTCCTCAAAATCTGGTGGGGGGTAGATGTGAAGGTAACGTACTTACTCTACGAACAGCGGAATGGTGAAAATTTAAGTAGGAGAACTATAGCGGGGTGTGTTAAAAAACATTTAGAAGGTTATGCGGTAAACGTTAAAAGACATTTGAAGGAGAAAGTGCGGGAAATATTAGTGCTCTAAAATAAGAAGGTTATAAAAAAAAAGGAAACATTTTTTTTTTAAAGTAAAGTCAGTTTTTTATAATATATAGTGTTGGTATAGACTGATACGGCAGAACAAAAAGAGAGGAAAAAAATCTAGTGAATTCTTTTTAATATTTAAAGTAAATAAGGGTGAGTTTTATTCATCAGTTTGTGATATAGTAATTCTAAAAAGAATATTTGTATAGGTTAGTGCGATTGGCGGTTCGGCAAGGCAGAAGTCGGAACCGCCATAATTTTTTTAAGTGCTTGGCGGTAGTAAATTACGACAAAATAATCCACAATACCAAAATACTGAAGAAGAAGCAACTGATTTCACCAACCAAATGAAACAAAAAATTCCCGCAAGTATATCCTTGTTATTAAAATTTATATATTAAAAGCCATACGATTTTGGGCTATTAAATATAAACCCAATTGCTCGAAAATATAAACTGAGCAAAACTGCCCTGCCGCCAGAGATAGGTGTCTCGGGTTAAGATTAGCTCTACCTCACCTACTCAAAGAGCAAAACATTTAATTAGCGCTGACAACAACCACTGGCAAACCCTACAAATGCAAATTTGGTTATTCTGTCGAACTTCGAACTAGTTCGAGTCGAAACCAACTCGGAAACTTGGGAATCCAATGCACCTACCAATTCATCTTTATAGTATGGTTTTAGCTGCTCCCGTGGTGATTTTATCGTAGTTTTTTTTTTGATGGCAGTTAATTTAAATTAGGTTAAGTTTATAACTAATATATTTTATGTGAAATGAAATTGAAAGTAGCCAGTCTTACGATTTTTTATTGAATAGATTAGTTGAAGTTATACTTACTTTTCGGTCACTATCTTGAATTTCCCCCCCAGAGGTAAAGCGATAAAACCTATGATATTTTTTTGTGGGATAGACATACCTAAATCGAGCTCCTTTTAGGTAGGTGTTACGCGATAAAGTTAAGTAAGATAAACCTTTGTGGAAGGCCTATCAATTACTTTCCCAATAGGCTATGGGTGTTCAAGGTTGATGAAACGATTGTTTTGGATAAAAACAAAAACAAAAAACAAAAAAAAATAATTATATATAAATATACCCCTAAATAAATTTTCATGGTAGCTACATTTGTTTAAATTTATTTAGTAGTATGTCATAATTTGTTTTCTGTAAAATTGTGATAATAAGTTTTTTTGTAGGTAATAAATTAAAGCCCATCATAGAAAATAGGCCTCCTATTTTTGTTGAAGATTTTTATTATGTTACTTCATACTGATGTTCGTATTTATATCATTTAATTGGACAGAATTAAATTTATTATTTTCTTTGATGTTTGTGAGACTTGATTAATATCTGACCTCACTTTAGAGTACCTAAACATTTCGCTACGGTTATTTATTTCAACTTCAAAAATTAAAGTTTCAAATCGGGTGATAATTTGTGATATTAGGCTAGTTTACGGGTGATATTTCTTTGTTGGTACGTTATAATTTCTTTCATTGTTGTCTAAATACATATACCCGGCTTAAATTCATTATGTGGAATATCTGATTTTAGGTTTTAATTGTTCTGTTAGGGACTATTTAATTGAATATGCTTTCATTCGATTTCCATTCCGATTGTAAAATTAACGTAGTCTATATTATTTTTTTGTTTTAAATAAAAATTGTATGCCATCAGTTCAAGAAGTTTTATTTTGAGCCCAAATGAGCTCGAAGATGGTTCACTAAAGTTATAATTTTTAAGGGGATGTGGAAAGGCGGACGACAAAGATGAGGTAAGGTGTGACGTAGCAGCGACAGAAAGTCCGTTTAAGAGGGATCTGAAAACTATGACCAAACAGACCCCAGGAGCGGTGTGGGTAGGCCTCGCTGCAACTACATCGGCAGCACCTTCAAGTGTGGTAGCGAATGGTGTGTGTGTGTGTGAGTGTTGAGATAAGATAATTTGATCGTAAATTGGCATTATATGTCTTTTGTGACCTGGTGAGGTATGGTGAAGGGGCAAGTTCACCACCCCTCCATACATTCTTTCCTTTTTTTTTATAGTAGTACCCCTTTAAGTTCCTTCTTCTTGGTTCGTTCTTTTTTTTATTAAATTTTCCTTTTCGGTAACTTTAGGTTGCCAACACATCTCAACTCCTCCTCCCCCATAATCCCCTATAGTTGCCGGGTTACACACTTAGGTAGGGAAGTTAGTTTCTATAGGGAAGTCAACATCATCTGATTTCCCACCACAATAAGGTCTTAGCAAAACTTTAGGGATGAAATAAGACAAAGGAGGGCAGGGTTAGACAATCTCTCGAGATAGTAACACCATCATCTCGACTTTCTGTAACACTCGTGCTTCCATCTTAATTAATTATCATTCTTTTTTGAATTTTTTCAACTGACTCACCATTTTACTCGGTCCCTTTGCTTTTTAGCATAGCTCTTTCCAAATTCAACAGAGTCAACAGACAGCCAGACTCCAGGCCTAATAAATGTGACACCGGCTACTACTCCTGCAGCACCACCCACTTCCCTGTCCGACGTGTTCGGCCGCGGTGAAATTTGCAGACCTGAAGCAGCGGTGTAGTGGTAGTCACCCTATCCATCCAGGCTTGGACGTGCCCTATCTTAGGAGAGGGTACTAAAAGTTCATAGGATGGATAGGTTTCGGATCCTACAACAGCGAAATTACGTTGGAGGATGATTTTGAAATGTACTTATAGGTCTATTGGGCATAAAAGGTAAGGTAATTGGAAACTCTTCTTAGAACTTCGCAATACATTCTCGAAATTATCTCTCTATTTGAGTTCTTCGCGTTTCCGAAGCCGGATCAACTTATTCTCGAGATATTATAACCTAGGTGGAGACCTATATTAAAATTCTTTTGAAACCATCCGACTACGCCAGATTGTGAATCAGACGTAGGGTTTAATAATCCGTGATTTCTTTGAAATATGTATTTTCCACCGACATACGCGGAGAGGTACTTGACTGCGAGAAGAGGGCGAAGAGATCTTCTGGATTGTCCACTGCTATTGAGTAGTTGACCGTCGAAAGCATCTCTTGATCCCTTGCTTTTCCCAGCCGACTGCCACCCCAATTCTTTTTATGAAATTGGATCTGAATAGGGATTTTTCTGTTCGCTGCACAATTGAAAAATGTGAAGGAGAAGTCATATTTTAACTAAAGTATTAGTAGTGTTTTTTAACCTCATCCAGTGTTCGGGCTTTCTTGTCTTTTGGGTCTCTTTAGTTAATCAACTCTCACTCTCAGACTTAACCACCTTCAACTTCGGTTCTAGTTTCAATTATAATAATTATTTTTAATTCATATTCAAGATTAACTCAAAGTTAATTATTTCTATAATTTCCTATCATATTGATTTTTATTAATCAAAGTCTTGAGTATGAGTTAAAGATTAATTATTTTTCAATTTTTGTAGCGGGGCCATCCCATTCCTCCCGTTACAGATTTAATGTTTGATTCAAATTGATTTAACGAATGTTTTTTGAGAAATAACATTTCAAAGTCAATTTTTAGACAAAAAAATTTTATTGTCTTAAAATTGATTTTTTACAAAGTTTTGCATTGAGTGCAATTTTTTTAACAATGTTCAACGCTTTTACATCAAGGATACCTATGTCACATTTACGTTTTTTACATATACCTACCTCTGAAACGGTGAAAGATATTGCAAATATGTATGAGAACAAGTTGTAAATAGGTATAGGCACTCAACATTTCTACAAAAAATGCCGTTAGATTTTTTCCCGTACAAATACCTATGGACTTATACGATGATGTAGCCAAGCCAGCAGTATAATGCTATGATATACTAGGTACCTTACGGTAACGCGAGAAATCTCTTCTTTAATTTTTTTAGTTGCGATTATAGGTACTCTAAGGCAAGTTATGCATTCGTACACAAAAAAAATTTGAGATAACAATCAAACATGACATTACGATGATTAGGACAGTCAATTGAGAACTATCTGAGAAAAGTTTTGAAGGTCTAGAAGTTTGAATGCAGTTTAGGGGGGTTGATTCTGAGTATAAAACTGAGTTTGCGGAAAATTTGGTCTTGTGTAGCATCCGCCACCTTGAGTTTAAGATTTTTTCGTGGTTTTGCGTTTTTCTATTTAATCTATTAAATACTTTTTTATTGCAATTTGTGTTATCTACAAAAAGGTATGAGAATTATATTTGTAGTGATAGTATCTTAGAAGTTATAAGGAAAAAAACGAATAAAAAAATAGACTTTATCACCTTAATTTTCGAGTTGCTCCCTAATATTAAGATTTTTGGGAAAAAGTATTAAATACTTTTTTTAAAGATAATTTTTTTACAAAAAAAGTTTTGTATTTTTCGTTTATACCGGTTGGTTTTTTACCACACTACGTCATCCAGAACAGTATGGAATGCATATATTTAGGTATGTTGTTTCTTACTAGCAATTAATCAGGGTGATTGGCATAAGATGCAACTTAAGGCTAAAACGTATAGCTTAAGTCAAGATTAGAAAAAAATCTATAGGAGAGGGCCTATCTTTGATTTTATGTTTCATTTAAGTGATTAAGGTTTACGATTTTTGAGAAATTAAATATTATAGTAATTTTTTTTTAATTTTTATTTTGAAATTCTAATTCTTAAAAATCATAAACTTAAATAACTTAAATGGAACATTAAATCAAAGAAAGGCATTTTATGTGTAAAACAAAAAATATAGAACATTATGGAATAAACTTTTGTAGATTTTTTATATGTATATATTTCTTTTTTTGCTTTTAAGTCAATTTTTCAGAAAATTGACCCTCCTGACGAAACGAGGGGACATAGACCCAATCTCATAGATTTTCTTTCTTATCTTGACGTAAGCTATAAGTTAACCACAAACAAGTTATCATCTTCAAAATAATCGCAAACAACACGTTCCCATCAAATCTGCTGACGTCGGACCAACGACTGGATAAAAGTATTATTCACAAACAACGTTCCCACCAGATCTGCTGATGGCGGACCAACGACTTGCATGGCATTTCCATGGAATTAGATCAACGAAGCCATCATCCCAACGACTTGCATGGCATTTCCATGGAATTAGATCAACGAAGCCATCATCCAACATCCAACACCCATCAGGTGCAACAAGTCAGCGTGAGAAAGGAAAACAACAATGCGGGTTAGAATAAGTATTTAAAGTTTAAATTTTAAAAACTAATTGTCAATTGTAATTCAGAGGCAGAATCTCTGCCGGTTTACCGAATTAATAAAGTTTTTTTTAAATTAATAACGCGTAGAAAATCTTTACTGGCACCCGAGCAAGGACCCGGAATTCGTTGAAAAACATGTAGCCAGTGATCTAAAGAAGCTCCCGTGCTCCAAAAAAAAATTATTGAAACGAAAATCTGGGTGATACCCTAAAAAAATAAAAAAAAAACTCGCGTTATCTAAAAAAAAAACTGTGTGACAGAAAATAGTATCTGAGTGATTTATGTATTCCTTTTATAACGTCCCGAAGTGGCACAAAGAACAAAACGCATAACAAGGAAAGTGAAATTGTGATTTAAACCATATGAGACTTAGAAACAAAAATAAAAACAAGAATAGTGCTGTTCTCAAACTGTTCAAAGTGTGGGGAGAAAATAAGGGCCCCTAAGTAGCCATCGTTAGCTAAAAACTCAACGGCGGAAGAAAAGGAAGCAACTAAGCTAGCCGCTCCACCAAGTTTCTACAAATAATCTCTTCAATGGATATCTTTATAATAATTTTGTAAGTTAAAGAAATGTTGAAATATTTTTTTTTATATAAATTTATAAGTTGCAAAGAATTAAATTAAATAAAGTTTGAAATTTCAATAAAAAAATCCAAACAAAAGAAATATTAAACAAAAAATTTTTAAGAATAAAAGTTTTTCATATTATTTTAACCATGCCACAGGACGATTTGCCAGACGTCCAAAAACGTTTACAAAATATGTCCATTAACTCAAAGGAAAATTCACCAAGTCCTTCCTCTTTTCCACAAAATCAATTATCCCCTGACCTTTTACGGCAAATAAACGAGTTAATTATTAACACAGTAAGACAAATAAATAATTCTTTCATTGATTCAGAAGTCGTTGAACAACCTATAGACTTTTCAAGCAACATAAACGATATCGACAAAGTACTAGATATTGTGAAGTGCTTACGGGAATTCTCTGGTAAGCCAGGGGAATTTAATTCCTGGAGAAAAACTGTTGATCGCATTTTCAAGATGTACGACATTTTAAGAGGGACCTCTAAATATTATTCAATTCTCCATACGGTTCGCCATAAAATAATAGGAGACGCAGACACAGCGTTAGAATCTTATAGAACATCGTAAGACTGGGGTGAAATCAAAAAATGTTTAATGATGCATTACTCAGATAAGCGAGATATTGGTACACTCGAATACCAACTGACTAGCTTCGCACAATGTAATCAGTCCATAACAGACTTTTACCAGCAAGTCTATCAACATCTGTCGTTGATTCTAGATAAAATTGCGTGTTTAGATCAAGAAGAGGATTCGTTAGGGGCAATGACGAATTCTTTTCGTAATAAAGCCCTAGATACATTCATTCGAGGACTACATGGAGATTTACATCGGCTACTAAGTATTCGTGAACCTACCTCCTTATCCCAAGCCCTTCATATGTGCCTTAAGCTTGACAACATGGCCTATAGGATGCATTACGCACACAATAGCCAAGCAACTTTGAAACGCTTTGAAACTACATTACCACCTCGTCTACCCCCGCGACAAGACCATCCTAAATTTTATCCCGAATTAGCACACATACCTCACATTCAACGACGAAACCCTCCACAAGGTCACTATTATTATCAGAACAGACAACCCCAACGATTTTAGCAATATCAACCACCTTACTTAAATCATATTCCGCTTCCCCCAGAGCCACTTCAGCAACCAAAATCAGAACCGATGCAACTGGGATCATCTACGCAATCACGTAATATCAATTATCAAAATAGACCAAGGTTCCAACCAAACTATCACCAAAATTATAATCAAAACTATCGACAACCACATTACGCCCAAAAACGCCAAATAAATTCCAACGAACTTTTTACACCGAAACAAATCCCATTCCAAAAGAAGTTGATAGCTCTTTTACTGAAGAGCATGACCCTAATCAATATTTTAAAGATGATGACGTTGTTAAATAAGAACTCATCGATTATATTGCACCAACAGAAGGGGAAGAGATTGAATACGGGGACGAGTTAGACAATATTAATTTTTTAGATTAAACAGCTCTTCGATCCCATATTTACTATATAAATCGAAGAGCGGAAAAACATGAAAATTTCTGCTCGATACAGGTTCTAACAAAAATGATATAAAACCCTGCTATATTCGTAACCCTATTAAAAACAATAAAGAATTTTTTGCCACTCAGTAGGTGGAAAGTTAAAATTACCCACCACGCAAAAATTGACATTTTTGGCTCAGAAATTGGAAAATTAAATTTTTTCATTCTCCCCGGACTCGAAACATTCGATGGCATTGTCGGAAACGACAGTCTAAAAGAACTCAGCGCAATTATCTACACGGAAAAAAATTACTTCACTCTAAAAAACAAATATACATTTCCCCTACAACAATTAGATGTAGAATCAGTACATAATCTTGACATCAGATTCTCCCACCTGTCAACAACCCAAAGTTCCCACCTAAGACAAATATTAAGATCATATCCCAATTTGTTTACTGATCCTGACAAGAAACTCACCTTCACTACAAACGTGAAAGGAGAGATCAGAACATCAACTGATAATCCAGTACCCATATCCCATATCGTTAAAAACCGAAATTGACAAACAAGTCGAAGAACTCTTGCGTGACGGGTTTATACGACCGTCTAAGTCACCATACAACTCACCAGTATGGATTGTCAGCAAGAAAGAAGACGCTACGGGAATTACAAAATACAGAATGGTAATAGATTACCGAAAATTAAACACGGTAACAATTTCAGATCGTTACCCCATTCCCGATATCAACGAAGTATTGTATAATTTAGGGAAAAACAAATACTTCACCACTCTTGATTTAAAGAGTGGATTTCATCAGATTCCGTTAAAGGAATCTGATGGGAAAAACGGCATTCTCCATTAATAATGGAAAGTACGAGTTTACTCGTCTACCTTTTGGGCTCAAAAATGCGCCCTCAATATTTCAGCGCACACTTGATGACATCTTGCGTCAACACATTGGTCATCGATGTTATGCTTACATCGATGACATTATTATTTTCGGAAAAACTGAAGAAGAACATTTCCAAAACCTTCATATTATTTTTAGAACACTTGAAAACGCAAACCTAAAAGTACAACTTAATAAATGCGAATTCCTGCGAACAGAAGTTGAGATCCTAGGATTTGTTGTTTCTCAAGAAGGCCTAAAAACTAACCCAAAAAAAGTAAAAGCTATTTTAGATCTTCCACCTCCAAAAACCTTAAAGGATTTAAGATCCTTTCTTGGTATGTCGGGATACTATCGAATATTTATTAGGGACTATGCAAAGAAAGCTAAACCCCTTACATCTATTCTGAGAGGGGAAAATGGACGCTTGTCCAAAACAATTGTCAAAAAACAAACTTATTAATTTTAATAACGAATCAAAAGACGCTTGGAGCGAAATAAAAAATGCTCTAGTATCCGAAGAAGTGTTACTTTCATATCCAGATTTTACAAAGAGCTTCGAATTAGCAACAGATGATTCCAATTCGGCACTAGGTGCAGTCCTATCTCAGGACAACAAACCAATCGCATTTTTATCACGAAGCCTCAATAAAACCGAGGAAGCATACGCGACCAATGAGAAGGAGATGCTCGCAATTATTTAGGCACTCACTTCCCTAAGAATGTTCCTCTACGGATCAAGAAAGGTCAAAATAACTACAGATCATCAGCCACTGACGCACGCGCTCAGTAACAAAAATTCTAATTCCAAAATGAAACGCTGGAAGGCGATTCTGGAGGAATATAATTATGAATTGATTTATAAACCTGGCACTTCAAATTTAGTTGCGGATTTATTATCGCGCCCACCAAACTTCAACATATTTTCTTTAACTCCTACGGAACATAGTGATGAAAGTTCGTCCCAAAATCTAATTCCTATAGTAGAAGCTCCCATCAATGTTTTTAAAAGTCAAATATTTCTTAATTTATCTGAAACCCCTTATTACCAGTTTAAAATAGTTTTTCCTGGATACCACCAACATATTATAAACGAGCCCGAGTTCAATAAAAAAAATCTAACAGCTATTTTAAAAAAATACCTTAACCCTTCAGTAATTAACGGCATCAAAACAGAAGAAAGAATCATGGGACTCATTCAAGAAGTTTTTCCATTACACTTCAATAATATTAAAATAAGATTCACACAAAAACAAGTTCAAAACGTCAACAACGAGCAAGATCAAGAAAACATAGTCATTGAAACACACAATTGGGCTCATAGAAACCCCCAAGAGAATCGAATGCAAAGTCTTGAGAAATACTATTTTCCTGACATGGCAGGTAAAATTAAAAGAATTATAAAAATCTGCGCAGTATGTAAGGAAAAAAATATGAGAGGCACCCAAATAATCCTGAATTTAATAAAACACCTATGCCAAGTTGTCCTGTGCATACTGTCCACATCGACATTTTCTCTACGGAGAAAAAGTTAGTTATGACCGCATTAGATAAATTTACAAAATATTCACAAACAAAAATAATCAAAAGCAAGTCCATAGAAGATGTAAGACGGCCACTTAGAGACCTAATATTCTTCTTTGGCGTTCCTAAACCCATTGTAATCGACAATGAACGATCATTAAACTCTGCATCAATATTATTCATGTTGAGGGACGAGCTAAGTATACAAGTTTATACAACACCACCATATAGAAGTGAAGCAAATGGCCAAATCGAAAGATTCCACTCAACCCTCGTAGAGATAATGAGATGTATTAAGAATAACGAAACACATAGAGACTTCGAGGAGCTTTTAGAAAAATCCGTCTATGAGTATAACCATAGTATTCATTCTACCACGGGTAAAAAACCAGTTGATTAATTCTTTGGACGCAATGTTGAATTTGGGCCCGATGATTATGAAAAGACACGACATAACAACCTGCAAAAGCTTTTAAAGAAGCAGACCTTAAGCAACATAACAAAACGAGGCACAAAATTAAAAATTATCTGCCTGGACAAGTAGTTTACGTAAGACAAAACAAACGCCTAGGGACTAAACTTTCCAAAAAATATAGAGAAGAAATTGTAAAAGAAAACAGAAATACAACAATCGTTACAGAATCAGGGAAAGTTGTCTACAAGGGCCATATTCGTAACTAATTCTTTATTTTTTTATTTCAGATCAGTCCTTACCTTAAGTAATGGTGAAATTCAAATTTTGGATTATACGAACTCACAAATGATAACACTAAAAACGGGAACAGCAAAATTGCAAACGGGTACTTTTCGAATAATTCATACTATTGATCTTAACCTATACCAAAAACTTATTGATGACATACAATTAATAATCAAACAAAATCTTAGCACTAGTGAAGCACTCTATCCCTACCTTTCCCATGAAATTTCCCTGATCCAAAATCACCTTACCCGATTAAAGCCAGTCACTTAAAACAAACGTTCAATTAATCTCATAGGAAGCGCATGGAAATGGATCGCTGGCAATCCTGACCATGAAGACTTTCAGATAATTAACAATAAAATAAATAACGTCTTAGAAAACAATAACGAACAGGTTGTAATAAATAAGTTATCTTTCGAAAAAATTAATCAAATAACTAATGTGACTAATGAAATTTTGAAGAAATTAAGAACAAGTGAAATTGTAAAAAATGAATTAATAACTAATATTAAATATAAAATTGAGATCATTAAAGAAGAAATTATAAATATCAATTATGCTATCCATTGGGCCAAGGCCGGGATTGTAAATTCCTACATTTTAACAAACACAGAAATCAATATTACGAAAGAAATTCTGGAAAAAGAAAATATGCCTTAAATAAATCTTGAAGAAGCATTAGTATTTAGGAACGTTAAAATTGCATCAAATCTTTCCACGATTATTTATATCTTAAGCTTACCTACAACAGATATCGAAATATGTGAAACAATTCTTTTAAAATCCGTGAAAAAGACAGTTTTATAAACAAAATTCCATTTGAACATGTAATTTCAGTAAACAAAAATTATTTGGCATAAAATCAAACTGTAAAAAATATTATAAACTCTCTATTTGTAGTTATAAGAACCTTATAGACATAAGTAATTCAACATGCATAAAGAACTTACTAGAAAGTCAACCGCCTGTTTGCACGAGAATTAACAATCAGCACATACCAACAGTTGAGGAAATTTCTCCCGGAATATTACTTTTAAACCAATACAACAACAGCATCCTAATTGATAACGAAGAAATAAAATTAGCCGGCACATTTATCATTAAATACCACAATAAAACCATAACAATAAACAACCAAACTTATGTTTCAAATGAAGTTTCGATTACTAGACCTCTGCCAGCAATAATGCAACCGTTTTCCCAAAATGGAACATTTGAAGAACTCCTATCACTTGAGATGATAAAAGAACTACATACAAAAAACATAAATAACATAGAAGTACTAAAATTCAAAAATAAATTAAATTTATCGAGCAATATTGGCCTATCAACGTTAGTAGTCTTACTTATCCTGTTTACCTACCTTAAATCATATTCTTGGAAAAAACAACAACACATTGAAATTAAAACAGTTCTCGAAACAAATCCTGTTATTTTGGAATCCACATCTGAAACTTGACTTAGTAACACAATAAAATCATCATCACCAAAGTATCCAGTATAAACCAAATTCCGCTGTTTTAATAATATTCAATCGAACGAGGACGTTCGATTTTTTAAAGGCGGAAGAGTTAAATACAAACAAGTTATCATCTTCAAAATAATAGCAAACAACACGTTCCCATAAAATCTGCTGACGTCGGACCAACGACTGGATAAAAGTAATATTCACAAACAACGTTCCCACTAGATCTGCTGACGTCGGACCAACGACTTGCATGGCATTTCCATGGAATTAGATCAACGAAGCCATCATCCCAACGACTTGCATGGCATTTCCATGGAATTAGATCAACGAAGCCATCATCCAACATCCAACATCCATCAGGTGCAACAAGTAAGCGTGAGAAAGGAAAACAACAATGCGGGTTAGAATAAGTATTAAAGGTTTAGATTTTAAGAACTAATTGTCAATTGTAATTCAGAGGCAGAATCGCTGCCGGTTTACCGAATTAATAAAGTTTTTTTTAAATTAATAACGCGTAGAAAATCTTTACTTATACGTTTTAGCCTTAAGTTGCACCCTCTATACAGGGTGATTGGTTTAAGGTGCACCAAAAATCTTGAGCGTATAGGTGGGGTGAAGAAAAGAAAAAAATCGTACGCGAGGGGGGGTCTATTTAACCCCGTTTAGGCAGGAGGGGCAATTTTCTAAAAAATTGACTTAAATAAGAAAAAAAATTATTTAGAAACAACGGTGAGTGATACAAAGCCTTGTTGTATCTTTTTATAAAGCCAGAAAACTACTCTTTTATTTTATTTTTAAATTAAGTTGTTTGAGTGAATAGTTTTAAAAATATTAATTTTCAAACTCAAAATTTTGAAAAAAAAAATTTTAAAAAAAAATTTTAAACTATTTTTTTTTCAAAATTGGATGTAATTAACTATTATTTTTATTTTCAAAATTCAATGCTCTTATTAATTTTTATTCAAAAACAGAAAACCGGATGCCAAAATGTATCTTAGTTTTTGAGAAATTAATAAAATACTAAAAAAATGTGAAATCTGGTTAATCCACTTAATTGTTTTTAACCAAATTAACCAGATTTCACTTTTTTTAAAATAAGGGCTTTTAGTATTTTCTTAATTTCTCAAAAACTAGGATACATTTCGGCATCCGGTTTTCTGTTTTAGACTAAAAATCAATAAGAGCATTAAATAAAAATAATAGTTAAATACATAAAATTTTGAAAAAAATAATTTTTTCAAAATTTTGAGTTTGAAAATTAATTTTTTTAAAACTGTTGAGTTAAACAACATAATTTCAAAATAAAATAAAAGAGTAGTTTTCTGGCTTTCCAAAAAGATAAAGGTAACAAGGCTTTGTATCATTCACCGTTGTTTTTAAATAATTTTTTTTTCTGATTTAAATCAATTTTTTAGAAAATTGCCCTCCCTCCTAAATGGGGGAAAATAGACCCCCCTCCCATACGATTTTTTCTTGTCTTAATTCACCTATACCCTCAAGTCTTTTGGTGCACCTTAAACCAATCACCCTGTATACCTACCTGAGATTCAACTTTCCAAAATCTATAAATTTTTTTGTGTCAACTGCTGTTAGTTAGAAAACTTATACATTCTTTTTATCTGCAGCAGTTTTTCACATACTCCTTTGTCATATCTCATAGTCTTCGAAAAAACGGACTTTAAACTCAAAAATTGCGAAAAAAAAGGTAAAATAAAATTTTTAAGTGTGATTTTTCAAAACTGTAAAACAAAATACTACTTTTTTTTTTTAAATTCGTTGCTCATATTAATTTTTAATCATAAACTGCAAAAACAAAATGATTTTATATATTCTGGTTTTTGAGAAAATGGAAAATTACTAAAACTACTTTTTTATAAGAGTTTTCGGCACGAGTACGACAACTTTGGCGCCAAGAATTGATAACTGTTTTTTGTAGAACAGATCTCTTTGACATCATCAACAACAACTTTAAATTCATTATCATCGGTTCTTTTAGTCATGCTAGACTATTTGTGCACAATAAGCACTTTGTGCATTAATTATTATTATTGTTTGGTCTTGTTTGGTTACGAGTGCACCTATGCTCGTAACCTATTAATTTGCAATAACTGCAGATTTGCAGTATTTTGATTTCCTGATAATTTCAATTATTTATTATGAAATTATTATGAAATCATAAATTTAGTGAAATCATAAATTTTAGTTATGGCGGTCAGCCATCAGACGAATAGGGGGAATAACATGTAGCATACGAAAACATGCACGTGCTGTAACTATTCGGGACTGATGGAAGTGTGATCATAGCCTCTTCGCAGCGGCCGCTAGTAACAAGCCTTTTAAAAAAAGGTTTGGCTAATATGATCAGGCTAGTTCCTCAGGTTGGCAACAGGTTAATTCCCTGTTCCGTAAAAATTCGAATTACGAGACCGACAACAAGCCTCGAAAACGGACTGATCTCACGACGACAACCAACGCAACGAAAACGGCAAAACGATTTACGAATTTTCTTATGGAACGTACGATCGCTCTATAGAGCTCGAGCTGCTCACAAGCTAGCTGATGCCCTGTCAAAATATAAAGCTGACATAACAGCACTACAAGAAATCAGATGGACAGGGAATGATGTTTTACAGAAGAAAGAATATGACGTATACTACAGCTGTCATACAAAACACCATGTGCTCGGGGTAGGCTTCCTAGTCAGCGAAAAAATAATCTACCATCATCGGCTTTAACGCTATAACCGAAAGGCTATGCACCCTTCGCGTGCGAGGGAAATTTACGAACATCAGCCTCATTAACGTTCACGGACCTACGGAGGAGTCCTCAGACGAAGAAAAAGAGACTTACTACGAACAAGTCGAGAGGACCCTCAATGCCTGTCCAAGGTATGACGTAAAAATCATCCTTGGGGATTTGAACGCAAAAATAGGTCGGGAGCCGGTATTCAGGCATTACGCAGGCACCCATAGTTTGCATGAGAACACTAATGACAATGGACTTCGAGTCTTAGAATTGGCAGCATCGAAAAACATGGTCGTTGCGAGTACCAGGTTCCCGCGAAAAGATATCTACAAAGCCACCTGGGTATCACCTGATGGAGTCACTCGTAACCAAATAGACCACGTGTTGATAGACCGTCGCCACTACTCGAACTTGATGACGGTACGAACGTACCGAGGCGCCAATATCGACTCGGATCACTATCTTGTTGGTATGGTCTTCCGAGGGCGGATTGCCTTGCGAAGACGTATTGCATCCGCCGATCAGGTTCGAATCAACACGGCCGCCCTGCACAATGAAAATGCCAGTAACACCTTTGGTAATGCGTTAGGACTCGCCCTAGAATCACTTGATTTAGGGAGAGTAAGTCCTGGAGCCAGTATGCTGGGCATAGATGAGAAGTGGACACGTCTAAGAATACTGTCATTAGTACTGCCAACTCCATCTTAGGCAGCAGTCGTAGAAATCGGAACGACTGGTTTGATGATGAATGCAAGCTAGCGACTGAACGTTAGAATGTTGCGTAACGAGCAATGCAACAATCTCATAGAACGCGGGCACGCGAAGAAGAATATAAAGAGCTCAGAAGAATAGAAAAACGGCTTCACAGACAGAAAAAATCAGCCTGGGAGAAGAACTTAATCTGTGAAATAGAAAAAAGCCGAGAGCGAGGTCCGCACCAGGCGCGGAAGTTCTACCAATCCGTCCGAAACATGACGCAGTACACACCACGCTGCACATACTGCAAGGACGGAGAGGGAAATCTGATCACCGATCCACAAAGCATACTGGAGCGATGGGAAGTGTACTTTAATGAATTGCTAAATGGTCAACTCACTGCAGAAGTGGAGGCTCCACTGCTTCAAGACGAATACCCTATGTTGCCGTCACCAAGCATAGAAGAGGTTGAAAAGGCTATAGACCGGCTAAAGAAAAACAAAGCCCTGGAAGCTGATGGTATACCAGCCGAATTATTTCAACACGGTGGGCAAGCTCTACGTCAGGCAATTCCTGATATTATAGTGCACGTGTGGGAGCATGAAGAAATGCCAGAAGACTGGCGAAAAGGTATAATATGCCCCATACATAAGAAAGGAGATGTCACAACGTGCAGCAACTATAGAGGTATCACGTTGTTGAGTACCGCCTATAAGATACTCTCCTCTATCCTACAAGACCGGATAACCCCATATGCTAAAACCATCATCGGACAATATCAGTGTGGTTTCATTCCAGGCAAATCAACAAATGATCAGATCTTTACCCTTAGGCAGGCGATGGAAAAATGTCTAGAATTTAACATCCCAACATACCACCTGTTTATAGACTTTAAGGCCGCCTATGATAGCATAGCCAGGGTAGAACTTTACAAAGCCATGAGAGAATTCGGCATCCCAATTAAATTGACACGACTATGTAGGTTGACCATGACCACATAACAAGCCAAGTAAAAATAGCCGGATTCCTATCCAGACCAATCAACATCTTTAATGGACTCCGACAAGGGGATGGTTTGGCCTGCCTCCTCTTCAACCTGGCGTTGGAGAAAGCAATCCGTGACTCTGGCACGGCAACAAGAGGGACCATCGTCAACAGGTCCAGCCAGATACTGGCTTACGCAGACGACATCGACATCATCGGAAGAACCGAGCAAGCTGTACACGATTCCTTCATCCAGATCGAGCAGGCGGTACAAAATCTGGGGCTGCACATTAGTGAAGGTAAAACAAAGTACATGGTGGCGTCGAATGCGAGAGGAACAGTTGGTCAAACAATCAAAGTAGCGGAGCACGAATTTGAAGTGGTGCAATCCTTTAAATACCTTGGGTCAATAGTAGCAGCCGATAACAATATAGAAGAAATACGCGGGCAGCTTCTCAAATCCAACAGAGCCTACTACAGTCTGTCAAAGCTCTTCAAATCCAGAAATCTCACCATAACTTCAAAACTACTGCTGTACAGGACCATGGTCCTGCCAGTACTCACATATGGATCCGAGACTTGGGTGCTTAGCAAAAGACACTCTGACCTCTTAGCCGCGTTCGAGAGAAAAGTCTTAAGGAGAATTGTTGGCCCCATATGTGAGGAAGGACGATTCCGGAGACGGTACAATCATGAATTGTACGCAATCTACCTTGAAGCAGATATCGTGACAAAAATTAGGCTCGGTAGACTTCGGTGGGCAGGGCACCTAGCTCGCATATGCGAAGAGGAACCTGCTCGGAAAGTTCTTTGTGGTACATTCTATGGAATACGACAGCGTGGTAGACCATGCTTGCGCTGGAGAGATGGCGTAGACCAGGACGCCCGGAGCCTTGGGGTGCGCAAATGGATGGCGTCGGCTCGAGACCGGGATAGGTGGAGAGACTTGTTGAAGGAGGCCAGGACCGGACCCCGATTGTCGAGCCGATGATGATGATGATGATGATGAGTTATGTAGGTAGGTTTGTAAGAATATTTTGTATAAATAAGAATAAGAAAGAAATAAAAATTCATTATATCACTGCAATTGTACCAAGCCATTCTCTTATCCTGATGTGAGGCTGCATCAGGCAATTGTATATATAGTTAAAAAAGTCTGTGTAAGATTTACATGGTCCTTTGATCCAACGCAGGATCGCACCTACTAGTTAAAATAAAGTTAACTTGGGTCCCAAAACTCCGCAACTAAGGCAGCCAGTCAACAGTACACAGCTGCAAAGACGATCTAACAGCTGAGAAAAATGGTGCGAAGTTCGCTACAGGGACCACAAAAGCAATACAGTCCACTAAGAAGAGGAAAAGATCAGCAACATGAGTGATATAGACGAGATCGCATATAACCAGACCCTAATTACCGATGAAGTCCAACGATTTTGGACCAACTTTCGGAAAGATGGAGAATCCAGATACTCAGCAGAGTATTTTAAAAAGAAGCTCGAGAAGTTGGAGCAGTATTGGACAGAATTCCAGAGCAATAACGGGTTTTTGGAAAAGCAGCCCAACAGTAATCCACAGCATGAATATTTTTCCAAAAAATATTTTGAACAATTCCAAACCAAATACTTTGAAATCAGGGATATATTCAGCGAGAAAATTCAAGCACTCAAAGACAAATCTCAAACAACTATCCCACAACTTGAAACACACACAACGCAGCAGTTACTACAAGGACCACCAAGGATTCAACAAAAGGCACAACCAATTGCCCCTATACAAGACACATCACAAGGATCAGGACTAGTCCTAAATCAGCAACCAAAGGAGAATTCATCAATCACAGAAGGAGATGACCTTCGCAAAAACCTCAACAATTCAATAAGGTTCAAAAGGTTGAACCTAATCAAAACCAATTTCAGACGAATAACGAGAAACCTAGACTTAAATCAGAATGCAGTTTATTTGTCATTTAAACTTGATCAAATTCAAGAATGTTGGAGAAAGCTGGTGGCGATTGACGACGAGATCATGTCGTCATTAGAAGAAAGTGATTTCGATCAGGAGTACGTCTCCAACAACGAATTCATCGAGTTGGAGCAAATATATCAACACGCATACATCCAAATCAAAGAAGCGGAACAGCTTCAACATAACCCGGAGCCAGTGACTCCACAACCCTCAACATATCGCGAAATAAAACTTACAACCATAAACATACCTTCATTTACAGGAAAATATGAAGACTGGACATCTTTTTGGGAATTGTTTGATCGACTGATTCATCAAAACAGATCATTAAGTAACGTTGAACGGATGCAGTACTTAAAAAGCAACCTGAAGGGAGAAGCAGCTCGGATTATAAGCCACTTGTCACCTACAGCAAACAACTATACAACCGCCATAGAATTGCTAACGAAGAGATTTCAAAATCCAGCAGCTTTGGTCAACAATTACATCCAAAAACTACTTACCTTGAAATCAGTGCGAAATGAAAATGCGTTCGACTTGAAAATAATCCTGGATACATCGAGAGAAATTTTGTACGGGATAAATAATTTAGGAGTTGACGTGAACTCTTGGGATCCACTCGTGATTCAATTTGTATGCCCAAAACTTGATCCTGAATCTCGGAAATTATATCAACAATCAAGGGGAACTTCAACAGAAATTCCAAAATTAAGTGAATTTTTTGACTTCATCGAAGGCAGATTCCGGGGCTTGGAAAGCAGTCGTGATATCAATCGCGAACATCATTCTCAAAGTTCACGAGCACCAATCTCTAAAAACCATTTGACCACAATCACAAGGTCAAAATGTGTTGTATGCAGTGAGGCTCATCATTTATTCACTTGCAACAAGTTCTTGAGCATTAGTCCGAAAACCCGGCTCAATGTAGTGCAAACATCAACGTAGTGCAAACATCAACGACACACAACAAGAGATATTTGGCGAAGGGAGGTTGCAAAATATGCGCACGACAACATAACACCTTACTTTATTTCCCCCGAGGAGAGAAACCCCAAGTATCAGCAATGGGTGCAGCATCAAAAGAAGAAGCATCTACATCCACTAAAATCGCTACCACCTGTCACAGCAATAGGATGGTATTATTAGCCACAGCTATGGTCAACATATGTGTTGGAGGAAAAACTAAATTGGTAAGAGCACTAAAAGATCAAGGGTCTCAAACTTGCTTCGTTACCAAGAAATTAGCAACTCAATTAAAGGTTCCAATGATCAATTATGAGTCAAAGATTAAGGGAATCAGTGGTCATACTACAGAAATCATCGCAGCATGCCGTTTTAACATTCAGTCGATTCACGATGAAAAAGTAA
This sequence comes from Baccha elongata, assembly GCA_951217065.1. Lineage (NCBI taxonomy): Eukaryota > Metazoa > Arthropoda > Insecta > Diptera > Syrphidae > Baccha > Baccha elongata. The sequence continues at coordinate 403,092 of CATNUY010000101.1, forward strand.
ACTTAGACGTTGAAGCTCTCGTAATGCCAGTTATTACATCGAGATTGCCAGCACATCCAATAACAACAAACTACTGGGCTCACATTCAATGTTTAAAATTAGCAGACCCATGGTTCGCGAAGCCAAAAGAAATTGAACTACTCATTGGATCAGATGTTTTCCCACAATTCTTGACTCAAGGACTAATTAAAGGACCACTGAATACTCCAATGGCACAGAACACAAGATTTGGTTGGATATTATCAGGACCAGTACTGACTACTTCAAACCCATGGAAGAAGACAAACCCAAACATACTTACATCATTTATCAGTGTGTGCAACGAGGATGAAGACTTGAAAAAGTTTTGAGAACTGGAAGAAGTGCCAATTACATAGATTAAATCCAGAGAAGATGAAATGTGTGAAAACCACTACAATTTGACGCACATACGACATGAAACTGGGCGCTACATCGTTAAACTACCATTGTTAAAGGATCGTATGGCCTTAGGCGACTCACGGAAAATGGCATTAAAACGATTTTTTACACTAGAAAAAAGATTCACAACAAACCAAAGTCTTCGACATGAATACACAAAATTCATTCGAGAATATATTAATCTTGGACACATGGAGGAGGTATCAGCAGTTACTTCGGAAAAAACATATTATCTTCCACATCATGCAGTAATAAAAGATGACAGCACCACCACTAAACTTAGAGTGGTATTTGACGCATCCGCAAAAACTACAACTGGAGAATCACTAAAAAGCATCATGATGACAGGCCCTACGCTACAAAATTATTTGTTTTCAGTATTACTTAAATGGAGATCGTATAAAATCGTTTTCACAGCTGACGTTGAAAAAATATATCGTCAGATTTTAGTGAATCGTGAAGATCAAAATTTACAACGCATTTTATGGAGAGAAAGTACCAAGGGTCCAATTAAGGAATACATTCTTAAAACCGTAACATACGGCACATCATCCGCTCCGTATTTGGCAATTAAAACCTTATGTAAGCTAGCTGAAGATGAAAAACATAAATATCCACGCGCAAGCAAATTATTGCTGGAAGGATTCTATGTAGATGACTGTCTAGGAGGTGCAAACTCTCTGCAAGAATGCCAAGATCTTCAACAAGAACTAATGCCACTACTTCAACAGGGTGGATTCAACTAACGAAAATGGACGTCAAATAATTCAGCATTTATAAAACGTTACCAAAGGAACTTATCGAAATGGAGCCAGAACACGATTTTACCAATGACAAAACGTTTAAAATTTTGGGACTAAAATGATGCCCAACTACTGATGAATTTCAATTTAAGGTCAACTTTGAATCATTCAACACAAAAGGAACCAAACGAGCAATAGTGAGTGATGCCGGAAAAATCTTTGATCCGTTTGGATGGTTGTCGCCAATCATTATCAAAGCAAAGATTCATATACAAAATTTATGGCTCACTGGAATCACATGGGATGAGAAGGTTCCAATTAAAATTGAAAATGAATGGAACGAATTCAAGACAAGATTATCAACCATAGAAAAAGTAAGAATTCCACGATGGACACAACAAACAGAGGGTTCATAAATGGAGTAACATGGGTTTGCAGATGCATCAGAGTCAGCCTATGCAGCGGTGGTGTATCTGAAGGTTATGGATGGCAGCTCAACTTCAATTAATCTCATAACATCCAAGACAAAGGTGGCGCCGGTCAAGCAAGTTTCTTTGGCAAGACTAGAACTTTGCGCAGCAGCATTACTTACGAAGCTAATGAAATACATTAGAAATGAAACAAATACAAAATACACTCAAATTTATGCATGGTCAGATTCGACCATAGTATTAAACTGGTTAAAACAGCATCCAGTGAAATGGAACACATTTGTTGCAAACCGGGTTTCGTATATACAGGAACATTTTGATGGCAAGTGGAGGTTTGTACCCGGAAAGGAGAATCCTGCGGATATTCCATCGAGAGGAGCATTTGGAGATACTCTAGCTGAAAATTGTACATGGTGGCATGGTCCAGAATGGCTGAAGGAAGAGAAACAAAGCTGGCCCATTGATAAATCGTTAATAGAAATTCCAGGCATACCTAAAATCCGAAAATCTCACGCCTGCATGGCAACACATTGCAGCAGCTCTTCAGACAAAGACGACATTTATCTTAGATTTTCATCGCTGTCAAAACTTCAACGAATAAGTGCATATTGTCTACGATTCAAAACCAATTGTCAATTAAGCAAGAGACATCAATCACTCATTATTGGTAAATTGACTATATAGGAGCTATTTAGCAGAAAGGGCATTAGTGCGCGGCGCACAACAAGGTTTTGCTGAGAACTGGAAATCATTTAGCAAAATCTCATCACTTAACCCATTTATGGACGCCAATGGAATATTGCGAGTGGGAGGTCGATTGAAACACGCTAATTTGTCAATCAATCAAAAACATCCTATGATTTTGTCATCAGCACATCCGCTGACAAAACTTATCATACAAAAGACACATAGCGACACATTTCATGGTGGAATAAAGATGACTCTAAATCACATTTGGAGGAAATTTTGGATCATCCGAATTACAAATACGGTTAAGGCCATACTAAATCAATGCATCAGATGTTTCCGGTTCAAAGCCAAAGAATCATCTCAACTTATGGGACAGCTCCCAGAAGAAAGAGCTCGGTTTTCGAGACCATTTACACATTGTGGCATAGATTACGTAGGCCCAATCAACATACGCTGCTCCCAAATGCGAGGCATTAAGTCGCACAAGGCTTACATAGCATTGTTTGTGTGCATGGCAACAAAGGCAGTACACATTGAACTGACGTCAGATCTAACTACTGATGGATTCATGGCAGCGTTGCGGCGGATGATTAGTCGAAGAGGATCCATACATCATCTCTACTGCGACAATGGAACAAATTTTGTTGGACCAAAGAACATCATTGATTCCGTACAATCCAAGCTGGCTGAAAACGCGATACATTGGCATTTCATCCCACCAGGAGCTCCACATTTTGGCGGACTCTGGGAAGCAGGTGTGAAATCGGTGAAGTATCACTTGAATCGGATCAAAAACTAACATACGAAGAGATGAACACTGTACTGGCAGATAGAAGGATGCTTAAACTCGAGACCACTTTGTCCGTTAACAGAAAATGTTGAAGATCTTGATGCATTAACTCCAGGTCACTTCATCATTGGATCACCACTACTAGCACCACAAGATGACATCATTTTGGACCTGGCCCAAAGTAGTGTAAAAAGATGGAGTTTAATCCAAAAGATCAAAAGAGATGTGTGCAAGCGTTGGTACACAGAGTATATAAACAAAATGCAACAACGGCACAAATGGAAGCACCCAGCAAAGAATTTGGAAATCGGTCAACTGGTATTATTAAAAACTAAGCTGCTGACACCAACAAAATGGCCTCTTGGAAAAATCACACAAGTACAAAGCGGAAATGATGGACTTATAAGAGTAGTAACTGTGAAAACAGAGAAAGGTACATATAAGCGACCAATATCAAAGGTATGCTTGCTTCCAAATGAAGAAAATATCATCAAACCTGACACCAACACAGTGCAACAAAATGAAATAACCAACAGACCCAGAAGAAAACTAAGAGATAAAAAGAAATCATCCAGCGTTGCTACATCACTAGTTATGCTGTCATTATTGGCTTCTGTCATGCCTGCGTCTACAACATATACAATCACTCATCCGGAAGCTGGACTATTTGTAGAAGGAATCGGTACAGCGAAGATTCAACGTGGCATACTACGAACAAGCGTTAAATTCCCAATCGTAGACAACTTACGTGACCAAATTAACGTCAATAAAACAAAGGATCAGTTTGCTCAATTATGCAACAGGGCAAAATCAGTTACAAAAGATAACCAATGTAGCGAATTGCAACACCATATGGAGACTTCAAGTAAAACAATTGCGAAGACAAAGAAGAGGAATACTGGGAACTGTACTTACCTCAATATTTGGGGTTAATGATGAAGTGTATCATGACATTGAGAACTTGGACAACAATCAGAAGGCCCTCATAAGAAGCAGCAATTCCAATACCAAGATTATGTTATCGACAATCGTTGCTGTTAACGAAACTGAAGGCAGGATCAACAATAAGATCAAAAATTTTACAAAAAAACTGAATGCTGGCCTAGAAGAAATTAACAAAATGGAATCGTTGTTTTGCATGGTCGACGAAAACAAGGTTAATATTCATGTGAACGCCTATTTGATTGGACTAAGCTACATGCGGGAAATCGAAACAAAATATAATAAAATGTTGAATGCGTATCTTAAACGCAGCCATCATCATCATCATCATCATCGGCTCGACAATCGGGGTCCGGTCCTGGCCTCCTTCAACAAGTCTCTCCACCTATCCCGGTCTCGAGCCGACGCCATCCAGTTGCGCACCCCAAGGCTCCGGGCGTCCTGGTCTACGCCATCTCTCCAGCGCAAGCATGGTCTACCACGCTGTCGTCTGCCATAGAATGTACCACAAAGAACTTTCCGAGCAGGTTCCTCTTCGCTCATGCGAGCTAGGTGCCCTGCCCACCGAAGTCTACCGAGCCTAATTTTTGTCACGATATCTGCTTCAAGGTAGATTGCGTACAATTCATGATTGTACCGTCTCCGGAATCGTCCTTCCTCACATATGGGGCCAACAATTCTCCTTAAGACTTTTCTCTCGAACGCGGCTAAGAGGTCAGAGTGCCGTTTGCTAAGCACCCAAGTCTCGGATCCATATGTGAGTACTGGCAGGACCATAGTCCTGTACAGCAGTAGTTTTGAAGTTATGGTGAGATTTCTGGATTTGAAGAGCTTTGACAGACTGTATTAGGCTCTGTTGGATTTGAGAAGCAGCCCGCGTATTTCTTCTTCTATATTGTTATCGGCTGCTACTATTGACCCAAGGTATTTAAAGGATTGCACCACTTCAAATTCGTGCTCCGCTACCTTCATTGTTTGACCAACTGTTCTTCTCGCATTCGACGCCACCATGTACTTTGTTTTACCTTCACTAATGTGCAGCCCCAGATTTTGTGCCGCCTGCTTGATCTGGATGAAGGAATCGTGTACAGCTTGCTGGGTTCTTCCGATGATGTCGATGTCGTCTGCGTAAGCCAGTATCTGGCTGGACCTGTTGACGATGGTCCCTCTTGTTGCCGTGCCAGAGTCACGGATTGCTTTCTCCAACGCCAGGTTGAAGAGGAGGCAGGCCAAACCATCCCCTTGTCGGAGTCCATTAAAGATGTTGATTGGTCTGGATAGCAATCCGGCTATTTTTACTTGGCTTGTTACGTTGGTCATGGTCAACCTACATAGTCGTGTCAATTTATTTGGGATGCCGAATTCTCTCATGGCTTTGTAAAGTTCTACCCTGGCTATGCTATCATAGGCGGCCTTAAAGTCTATAAACAGGTGGTATGTTGGGATGTTAAATTCTAGACATTTTTCCATCGCCTGCCTAAGGGTAAGGATCTGATCAGTTGTTTATTTGCCTGGAATGAAACCACATTGATATTGTCCGATGATGGTTTTAGCGTATGGGGTTATCCGGTCTTGTAGGATAGGGGAGAGTATCTTATAGGCGGTACTCAACAACGTGATACCTCTATAGTTGCTGCACGTTGTGACATCTCCTTTCTTATGTATGGGGCATATTATACCTTTTCGCCAGTCTTCTGGCATTTCTTCATGCTCCCACACGTGCACTATAATATCAGGAATTGCCTGACGTAGAGCTTGCCCACCGTGTTGAAATAATTCGGCTGGTATACCATCAGCTTCCAGGGCTTTGTTTTTCTTTAGCCGGTCTATAGCCTTTTCAACCTCTTCTATGCTTGGTGACGGCAACATAGGGTATTCGTCTTGAAGCAGTGGAGCCTCCACTTCTGCAGTGAGTTGACCATTTAGCAATTCATTAAAGTACACTTCCCATCGCTCCAGTATGCTTTGTGGATCGGTGATCAGATTTCCCTCTCCGTCCTTGCAGTATGTGCAGCGTGGTGTGTACTGCGTCATGTTTCGGACGGATTGGTAGAACTTCCGCGCCTGGTGCGGACCTCGCTCTCGGCTTTTTTCTATTTCACAGATTAAGTTCTTCTCCCAGGCTGATTTTTTCTGTCTGTGAAGCCGTTTTTCTATTCTTCTGAGCTCTTTATATTCTTCTTCGCGTGCCCGCGTTCTATGAGATTGTTGCATTGCTCGTTACGCAACATTCTAACGTTCAGTCGCTAGCTTGCATTCATCATCAAACCAGTCGTTCCGATTTCTACGACTGCTGCCTAAGATGGAGTTGGCAGTACTAATGACAGTATTCTTAGACGTGTCCACTTCTCATCTATGCCCAGCATACTGGCTCCAGGACTTACTCTCCCTAAATCAAGTGATTCTAGGGCGAGTCCTAACGCATTACCAAAGGTGTTACTGGCATTTTCATTGTGCAGGGCGGCCGTGTTGATTCGAACCTGATCGGCGGATGCAATACGTCTTCGCAAGGCAATCCGCCCTCGGAAGACCATACCAACAAGATAGTGATCCGAGTCGATATTGGCGCCTCGGTACGTTCGTACCGTCATCAAGTTCGAGTAGTGGCGACGGTCTATCAACACGTGGTCTATTTGGTTACGAGTGACTCCATCAGGTGATACCCAGGTGGCTTTGTAGATATCTTTTCGCGGGAACCTGGTACTCGCAACGACCATGTTTTTCGATGCTGCCAATTCTAAGACTCGAAGTCCATTGTCATTAGTGTTCTCATGCAAACTATGGGTGCCTGCGTAATGCCTGAATACCGGCTCCCGACCTATTTTTGCGTTCAAATCCCCAAGGATGATTTTTACGTCATACCTTGGACAGGCATTGAGGGTCCTCTCGACTTGTTCGTAGTAAGTCTCTTTTTCTTCGTCTGAGGACTCCTCCGTAGGTCCGTGAACGTTAATGAGGCTGATGTTCGTAAATTTCCCTCGCACGCGAAGGGTGCATAGCCTTTCACTTATAGCGTTAAAGCCGATGATGGTAGATTATTTTTTTCGCTGACTAGGAAGCCTACCCCGAGCACATGGTGTTTTGTATGACAGCTGTAGTATACGTCATATTCTTTCTTCTGTAAAACACCATTCCCTTTCCATCTGATTTCTTGTAGTGCTGTTATGTCAGCTTTATATTTTGACAGGGCATCAGCTAGCTTGTGAGCAGCTCGAGCTCTAAAGAGCGATCGTACGTTCCATAAGAAAATTCGTAAATCGTTTTACCGTTTTCGTTGCGTAGGTTGTCGTCGTGAGATCAGTCCGTTTCCGAGGCTTGTTGTCGGTCTCGTAATTCGAATTTTTACGGAACAGGGAATTAACCTGTTGCCAACCTGAGGAACCAGCCTAATCATATTACCCAAACCTTTTTTTAAAAGGCTTGTTACGAGCGGCCGCCGCGAAGAGGCTATGATCACACTTCCATCAGTCCCGAATAGTTACGGCACGTGCATGTTTTCGTATGCTACATGTTATTCCCCCTATTCGTCTGATGGCTGACCGCCAAATGCAGCCACCTTTTTGAATTTCTGTCGCATAAAAGTATAGAAGACATTATCGCTAAGAGCATGAACAAACTTGGCCGAGAATTAGAGATATTACCAGATTCAACGGACAGACTAGAGATGTTAACAACTTCAGAGGAGGTTTTAGTAACAGGATATTTCATGATAAGTGACACCAGTCATTACGAGTTAATCAAAACTACTACAGTTCCAAAAAGAATAGATGAGCAGACTTTTCAAGACTTTTCAAGAATTCAGTGTTTGGCGTTAATTACAATCTACAGAGATACTTCGAAGTTCCACTGGAAGATATAGGCAAGACACCAGCACTCAACGACACAAAGTTCATCCTACAGCCATCCATATTTCATAGTATAGAGGAAAAAAAGGATTGTATTATTCAACAACTGTACAAGAAAATTTCATTTAAACGATGTCCAACGAGAACCCTAAAGTTAACAAACACGATGTGGAAAGAATTATATACGCCCAACACATGGATGTTTGTTGCTCCTGAGGAAACTACGGTATTTGTAAATTGTGGACTAACTAGAGAAGAAGTGGTGCTAAAAAATACAGGCATTATTAACGTCACCCCAGATTGCATTATTCAATCGAAATTCATACGATTGGAAACAAAACTGGTCACCGAAACAAAGGTGATGATGCACTACAGCAAATCGATTGCCATCTTAGACACATCTCTCTCCACTCAAGTCCCACTTTTGTTCACAAATGAAACCGTCATACCTCTCAACAAAGATATGATGGATGTTTCCAATTCAAACTTCAGAGAGGCAACAGAGGAATTAAACCGTCTACATGACCGTAATTGGAGGACAATCAAAAAACACCAATATTGGACCTTTGGATTGTGCTCAATACTGGCAGCTGGAATTATCATCATCTGTTTGTTGGCAGTAATTCTCAAATATGGAAAAAGACCAACTGCAAAGATGAACTCCACTAATATCGAGTTGACAGACCACAGAAGCACACCAGGACATGGGTTTGAAATCAACTGGGAACCTAAGTTGAAGGAGGGAAAATGTTGACATCATCAACAACAACTTTAAATTCATTATCATCGGTTCTTTTAGTCATGCTAGACTATTTGTGCACAATAAGCACTTTGTGCTTTTATTATTATTATTTTTTGGTCTTGTTTGGTTACGAGTGCACCTGTGCTCGTAACCTATTAATTTGCAATAACTGCAGATTTGCAGTATTTTGATTTCCTGATAATTTCAATTATTTATTATGAAATTATTATGAAATCATAAATTTATTGCCCTAGTTATGTAAATAGTTTGTAAGAATATTTTGTATAAATAAGAATAAGAAAGAAATAAAAATTCAATATATCACTGCAATTGTACCAAGCCATTCTCTTATCCTGATGTGAGGCTGCATCAGGCAATTGTATATATAGTTAAAAAAGTCTGTGTAAGATTTACAACAATCATTTTTTACTATGGGTGGGGGGGGTCTATCTCCCTCCGTTTGGGCGGGAGGGGCAATTTTATAAAAACAGTGCTAAAAATTTAAAACAAATATTAAAAAATAACGGTAATACTTACAACTAAGTGTTATATCTTTTTTTAAAGCCATTTTTTTTTCTATAAGATGTTTTTTAAATCAAGTGAAACCTATGCATAGTCTTTGAAAAAACGGACTTTAAACTCAAAAATTGCGAAAAAAAAGGTAAAAAAAAATTTGAAGTGTGATTTTTCAAAACTGTAAAATAAAATACTCCTTTTTTTATAAAATTCGTTGCTCATATTAATTTTAAATCATAAACTGAAAAATGATTTTATGTGTTCTGGTTTTTGAGAAAATGGAAAATTACTAAAGCGTATGGTATGTAAGTAAGTGTGGTATGTAAGGGGGGCATGCTGCCCCCCTGCAACCCCCCTGCTTGGACACACTATAGGATTTGGGGTGAGTGCGAGGTGGGGTGGGTGCGAGGTTGGGTGTATGCAAAGTTTCTGTTGCATTTAAAGATGCCCAAGCATCATTACAAAAACGAACCTACGTACAACATATACCAAAAAAAAAAGAAAACTCTTATAAGAAAGTAGTTTTAGTAATTTTCCATTTTCTCAAAAACCAGAATATATAGAATCATTTTGTTTTCAGTTTATGATTTAAAATTAATATGAGCAACGAATTTTATAAAAAAAAAGTAGTATTTTATTTTACAGTTTTGAAAAATCACACTTCAAAGTTTTTTTTTTACCTTTTTTTCGCAGTTTTTGAGTTTAAAGTCCGTTTTTTCAAAGACTATGCATAGGTTTCACTTGATTTAAAAAACATCTAATAGAAAAAAAAAATTTGCTTTAAAAAAAATAAATAAAACTTAGTTGTAAGTATTACCGTTATTTTTTAATATTTGTTTTAAATTTTTAGCACTGTTTTTATAAAATTGCTCCTTTCGCCCAAATGGAGGGAGATAGGCCCCCCCCCTCCCATAGTAAAAAATGCTTGTATTAAACTGTTCTACAAAAAACCGTTATCGATTCTTGGCGTCAAAGTTATCGTACTCTCCACATTTTTTTTTATATTTTATTCTTAAACAAAAGACAGTATACATATATTTATAATTAATATCACAATTATTAAATTTTTTTTTTATCACAAAAAAATATTGTTTATAAATAAGGTATATCTTTATTTTATAGTTAGGAATCTACTCATGTATAGCACAATAGAATAAATTTAGAGAACATTAAGAAAGTATTTTGCAATGACCCCAAGCAAGTGTGTTTGTATTATTTTCACATGTGTATCTTTTATCATCTTCGCAACTAAGACTTTTTTTATTTATTATTTGTGTATATATTGTATGTTGCTTGGAGAGGAAGTTTATCATTGTGCAATAGTAATCTTTTTTTTGTAATAAGCACCCTCTATAATTACTTAAACTTAATTTTTTTTCAGCTGAACCTTTGACACCTTTTGCTTTTTTAATAACTTCAGAATTTTGAATATTATTTTATGCTATACATTTTCGCTCTTAGACCAATAAATTCTGTCATTATTTTCCCACAATTTTCATCTTTCATGTACCCTAATTTTTTCATATTGAGCTGGGCAATTCCAAAGGGATTATTAGGAGGGTAATCAGATGTGTCAAATTTATCCTTAATATCATCTTTTATATCATTGTAAAAGTTGTCTGTGTTAATTTGGTAAACGAATGAATCGGTGTCCATATAAGCCAACCGAAGGTTTTTTTCCGAAAATTTTGGTTTCATATACGCGTAATGGAAATCATACATCTTATACTTAGAGATTTCTAAAACGGAAAACCCTAAGTATATTGGCTTGTTATATACCGTAGAGGTTCTTTTCATTTGAATAGCAGCCATGTTATCACCAAACTCTAGAATGCTGTGAAAATTTGGTTTCGCTAAAAGGGCACAAGACCCTTACCTTCGTCCATTACTCGAATTGTCTGATGATGAAACAATTCGTACATCTTTTCTTTTGTCAACATTCTCCATTGTTTTCCCAAATACAACGTTATTACATAATTTTCGTAGATCTTTTTCAAACTTATTTGTCGCTTCTGTTCTAAGTCTGTTATTAAGATCAATGTATTCTTTTAACCATGAAGATTGGTTGAATTTTATTACGCGGTGTATTTTTTTCAAAACCCACCCATTCTCAATACACTGTATTAATGTTTTATAGTGTATTGTGTTATTTTTTTTATTCCGCAAGTCTGCGATCAATTTCTTTGGTTTGTTTTTAATTGATATATTTGATGAACAGAATGGAAGATCGTTATGTTCATCATGAATATGTTGCGGATATTCTAAATCAACTTCTAAAACGTAGCCAATTTTTTTATCAGAAAGCAACCATTCTTTTATTAAAGATAAATTAGTTGGAGGATCAATCCATTCAAAGCCTGAATGTGGAAGGTAATCGGACATGGCCCAACCGTAAAGGTTATTTGCATCTAAGTACATTAAATATTCGCTAGGTTTGCTTGCATCATATTCTGGCATATACTTATTATTTGCTTTACAGTGCCGTAAACTACATTGAGTCAATCCTCCTCTTATACCCCTACTGAAGAAATTATACATATTTATGTCTGTAAGAAGCTCCAGTTTGACATTTGTATGTTTAAGCATAGCACTCCATGAAAACCCAGATAACGTGAACTAATGACAGGGGTCTAGACCATATGATTTCTTTGAATCTTTGCGGAATTTTTCAAATATATCAGCTAGAATTAAAACATCTGTACCCAGGAAATGTTCAAGATATTGTGCTAAAGAAGAACATTTGAAATTATTCCAAACATTTTTAGCATGATCATAATCGTCTTGGCTACACTCAGTCTCGAGCAATGAATTATGAAACGCTGAAACAGGTGGTAATTCCGTTTCGGAAAGTATCTCTATAGAATCTATATAGTCGTAACAAAAGACACCCTTTCGAGTCATTAGTTCGAAAGATCTTTTATTGCCCCTACAAAACTTGTCCAAATTTTTGAAATCAACCTCTGCAAGGGTTTTTGAAATATTATCAATGCTAGAGGGAAGAAATCTATAGGAGTCTAAAAATCTTAACTCAAGATGATCCTTTTGATTAGTATTTACATTATCTATTTCAATTATTTTAGAAATAGATATATACTTTTCTTTATTTAATGAGATTATTCGAATAGTCCCATCGATATTACCCAGCTCTTTTATGAATAAATGGGCATCATAACCAGTTAAATTGTGGAAAAATATAGGTAAAAATAGTGGTACCTTAAAATTCAAATTACATGAAGAGTGTGCTGCACCTCTAAATTTCCCAGTGATGTGGCAATGGTCTCGTACTTTATGCAATCCAAGGGGCTTATTACAGATGTGGCAGCTTGTATCACTTGAATATTTTAGCCTATCTTCTTCTGTTTCACTCATAGCAGTATTTTTTGTTAAATATTCGCTATGAATACGTTTATACTCCTCAATTAATGAGTCTATAAAATACTCATGCACAGTCGACACCTGAAATAAAAATAAATAAAACAAAAATAATGAATTAATTTAATAGTAAATAACTAAAACAAAAGTATTAGGTAAATGTTAATTTTGTTTTATATGATTGACTTACCCGTGTATTTGAAGTGTTTGTCCAGTGATGAATCGAATGAGCATTTCAAATAATATGAAACTGCTATGGGCACATGCTCTTTAATTGAAGTTGTTGAGGAATTTCTCGGGTCTGGATGGCAACTTTGAACATTCACCAGCATACACTCGAAGTCAGCATAGACAGCGAAGGGAACTTCAATGGATCTTGCATGATGTTCGAACTTTAATATATTCGAACCCTCTTTAGGCAGCTCCGTTACAATACCATTACATTCTGATCTGTGTTTTTCAAACGCACTGGTATTGTTAAACGTTAATAAGCAAGCATTACACATTCTTATCGAGTGATTGCCGTGATTTACTTGCCTGCTTATCAGTTTTGACATGGATTTAATCCATATAAAATGATTACTTGCTCCTTCTTGAATTAGCAGTAAGTTTATGTGGTTGGCCTTTACACTCCTTGTAAGGTAGTAAGGTCCTTCAACTTTGTAGTCGCTTCCTTCATCACTTTTCGGCTCGATTCCAAACACGTTGACACTTATGGTAGGGTTCAGTTGTTCGAAAATTGTAATGTCTTTCAGAATCAGCGGGAAAGTCAAATTTGTAAAAATAATTTGACTACCATTTGGCAAAATTATTACTTCATTTGTCATCGATTGGATAGCTGCTTGTTCTATTAACATTAATATTAGCAGGATGGAGAGCAGAAAAAAGTGCCTATTTAAAGCAGTAAACATCATTATTCTGGACATTCACACATGTTTTTTTAGTTTCTATACATTTTGGAAGTCTAATGTAGCTAGACCCTCTCAATGGCTTATATTAATTGATGTTTACTTCTAAATGTTTGATGGCAAGCAGACTCCAACCAGATTCTGAAATTTCAAATACTTCGCTTTTGGTATCAATGGTTTCCACCATGCTGGAAAATATGTCATCCACATCTCGACTTTCAATAGCTATTTCCATCGGAGACTTGAATGATTTTATGTTGATAACCGCTTGCTCTTCTCCGCCAGCCAAGGTTGAATACTTTACATATTCAGCGAAAAGTTCAATGCTGAATTTAACACTGCCTTTGCTTCTGATCGATTCTTCAATTAAATTCAGCACATTCGTTTTTGCCTCATTCAAAAAATGTTTTATATTGAGGACATCTTCCTTTTTGTTTTCCAGTAGGTAAGTTTCAACTTTTCCTCCAAAGCACTGTCGGATTTTCATAAAAGGGGTCATTGATACCTTCTCCAGGTTTTTGCTTTTGTGGATGTTTGTTCTGATATGGTTTGGCCATTCAGAAACCATTACATCCATTTGACAGCCTACGCATCTGCGTTTCTTCGAACAATGCGGGATATCTTCTTCAGATTGCCGTTTGCCTGCAACATGCTGGTCACTTACACCGGGGTTCACTGTATTGTCCACAAAATTGAGATGGCTGCTTCGAACATGACGAAGCAAAGCATCTTTTCGCGAAAATTTCGCTTCACATTTTGGACACTGAACTACATGAGCAGTCGCGTTATGTGATTTCATATGTCTTTTTAAAGAACATACGTGCGAGAATTTTTTTTCACATACAGTACACATAAAATTTTCCATTTTATTTTTTTTTTACTGCGTTTCAAAAAAACTTTGTAAAAATTACACACATCTTTATTTTTAGCAATGAGACAGGAATAAACTGTTAATATTAACTACACTTGATGCTTCTATAGCAAGAACTATACAGAAATTACTGATATGTCCAATTTTATAGATACTTATTACACTTTGTAAAATGTTAGCAACACTTTTGTTATGTTTTAATATTTTAATGAAACTAGAACAAACAGTAAAAATCAACTACACTTGGTGGCTCTATAGCAAGAACTATTAAAAATTACTGAGATGTCCAACGTTTTATAGGAATTTATCGCGTAGTATCTACGAAAAAGGAAAAGAAAAACCCTTTATGTGTATTAAAGATATAAGGAACGACAAACCAGGAAATGATTGTATGCTTATCTAAAACAGAAAAATCCTGTGTAGTAAACGCCTAGTTATCTGCAAACTCGAAAAAACATGTGCGTTTGTTTAAAGATATAAGCAACGTCAAAACGGGAAATGAACGTTACTTATCCACAAATAGGAACAAAAATCATATGTATTTGACTACGTTAGAAACGACAAAACATGATATAGCGTCAGTTATCTGCAAACTCGAAAAAAAACATGCGCGTTTGTTAAAAGATATAAGCAACGTCAAAACGGGAAATGAACGTTACTTATCTACAAGTAGGAAAAAAAAAACGTACGTATTTAAGGACGTTAGAATCGACAAAACATGATATAAACGTTATCTGCAAACTCGAACAACAAAGATATAAACAACGTCAAACGGGAAATGAACGTGTACTTATCTACAAATAGGAAAAAAAACGTATGTATTAAAAAAAAGAGACGTAAGAAACGACAAAACAGGACATGATCGCGTAGTTATCTACGAATAGCAAAAACATTTTTGTGTATTTAAAGATATAAAAAGTATGGGGGCTGGTTTTGTAAAGCAATCTAATGCATGACTATTAAATTATGATATAGTGGGGGGTAAAATAGTTCTATAAAACGTTAACATTTGTTGAGAATAAGAGTAGTTGATTTTAAGAAAGTGACGAAGGTTGAACATATCTACTTCAGCATGAATTTCGCAGAACCTGATTATTCAGTTTTTACTCTGGAAGACTTTGCAGCCCGGGAAGCCAATACAATCCATGAGAGCGCTTTCAAACCTACACGAAAATTGTGCGAGCTAACGATTGGAACAAATTACAACATCTATCATATTCGAAAAATTAGCACAAAATGGGGAGATCGAGTTGTAGCTGATCTAGGGGAGTATACTGTAAGCCCAAAAAAAATATACTCTTTTATTGTGTTAATGTTTATTAATTTTTGTAATATTTTATTTACTTACAGGTATTTTTACCAAGTAGATACTCATCCCTATCATCAAACAGCTTGCTTGCTATGGCTAAAGGTGGTTACGCTTTTCAAATCACAAGACCATTAGGATCAACATACGAGCTCAAATTTTTAAAACTTAAATAATCAATTTAAGTCATTCATGTATAAATATATAGTATTTGTATATTTAATAACAAAAAAAAAACACAAATAAATTATGTATGCAATAAATTTATTTTTTTTTTATTTTATATTATAGTATCTTATTTTTATCAATCCATGTGTTTTCTTCTGATGGGAATCCTAACCATTTAACAAAAACTTCGTTTCCTCTTGTTTTTATTACTTATTCCACAAGATATATTTCTGGACAGTTGGATTTCATCAGTTCTTCTTTATAAAACCCGCCTTTTACTGGTTCTCGTTTATTATCATCGAGAATATATGTAATAGGTTTTGTTGTTTTAACTGATCTTATTTTAAAAACTTCCCTAGTCCAGTTGGGTGAATAACCTTTCTCGAATGCATGTTTATACTTGCTTATTTTTACACTATCACCAACACTAAATTTACGTTTAACAGTATTGTCGCTTTATGATCTTTGAAATGTTTGAGTAACAATTTTGAGTTTGTTTTATTAACACTAGCAGGTTGACATTTTATGGTTCTGTGGAAAGAGTGATTATAATCTCGAAGTATTTTTTATAAATATTTATCCACTTATAGCTGCCATTAAAGCTTAATTCTTTCCACATTTTGTCTTTGAAAGTTCTATTAAATCTTTCAACAATAGAAGCCTTTAATGAACTGAATGTTGAGTAATGATTTACTTTATATTTTTCCATTAATATTTTGAAATTTTTGTTAAAAAACTCTTTCCCATCATCAGTTTGCAAATTTTTTGGAATCCTAGAAGATTGAATGAATATGTTTTCCATAGCTTTGGTTACAGCAAGACCAGTTTTATTTTTAATAGGAATGACCCATGCGAATTTAGAAAAAGTATCGATGACGGTCATTAAGTAATTAAATCCTTTATTCTGACTACTATAAGGTATCATTTCAACCAAGTCCGCTTGCCATAAATCGTCAAAGCCCTTGATGATAACACGGCGACGTTTAAAATTTCTACGTGCAACCTTGTGTAATTCTTCAACAACCATTCGCTTGCTCATATTAGTTAAGAATGAATTACAGAAAATAAGAAAAAGTTTTTTATAATTGTGTTTTTTTTTTTTTATTTATTTGAGTCTTTTATATAATAACATCAGCTTATTAATTCTTAATATAACCCTCTCAACCAAATAACAAGAACACGTATCAAGCCCCAATCTACATTCATCCGATGACCAACAACAGCTTGAGTAATGAAATCCATGCTTGGATTCTGTGTAAACTGAGTTTTGAAATTGTTTCAATAGGTTAATACATTTTAAAAGTTCAACGTAATGCTCCTCTAATAATTCATTCATTAATTAAAAGATCGAAGTCCATTTTTTTTTTAGGATGATGTTGTTGATGAGGCTTTTGAATGAATACTAACAATATAATTTTTTTTTGGAAGAAGAACTAGAGTATACTCATAAATATTTAATTACACACATACATTCTTAAAATATACTCATATAGAAAGTCATAGGTATATAAAAACCAATTATCAATATTGAGCGAATAAATATTTTTTTTTATTTTTATTTTTTTTTTATTTTAAGTTTTGGGGTGAGAATATTTTTCTCTCTTCTATCAACTCAACAATTTTGATTTTAATATGCTCATTAAGATATTTTTTTACAACGGCATCCATATAATTCTTAGGATCGCTGATTTCAATGATATGATCTATTTGATCGTCAACATATTCCTTAGAAGCTGCTTGGTGTGGTTCTTCAGGTCTTCCAATATTATTTAAAGGTTTATTTTCCATATTGAAATCACCAGATGGCAGAAGTTTAAATCCTAGACCTGGAGGACCTGTAGGGCCTTTAGTTTTTAAAAGTCCCTTGGAATTTCTTCCGAACTTGTCAACACTCATGTTTAGTTTGAATGGATTTAAGGTTTGAATGACATTAATATATGATATTTGATTCCTTTAATTCCTCAACTATAGAGCTAATTTCATTTTGATGGTTGTTATTACCAGCATTTTTGGATGCTATTAAAAGTTTTAGTTTTTTTTTCAACGAGCTCATTAGGATCATTTCAGTATGCGTATTCAATGTTTTTGTTTGTGTACTTCATTTCAGCAATTTCGGAATAAGATTTTCCGGTTTTTTTATTTTCAAATCCAGAAACAAGGTTCTTTATTATTTGAGTGTACTTTACACCCCTATTACTGTTGATCCTAAAGGTATCATCATGATTGCGCATGTGTGCACTAGTTTTTTGTAAGATCTTCCCATATTGCTCTAAGTCATCGTTAGTATACATATGCTTTCGAGTTTTTTTCTTTAGTATCAACTCAATGAGGCCCGGAGTTCGAGTAAAACTTTCATCATCAATTTTAATAACATCATCATTCAACCAAAAGTTCGATTTACCGATTTTCGTTGTTTATGTATTCGCATCATAATACGGTCCGTAGACATTATCACGATTTGATTCAATAATAATTTTCTATTAAAAGATGTAGATAACTCAGATTTATTGAAATTGTTTGGTGTACTAAACACCATATCATCATCTCTGCTATCTAATTCAACTATTGGTGAGTCGAATATTTGATTGTCGTCTGCTCCTTCTTCCTTACTGAATAATTTAAAATTAAGTTGACGTCGTTTAGTTGGTTTTGTTTCAATTCGTTCATCATAAGGTTTTCGCTTTTCTTTCTCTTCTTCAACATTTTCAACAAACTTTTTTAATGGTTCAACAATAGGTTTGAAAGTGTTTTCCAACTCTGTATCTCTTATTATTTCACCAGTTTTCAGTTGTAAATATTTGTTTTTTAAAATATTTTTTAATTTTATTAAGTCATTCACAGTTTTTTCGTTCATTTTCGTTTTGATAGTATAGTATATAATAATGTAGTAAGTTTTCTCAAACAGAGCACTTGTTAGAATGAATTCCTTTTGAGGAAGAAATGTGTATTTATAGTAAAACAATTTAATGGAAGCCAATCTTATAGCGACTTATAACTTATCTATAACTAGAAAACCATAACTATCACCCCAACAATGGAAGCATAGCTCTTTAAATTGAGTAAAAGTCAAATCTGAGTTTACATGATCATTATGAACATGTTTTAAATTCATTTCACCTTGTTTAAAAAGTATGATAAAATTTGCATTATCCCGAATCAAATGTTTTGGAATATGTGTATAGGATTGACATAAATAAAAACTATCAACACCATTGTGACGACCAATACAAAAATAATCTCTTATGTTGTTTTGTTTTTGACATGAAACACCATCAAATATAAACACTGAATTATTTTTAGCATCTTCTGGTGGCATTATATCACTATTATCTGAAAATTCATTGTATTCCATTCCTTTTACTGATGTTATAACCTTCTTTAAATACGTATATTTCGGTTGATGTAATGATTTGGAATATATGTAAATATTTTCAAACTTTAATCCATTTGGATCAAGAAGTATGCTAAGCATAACATTTGTTTTTCCACAGTTTGAAGGACCAACGATTATTCCACGGATACTGTTTGGGAATAATAACCCATGTTTCTTTTTGATTTTTACGTCAGAATCAAAGTTCTGTACCTTAATGACTTGCGACTGTTTGATGAACCGCATATTGATGACTGACTTATTGTATAATAAAACAACTCGTTTATATAAGTTAAAGGAAAAAAATGTTTTAAATAACAACATTCCATTCTCACCAGAATGAGAAAAACATTTATTCCCACAACCACAAAACTGATGACGATGCGTCTGGAAGATAAATAACAGCAACGATTACCCGACACCGGTGCATGTGCACCGAGCAGCAGCGGCAACGGCGACAGGTTAAGCTGACGATGCATTCCGTGTAAGGTAAATTTAAGAACATGATTGTTAGCTTTAAGTTAGATTTAATTGAATTGTCGAATAAAGAGGTTCTCTCCTCAAAAAAATAAAGCATAAAAAAATATTTTTTTTAAAACAAATAATAAGGAAAAACATTAATTGGCGCCCGAGCAGCAGGGACTCGAACGCGATAAATAAAAGTTATTAAATAAAGTGTTATCCTGAAATAATAGTGCGCGTCCGGTAATTTTTTTTTTTTAAAATAAGTGTCCTCCAGTAGTTCCTCCGGTAAATAATAAGAGACCGGTAATTTAAAAAAAAAAAAAAAGATAAGTGTCCTCAAGTAGTTCCTCCGGCAAACAATAAGCGTCCGGACCAAAATAGATTTGTTAAAACCCTAAACCCCAGAGGATGACATGACGAACGATTACAGACCCCAATTACAACAACAACCAGACGTTGATATGACAGACTTTAACGAACTTGGCAGCGCGTCAGAAGACGAACTGCTTGCCTCCAGTCAGGAGACAACTATCAACGTCGGTGGCGAAGGTAGTGCTGCTCGTAGTAGTACTCCATCGTCACCAAAACCTTCGGTTAGCACTCAGAGCACCAGCGGTGAGCGGGTGCTAACCACAACACAAAAACAAGGCCGGACAAACAAACATAGGTCCCATCGCACGACTCGCAAGGCCCAATTCAACCATGCTAGTTTCATCCTGAAAAAATTTGCGAAACGAGAAGAAACGCAAGCATTAAGCGAACGCGATCGTGAGGACAGGGAGAAGTTCTCCAAAATTGTTGAAGAATATAGCAAGTTCTTGGAGGGCACTACTCTTCAGGGGAAAGAGCAAGTTGCAAAGCGCAACAGGTCTCAGGATGAGACTACTCGGCCCTCGAAAAAGAGTAAGGCTCTTCCAGTTCTTGCCAGGAATAAAAAAAACACTCCATCATCCACATCCGGCAGTCAGCCAGTGGCGAAAACTTTGAGTGAGATCGTCAGGGACGACCTTCAAGTTGCGCTGACGGACGAGTTTTCCTCTACAGGGAAACCAGTCCTCGAAGCGTGGAACGCTATTGAGGCTCGACTGCAGGGTATGGAACATATCCTAGAGGGTAAGGGAGGGCCCTCTCCATCCTTCAGCTCTGCTGAGATGGTAAGAGGATATAGGGTGATCAAGTGCAAGGATCAGTTGTCGAAGGAATTCCTTGGCAATTGCGTCACTAAGATTAGTGATGCATGGAAAGGCATGAAGCTCAAGCTAATCCAAGCCAAGGACATTCCCAGACTACCAAAGGCTCGCATTTGGGTACCGTATATGGAAAAGTTGGATGGTGAGAGCTTTCTCAAAGTCCTAAAATGCCAAAACCCGGGGGTTGCTATGGACCACTGGGTTGTCATTAAAGCCGAAGGGGCCAATGACAACAAAACAACGATGTCCTTCCTGCTCTTGATTGATGAGGCAGGAAGGTTCTCGATTGTAAGGTCTCATCGATTAAATTTTGGCATCAGGGAAGCCAAAGTGAGGATCTTGCCACCTCAAGGGGACGACACAGGAGTTGTCGAAACATCCGACGTGACGTTGGAACCTTTGAGTGTGGCCGCAACCACAACCCAAAATGCTGAAATTCACACAGATTAATCTGAAGCACTCAAAAAGTGCTTCAGACAATCTCAGAATCTTTCTCAGGGAGGAAGATGTGGATTTCGGCATCATTCAAGAGCATCGTTCGAAGCCATAAGATCTGCGGGCTTCAAGACCAGCTCTACAATCTCTATTACATCTCAAACAACAATAACCAAGGTAACCCTCGCACATGTATTATTGCTAAAAAAACATTTAAAAGTATTTTTATGTCCTAATTTTAGCACTCCAGACCTGACAGTTGTCAGACTGGAAACAGAAGGTGTAGGTGGACTATACGTAGGATCGGCGTATATGGCCCACGATCGTAACTACACTGAGATCATTCTCCGATCACAGGTATATACTTTACGAATTAGGTCTTAACACTAAGCCCCCTGTCCCGTTTAGAAACCCCAAAAAAACCGACTGGAACAAATTCAGTCAAGTTGTAAGTTCCAAATTAAGAACTGTACCGAATCTTGTTTTAGATTCTGTAGAAGAACTGGAGGCGAAAGTAAGCACTTTTGAAACGGCTCTGAATGTAGCATTCAAAGCTTCCTGTCCAGTTAGGTACAGTAAAAAAAACTTTTCCTCCATGGTGGAATGAAGATCTCTCAAATCTTAGGAAGATTACAAGAAAGACCTTCAATATCTGCTACGTTAGCAAACAATGGCAACCGTACAAGGACTGCCTCAAAGAAAGCGGTATCCTCAGCCAAAAGGCTGGCTTGGAAAGAATACTGTGAATCAATTGAAAATATAAAAGACTCTGCTAGGCTAGGCAAAATACTGTCAAAACAACACTCATGTCAATCTCTCCTCAAAAAGGAGGATGGTACTTGGACAGTGGATTCAGCCGAATCTCTAGAGGCTTTAATGACAACCCATTTCCCAGGCTGTAAGGATTACAGCCTAGTAACAGACAATGCCCTTAGTGCTCAGTCAGAACACTTAGAAAATATTCATGGTATTATAACCAAGGAAAAGATTTCCTGGTCTATTAATAGCTTCTCCCCATACAAATCTCCAGGTGTAGATGGCATTATTCCCATAAAGCTACAGAAGTTGCATAGCACGGCTGTACCCTGGTTAGAAGTATTCTTCACAAATTGCTTCCGGTTTGACTACGTCCCCAAGTCGTGGAGACAAGTTAAAGTTATTTTCATTCCGAAGGTGGGGAGATGGGGACACGAAGCCCCAAAAGACTTTAGGCCCATCAGCCTCACTTCCTTCGTCATGAAAACACTGGAAAGAATAATTGACATATACATTAGAGGGATTTTAGATAGAAATCCTCTTTCCAAATCACAACACGTCTACCTTAAGGGAAGGTCCACGGAAACGGCTCTTCACGAGGAGGTGCGCACCATTGAAAAAACAATTCAATATAAAGAATATACCCTTGCAACCTTCCTTGACGTCGAGGGAGCTTTCAATAACGTTCTTGCTAATTCGATTCAGGGATCTCTTGTCAAGTTCGGCGTCGATGCTTACATTACGAGTTTAATAATGTGGTTGGGTAATGACCACATTATTAAACTCGTAGATAGGGGTACACCTCAGGGAGGAGTTCTATCCCCCTTACTATGGTTGCTTGTCATGGACACAATCCTTTGTGAACTGGACAACTGTGGTGTAAAGGCGGTGGCGTATGCGGATGACCTGGTGGTTATGACATCAGGGGCGTTTCCTACAGTGATAAGTGATATCATGGAAACTGCCTTGAAAAGAGTTGACATCTGGGCTACTTGTTGTGGACTAGGTGTCAATCCAAATAAAACCGAATTGATGCTCTTCACCACTAGGACTAAAATTCCCCCCTTCACCCTACCCCAGTTGAACGGTCACACTCTTTCTCTATCAACAAAAGCTAAATACCTAGGAGTTATTCTGGACCCTAAGCTTAGCTGGAAAATCAATATCGAAGAACGTGTGAAGAAAGCAAGTATAGCCTTCTATGCATGTAGTAAAACTTTCGGAAAAAAATGGGGTCTGAAGCCTAAAATGATTTTATGGACTTACAAAGCTGTAGTTCGTCCAATTCTAACATACGGATCGATCGTATGGTGGCCAGCCCTAAGTAAAAAATACAATATAGACAAACTGAAAAAGATTCAAAAAACAGCCAGCATAGGTTCCACAGGTGCAATTAGATCTTGCCCAACCGATGCCTTAAGCGTTATTCTTAATCTTTTGCCTCTAGACCTTCACATCAAATACATGGTATCCTGCAGTGCAACCAGGCTTAAAGAAGCAAGCTGTTGTGCAGAAAGACCCTATGGTCATGGACAAATTTTAAAACTGTTGCCGATAGATCTTCGCTCAGTCCATATTGACTACCAATACCCTTGTCTTGACTTTGATAAAAGTTTCAATGTGCTTTTACCTACCAGAGACGAATGGAAAAACGATACGGTGACAAATGAATATGACACCACAATTTTCACTGACGGCTCAAAGATGGTTGACGGAGTTGGGGCGGGTGTTTACTCCGACAAACTTAAAATTAGTCAATTGTTCCGCCTGCCCGACGCTGCCAGCATATTTCAAGCTGAAGTGCTTGCTATTAAGGAAGCCTGTAGGATACTCAAACAAAAAACAATATCTAACCATAATATTCACAATGTAGCCATTTGTATAGATAGCCAAGCTGCAATTAAGGCAATCAACAGCTGCCTGGTGTCTTCAAAGAAAGTTCATCAATGCAGAGCAGAGCTCTCAGGTTTCAGTGATAGTATAAAAATTTCTCTCGTATGGGTCCCAGGCCATAGCGACATCCAAGGCAATGACCGAGCAGATGATCTTGCTAGGCAAGGATCAGCCCTTCTCGTCTCTCAGGCGGAATCAGTAGATCTTCCACTGGGCTTCGTGAAGGGCAGAATATATGACCATTTCCTTTCAGAATCAACAAAGAGGTGGCAAGGTTTGGCAACCTGTAAAATAACTAGAAAGATATGGCCAACCTATGACAAAAACAGATCAAATGATTTAATAAAACGAAACAGAATAGACACGGCCAGGGTCGATGCAATCGTCACTGGCCATTGGCCAATAGGCGAATACGCAGCTAAACTGCGAATACCTTTTAACAGCTACTGCTGTAGTTGTAGAAATCCGCTGGAGAAGGAAACTATTGAGCATTTCCTCTGCCACTGTCCGGCCCTGGCTAGATCTCGCCTCCAGGCATTTGGTAGCCTGTTTCTCGACAACCTAAACGTGCTGTCGAACAAAAGGATAAATGATTTTACCGCTTTTCTCAACAGCACCAGTTGGCTCTAACAAACCAAGCAATATCTCTATTTCAACTTTTACCTTGGAAGTTTTTGGAACTTTCGTTTAGGACTGGCTATTCGGACTAGCACTTACTCTATCTTTGGCAATAGCATCAGAGTACTGATTAATACCTGGTAGGTATAAACTGTCTTTGAACGGACTTAGCCTCATATAGATCTAGTGTAAATTTATTGGGCAGGCTCTCAGTCCAAATGGAACCACCCAGCACACAGTGTGAGCTATGTTCTTCTCTTGTGACTGCGGGCACAGACCGAAAACTGGTCCCCTTAGCTTTTCAAAGCACTCACTCACTTTCCATTTCAACTTTCACCTTTTAAGTTTCTGGAACTTACTTTTAGGAATAGCTTTTCGGACTAGCACTTACTCTATCTTGCGGCGAAAGCATCAAAACACGGATTTACACCTGGCAGGTGTACCGCCTTTGAACGGGCCTAGCCTCATATAAATCTGGTGTAAAGTTAATTGGTCGTCTCTCAGTTAAAATGGAACCACCCAGCACACAGTGTGAGCCAGGTTCTTCCCTTGTGACTGCGAGCACAGACCAAAAAACTAGTCCCCTCAGCTTAACAGTCACTACCACTATATCACAAAAATTAGGTCAAACGAGTTATGGTATCAAAACGGCGCTTTTCCGCGCTAATTGGGTTTCTTCGGAACAGTTGTTCTGCGAAACCGCCATCTTACCTACCTACCGTCCGGTAATTTAACTTAAAAAAAAATTGTGTCCTCAAGTAGTTCATCCGGCAAGTTAAGCGTACGATAACTTTTATTAACATTTCTTATACGCGTTCGGGTTTCCTCCAGTGAACACCAGTGAAAATCTATAGATAAATCACAGCCTGGAACCAATAGAAAAAGTGACAGTGACATTAAAAAGTTCCAAAGTGGTCCATTAAATTATTGGGAGAAACAAAGGCACCTTAGTAGCAGACGCAAAAAGGAAGTAGACAAACTGCAGCCGCTCTCATCAGGATGCTGATCATCATTAATAGCGTAAGAAATTATTTATGAAAAAGTGTATTTTATTACCAATTTAAATTTTACTATATCGAATAATTAATTCAATCCATTTATGAAAAGAAAGTGTAACGTACTAAACATTTAAATATTATTTTTTTTTCGACAATAGATTCGAATAGAAACCTTATATAATCAATAAGTGATTTTTAACCTAAATTAATTATTTAAACGCTAGGTTAATCTCTATTCTCTAAGAAAATTCCCAAATTCCTATGAGAACAAACTAACATTTTATTATAAATTCATTTTATATTTGCATATTATTATTATAGGTAATTAATTTTTTTTTCTCTAAAAATCATCTTGAAATTTAAAAAAAAAAAATCAAACAAACATGCCAGAAACAAGATTAGGGTTGTCCACCAACAATGGCGAAACCGAACACAGTGGTACTTCAACGCTTAACGCGGAAGGCAGCGAATCCCAAGCTCAAGCCACAGATTGGAGCAATTTAATTGCCTCCGCCGTCCAAATAGTGCTCCAGCAGCAAGGGCAAAATATAGCTATTCCAAATCCAATTTCTTTTTCTGGCGCTGACCAGACGATAGAAGCTACCCATAGAGATAAGTTATCCGATATGGACAAAATCCCGGATGTAGTGAAATGCCGCCGAAACTTTTCTGGTAACCCAAGCGAATTCAGCTCCTGGAAGAAAAGTGTCGATCGAGTGCTACAATAATATGCTCCGCTGAAAGGTACACCGAAATATTTCGGAATATTAAGTACCATTCGGAATAAAATAGTCGGCAATGCCGATACCGCTCTCGAAGCATATAATACCCCCTTAAATTGGGATAACATTTCTCGTTGCCTGGCAATGCACTTCGCCGACAAACGTGATATGGGAACACTAGAGTTCCAAATGATATCCTTAGTACAAGGAAATGATTCAATTCAAGACTTCTACCAAAAAGTCTATTCAAACATCTCTCTGATTCTGAGTAAACTGGCATGCCTTAACGTCAGCCCAGAATCGATGAATCTATTGACTCAAATTTATCGCGATAAGGCTCTGGATACGTTTATCCGGGGGCTTAAAGGTGACTTACCCAGGTTGCTTGCTATTCGCGAACCAAGCGATCTTCCACAATCATTGCACCTGTGCCTTAAGCTAGAAAATCAAAATAACAGGTCATGTTATTTTCAAACTAGCCAATTACAAAAGAAACAAATAGACATAGGAAGACACACAAATTCTTTTCCTAATCAAACTCTTAGACAAAATTCCCATCCACAAAACCAAAATTCGTATCAAATATACCCCAATGGCGGAGAAATTTTGAAAATCCTAATAGACACCGGCTCGGACAAAAACTACATTCGACCTTCACTGGTCCCGAAACCTATTCTTAACGAAAAATGTTTTAATGCCAACTCTGTGGCTGGCAGCATAAAAATAAGTCACCACACCTACATAAACCTTTTCGGCCTTGAAAACACAAAACTTAAATTCTTCCTTTTACCACAACTCAAGTCGTTTCATGGTATCCTTGGCCATGACAGTCTGAAGGAAATGGAAGCTGTTATTCATACCGACAAAGACTACATGATCATCAAAAATACTGTTAAAGTCCAGATAAAACATTATATTGCTGAAGATATTAATTCGATTAATATACGAACAGACCATATGACTTCCGATAAAAAGGAAGCTCTCCAACCAGTTATTCAAAAATATCCTAATTTGTTTATAGAGCCTGACGAAAAACTAACCTATACGACAATTGTCAAAGGCGAAATAAGAACCACATGCGACACTCCTCTCTATACAAGATATTATCCTTACCCTACATCGCTCAAAGACGAAGTCGAGGCACAAGTAAACCGCCTCCTTCACGATGGGATAATACGACGTGAAGGATAGTTCCAAAAAAATTAGATGCTTCTGGCGAAAAAAATTACAGACTCGTCATCGACTACCGTAAACTAAACACGGTTACAGTAGTAGATCGATATCCAATACCTGATATCAACGAGGTGTTATCGCAATTAGGACAGAATAAAAGGTTTACTGTCCTAGATTTGAAAAGCGGGTTTCATCAGATTCCATTACAGGAATCCGACATCGAGAAAACTGCTTTCTCAATAAATAACGCGGAATATGAATTTACCAGACTTCCATTTGGGCTTAAAAACGCCCCATCTATTTTTCAAAGAACACTCGACGATATCCTCCTTGAACTCATTGGCAAATGTTGCTTCGTCTACATAGACGACATCATTATTTTTAGTCAAGATGAACGGACCCACCTAAATGATATTGAAAAAGTCTTCAAAACCCTTGAGGACGCAAACATGAAAGTTCAATTAAACAAATGTGAATTTTTTAAAGAAGAAGTGGAGTTTCTAGGCTTCATCATTTCACCAGACGGCATAAGAACCAACCCGAAAAAAGTAGAAGCAATTTTACAATTCCCGAAGCCTATTACATTTAAAGATCTTCGATCCTTTTAAGGATTATCCGGCTACTACCGTCGGTTCGTTCGGGATTATGCTAAAGTAGCAAAACCGCTAACGAACCTCTTAAGAGGGGAAGATGGACGATTGTCCAAGAACTTATCCAGTAAAAAACTTATCACCCTCAATGAAGAAGCCGTCCAGGCATTTGACAAACTTAAAAACGCATTGGTTTCAGAAGAAACTATTTTAACGTTACCGGACTTCAAGAAAAACTTCCAACTAACTACAGACGCATCCAACTATGCGATGGGAGCAGTGTTATCGCAAGATAACAAGCCTATAACCTTTATTTCACGTACTCTCTGCAAACGAGAAGAAAATTTCGCTGCAAATGAAAAAGGAATGCTGGCGATAATTTGGGCATTAACATCCCTCCGCAATTACCTTTACGGTTCCGCCAATTTCGAAATGTACACTGACCACCAGCCACTGACTTATGCATTAAGCCATAAGAATCATAATTCAAAAATGAAGCGCTGGAAGGCTGCTCTAGAAGAGTATAATTATGAGCTCCACTATAAACCAGGTGAAACAAATATAGTGGCGGATGCACTTTCAAGGCCTCCAGGTCATACTATTCATGTTGACATTTATCATACAGAGAAAAAAATCGCCTTAACGGCATTAGACAAATTTACAAAATACGCACAGGTCAAAATTTTAAAGAGTAGATCTATTGAAGATATTCGAAAACCTCTTCGTGATTTACTCTTCTTCTTTGGCGTCCCAAAAGCTATTGTCCTAGACAATGAACCAGCTTTGAATTCACCATCGATTCATTTCATGATGAAGGACGAACTCAACATTGCCATACACAGAGTACCTCCGTATCGAAGTGAAGCCAACGGACAAGTCGAGCGATTTCATTCTACTCTCTCCGAGATTATGCGATGCATAAAAGAAAATGGTACCGAAAGAAATTTCGAGGAACTCCTAGAGAGATCCGTTAACGAATACTACCACAGTATTCACTCGACAACTGGCAAAAGACCAGTAGATTTATTTTTCGGTCGATCTGTCACATTCACACCTGATGATTATGAAAAAACTAGAAAATCTAACATCGAAAAACTTAAAGAAAAACAAAAAAAGGATCTAAAACACCACAACAAAAAGAGGCATCAAATTAAACAATACTTACATCAAATTAAACAATACTTACAAGTTATCTTTGTAAAACAAAATAAAAGACTAGGAACAAAGCTCTCAAACAGATTTAAAGAAGAACTAGTTAAAGAAAATAGAAACACTACTGTGCTAACTGAAAGCGGTAGATTCGTCCACAAATCACACATTCGAAATTGATATAAAACCTTTTTCAGATTTCTGCCTTTCCATGCTAGAGCCGACACCCAATTACTCGATTACAGCAATGCACAACTAATTAGCCAAGGTACAAACCAGTACCTTTAAGCTAATTCACATAATAGAACTTGAACAATATGATCGAATAATCACTGTTTTGGAAATAATCATAGATAAGGAAATCGGCGTAAACCATCCCTTTTACCCTTTCCTAAAATATGAAATACACCTCATCCACGACCACCTCTTCAGACTCTTCCCAAAAACAAAGAAAACAAAGCGATCTCTTAACTTCATCGGTAGCGCCTGGAAATGGATTTCCGGTAGCCCTGATCATTCTGATTTCGAAATTATAAAAGGAAAAATTAATAATGCTCTCCAAAACAATAACTACCAAGTAATATTAAATAAATTAACGTTAGAAAAATTTGCAGAACTTAGAAATATAACAAACAAATTAATTAAAATAACCAATGAATAGGATAGATTATATGAAAAAAATGAATTTGTAATTAAAATAAAGTCAGAATTAGAAATTATAAAACAAGAAGTCATAAACATTGAATACGCCATTAATTGGGCAAAAGCAGACATTGTTAATTCATTTATATTATCTAATCAAGAAATTAAACTTGTAAGTAAATTCTTAGAAAATTAAAATATACCTTTTATTAACATTGATAAAGCTATAGAATTTTCCGAAATTAAAATCGCCTCAAACGGCTCATACACTATTTATATAATAAATCTTCCTATAACTGATAAAGATATTTGTAAAACGATGTTAATTTAACCCGTTAAGAAAAATAATCTTATAAATGACATAAAATTCCAAAACATTTTAATTTGTAAAGATTCCATCCTAGGCATAAGAAACAAATGTAAAACATGGAACAGATTAACTATTTGTAATAAGAATAAGGTAATTAATTTAAGCAACGATACTTGCATCGCCCATCTACTTAAAAGTTGTCCAGCAACCTGTCAAAAAGTAAACAGCCAACATGTCCCGACAACCGAAGAAATACTCCTCGATACACTGCTGCTTAATGGTTTCAACGGCCAAGTAAGAAAGACGACAACATCCTCAACCTAAAAAGGAACTTTCATCATCAGACACCATAACTCTACAATAGAAATAGCCAACAGAATATACATTTCAAGAGAAATATCTGGAACAAAACCCTTGCCAGCAATAGTTCAACCAGACTCCACATCCTACTCTACCAGCGAACATCTATCATTGGAGATGATTAAAGAGATGAACCAGAACAACACAAAAACAATAAAAGCGTTGGAAGATAAAATACCAAAGGATCGATAATCAATATCATATTATCATTATCAATCGCTATCTTGTTCTTCCTCGTCGTACTAAGGCGATACAGAAAGAAGCAGACTAAAGACGTGCAAAGGAGAGAAGAAGAAGAAATTCCAAAAGAACAAGAATCAGGTCCAACAAAAAACGCGACCGAAGATCCTTCACCAAAAATCACGCGCATAAGTCAAATCCCTATTTTCTAAATACTTTTGAACGAGGACGTTCAAATTTAAGGATGGAGGAGTTAAAGGAAAAAAATGTTTTAAATAACAACATTCCATTCTCACCAGAATGAGAAAAACATTTATTCCCATAACCACAAAACTGATGACGATGCGTCTGGAAGATAAATAACAGCAACGATTACCCAACACCGGTGCATGTGCACCGAGCAGCAGCGGCAACGGCGACAGGTTAAGCTGACGATGCATTTCGTGTAAGGTAAATTTAAGAACATGATTGTTAGCTTTAAGTTAGATTCAATTGAATTGTCGAATAAAGAGGTTCTCTCCTCAAAAAAATAAAGCATAAAAAAATATTTTTTTTAAAACAAATAATAAGGAAAAACATTAATTTATATACTTGCATTCATAAATGTTTGGAACTTTAACCAGGCAGGGTGTGTAATGTGTATGTAAATTACAATACCTTATAAATATGATTGAGCACAACAGTAAAACCATCAGTTATAAAAAATCTTCTGAAGGAGCAGGACTTTTAAATAATATTATTGATAAACTACCATTTGAACTACATTTACCATCTTACAATTACTGTGGACCTGGCACAAAATTGGAAAAACGTTTAAGTAGAGGGGATAAAGGCATTAGTAAACTGGATGAGGCATGTCGCATGCATGATATTGCATATTCTAAAAGTAGTTCATTATCGGAACGTCACGTAGCTGATAAAATTTTAACAGAACAAGCGTGGAAAAGATTTATAGCGAAGGACTCAACAGTTCCTGAAAAGTTAAGCAGTCTCTTAGTCACCAACATGATAAAAGCTAAGACAAAATTGGGGATGGGTATTAAAAAGAATAAAAAAAAGCAGAAAACAAAAAGTGAGAAGAAAATATGCATGAAAAACTTGTTTAAACAAGCAATAAACGAAGCAAGAAATGCTATCAAAACCAATATCAACTGCTGCGGTACAACATCTATTGCTGGCATTGCTTAAAAAGCAGCAAAAAGTGTTATTAAAAACAAAGACAAAAATGCCATTAAAACACCAAGAATAATTCCAATTCCAAAAACAGGTGGCTTTCTTCCATTTGTAGCTCCTATTCTTGCAGGCTTATCTGCTATAGGGACTCTAACGGGGGGAGCAGCTGGTGTTGTAAAAACCCTTAATGCTGCAAATGCTGCGATTCAAATCTTACAGCGGAATATTTTCCACCAATTGTACTTAAATCCAACTATGCATGTGGGCTAATAGATTTTCAATCCTATAATTCTATTCCAAACGTTGATGATTTCAATAACTTGCTGAATATAGGTGAAAATGTTATTTCACTTCCTATTGGATCATATGAGATTGGAGACATAAATAATTTCATACAAAAGAAAATTACTGAAATTAATAAAAAGAAAAAGAATTTAAATAGAAAATATGAAATTAAAATCGCTGCCAACAACAATACTCTAAAATGTGAAATTTATAGTTCAGAAGTAATCGATTTCTCGAAACAAAATTCAATTGGCTCGCTTTTAGGATTCAGTAAGAAGATTTTAAAGCCGAATATATTACATGAATCAGATTTTTACGTTGACATAAACAAAGTAAATGCAATACGTGTTGAATGTAACATTATAAATGGATCGTATATAAATAGTCAGTCTGCGCATATCTTAATTGATTTTTTTATTAACGTAAGCCCGGGCTATAAAATCATTGAAGTTCCTAGCAATGTTATTTATTTACCTGTGAACATCAAACAAATAACATCGTTGAGCTTAAAGTTCATTGATCAAGACGGAAGAATTATTAATTTTAGAGGAGAAAAAATAACTGTTCGATTACATTTAAAACCGGAAATATGATTATATATGAACAAATTTGTTCATGCTCAAAATCCTTATATAAAGACTGGTATCAATAATTCATCATTTAATCACGTTTTTGAGCTCAGCCTCGTCGATACCTCATCTAACGAAAGAAAATAAGAAACCGGAAACATGATTGTATATGAACAAATTTCTCATGCTCAAAATCCTTATATAAAGACTGGTATCAATAATTCATCATTTAATCACGTTTTGAGCTCAGCCTCGTCGACACCTCATCTAACGAACGAAAATAAAAGATTTTTGCTATCCTTGGGATTTGTCTTAAAAAAATAAAACCCAAAGAAATACAGTGTTGAACATTTTTCAAGATCCAGAGGTTGATGAATCTATATCTAAATATGACTTCCACACCTATTCACCTTATCAAAAAAATTATGAACGCAATGACATCATTCAGATTACTATACAACATCAAAATCTTATTGTTGTACCTGCGGACAGTGTTTTATTCTTACAAGGCACAGTTAAACAGCGTGGAGTAAGTGGAATTGTAAGCACAGAAATGGCAAACAACGCAATGCCTCTTCTTTTCAGTGATATGCGTTATTTATTGAATGGAAAAGAAATCGACTCCAATAGGAATGTTGGAATTACTTCAGCGTTAAAAAACTATCTTTCTTTAACTAAAAATGAGAGTGATATGCTTTTGAATGCATCCTGGTCTCCTGAATCAAGTATTTCCTTGGACCCCTGTAACCTTAACTACTGTACTCCACTAAACAAGCTTTTGGGATTTGCTGAAGATTACAAAAAAAACTATACCAAAGGCCAGACATGATCTTATTCTCACTCGTGCCAGAATGGATGAAAATGCATTAATTTCCACGATTGATGACCAAGTTGAGATTCACCTTCATAAGGTCCAATGGAAAGTACCACATGTAACTTTGTCCGATGCAGTCAAGTTGGATTTATATAAATCTATAAACAAGAATAGTACAATTAAAATTGCTTTCCGCACTTGGGATCTGTATGAATATCCTATGTTATCTTTCTCCGAGCATAATATTTGGAACGTTAAAACAACAACACAAATTGAAAAACCTCGATACATTATACTTGCACTACAAACTGAAAAATATAATAAACTAACAGCGGATCCCACAACATTTGATCATTGTCATCTAACAGACATAAAAGTTTATCTAAACTCAGATGTATACCCTCATGAAGACCTCAACATTTCTTTTGAACAGAACAATTACAGTTTGCTATACAAAATGTATACCGATTTTCAAAAATCTTACTACAACAAAACAATGGCTGAACCTCTTCTATCGTTGGATAAATTTAAATCGCGCGCTCCAATGTTCGTTATTGATTGCAGACATCAGAATGAAACATTAAAAACAGGACCTATCGATATACGCTTGGAGATGAGATCATCAAAGAAAATTCCTCTAATCACTTCAGCTTACTGCCTTATGCTGCATGATCGCATTATTGAATATAATCCCCTTAATCAAGTGGTAACCAGAATTGTTTAGTAATTAAATATCCGAATATAAAATAAAATTTAAAATCAAACACATAAAAAGTATTTTTTATTTCTAATCAAGGGTTGATTTCCGTTTTTCAGTTTCTGAATGTAAATTGACTCTCTATTGTTAAGAGGAGTTTCTCAACTTCTAAATATTATTTGCGGCTTATTTACCTACACTAATGTCTTACCCTTTATTATCAAACCTCATTTATGTTTATTCTTGTACAGTCATGAAGGAAAGTTTTGATTACATGACTATCATACTTTTTGACTTATACGCGATAAACAATCATCCCAAAAAAGAAATAAATGTTATCGTCGAATGCTAGCATACATGTGTGCATATTTCCGCAGTATATTCATGAAGGATAATTTTATCTTAAAAGCAGATTAAGAATAAACCAAAAAAAAAACCTCCACTTTTGAAATGCTGCACATCTGGAGTGAGTGCTAACTACTTTTGCATACATTGTTTCTTTGTTTTCCAATAACCTCAACATCCCTTGGGTTGAGATAGCCAAATAATCTTTCTAATAATAAAACAGTCAAAGTCGTTAAGAGTGACAAATAAAGATAAATAAAATCTTAAGCAAACCACAAGCGCAAGATAAGAAAAAAACAATGCTAACATACATGTGTGCCTGTGCATATTTACCATTAAAAATCCTTGAATCCCCATTGATCATCGGCCTACTTGAAGCCCTATCACCCATGAGCCACCGCCCACTGAACACCTATGAGCCACCGCGCTTTGAAAACTCATGAGCCACCACCCTTTGAAAACACTTGAACGACCACCCTTTAAGAACTCATGAGCCACCGCCCTTCGAAAAACTCTCGAGCCACCGCCCACTTAGCCGCCACCCTCCTCAACCACCACCACCACAACCCACCTATATAGGTCACCTGATTACCTGGGCTTCCGCCCACCTGCACCTAGCTCACCTGAATTTACCTATACCTACCTGTTCACCTACACTCACCTGTGCACCTACACACACCTGTTTCTCACCTGTTCACCTACACTCACCTACACCTGATCTTACCTGATCTCACCTGTAAACACCTGATCTCACCTGCGCACACCTGTGCACACCTGTGCACACCTGTACTACTGTCACACCTGTTCTCACCTGTTCTCACCTGTTCTCACCTGTGAGCCACCGAGCCACTGATCCAGAACGCCCTTAATTAAACTACTAAATACAACAAATTACAAGAAATAAATACAAACAAAATTAGTTTTTTTTGGTAATGAAATGTAAAATAAAATTTAACAAACTTTGAGCTGAATCAGTTGTAATAAGCTGTAATAACATTTAAGTAAGCTTCAATATGAGCTTTAGCATCCCTTTTGGCTTTGCTAGGTAATTTTTTCATTTTATGTTTTAAGTTTTGATGAAAATCTTAGTCTTCGTCATCGGTGGATGAGCCTGAATAATTCTTTTGCTTTTCAGCACGTGTACCAAATTTTTGATTTTTTGAGTGAAAGTTCTCATGACTTTCTTGATATTGTCGACAATACAATAAAACAATATACATAACAAAACAATATATATAATTGTTTAAAACGAATGAAAAACGTCCTTATGATTCTATTGATACCGCCAACAAATGTTTTAAAAAACCATATAGACATATTTTGTTCAAAACGAATAAAACAAAATGCACAACTGGGTCGTGCGAACCTGCTCTTGTAGCAAACTATGAAACTACATACATTTAAATTTATTAAATGCTTAAGAAGTTCAAAAAATATAAGAAAACTAACCTTAACGTGAGATGAAGAATGTATGGCAGCTATCATTAAACGCTTGTTTAGCAAAAAAAAACTCTGAATTCTTTCTTGAGCTTAATACTTAATTTTACTTTACTTTATACTCTTAAAACTCTGAATTCTTTCTTGTGCTTAATACTTACTTTTACCCTCCTTTAGATGGCGCTCACAGTCCAGGATGGACTTCGGCCTCGAACAACAAGTCTCTCCAGCCAGCTCTGTTCCTAGCTAGCCGCTTCCAATTTTGCACCGCAAGTTGGCTGAGGTTGTTTTCCACTTGTGTGCGCCATCTATTGGGGGGTCTTCCAATGCTGCGTACACCATCCGGATTGGACTCGACGACTCGTCGGGCTGGTGTGGTAGTGTCCATACGCTTTCTTGACCAGATTATCGCTGTATAGCCCGTATAGCTCGTCATCGAATCTTCTTCTCTATTTTCCTTCGATACACACAGGACCAAATATCACTCGAATAATCTTTCTCTCAAGCACCCAAGTAACTTTTCATCCGAGCTCTTTAACGCCCATGATTTCGCCCCATACAGCAGGACTGGGATGATCAAGGTCTTGTACAGCTTCTCCTTGGTTTTATGAGAGAGGGTTTACTACTTAAATGCCTTCTGAGCCCGAAGAAACAGCAATCGGCAAGTGTAATTCTTCGTTTGATCTCTTTAGCTATTGTGGATCCCAGGTAGACAAAGTCCTCGACTACTTCAAAATTATATCTATCCATCGCGATCGTTACGTTTTGCCCGAGTCGGCGATGTTTTGATACCTTTCTTGTTGATAGCATATATTTCGTTTTGTCTTCGTTAACAGCCATTCCCATTTTTCTCGCTTCCGATTCAATACTGGCAAATGCGACAGACACAGCTCACTTATTTCGGCCGATTATGTCTATGTCATCTGCATAAGCGAGTAGTTGAACGGACTTTGATAAATTGTACCAGTGGTGTTAGCTTGCGATTTTCGTACAAAAGCTTCAAGAACGATATTTAATAGGTGGCATGATAGCGGCTCGCCTTGTCTTAGACCTTTCTCAACATCAAACGGTTCGGTGGTGTTCTTACCGACTTTGACAGAGCAGCGAGATTTCTCCATCGTCATCCTGCACATGCGGACGAGTTTGGCAGGGATGCCGAGATACGACACGGCTCTGTACAGTTCGTCTCTATCCACGCTATCATCGGCTACCTTAAAATCGATAAAGAGGTGGTGTGTATCGATCTGGAATTCCTCGGTGGGAAACGAGGTTTTGCATGATAACATTTCTCTTATTCATTTGTTTTAATTTTTTTATTATCAAACCACCTACTTAAATATTTTTATTTGTAAAAAAATTGAAAAGACACACAGTTTGAGAATATCAGGAAGATGTAATCATGAACTCGAACCTTATGTTCATTCAATCTTTGTTCAATTTTAATTCAATTATTGTGGAAGGTATTGATGATCGTGTGTATGTGTGTCTACCATAGGAAGAAGACGGATCTCGATTGTGGAAGAGAGCCATTTTAGTGACGACATGTTAGGTACGTGCTCTTGATGCTCATCAATCATTGGGCTAAGTTAAAAGAGAAATCGATGTAAGAGTTCCTACTATAAAGCGAAAAAAAAAGAACTTGAAAATTTTTGTTATAGTGAGACAAATACATACTTCGTTCTTGAAAGTTGTTTTCATCATGAAAGTGTTTCCGGTACGTTTTCTGAGCCGATTTTAACAAAACAAATATTTTTTTGTCACACCTATTTTTATAAATTCAAAAAATTCAAAAATGAATTTTGAGTTCAAGTGTCAAATTTTTAAGTCAAAAACTTGGCCAGAAACGATGTCCGGCGGAATCATTCCCAGCGCCATTTTCGTAATGAGCTTCCATTATATTTCCGTCATTATCCGATGGCTGGCGACGGGCTATAAAAAGGCCAGCCTTCGAAAAATCGCTCTCTTTTGCATAGTATCTGTTCGTGGGCGTGGTTTTAAAAAAATCGTTGCTTGTCCAGAAAAAATCTGTTTTAAGTTTTTCTTTCTTTATTCAAAAAAAAAGTTAAAAGTTAAATGTACGTAAAAAAATATAAGTTTTAAAAACAAAAAAAAAAGTAAAAACTAAGTTATAAAGAAAACCCTATTCTATAAAATTCGCTACATAAAACGGTCGCTAAAATACGTATGAATACACTTCACAAAAAGAAACAAAACTTAATCCACGTGAACCAGTGTAAAAAGACAATTCATTTGTGCAAAAAAAAACAATTCATTTGTGCGCGCAGTAAACAGCCAAAAATCTAGTGCGATCACTCCTTTTTATCGCAGTAAAAATCACATAAACCACTTTTTGCCCATAAACTTCTCGTACTTAAAACCCCGCCAAGCTTCCAATCTGCACGTTTCCTTTAAGATCCGTGAAAACGCCGCAAAAACATGCTAATTGTGATAAAAAAAAGAAAAAAAAAACATTTTGAGCAACTAGCCACAAAAAAACACCCTATAAAACCATACGCCCCTATGAACTCGACTCCACTTTAATCTGTTTGTCCATCACCATACGAAATCCTCTACGCTCATACCTATTTGCAAAAAAAAAAAGAAAAGAAGAAAAATATTTCATGCAACGAATTCCCACAACACCACATTCACCTAATCAACGAAGTTCGATTCCTCATCTCATCACTGATCCAGCTTTTAATCGAAAACAGATGCCCTCTGATCTACAAATAAAAGCTTCTTACTACATAGCTATTTATCAACTTTAAAATCCATACACGATCATCATATACCATCCATCATGATAATCATAATAGTTATCCACCAATATATCTGTACCTATATCGGTACCTATACCTCAGCCTTCTTGCACTTTTTTTATCCATATCCTATCTATTTAGCTATCTCAGTGTAATCAGTAAAAAAACAAAAAATAACAAATTTTTTAGTTAAATTCAACCTTAAAATAATTACACCCTTCCGAAGATTCAACTCGTTGATCTCGTAACTAAGTGCAACAAAAAAAAAATAAATATTCAAATAAAATTCGAAGTGATTTAAATCGTTATCAAGTGTTTAATCTTTAAATCAAATTTAATTGTATTAAGCAGGTACGAATGGCACAAAGTATCCCAGGGAGCGGTGCACCACTTCAAGGAGTTTGCCACAATCTTTAATAAAGTTTTTTTTTTCTGGTTAGTCATTTAATTATAATATTACATTTTATTGATTAAATAGCTGATATACGATGAGATTTTAAATAAAATCGAAGCGAATTCAGAATTAGCTTTTTATTGGTTGGTGTACCTACTAAATCGGTTCGGGTACAAATAAACACCATTAAATTTGTACTGAAATGTATCATACAATATTTGTAAAATCGCGAGTTGAATTGAAGAGAAGAAAAAAAAATATTTAAATTATCTTCTGAAAAATTATTTTTTTTGATTGTGATGTGTAAATTAACTATTTCTACTTCAAATTGAATATAGAAATTTCCCTCTTTAATTTATAATGTAATTGTAAAATACTAAGCATCTTTCGAATAAATTCAATATAACATTTAATTTAAAACTTATATTTGTCTGCTTTTAAAGCTTTTTAGTTTTTGTTATTATTGTTATCATGAATTTGGCAAAATTATTATAATCCACCGATAATAAAATAATTGCAAAAGTTGAATACGTTTTAAATTTGAAGTTAATTTATTTCAATCGCTTGTATAGTATTATTACACGTTTACATTTATATAATTTGTTGTTTTCAATTTTCTCTGCGAATTGACCTAATTTCTGCTGTTGGTCTCTTCATATGTAGTTTTTTTTAGTTTATATAGATAAAAGATTTTGATAGTGAAAGATTTTCATTAATTTTAGTTATTTGAATTTGATTTGAGTTTTTTTTTGTAGTTTCGAGATTATTTAAGAAAAAAAAATATTGTGAATCATTTTTTTTTTTAATTGGGAATTTCAATAAAATATCTATAAACAGAAAAATACTGTTTCAAAAAATTTTGACTGTTTTATCATTTCGAAATATTTTCTACTATGATTTTGGGAAGTTTTGGATTCACTTATAATTTTCAGGCACATAGAAATATATACGTAAACTAAGTGACGTCAAAGGTGGATGTGACCAATGCGAGAAAACCTAACCAGCATGATAAAGTGGAAGATCCTACAGTCAGCTAAAGATTTAAGTGTCTTTAAGTAAAGACCTACAAATAGTATGAAGATGGAGCCATTCCAGGCTTTGAGGTTTTTGTTATCCTTGAAGAAGTTTTGAAGATTTTTCTTTGGGTTAGTACAGTGACGATAATGTAAACTTTTTCTTTTGATCCAGTGTCTATAGTTAGGGGTTGTCATTAATTTTGAGGACATGACAGCCAAGGTAGCATCCAGTGCGATGCGTGGGCGGGTTAATACTTCCGAGAGATAACACCATCTAACTCTCTCCTCACTTGAAACTCTTTCAACATGTGCGAACTTTTCATGACGAATTCGGGCTCTTCTATTTTGATCCCGACTCTTTTTTTTGTAAATTTATCCCGGCATGTTAATACGTAACACCGTTCAGCGCTACAATAGCAAGAACCCCCCCTCCTACGAGCTAGGTTGTGCCATATGCAAGCATGCCAAGCTATCGTAGACTGAACACCCTTTCCTTTCTGCTGCCAGGATCAGCCCTAGGTACCTGTAAACGTAAAGTTGTAATGGTGGTGATAAAGAAAGGAGAGGTTTTAAGGATTCTCAGATTTTGAATGTTTCAACTAGGTGCTTTGTTGTTATTTTTGATCAAAGGGTTTTAGCACCTCTTCATGAAGAGAAGAGATTATGAAACATCCAGATGGAGTATCCTTTAGCCGACAACACCTCGGTTAATCCGTTACAAGTGGCGCCCAACGTGGGACCCGATTCGTCCTTAGAAAATATCCTTAAGGAAGTTGATGTCCTTGTTTTTCAAAAAAAAAAAAAAATTAATTTTTTTTTTATTTTTTTTTACTTTACATCAAATTGATTTTTCTAGATTTATTTTTTTTTATATATTGTTACCTGGCAACGAAAAGTGATTTAAATTTTTTTTTTTGTGAGCTTGTAATTAATGTGCGGACGTCCAGTAAATGGGTTGACATATTTTCCCCGTTTAGTCTGTTGCGACAAACTTTCATTACATGCAAAAGCAATATTCAACGCAACTTTATCAATTTTCTTCGTGTTTCGAATCCGTGTTTTCTGACTAGGTCGGAATTATAGTCGTTCAACATATTATTTTTGAAATTTTATCTTGTAGGAAACAATCAATGGTCGTCTGCTAGTATAAGCTCTAGAAGCTCCGTATTATGTCCATTGTGAATTGATAGTTTCCTGTTATAAAATCACTGCCGTATATATCTTTATAAAAAAAAAATCAAGGTCAGTTTCCGTTCCTTCATGTAGGTACAGCAATATCTGTATTTTTGTTTTGTTTTAAAAAAAGGACGTATCAACTTATGTTCACAAATATTTCAAGTGAGTAATTAAAATACCATCTTTGTCTTTAGGTTAACATCTTCAATCGTCACATCCACCAGACATATTTATGCATATTTTTCCCAGTAAATAAAGATACATATAATTGTATTAATTACACAATATTATTGTTTATTTTTTTTTATTATCAATTTTTTTTTTCTCATAGGTTAGTTCTTAGTTTTATTTTTCAAAATATAAGAAATGTACATTCGTTGATTAAATACTCAATTTTGGCTAAGAAACATTTTTATATAAATTTTTGAATTTTTTTTGTATAGTTTTGCGTTTTTTTTTTTGCTAAATAGACCGAAATTTTTTACATTTTACTTTTTACCTAGGAGTGTTCCCCTCGAAGGACATTAAGAGGTAGTTCTTCTTTTGCCCGGTTAGCTACAGCCTGAACATGAGACTTTTTCTCGGGTGTGGGTCGATTAGTTAATTTACCTTCGTCGTTTCATTCTTTTTTCATTTGTTTCGTCAGTACCTACATACTCGTCAAATGAAAAAGTTTTGTGGGAAACGAGGTTTTGCATGATAACATTTATCTTATTCATTTGTTTTAATTTTTTTTATTATCAAACCATCTACTTAAATATTTTTATTTGTAAAAAAATTGAAAAGACACACAGTTTGAGAATATCAGGAAGATGTAATCATGAACTCGAACCTTATGTTCATTCAATCTTTGTTCAATTTTAATTCAATTATTGTGGAAGGTATTGATGATCGTGTGTATGTGTGTCTACCATAGGAAGAAGACGGATCTCGATTGAGGAAGAGAGCCATTTTAGTGACGACATGTTAGGTTCGTGCTCTTGATGCTCATCAATCATTGGGCTAAGTTAAAAGAGAAATCGATGTAAGAGTTCCTACTATAAAGCGAAAAAAAAAAAAAGAACTTGAAAATTGTTGTATAGTGAGACAAATACATACTTCGTTCTTGAAAGTTGTTTTCATCATGAAAGTGTTTCCGGTACGTTTTTTGAGCCGATTTCAACAAAACAAATAATTTTTTGTCACACCTATTTTTTATAAATTCAAAAATGAATTTTGAGTTCAAGTGTCAAATTTTTAAGTCAAAAACTTGGCCAGAAACGATGCCCGGCGGAATCATTCCCAGCGCCATTTTCGTAAT
The DNA here is from genome assembly GCA_951217065.1 of Baccha elongata. Taxonomy (NCBI): domain Eukaryota; kingdom Metazoa; phylum Arthropoda; class Insecta; order Diptera; family Syrphidae; genus Baccha; species Baccha elongata. Next base: position 445,652 of record CATNUY010000101.1, read on the forward strand.
GAGCTTCCATTATATTTCCGTCATTATCCGATGGCTGGCGACGGGCTATAAAAAGGCCAGCCTTCGAAAAATCGCTCTCTTTTGCATAGTATCTGTTCGTGGGCGTGGTTTTAAAAAAATCGTTGCTTGTCCAGAAAAAATCTGTTTTAAATTTTTCTTTCTTTATTCAAAAAAAAAGTTAAAAGTTAAATGTACGTAAAAAAATATAGATTTTAAAAACAAAAAAAAAGTAAAAACTAAGTTATAAAGAAAACCCTATTCTATAAAATTCGCTACATAAAACGGTCGCTAAAATACGTATGAATACACTTCACAAAAAGAAACAAAACTTAATCCACGTGAACCAGTGTAAAAAGACAATTCATTTGTGCAAAAAAAAACAATTCATTTGTGCGCGCAGTAAACAGCCAAAAATCTAGTGCGATCACTCCCTTTTTATCGAAGTAAAAATCACATAAACCACTTTTTGCCCACAAACTTCTCGTACTTAAAACCCCGCCAAGCTTCCAATCTGCACGTTTCCCTCAAGATCCGTGAAAACGCCTCAAAAACATGCTAATTGTGATAAAAAAAAGAAAAAAAAACATTTTGAGCGACTAGCCACAAAAAACACCCTATAAAACCAAACGCCCCTATGAACTCGACTCCACATTAATCTGTTTGTCCATCACCATACGAAATCCTCTACGCTCATACCTATTTGCAAAAAAAAAAAAAGAAAAGAAGAAAAATATTTCATGCAACGAATTCCCACAACACTACATTACCTAATCAACGAAGTTCGATTCCTCATCTCATCACTGATTAAGCTTTTAATCGAAAAAAGCTGCCCTCTGATCTACAAATCAAAAGCTTCCTTACTACACATTTATCAACTTTAAAATCCATACACGATCATCATATACCATCCATCATCATAATCATAATAGTTATCCACCAATATATCTGTACCTATATCGGTACCTATATCTCAGCCTTCTTGCACTTTTTTATCCATATCCTATCTATTAAGCTATCTCAGTGTAATCAGAAAAAAAGCAAAAAAAAAAACAAATTTCTTAGTTAAATTCAACTTTAAAATAATTACACCCTTCCGAAGATTCAACTCGTTGATCTCGTTACTAAGTGCAACAAAAAAAATAAATATTCAAATAAAATTCGAAGTGATTTAAATCGTCATCAAGAGTGTTTAATCTTTAAATCAAATTTAATTATATTAAGCAGGTACGAATGGTACAAAGTATCCCAGGGAGCGGTGCACCACTTCAAGGAGTTTGCCACAATCTTTAATAAAGTTTTTTTTTTCTGGTTAGTCATTTAATTATAATATTACATTTTATTGATTAAATAGCTGACATACGATGAGATTTTAAATAAAATCGAAGCGAATTCAGAATTAGCTTTTTATTGGTTGGTGTACCTACTAAATCGGTTCGGGTACAAATAAACACCATTAAATTTGTACTGAAATTTATCATACAATATTTGTAAAATCGCGAGTTGAATTGAAGAGAAGAAAAAAAAAATATTTAAATTATCTTCTGAAAAATTATTTTTTTTGATTGTGATGTGTAAATTAACTATTTCTACTTCAAATTGAATATAGAAATTTCCCTCTTTAATTTATAATGTAATTGTAAAATACTTAGCATCTTTCGAATAAATTCAATATAACATTTAATTTAAAACTTATATTTTTCTGCTTTTAAAGCTTTTTAGTTTTTGTTATTATTGTTATCATGAATTTGGCAAAATTATTATAATCCACCGATAATAAAATAATTGCAAAAGTTGAATACGTTTTAAATTTGAAGTTAATTTATTTCAATCGCTTGTATAGTATTATTATACGTTTACATTTATATAATTTGTTGTTTTCAATTTTCTCTGCGAATTTATTTAATTTCTGCTGTTGGTCTCTTCATATGTAGTTTTTTTTAGTTTATATAGATAAAAGATTTTGATAGTGAAAGATTTTCATTAATTTTAGTTATTTGAATTTGATTTGAGTTTTTTTTTGTAGTTTCGAGATTATTTAAGAAAAAAAAAATATTGTGAATCATTTTTTTTTTAAATTGGGAATTTCAATAAAATATCTATAAACAGAAAAATACTGTTTCAAAAAATTTTGACTGTTTTATCATTTCGAAATATTTTCTACTATGATTTTGGGAAGTTTTGGATTCACTTATAATTTTCAGGCACATAGAAATATATACGTAAACTAAGTGACGTCAAAGGTGGATGTGACCAATGCGAGAAAACCTAACCAGCATGATAAAGTGGAAGATCCTACAGTCAGCTAAAGATTTAAGTGTCTTTAAGTAAAGACCTACAAATAGTATGAAGATGGAGCCATTCCAGGCTTTGAGGTTTTTGTTATCCTTGAAGAAGTTTTGAAGATTTTTCTTTGGGTTAGTACAGTGACGATAATGTAAACTTTTTCTTTTGATCCAGTGTCTATAGTTAGGGGTTGTCATTAATTTTGAGGACATGACAGCCAAGGTAGCATCCAGTGCGATGCGTGGGCGGGTTAATACCTCCGAGAGACAACACCATCTAACTCTCTCCTCACTTAAAACTCTTTCAACATGTGTGAACCTTTTATGACGAATTCGGGCTCTTCTATTTTGATCCCGACTCTTTTTTTTTGTAGATTTATCCCAGCATGTTAATACAGCGCTACAATAGCAAGAACCCCCCCTCCGACGAGCTAGGTTGTGCCATATGCAAGCATGCCAAGCTATCGTAGACTGAACACCCTTTCCTTTCTGCTGCCAGGATCAGCCCTAGGTACCTGTAAACGTAAGGTTGTAATGGTGGTGATAAAGAAAGGAGAGGTTTTAAGGATTCTCAGATTTTGAATGTTTCAACTAGGTGCTTTGTTGTTATTTTTGATCAAAGGGTTTTAGCACCTCTTCATGAAGAGAAGAGATTATGAAACATCCCGATGGAGTATCCTTTAGCCGACAACACCTCGGGTAATCCGTTACACATGCTCCCTACCAACACATCTCCTGCTGCTTTAAATAATTCAGCTGGTAAGCCGTCTGCACCAGCAGCTTTATTTGATTTGAGTTTGGCAATCGCCAGCCTTTGGTTACCCTTTGATAAGATTTTCTTACGTCACTCCTGCCGGTACAACCCTCGATAGACTCGACCGCTCGCTTTTCGTGCTCTCTCTTTTTCTTCCTAAGAAGTCGGCGTTCCTCCCTTCTTTTTTGTACGTAGAGCTCCCGGGCTTCTCTCTCAGTAGCTCTGGTTCTAGTCTGCAGCATTGCCTGGCAGGCCTCGTTCTTCGCTGCATGCGCCAACCGGCTTTCTTCATCAAAAAAGGAGTTTCGTCGTGGACGCCTAGTGAAACCCAGCACTTAATGTCAAGTTTAAAATCTGTACCGATTTTTAAAGGAATCGGCTTAGCCGTTATCAAGTTATGGCAAAACTTTTAAAAACCGTTAACACCAAATCTCCATTATGTGCATTTTTAGCCAAAAACCTGAAATGCAGTTTATATAAAGACTACTGCAAAGAGAAAATTTGGGAAAACTAAAACCAGGTACCAGTTGTAGCTGGTCTAAAAATTTCTCCTCTAGGAAATCACCAAAAAAGCTTAATAGATACTTGTATCGTAATGTCAGGTTTGATTAGAACCTCGATTTTTTTCTTACACGAAACCAATACTTGCCCTATTGAGCAAGCAAAAAGTTCTCATGACTTTATTGAGAGTGTTGACAAATGTTTCAAAAACAATATAGAAACTTGTTTAGAAAGAAGGAAAGTTCTCATGACTTTATTTGAATTCACAAAAAATGTTTTGAAAACAAAATGTATAGTTGTTCAAAAAGATTGGAAAAAGTTCTCATGACTTTATTGAGAATTAAACCAAATGTTTTAGGAACAATATAGAAATTTGATTAAAACTAATTTGATTAAAAATGCACGGTTGGGTCACACGAACTTGCTCTTGTAGCAAGTTACTACTAAAATAAAATAAAATTAAATAAATTAAATTATCGCAAGAAAAATCACATAAACCACTTTTTGCCCATAAACTTATCGTACTTAAAACCCCGCCAAGCTTCCAATCTGCACGTTTCCCTCAAGATCCGTGAAAACGCAGCAAAAACATGCTAATTGTGATAAAAAAAAGAAAAAAAAACATTTTGAGCAACTAGCCACAAAAAAACACCCTATAAATCCATACGCCCCTATGAAGTCGACTCCACTTTAATCTGTTTGTCCATCACCATACGAAATCCTCTACGCTCATACCTATTTGCAAAAAAAAAAAGAAAACGAAAAAAATATTTCATGCAACGAATTCCCACAAAACCACATTCACCTAATCAACGAAGTTCGATTCCTCATCTCATCACTGATCCAGCTTTTAATCGAAAACAGATGCCCTCTGATCTACAAATAAAAGCTTCTTACTACATATTTATCAACTTTAAAATCCATACACGATCATCATATACCATCCATCATGATAATCATAATAGTTATCCACCAATATATCTGTACCTATATCGGTACCTATACATCAGCCTTCTTGCACTTTTTTTATCCATATCCTATCTATTTAGCTATCTCAGTGTAATCAGTAAAAAAACAAAAAAATAACAAATTTTTTAGTTAAATTTCAACCTTAAAATAATTACACCCTTCCGAAGATTCAACTCGTTGATCTCGTAACTAAGTGCAACAAAAAAAAAATAAATATTCAAATAAAATTCGAAGTCATTTGAATCGTTATCAAGTGTTTAATCTTTAAATCAAATTTAATTGTTTTAAGCAGGTACGAATGGTACAAAGTATCCCAGGGAGCGGTGCACCACTTCAAGGAGTTTGCCACAATCTTTAATAAAGTTTTTTTTTCTGGTTAGTCATTTAAATATAATATTACATTTTATTGATTAAATAGCTGATATACGATGAGATTTTAAATAAAATCGAAGCGAATTCAGAATTAGCTTTTTATTGGTTGGTGTACCTACTAAATCGGTTCGGGTACAAATAAACACCATTAAATTTGTACTGAAATTTATCATACAATATTTGTAAAATCGCGAGTTGAATTGAAGAGAAGAAAAAAAAATATTTAAATTATCTTCTGAAAAATTATTTTTTTGATTATGATGTGTAAATTAACTATTTCTACTTCAAATTGAATATAGAAATTTCCCTCTTTAATTTATAATGTAATTGTAAAATACTAAGCATCTTTCGAATAAATTCAATATAACATTTAATTTAAAACTTATATTTGTCTGCTTTTAAAGCTTTTTAGTTTTTGTTATTATTGTTATCATGAATTTGGCAAAATTATTATAATCCACCGATAATAAAATAATTGCGAAAGTTGAATACGTTTTAAATTTGAAGTTAATTTATTTCAATCGCTTGTATAGTATTATTACACGTTTACATTTATATAATTTGTTGTTTTCAATTTTCTCTGCGAATTGACCTAATTTCTGCTGTTGGTCTCTTCATATGTAGTTTTTTTTAGTTTATATAGATAAAAGATTTTGATAGTGAAAGATTTTCATTAATTTTAGTTATTTGAATTTGATTTGAGTTTTTTTTTGTAGTTTCGAGATTATTTAAGAAAAAAAAATATTGTGAATCATTTTTTTTTTAAATTGGGAATTTCAATAAAATATCTATAAACAGAAAAATACTGTTTCAAAAAATTTTGACTGTTTTATCATTTCGAAATATTTTCTACTATGATTTTGGGAAGTTTTGGATTCACTTATAATTTTCAGGCACATAGAAATATATACGTAAACTAAGTGACGTCAAAGGTGGATGTGACCAATGCGAGAAAACCTAACCAGCATGATAAAGTGGAAGATCCTACAGTCAGCTAAAGATTTAAGTGTCTTTAAGTAAAGACCTACAAATAGTATGAAGATGGAGCCATTCCAGGCTTTGAGGTTTTTGTTATCCTTGAAGAAGTTTTGAAGATTTTTCTTTGGGTTAGTACAGTGACGATAATGTAAACTTTTTCTTTTGATCCAGTGTCTATAGTTAGGGGTTGTCATTAATTTTGAGGACATGACAGCCAAGGTAGCATCCAGTGCGATGCGTGGGCGGGTTAATACTTCCGAGAGATAACACCATCTAACTCTCTCCTCACTTGAAACTCTTTCAACATGTGCGAACTTTTCATGACGAATTCGGGCTCTTCTATTTTGATCCCGACTCTTTTTTTTTGTAAATTTATCCCGGCATGTTAATACGTAACACCGTTCAGCGCTACAATAGCAAGAACCCCCCCTCCTACGAGCTAGGTTGTGCCATATGCAAGCATGCCAAGCTATCGTAGACTGAACACCCTTTCCTTTCTGCTGCCAGGATCAGCCCTAGGTACCTGTAAACGTAAGGTTGTAATGGTGGTGATAAAGAAAGGAGAGGTTTAAAGGATTCTCAGATTTTGAATGTTTCAACTAGGTGCTTTGTTGTTATTTTTGATCAAAGGGTCTTAGCACCTCTTCATGAAGAGAAGAGATTATGAAACATCCAGATGGAGTATCCTTTAGCCGACAACACCTCGGTTAATCCGTTACAAGTGGCGCCCAACGTGGGACCCGATTCGTCCTTAGAAAATATCCTTAAGGAAGTTGATGTCCTTGTTTTTCAAAAAAAAAAAAAATTTAATTTTTTTTTATTTTTTTTACTTTACATCAAATTGATTTTTCTAGATTTATTTTTTTTTATATATTGTTACCTGGCAACGAAAAGTGATTTAAAATTTTTTTTTGTGAGCTTGTAATTAATGTGCGGACGTCCAGTAAATGGGTTGACATATTTTCCCCGTTTAGTCTGTTGCGACAAACTTTCATTACATGCAAAAGCAATATTCAACGCAACTTTATCAATTTTCTTCGTGTTTCGAATCCGTGTTTTCTGACTAGGTCGGAATTATAGTCGTTCAACATATTATTTTTGAAATTTTATCTTGTAGGAAACAATCAATGGTCGTCTGCTAGTATAAGCTCTAGAAGCTCCGTATTATGTCCATTGCGAATTGATAGTTTCCTGTTATAAAATCACTGCCGTATATATCTTTATAAAAAAAAAATCAAGGTCAGTTTCCGTTCCTTCATGTAGGTACAGCAATATCTGTATTTTTGTTTTGTTTTAAAAAAAGGACGTATCAACTTATGTTCACAAATATTTCAAGTGAGTAATTAAAATACCATCTTTGTCTTTAGGTTAACATCTTCAATCGTCACATCCACCAGACATATTTATGCATATTTTTCCCAGTAAATAAAGATACATATAATTGTATTAATTACACAATATTATTGTTTATTTTTTTTTATTATCAATTTTTTTTTTTTCTCATAGGTTAGTTCTTAGTTTTATTTTTCAAAATATAAGAAATGTACATTCGTTGATTAAATACTCAATTTTGGTTAAGAAACATTTTTATATAAATTTTTGAATTTTTTTTGTCTAGTTTTGCGTTTTTTTTTTTGCTAAATAGACCGAAATTTTTTACATTTTACTTTTTACCTAGGAGTGTTCCCCTCGAAGGACATTAAGAGGTAGTTCTTCTTTTGCCCGGTTAGCTACAGCCTGAACATGAGACTTTTTCTCGGGTGTGGGTCGATTAGTTAATTTACCTTCGTCGTTTCATTCTTTTTTCATTTGTTTCGTCAGTACCTACATACTCGTCAAATGAAAAAGTTTTGTGGGAAACGAGGTTTTGCATGATAACATTTATCTTATTCATTTGTTTTAATTTTTTTTATTATCAAACCCTCTACTTAAATATTTTTATTTGTAAAAAAATTGAAAAGACACACAGTTTGAGAATATCAGGAAGATGTAATCATGAACTCGAACCTAATGTTCATTCAATCTTTGTTCAATTTTAATTCAATTATTGTGGAAGGTATTGATGATCGTGTGTATGTGTGTCTACCATAGGAAGAAGACGGATCTCGATTGAGGAAGAGAGCCATTTTAGTGACGACATGTTAGGTTCGTGCTCTTGATGCTCATCAATCATTGGGCTAAGTTAAAAGAGAAATCGATGTAAGAGTTCCTACTATAAAGCGAAAAAAAAAAAAGAACTTGAAAATTGTTGTATAGTGAGACAAATACATACTTCGTTCTTGAAAGTTGTTTTCATCATGAAAGTGTTTCCGGTACGTTTTTTGAGCCGATTTCAACAAAACAAATAATTTTTTGTCACACCTATTTTTTATAAATTCAAAAATGAATTTTGAGTTCAAGTGTCAAATTTTTAAGTCAAAAACTTGGCCAGAAACGATGCCCGGCGGAATCATTCCCAGCGCCATTTTCGTAATGAGCTTCCATTATATTTCCGTCATTATCCGATGGCTGGCGACGGGCTATAAAAAGGCCAGCCTTCAAAAAATCGCTCTCTTTTGCATAGTATCTGTTCGTGGGCGTGGTTTTAAAAAAATCGTTGCTTGTCCAGAAAAAATCTGTTTTAAATTTTTCTTTCTTTATTCAAAAAAAAAGTTAAAAGTTAAATGTACGTAAAAAAATATAGATTTTAAAAACAAAAAAAAAAGTAAAAACTAAGTTATAAAGAAAACCCTATTCTATAAAATTCGCTACATAAAACGGTCGCTTAAATACGTATGAATACACTTCACAAAAAGAAACAAAACTTAATCCACGTGAACCAGTGTAAAAAGACAATTCATTTGTGCAAAAAAAAACAATTCATTTGTGCGCGCAGTAAACAGCCAAAAATCTAGTGCGATCACTCCCTTTTTATCGAAGTAAAAATCACATAAACCACTTTTTGCCCACAAACTTCTCGTACTTAAAACCCCGCCAAGCTTCCAATCTGCACGTTTCCCTCAAGATCCGTGAAAACGCCGCAAAAACATGCTAATTGTGATAAAAAAAAGAAAAAAAAACATTTTGAGCGACTAGCCACAAAAAACACCCTATAAAACCAAACGCCCCTATGAACTCGACTCCACATTAATCTGTTTGTCCATCACCATACGAAATCCTCTACGCTCATACCTATTTGCAAAAAAAAAAAAGAAAAGAAGAAAAATATTTCATGCAACGAATTCCCACAACACTACATTACCTAATCAACGAAGTTCGATTCCTCATCTCATCACTGATTAAGCTTTTAATCGAAAAAAGCTGCCCTCTGATCTACAAATCAAAAGCTTCCTTACTACACATTTATCAACTTTAAAATCCATACACGATCATCATATACCATCCATCATCATAATCATAATAGTTATCCACCAATATATCTGTACCTATATCGGTACCTATATCTCAGCCTTCTTGCACTTTTTTATCCATATCCTATCTATTAAGCTATCTCAGTGTAATCAGAAAACAAGCAAAAAAAAACAAATTTCTTAGTTAAATTCAACTTTAAAATAATTACACCCTTCCGAAGATTCAACTCGTTGATCTCGTTACTAAGTGCAACAAAAAAAATAAATATTCAAATAAAATTCGAAGTGATTTAAATCGTTATCAAGTGTTTAATCTTTAAATCAAATTTAATTATATCAAGCAGGTACGAATGGTACAAAGTATCCCAGGGAGCGGTGCACCACTTCAAGGAGTTTGCCACAATCTTTAATAAAGTTTTTTTTTTCTGGTTAGTCATTTAATTATAATATTACATTTTATTGATTAAATAGCTGATATACGATGAGATTTTAAATAAAATCGAAGCGAATTCAGAATTAGCTTTTTATTGGTTGGTGTACCTACTAAATCGGTTCGGGTACAAATAAACACCATTAAATTTGTACTGAAATTTATCATACAATATTTGTAAAATCGCGAGTTGAATTGAAGAGAAGAAAAAAAAAAATATTTAAATTATCTTCTGAAAAATTATTTTTTTTGATTGTGATGTGTAAATTAACTATTTCTACTTCAAATTGAATATAGAAATTTCCCTCTTTAATTTATAATGTAATTGTAAAATACTTAGCATCTTTCGAATAAATTCAATATAACATTTAATTTAAAACTTATATTTTTCTGCTTTTAAAGCTTTTTAGTTTTTGTTATTATTGTTATCATGAATTTGGCAAAATTATTATAATCCACCGATAATAAAATAATTGCAAAAGTTGAATACGTTTTAAATTTGAAGTTAATTTATTTCAATCGCTTGTATAGTATTATTATACGTTTACATTTATATAATTTGTTGTTTTCAGTTTTCTCTGCGAATTTATCTAATTTCTGCTGTTGGTCTCTTCATATGTAGTTTTCTTTAGTTTATATAGATAAAAGATTTTGATAGTGAAAGATTTTCATTAATTTTAGTTATTTGAATTTGATTTGAGTTTTTTTTTGTAGTTTCGAGATTATTTAAGAAAAAAAAAATATTGTGAATCATTTTTTTTTTAAATTGGGAATTTCAATAAAATATCTATAAACAGAAAAATACTGTTTCAAAAAATTTTGACTGTTTTATCATTTCGAAATATTTTCTACTATGATTTTGGGAAGTTTTGGATTCACTTATAATTTTCAGGCACATAGAAATATATACGTAAACTAAGTGACGTCAAAGGTGGATGTGACCAATGCGAGAAAACCTAACCAGCATGATAAAGTGGAAGATCCTACAGTCAGCTAAAGATTTAAGTGTCTTTAAGTAAAGACCTACAAATAGTATGAAGATGGAGCCATTCCAGGCTTTGAGGTTTTTGTTATCCTTGAAGAAGTTTTGAAGATTTTTCTTTGGGTTAGTACAGGGACGATAATGTAAGCTTTTTCTTTTGATCCAGTGTCTATAGTTAGGGGTTGTCATTAATTTTGAGGACATGACAGCCAAGGTAGCATCCAGTGCGATGCGTGGGCGGGTTAATACCTCCGAGAGACAACACCATCTAACTCTCTCCTCACTTAAAACTCTTTCAACATGTGTGAACCTTTTATGACGAATTCGGGCTCTTCTATTTTAATCCCGACTCTTTTTTTTTGTAAATTTATCCCAGCATGTTAATACAGCGCTACAATAGCAAGAACCCCCCCTCCGACGAGCTAGGTTGTGCCATATGCAAGCATGCCAAGCTATCGTAGACTGAACACCCTTTCCTTTCTGCTGCCAGGATCAGCCCTAGGTACCTGTAAACGTAAGGTTGTAATGGTGGTGATAAAGAAAGAAGAGGTTTTAAGGATTCTCAGATTTTGAATGTTTCAACTAGGTGCTTTGTTGTTATTTTTGATCAAAGGGTTTAAGCACCTCTTCATGAAGAGAAGAGATTATGAAACATCCCGATGGAGTATCCTTTAGCCGACAACACCTCGGGTAATCCGTTACACATGCTCCCTACCAACACATCTCCTGCTGCTTTAAATAATTCAGCTGGTAAGCCGTCTGCACCAGCAGCTTTATTTGATTTGAGTTTGGCAATCGCCAGCCTTTGGTTACCCTTTGATAAGATTTTCTTACGTCACTCCTGCCGGTACAACCCTCGATAGACTCGACCGCTCGCTTTTTGTGCTCTCTCTTTTTCTTCCTAAGAAGTCGGCGTTCCTCCCTTCTTTTTTGCACGTAGAGCTCCCGGGCTTCTCTCTCAGTAGCTCTGGTTCTAGTCTGCAGCATTGCCTGGCAGGCCTCGTTCTTCGCTGCATGCGCCAACCGGCTTTCTTCATCAAACCAGGAGTTTCGTCGTGGACGCCCAGTGAAACCCAGCACTTAATTTCAAGTTTAAAATCTGTACCGATTTTTAAAGGAATCGCCTTAGCCGTTATCAAGTTATGGCAAAACTTTTAAAAACCGTTAACACCAAATCTCCGTTATGTGCATTTTTAGCCAAAAACCTGAAATGCAGTTTATATAAAGACTACTGCAAAGAGAAAATTTGGGAAAACTAAAACCAGGTACCAGTTGTAGCTGGTCTAAAAATTTCTCCTCTAGGAAATCACCAAAAAAGCTTAATAGATACTTGTATCGTAATGTCAGGTTTGATTAGAACTTCGATTTTTTTCTTACACGAAACCAATACTTGCCCTATTGAGCACGCAAAAAGTTCTCATGACTTTATTGAGAGTGTTGACAAATGTTTCAAAAACAATATAGAAACTTGTTTAGAAAGAAGGAAAGTTCTCATGACTTTATTTGAATTCACAAAAAATGTTTTGAAAAAAAATGTATAATTGTTCAAAAAGATTGGAAAAAGTTCTCATGACTTTATTGAGAATTAAACCAAATGTTTTAGGAACAATATAGAAATTTGATTAAAACTAATTTGATTAAAAATGCACGGTTGGGTCACACGAACTTGCTCTTGTAGCAAGTTACTACTAAAATAAAATAAAATTAAATAAATTAAATTATGGCAAGAAAAATCACATAAACCACTTTTTGCCCATAAACTTATCGTATTTAAAACCCCGCCAAGCTTCCAATCTGCACGTTTCCCTTAAGATCCGTGAAAACGCAGCAAAAACATGCTAATTGTGATAAAAAAAAGAAAAAAAAACATTTTGAGCATTTAGCCACAAAAAACACCCTATAAAACCATACGCCCCTATGAACTCGACTCCACATTAATCTGTTTGTCCATCTCCATACGAAATCCTCTACGCTCATACCTATTTGCAAAAAAAAAAAGAAAAGAAGAAAAATATTTCATGCAACGAATTCCCACAACACCACATTCACCTAATCAACGAAGTTCGATTCCTCATCTCATCACTGATCCAGCTTTTAATCGAAAACAGATGCCCTCTGATCTACAAATCAAAAGCTTCCTTACTACACATTTATCAACTTTAAAATCCATACACGATCATCATATACCATCCATCATCATAATCATAATAGTTATCCACCAATATATCTGTACCTATATCGGTACCTATACCTCAGCCTTCTTGCACTTTTTTTATCCATATCCTATCTATTTAGCTATCTCAGTGTAATCAGCAAAAAAACAAAAAAATAACAATTTTTTTAGTTAAATTCAACCTTAAAATAATTAAACCCTTCCGAAGATTCAACTCGTTGATCTCGTAACTAAGTGCAACAAAAAAAAAATATATATTCAAATAAAATTCGAAGTGATTTAAATCGTTATTCTGCTGTTGGTCTCTTCATATGTAGTTTTTTTTAGTTTATATAGATAAAAGATTTTGATAGTGAAAGATTTTCATTAATTTTAGTTATTTGAATTTGATTTGAGTTTATTTTTGTAGTTTCGAGATTATGTAAGAAAAAAAAAATATTGTGAATCATTTTTTTTAAGAATTGGGAATTTCAATAAAATATCTATAAACAGCAAAATACTGTTTCAAAATATTTGACTGTTTTATCATTTCGAAATATTTTCTACTATGATTTCGGGAAGTTTTGGATTCACTTATAATTTTCAGGCACATAGAAATATATACGTAAACTAAGTGACGTCAAAGGTGGATGTGACCAATGCGAGAAAACCTAACCAGCATGATAAAGTGGAAGATCCTACAGTCAGCTAAAGATTTAAGTGTCTTTAAGTTAAGACCTACAAATAGTATGAAGATGGAGCCATTCCAGGCTTTGAGGTTTTTGTTATACTTGAAGAAGTTTTGAAGATTTTTCTTTGGGTTAGTACAATGACGATAATGTAAACTTTTTCTTTTGATCCAGTGTCTATAGTTAGGGGTTGTCATTAATTTTGAGGACATGACAGCCAAGGTAGCATCCAGTGCGATGTGTGGGCGGGTTAATACCTCCGAGAGACAACACCATCTAACTCTCTCCTCACTTAAAACTCTTTCAACATGTGTGAACCTTTCATGACAAATTCGGGTTCTTCTATTTTGATCCCGACTCTTTTTTTTTGTAAATTTATCCCGGCATGTTAATACGTAACACCGTTCAGCGCTACAATAGCAAGAACCCCCCCTCCGACGAGCTAGGTTGTGCCATATGCAAGCATGCCAAGCTATCGTAGACTGAACACCCTTTCCTTTCTGTTGCCAGGATCAGCCCTAGGTACCTGTAAACGTAAGGTTGTAATGGTGGTGATAAAGAAAGGAGAGGTTTTAAGGATTTTAGATTTTGAATGTTTGAACTAGGTGCTTTGTTGTTATTTTTGATCAAAGGGTTTTAGCACCTCTTCATGAAGAGAAGAGATTATGAAACATCCCGATGGAGTATCCTTTAGCCGACAACACCTCTTAATAGATACTTGTATCGTAATGTCAGGTTTGATTAGAACCTCGATTTTTTTCTTACATGAAACCAATACTTGCCCTATTGAGCAAGCAAAAAGTTCTCATGACTTTATTGAGACTGTTGACAAATGTTTCAAAAACAATATAGAAACTTGTTTAGAAAGAAGGAAAGTTCTCATGACTGTAACTGAATTCACAAAAAATGTTTTGAAAACAAAATGTATAATTGTTCAAAAAGATTGGAAAAAATTCTCATGACTTTATTGAGAATTAAACCAAATGTTTTAGGTACAATATAGAAATTTGATTAAAAATGCACGGTTGGGTCACACGAACTTGCTCTTGTAGCAAGTTACTACTAAAATAAAATAAAATTAAATAAAAGTAAATTCAATATTTTTTTAATTTTAATGAAAAATACGAACAAAATAATATGAAATGTTTTTTAAAGTGCGAAAACTAGTTTTAAGGAAGATTTAAACGAAAATCAAAGTATGCAGAAAATTGTGTTGCCTAAATGCAAGTTTACCAAAAAAATCATTCCAAAATCGTTCGAGTGATTTTTAAATAAATCGATATTTACTTAATAATTTTTATAAAAAAAACTTTTACGAATTTGGAAAAAGCCAATTTAAATCGAAAAATAGTTTGCATTTATCAACAAAAAATAAAATTTTTCCATCATGCCATTTTTCAAATATTGAATTTACAAAAAAAAAATTAATATGTATGAAAAATACGAAAAAAATCATATGAATTGTTTTTAAAAGTGCTAAGACTATTTTTAAGGAAGAATCAAACGAAAATCAAAGTATGCAGAAAATAGTGTTGCCAAAATGAAAGTTTACCAAAAATTCATTCCAATATCGTTATTACGTTTTTTAATTACATAATAATTTTTATAAAAAAAAGCTTTTTACGAATTTGGAAAAAGCCAATTAAAAGCGAAAATTAGTTTGCATTTTATGTATAAAAAATAAAATTCTTTAGTCAAGCCATTTTTCAAATATTTAATTTACAAGAAAATAAATTAAAAAATTATTAGAACTAAAACTACAACTTTTTGGCAAATTTGTGTATTTAAATTTTATCAGATCATCTTTAAATCGTTAACCCGTGCGAAGTGAGGATTGCTTCAAAAATCATGTGTCTTACAAGAAGATAAAATACAGTTATCTGTTCAATTTAACAGAATAAGAGATGAATTGAATACATTATGCATTTGTTGAATTGATGGCACTATTGTTTGCAAAATTCAACATTGCATTCAAATTCGATATTGTTTTCAAACGAAAACAACAAAAAAAAAATATCTAAATAAAATACATAACTGTGAAAACATAAGAAAGAAAAAGGCAAAATTATTGGCACATGTGCAATTATACAGGAAAACGGGAAATTAACAATGCATTTTTTACTTTCAGTAGATTTTTTTATTTAATACTGTTAATGATTCCTCCTTAGTATACAAAAATATTTTTTGGGATTTAGGATCACATAGTTAGGCCACCATTTTTAAAGTAGTCTTTATAGTCTTAAATCAAATTATCTCGAAAACGGTTAGTCTTATAGGTAATCAGCCCAAAACAAATTTGTAGAAAATAAAATTGTTTATTTTTTAAGTACACTGATTGCAAATGAATGGACTGTATGAATGTTTTAAGAATGTTTGTATAAATGTAGGAAAGAAAAGACTTCTGCATAAAAAGTTATAAAAACATAAAAATAATTTATTGATTAGATTAAACTCAAAAGAAATCTTAAATTCAAAAAATAGTGTAAAATTGACTGCGGGTTACGATGCGGCTAAACAGCTAAACGGTTTCAAGTAAAATACAGCAATGCTCTGTTTTATTTACGGCTCTTTAATTCGTCATCTTGTGTGGTCTCATATTCCGGTAAATAACAATAATGATAAAAGATCATTTAACTTAGTTGTTGGTATAATAAGATGATGACATCATAACAGTGCAGTGAGTCAATGCTGGTTTGGTGCAATCTGCTATTCTACATCTGGCCCTCCTGTAGATTGTCCGCCTCGGACAAATCACTGACATCTTCGTCAACCTCTCTTCTCCACAGCTTCATAAATCCGCTGCTTGTCGTTGTTTTATTTGGTCCCTCAGATAACTGCAAGCATTTTTGAACGGTGTATCTATTATTTCTTCCTTCGCTTATTACCTCGTATGGATCTAGAAAAAGAGAAGAAAGTTTTCGTCCTGTTATAAATTGCGTTCGTTTCACTGCTACAAGGTCCCCAATTTCAAACTCAGTAGCCCTTTGCGTTTTTTTATCAAAAGTAGTTTTATTTTCAGCTTGAACTTTCTCTATTTGAAGTCTGGCCTCCAGTCTTATCTGATCTCTTTCCTCGTCGAAATTTCTTAAAAGTTCTTCCTTGATCAAATCATTCAGCTCCAAATCGTCTTTTTTTCTGAACGGGAATCCAAAAAGTACTTCAAAAGGAGTACGTTTCAATGATCGCTGCATCGTACTGTTGATGGCCATTTGAACATTAGGAATGAATTAAAACCATTTTTCCTGTGAATTAGCTGAAAGCCTTCTAAGCACATCGAGTATTACACGGTTCGTTCTCTCAGCTTGTCCATTACTCCTTGGCATTCCTGTAGTGATAAGAACATGTTTTATATTTTCTTCAACGCAAAACTCACTAAAGGCTTCTGATATAAAAGTGCCACCACGGTCGGTTATGAATCGGCGAGGGTTCCCGAAAATTTGCTGTTGCCCCTGAAGTCGACGTATAACCTCTTCAGCACTTAATGTCTTCGTCGGATATATCCAAGTGTATTTTGAAAATCTATCTTCTACAGTTAGTATATACTTGTATTGTTTTTGTGTCACATCGATCGGACCTATGTGGTCTAAATGTAGAGTGTCCAGCGGTTGATTCCCTTTGTCAAGCTCCTTCTTTACGATTAGCTAAAATACATTTAATGCAGTTATTATTGTTGTTATATTGTACTATTTGTACTATAGAATGTCAGTTTTTATTACTGACCATTCTGTTAATTTTCATTGAATGTGTTTGAACAACAATAACAACTTAAAGGCGCTACCACCAATTTTAAACGAATTTTATTTACTCGTTTACGAATATTATTATTCGTTTTTTTCTATCTTTGGCTGGAGATATAGCTATTTCAAGGATTGCCAATTCCTTTCATCAGTCTCCTTTTAGTGGTATTGAGCTTAATCCAATTTTATTATGAAAAACTTCTTTTTTTTTTCACATGCACATCGTAAGAATTGAACCCACGCCTTCAGATTTACTCAGTCTTCGAAGTCGTATGCACAACGCATTCCACCGCTTATGACCACTGATGACACAGGTCGAGATGTCATGTTTGTTTGTTTTTTCAAACGCATTTGGAGCTTCAACATTTTTCTAAGCGCCTCTAAGTATGTTGTTTTGTTCCGCCTCCATTTTCTCCTAACATTATTTGATAGACTACAATTTGTAGCACATATCAAAGGGGGAGAGGTTGGAAGATTGGTACGACCATACTATTTGAGTTATTATTGTTGTTATATTGTACTATTTGTATTTACTATAGAATGTCAGTTTTTGTTACTGACCATTCTGTTAATTTTCATTGAATGTGTTTGAACAACAACAACAACTTAAAGGCGCTACCACCAACTTTAAACGAATTTTATTTACTCGTTTACGAATATTATTATTCGTTTTTTTCTATCTTTGGCTGGAGATATATCTATTTCAAGGATTGTCAATTCCTTTCATCAGTCTCCTTTTAGTGGTATTGAGCTTTAATCCAATTTTATTATGAAAAACTTACTAATCTTCCAACCTCTCCCCCTTTGATATGTGCTACAAGTTGTAGTCTATCAAATAAGGTTAGGAAAAAATGGAGGCGGAACAAAACAACATATGCGTTTGAAAAAACAAACAAACATAACATCTCGACCTGTGTCATCAGTGGTCATAAGCTGTGGAATGCGTTGTGCATACGACTTCGAAGACTGAGTAAATCTGAAAGCGTGGGTTCGAATCTCACGATGTGCATGTGAAAAAAAAAGAAAGGTTTTTTATGATAATATTGGATTAAAGCTCAATACCACTAAGAGGAGACTGATGAAAGGAATTGGCAATCCTTGAAATAGCTATATCTCCAGCCAAAGATAGAAAAAAACGAATAATAATATTCGTAAACAAGTAAATAAAATTCGTTTAAAATTGGTGGTAGTGCCTTTAATTTGTTGTTGTTGTTCAAACACATTTAATGCAGTTAGTTATACAGCTTTGAATTTTTTACTTGACTTTGGTAATATAAAACTCTTGCATTATCGCGTTTAATGTTTTTTGAAGACCAGAATGTCCTTCTTCATGTTTTAGTTTTATAATTTCCTTCTCCATGCTTCTTGGAACTACCAAAAGTTCAAAACCATTTACAAATTTGCATAAAAACTCACCCTTCATAAGAAAATTTTCATACTCTCCTTTCTTTAAAAGCTCCTTTATAGACGAGATAAATTCATCCTCTCTTTGCAATTTTCTTAAACGAACTAATATTTCAGGCTGCAATGCATATATCACCGGATTCCTGCTCAGCGTGTCGACATGATGCATTCTCGTTCCCGGCCGATGTTCAACAGTATAATCATAATCCTGAAGGTACATAATCCATCTCTTAACGGCATTGGGCAGTTCACTTTTATTAATTGTTTGTCGTGTAACGAAAAATAACAATTATAACATTTCATCTTATTACACATCAACGCGCTTGAAGGACCGTAACCATAAAACACAATTAAAAAGATCTTTGTTATTTCAAGTTCCGTTGCAACGAAACTTCCTTCCAACGAAATTCCGTCGTTTCTAAATAGGGCGTCAATAATGTAACAAAAAAAAATGAATAGGAGAAGAAAGAGAAAAAAAAGGAACATTAATGTTATGTGATGAAAACTTCTAATAAAGTCTTCAGCACCATAAAGCATAGCATCAACAGGGATCGTGACTTCCAAAGATGTACCACCACTATGTTCAGAAAAAAAACCAAACTTTGTCTTTGCTTAAGATTCCGTACTAGCGAAATTCGGCAGTTCCATATCTGATGCCAATTGTGCCATGAGAGGACCGCATAGAAATATCCATCTTACTCAACCATGCCGACCAGTGACCGAAACCGAAAATAAAATATACGAAGAATGAAAATCAAAATTACCCTTTCCCTGCGCTTCACATGTTCGTGAATAATCTCCAAACAAAAATTATCCATCTTCTCCGTTCAACTCTGGATCTAGGTTACAGAATAAAAGTCTCGTGCAAGGGAAGACAAAAGATGAGAAATCATCGTTATGATGCTGGTCTTTAACTATCTTTTCTCACTACACAACCCCTTTACTCTTACCTGCTTTCACGAGAACCTTGGTGTATGTGGATATTATATACACTTTCATACCGTGACTATAAATGGAGGATTAAAAATAAACTTACGGCTGAGTATTTCCATCTTAGCAGATCAAGGCCTATCACATTACCTTCTTTGACTAGATAGATCACCATTGACTACTCCTGACTACCATTACAGTACGTTCATTTTTGCGAATCTATTGAGCCTTTTCTATACCCTTTTGATTTTTGGAGGAGGTATTAATTCCTCCTGATTCCAGAAAAGAAACCTTTATTATATTCTATAGAAAGGACCTCTTCGAATCACAATAACAATCTAGAATCCAATATACCAATCCGCATCCACTACTCTTAATGCCATATTCGGGAACAAGGCACGTCCGAGCAGCGTCGGACTGGGTTAGCCAGTGCTCGACCACCGCAGTTGGCCTGATAATTCGCTCGATCACTTAACTCGCCGCAAGAGGGGGGGATCTTGCTATGGGAGCGCTGACTGGTGTCACATACTATTTACAGACCAAGACCTTGATGACATTTGGCCATAATGAGTTTTGTTGAGAGCTTGGGCCCGAATTAGTGAATTAATAATTACTAAAACTACGTTTAACAAGACGAAGAATTTGCTTTTGATCTATATCGGGAGAACATAGATGATCGTGTCTCCATGAGCGGATCATAACCCACCCGCCATGTTCCTAATTGCTCACAAAAAAAAAAAAAATTAAGGAACCCTTGTGTGTGGGAGTGAAGATGTTAGGTCACTCCACAATGCCTATCTCCCAACCTAAAGATAGTTCAAAAGAATCTCAAACTAACTCCCTATGTCCATGTTGGCATCCAAAAAAAAAATATTGTCCATAAACTTCCATAATGGAGTAAGAGTAATTACGCTCTTATCACATTATTGTTGTTGTTGTTGTCGTTGTAACCGACGCTGTTTGGTAAGTCATCTCAGGGTGTCAGTCACAACCCCCTATCCAGTAGGTATCTACAAACTCATTATCTAAATCCTCAAAAAAAAAAATAAAGAGAGAAAATCGGCTTCCCTAAGAAAAACTGCCTCCATATAACTTCAATTCCAAAGACTAACTTTTTCTTTCAAGAAACCTTATTCATATTTTTTTATTTCTTAACTTATAAACTAACAATTTTATTCTTATTAATAATATAATTTTATATCGTTAAATACTAATTTATGAATTCTATATACATTCATTTATCATCTAGGCTAACTATAGATTATATTAAAATATCGTTTTCTTCAAAGTAAAAGAAAATCAAGCTCAACAAAGAAAACTTGATTAAAAAAAAATATTATATAATTTCAAGGGCTAACTACTCAATAGCAGTATGGCTCTAAATTTATGGTATTTTTAACCAATTTAGTAAATTCAAGTAAAGATTAATTTAATCAAAAGTACCGCAAGTATCCAAATACTTAATGTACTGACGATCTAACAAACCGTCGAGAAAACAAACTCAATATCTCGACGTAGTCTCCCGCGACTTAATTAACAAATCCTTCAAAAGTATCAAAACGATCAATGATCATTCGACTAAGTAACAGCCGGAATCATATGTTATGTTATATGATCCGAAAGTGAAAGATGAATCGACAGGACAGACGGATAAATTCAGGTTTCAAAAAAAAAATTACAAATATTAACGACGGTGCTTAAGTATGAATTGATTTCTGAATACAGTAGTTCCAAAAGTGTCTACTTTGTTTCAGAAATTCCATGAACAAACCGACGAGACGTAAAAGTGACAAAAAAAAAATCAAAAAAAAAAGAACGAGATTATCAAAGTGGTAACCCCACCCAGTGTAAACATAACCCTTCCCAAACCAAAAATTTCAAGAACTCTAATCCGTTTCTCAAATATGATAAACACGGATAAAGTCACTTGTTAAAAAGTTAAAGTTAGTAATTAAAAAAAATCAAATAATAAATATAATTAAATATCAATATAAGTAAATGTCAATATAATTAAATATAATAATATGTCAGGGGGGTCTTCTACCTATGAGGGAAAAAAAAACTACAAGAGTGAGTGATAAAAAAAAATTATCATTTTAGGTTCGGAGGATTACCTCTACCTAAGATTCCTATATAGAAATCGTAGGTGATCGGGTGAGTATAAAAAGGATTTGAAATACCTTCTTCCGATTGAATTCGGTGAAAGTATTTCAAACTAGTTTAATGATTTCTTCCACTGATTAACGTTACACACAAAAAGTTAACATTCAACTTAAGAAAATCTTATTCGACTTCACGGAGTAAGAATTCAACGCTACCATTTATAAACCATGGTCCATTTAGTGCTGTGATTTCAATTAATCGTATTATTGAAACACAATTTAAGGTTGGTAATAGAAACGAAACGTATCCTATGATTCTTCATAGTGCTATTAGGTAGGTATTATTAGTGAAAGATATTGAAGTAAAAAAAAAACAAAACCGAGTTCCCGTGAGTTATTTCTTTTCAGGAAAGTAGTTTTGGAACTTCTCAACAGAAAATATTCTCGATCCCAAAAAAAAAAAAATATGGACAAAGATCAGTTAAGAAAAATTGTCACCTACATATATTAAGGTAATAGTAAGTATGAATTTCTTTTACTTTTACTTCTTCAATCACAAAGGTAAGTTTTCTTATTTTCCAGATAATTAGATTTCAATTCTTTTTATAGGTAATGAAAAATAAATTTTTAAACATTTCAATTGTATTACAAAGTAAGTACGAGTTATTCTCAATACCTACGAAGTTTCCAACTTTCCTATATAAAGGATAAATTATTTCATAGCTTCTTACAGAAAAATTCATAAATTGTAGTAAATAACTTTTAAGTTCATATAAACTTCATCAAACACAGATTTTTAATTCCTATGGTATAATAACTATACGTATACTACAGCTGTCATACAAAACACCATGTGCTCGGGGTAGGCTTCCTAGTCAGCGAAAAAATGAAGTCTACCATCATCGGCTTTAACGCTATAACCGAAAGGCTATGCACCCTTCGTGCGAGGCAAATTTACGAACATCAGCCTCATTAACGTTCACGGATCTACAGTCATCAGACGAAGAAAAAGAGACTTACTACGAACAAGTCGAGAGGACCCTCAATGCCTGTCCAAGGTATGACGTAAAAATCATCCTTGGGGATTTGAACGCAAAAATAGGTCGGGAGCCGGTATTCAGGCATTACGCAGGCACCCATAGTTTGCATGAGAACACTAATGACAATGGACTTCGAGTCTTAGAATTGGCAGCATCGAAAAACTTTGTCGTTGCGAGTACCAGGTTCCCGCGAAAAGATATCTACAAAGCCACCTGGGTATCACCTGATGGAGTCACTCGTAACCAAATAGACCACGTGTTGATAGACCGTCGCCACTACTCGATCTTGATGACGGTACGAACGTACCGAGGCGCCAATATCGACTCGGATCACTATCTTGTTGGTATGGTCTTCCGAGGGCGGATTGCCTTGCGAAGACGTATTGCATTCGCAGGTTCAGGTTCGAATCAACACGGCCACCCTGCGCAATGAAAATGCCAGTAACACCTTTGGTAATGCGTTAGGACTCGCCCTAGAATCACTTGATTTAGGGAGAGTAAGTCCTGGAGCCAGTATGCTGGGCGTAGATGAGAAGTGGACACGCCTTAAGAATACTGTCATTAGTACTGCCAACTCCATCTTAGGTAGAAATCGGAACGACTGGTTTGATGATGAATGCAAGCTAGCGACTGAACGTAAGAATGTTGCGTACCGAGCAATGCAATAATCTCATAGAACGCGGGCACGCGAAGAAGAATATAAAGAGCTCAGAAGAATAGAAAAACGGCTTCACAGACAGAAAAAATCAGCCTGGGAGAAGAACTTAATCTGTGAAATAGAAAAAAGCCGAGAGCGAGGTCCGCACCAGGCGCGGAAGTTCTACCAATCCGTCCGAAACATGACGCAGTACACACCACGCTGCACATACTGCAAGGACGGAGAGGGAAATCTGATCACCGATCCACAAAGCATACTGGAGTGATGGGAAGTGTACTTTAATGAATTGCTAAATGGTCAACTCACTGCAGAAGTGGAGGCTCCACTGCTTCAAGACGAATACCCTATGTTGCCGTCACCAGGCATAGAAGAGGTTGAGAAGGCTATAGACCGGCTAAAGAAAAACAAAGCCCCTGATGGTATACCAGCCGAATTATTTCAACACGGTGGGCCAGCTCTACGTCAGGCAATTCATGATATTATAGTGCACGTGTGGGAGCATGAAGAAATGCCAGAAGACTGGCGAAAAGGTATAATATGCCCCATACATAAGAAAGGAGATGTCACAACGTGCAGCAACTATAGAGGTATCACGTTGTTGAGTACCGCCTATAAGATACTCTCCTCTATCCTAAAGACCGGATAACCCCATACGCTAAAACCATCATCGAACAATATCAGTGTGGTTTCATTCCAGGCAAATCAACAACTGATCAGATCTTTACCCTTAGGCAGGCGATGGAAAAATGTCTAGAATTTAACATCCCAACATACCACCTGTTTATAGACTTTAAGGCCGCCTATGATAGCATAGCCAGGGTAGAACTTTACAAAGCCATGAGAGAATTCGGCATCCCAAATAAATTGACACGACTATGTAGGTTGACCATGACCAACGTAACAAGCCAAGTAAAAATAGCCGGATTGCTATCCAGACCAATCAACATCTTTAATGGACTCCGACAAGGGGATGGTTTGGCCTGCCTCCTCTTCAACCTGGCGTTGGAGAAAGCAATCCGTGACTCTGGCACGGCAACAAGAGGGTCCAGCCAGATACTGGCTTACGCAGACGACATCGACATCATCGGAAGAACCGAGCAAGCTGTACACGATTCCTTCATCCAGATCGAGCAGGCGGCAAAATCTGGGGCTGCACATTAGTGAAGGTAAAACAAAGTACATGGTGGCGTCGAATGCGAGAGGAACAGTTGGTCAAACAATCAAGGTAGCGGAGCACGAATTTGAAGTGGTGCAATCCTTTAAATACCTTGGGTCAATAGTAGCAGCCGATGACAATATAGAAGAAGAAATACGCGGGCAGCTTCTCAAATCCAACAGAGCCTACTACAGTCTGTCAAAGCTCTTCAAATCCAGAAATCTCACCATAACTTCAAAACTACTGCTGTACAGGACCATGGTCCTGCCAGTACTCACATATGGATCCGAGACTTGGGTGCTTAGCAAAAGGCACTCTCACCTCTTAGCCGCGTTCGAGAGAAAAGTCTTAAGGAGAATTGTTGGCCCCATATGTTAGGAAGGACGATTCCGGAGACGGTACAATCATGAATTGTACGCAATCTACCTTGAAGCAGATATCGTGACAAAAATTAGGCTCGGTAGACTTCGGTGGGCAGGGTACCTAGCTCGCATGAGCGAAGAGGAACCTGCTCGGAAAGTTCTTTGTGGTACATTCTATGGCAGACGACAGCGTGGTAGACCATGCTTGCACTGAGAGATGGCGTAGACCAGGACGCCCGGAGCCTTGGGGTGCGCAACTGGATGGCGTCGGCTCGAGACCGGGATAGGTCTGAGAAAAAAAACATTCCAGAAGTGGAACAGCAACAAGTTGCTGGACCTAAATCACATCAGGGAACACCAAAGTTGTCTCTTTCATCTCCTCCATTGCCCAGGCTTCGTAGACAGACTAGCGTTCAAACTACCCTTGCTAACGAAACCCTTTTAAAGCAGATGGAGAAGCAGTTTAAAAAACAAACAGAAACATTAACAAATCTGTCAAATAAAATTACTAGTATTGAAACAACAATAATTAAAAAAATAGATCAAGAGATCAGTGAAATTCAAACAGTTATAAATAATTTTAGTTCGCGACTGTCAAAGCTTGAAGAAAAGCAGAATTCTTTGACTGAAGAAAACGAAATTATGCACCGTGAAATAAAAACAATGAATACAACTTTAGCATCTGTAAACCAAACCATAACAAACGTCACTGCAGATGTAGGTATTCTCAGAACAAAAACACAAGAAAACATGGCCGAACAACTAGCATCTGAATTATCCGAACTCAAACAATCACTTGAGGCTCAAGAAAACAACAATATTTCAATGGATGCGGTACTCTATAATATTCCAATCGATCAACCCAATCTACGTAGTATTTTCAACCATATATGCCTCACACTTAACATCACAATACCAACAATACACAACATCTTCCGCACTCGCCCGAAGGGAAATAGTAACACATGTGCAATTATTGTTTATTAACACCGCAAAAACCAGATATCGTACCCGTAACCTCAATCTCTCTCTAAATGGTCTTAAGCTATGGAAAAATCTTCGCGAGATTGGCATAGGTAAGAGTCAGCACTCGGATATTGACTTTAATTGCAATGAATTGAATCGAACTTTTATATCTTCTGTCCCAAACCCAACAATGGTGATTATACCTTTTTCATCATCTCTTAATTATTATCCATCATCTGACGTGCAATCCACTTTTGATTTTTTAAGAGTTACCCATGAAGATGTTGTTGAAAGTTTTATTTCAATTAAGTCTAATGCCACAGGTCTCGAAAATCTGCACCCTACATTTTTAAAATCGCTTCTCCCTCTTATATTACCCTACGTGAGTCATAGTTTTAATACTATTCTGACGAAAAGTATTTTCCCCTCACAATGGAAAACATCAAAAGTTATTCCAGTTTTGAAAAACCGCAGCACTCAAGAATTTCGTCCTATATCAATTCTCCCATTCCTGTCCAAAGTCCTTGAAAGACTCATGCACAAGCAGATTTGCCAGTTCATCACCTACAATAATCTGCTTAGCACCAAACAGTCCGGCTTTAGAGCGCAACATAGTTGCAGTACTGCGCTTTTAGAGGTTATCGAACAAACAAGAAGAGCATTGGATGGTGATAAAGTCACATTTTTGGTTCTTCTTGATTATTCTAAAGCATTTGACACTATTGATCATCATATTATGTGCCATAAACTATCCACTGTATTTTTTTTCTCCCCTGAAGCTGTTAAGCTAATTTTTTCTTACTTGTCAGGACGAAGCCAAGCTGTGGTAAGTGGTAACCAATCTTCAGATTGTCTTCCTTTATACCGTGGAGTTCCGCAAGGATCTATTTTGGGCCCACTTCTTTTCTCGCTTTACGTAAATGATGCTCCACTTGCCATAAAATATTGTGATATACGCATGTTTGCTGATGATGTCCAACTTTTAATTAGTTCTGACTTAGGTATGATTGAAGACTGTGTAAATAAATTAAATTGTGACTTAAAAAACATCTTGGAGTGGTCAAATAGCTGCGGTCTTGTTCTCAATCCAAACAAAACAAAATGTCTTGTAATATCAAAAAAAACACTTGATTTATCTTACTTCCCAGTGGTAAAGTTAAACGGAGCACCAGTAGAGTATGTTGACGAAGCTAAAAATTTGGGAATATGCTTCAACAGATCATTGACTTGGAAAACCCATGTGAATAAAACAGTTGGAAAAGCATATGGAGCACTGAGAACGTTATCTCTCACTAAAAGTTTCACACCCATAGAAACTAGAAAAATGTTGGCTAAAACGCTCGTTGTTCCTATCTTATTATTTGGTTGTGAAATTTTTTCATGTTTAGACTCTTGTTCCCTAAGAAGGTTAAATGTAGTATTTAATAATGTTGTCCGATATGTATATGGGCTCAAGCGTCGTGACCACATATCTGGACCATCAAAGAGTTTATTCGGTAATAGTTTCGAAAATTACCTTAAATATAAAACAATGGTGTTGTATTTCAAGATTATTTCGACCCAAGTACCTTCATTTTTATATAACCAAATCCAATTCTCCTCATCAACTCGTACAAATCAAATTGTAATCCCTTCACACACTTGCCTTGTTTCTGAGCGCCAATTTTTGATTAACGCTGCTCGCCTTTGGAACTCTCTGCCTCGTCAGTTAAGAAGAGCAAATAACTTAACGTGTAAGCGTGACTTGCTAACATATTTGTCTACCGTATAAGTTTGTATTTTATTTGGTATTAACTTGTCTTTTGCTACATTTGGTGCTAGTATACATTTATAAATTTTTAAATTTATTTCTAGTATTAATTTTGAATTTTTTAATTAATATTAATAATATGAATATTATCTTATGAATATTGTAAATTTATCTTCTTTTTATATAATTTTTTTTTTTATACCTTTTTGTAAATCAATTAAAAGTCCTTTTCTTAGGCTTAATCAATTTAAAAGATGTATATCTTAAGATTAAGTTCCTTATTCGAAATAAATAAATAAATAAATATATAAATAAATAAATAAATAGGTGGAGAGACTTGTTGAAGGAGGCCAGGACCGGACCCCGGTTGTCGAGCCGATGATGATGATGATGATGGTATAATAACGAGCATTCCAGATTGTAACTAATTTTCAGTTTAGAGATCACTTAGTTAAATCAAAAACTTCACAGTACCTTTTTTTGTAGGAACGAACCTACTTATTTGTTTTCAGATGATTTATTGTTGAATTCGATTTAAGCTGGCTACATTGGTGATTAAATCCAACGATGTTCTAAGCATTTGTCCACAAAATTTTCTATTATGATCCGTTAGTGATGATAAATGCTGTTGACTTTAGTTTTGCTGATTCCCTCGATGTAAAAATTGTTTCAAGTTTCCCATGCATGTCAATAAAATTTCCCTCGAAGATATCTTAGGACTGCTGTACCGACGATCGTAGATGTACTCCGAAGAAATATTTCTCATCCATGAAGCATAAGTGTGAAAATATGTTTGTTGACTGGTATTACGACCAAAAGTCAATAAAAATATTTCAATGAGGATTGAAACTAGTAATCTTGGATCGTTATTGTTTATTTATTTATTTAGTTTCGTTAAATTCTAACGGTAGATAAACATTGTTTATAAAACTTATAATTAAAAACTTAAATTTAATGAACATTATTAATAATTTTGATTAAAAAATATTGTTTTTACAGTATTTGATTTAACATTGTCATTGCTAGAGTTAATGAGATTATAATTATTATTAAAAATTTTAATTAAAAGATACAATGGGCTATTAGCGCCATAGTTTGATCTACTGTAAATGTTGCAAATTGGCAACTGCCTTCTCAAAACTATATCGATTAGCATTGAATTTAAATCGACTGAGGATCGACGGAGCTAAAATTGATCCATTAATTATACCGACTATAAAACAAAATTGTATATACGCTCTGTGGCTCGATAGAGATGGAAGATTTATTAGTTGAAGTCTTTGAGCGTAAGGAGGCAAAATGATTCTATCCGACCATGGAAAGAAACGTAAACAAAATCTCATAAATCTTATTTGAATGGACTCCAATCTATTTATGTGAACCGTATAATATGGTGCCCATACAATACAACCATATTCTAAAATTGATCTTACAAATGAGACATAAAGAGTTTTAAGAACATAGGCATTACGGAACTCACGAGAAAAACGTTTAATAAACCCAAGAGTCATGTTTGCTTTTTTAATAATATGGTCAAAGTGGTCAGTAAAAGTTAGTTTTGAGTCCAACACTATCCCAAGATCAGTAAAACTAGACACATTACAAAGTGGTAACGAATTCAACACATAATCATAAACCAGCACATTTTTTTTGCGCGTAAAACACATTGTTTTACACTTGTCAACATTTAAAATTAAACTATTAATATTGCACCATTCCCTAAATCTATGTAGATCTTTTTGTAAAAGTTTGCAGTCTCCAATAGAGGTTATTTTTCGAAAGATTTTCACGTCATCTGCATAAATAAGACACATAGAATTAACTAAAACGGACGGAAGATCATTAATAAATAACACAAATAATAAAGGACCAAGATGGCTACCCTGAGGTACACCTGAGTTAACAGTGAAACATTTAGAACGTTCACCTCTGAAAACAACACTGTATAATCCATCTTGAAGATAGGACGATAACCACAAAACAAATCTGTCGTTTAGACCAATAGTTCTTAGTTTCTCTAAAAGTATATGATGACTTAGTTTGTCAAATGCTTTACTAAAATCAGTGAAAATACAGTCAACTTGTTCTCTTTTTTCAAATACGTCAGTACAAAATGTCATAAACTGCAACAAATTTGTTATTGCTGATTTTTTCTTAACGAAACCATGTTGGTTGTCACATAAAACAGAGGAAACATGAAAAGAAAGAGTATCACAAATAATAGATTCAAACATTTTAGGAATAACTGAAAGTTTTGCAATAGGTCTATAATTTAAAACTAAGCTCTTTTTACCTTTTTTGTGAGTTGGAATAAGGAATGCATATTTCCAAAGGTTGGGAAATTTGCAACTACGTAAGGACTGATTAAAAAGCAAAAACATTGGATATGACATATATATTGCACATTTTTTTAACATAACTGAGGGAAAGCCATCAGGACCTGGAATTAAACATTCATCTAACTTTTTAATTTGCTCTAAAATAGTTGCCTCTGAAATAGTAAAATCTATCGAATTAAGGTGTGAAAACTCATTAACTGTAAATATATTCGTGTCGGAAGAAGAGTCATCTTCGAATGCGCATTGAAAGTACTCAGCAAACATATTGGCTATATCCTCTGGGTAATGGCTTTCTGAATTAATATAGCTCATATTGGTTGGGTACCCATCAGATTTTCTTTTGCAATTGACAAATTTCCAGAATTTTTGTGGATTAGATTTAAGATCATTTTCAGTGTTAGATATAAAGTCTGAATAAAGAAAATTTGAGTAATTTATAAATTCATCTCTAAACATAATGTAATCACTTTGAGCTTCATCACTCCAGGATCGATTCAACTTCACCCAAGCCTTATTTCTTTTATTTTTAAGTGTTTTTATATGGAGATCAAACCATGGCGGAGTGTTACTAGTCGGTCTTATTTTACGTAAGGGAATAGTTTCCAAAAAGCAATCAAATAAAATTTTATAAAATCGAAAGACCATTTCATTTAAGTTGACGTTTAAAAATATGTCATCCCAGTTAATATCATTCAATAATAAGTAAAGTTCAGAAAAATTACATTTTTTAAAATTGAATTCATGCGTATTCTTAAGTATAACTTAACGATAAGTTAAGTTATTAATATTTAGGTTCAAAGAAATAGTTAATGCAGGATGATGACGACCTTCATCGACGAGCTTCGTATCGCTAAGTAATACAGTTCCATCAGAGAAATTGATTTGTTATTGAAAAGTAAGTATATCTTAGTGGATCCAAGAGTATTCCAAAAAAAATAAATCTCAAATTGGATGGAACGTGAATGATGCTTTGAAGTTAATCAAAGAAAACTTTTGTTTTACACTTAAGTAAATTTATGAAGTGTTCCAAAGAGAATCAAGAGCATTTGAAATCTTATAGAAAAACTATAAAATTTTTATGAACCACAAAAACTTATGAAATCAATAATAACTTTAAATTATAAAAAAAATCCAGGCAGATCAGGATTTCTCTTTGGATCAGACTGTGGATTAGCAAATTTGTTAAAAAGGAGCACTTTTCTATTCGATGAGAGTTCTCCAGATGAATTGCCTGTCCTAGTCGTCCTAGGTACATACGTATATCCTGCCTGCCTAAAAGCGAATAAAGAAAATCGTTTTAATACTTACGTTTCCATTTGTTGTTTCTTATGAAACATTATTTTAACACTTTTTTTATTTTCTAGGTAATAATTGCGTGTGTAAACTACATTACCATGATGGAAATGCGTTTTCTTACCTGAATGTAATTTTTGTTGGAAATGGGGGTGGAAAAAAAAGATGCATTTTTACTTACATTTTGTTCTTTTACTCTTTATAATTTCTTTCAGCGTTTTGTTTTATTTTCTTGAAAATTGATATGTATTTCCTGGATGATGTTTTCCGCATTTGCATAAACCATGTGTTTGTCGAACACTAATTGCACTCGTCTGGGCAATCTACCTTATCGCCAGAGACTGGTTCTTGGCTTGGTGGAGCCTCAATTTCTTTAGGGATGATTTCCAGATTTATGTTATTGCGTGCTCTAATTTCGTTTTCCGACAAATCATTCGTTTCACAGATAATATTGTCTTGATTTTGATTGGATTCTGTGGTGGTGGATTTTTGTGGTCGTCGCTTCGCCATTAGCCACGCGTTTTCTTTGCGAAAAGAAAAATCTTTTGAGAGTCCATCACTTTTTCACAATTGTAAAGAAATTTTATTTCATACCTTTTGTTTTCTATTAAATGCTCTTCCTTTTCCTTATGATGGTTTCCTGGATGATGTTTTCCGCATACTTTCCACTTTTTGTTATCAAATTTAGTCTTTTTGTCGGTACGTTATTAAATTTTTCTTGACTTTATAATTTGAAAAGATCGTTCAAGAATTTTTCTTTCCCCAACCAACTCACGACAGATGTTCTGTCACGTTATTTGCCTTTATATTTGCGCGAGGTGAGAAGCTTTTTGGAGTGAGATAACGTTTCGTTATACCCTCCTCTCATTTTCTCTTTCATGGGCTTATGCGCGCTTGGGTGTTTTACGAGTATTTCGTGTGGTGGTGTGCGTAATGCCTCCTTTTTCTTTAGGCTACGCTCAGACTGAATTTTTATTGTAACACTTTTTATGATGGATTAACGATTTGACTGAAATATAATCATGTACATTTTCTCGTGAATTGAATTATTTCAGTATTATGTCCGTAAGTATTATATATGTTAAACGTAAATATTGAAGTGTTTATTATTTAATGTCATTTTGTAAGTATTATGAGTATTTAGTAAATCAGTTCGTTTTCGTAAAAGTAAGTATGAGTATGTCAGTCATCGTTTAGGTAGGTAAGGGAATATAACAAAGTAAGTACTGTCTGGTTATATGTTTGGTAAGTATAATGAATAAGACAATTACGTTTTCAAGTGTCGAATGACGGATGAACGTGACAAAATCACAACATGTTTTGTTTATCTATTCATCATAGTACTTATGCCTAATTGGTACGCATGTCAATATGGCAAATGTCAAAACGTTTATAATCGTGTTCATGAAGAAAATGCACACGAAAATTAATCGATCATGTCGGCATGTGTTTGAAATCAGTCCTTTTCATTGATTGAATTCGAACAAACGATTTTTTTCAACTATTAGAAAATATTAAAACGTAAGTTTCACGCTTACTAATTCAAGATTTTATTTGTTATGACACTTTATCGAAAGATATTCTACCTATTAATAACGCTATCATTTCTCAATTCTTTCGCTTTTATTTACTGATAACATAGATTCCTTAATTATTCAGTGATTTTTACGTCACTTGGTTTTCTACAAAAATTAATCAATCATTCTACATTCTGCTTTAATGTTTTGTGGCCTGCGCCCTATATCTGAAGATTAGAAAGTCATCTACCACCCGCCATTTTATAATCTACTCACTCGAACTTTTCCCCACTCTTTAGACGATAGTATTTTCATACGTGTGTATACTGCATGTGTTGTTCACACAAGGTTGAATTCCTCCAAGTAGCTTTTTTGGCCATCTTGTTTCTCTTCTACCTTGGTTTTATAGGAGTATTAGTTGTTTCGGTTCACAACGAGATGTCACTATATCGACTTACGAGTATTTCGTTTATAACACATTATTTGTTGGGCATTAATGTCAATGGTTCTGAGTTTAGATAAAATGTGATGAACATTTTATAGCAACGAAAGGTTTGTTAATTTTCAGAACAGATGTCCTAGCTAAATGTATTTAATCAAATATGTCTAAGAAAAATTTTCGAGTTGGAACGACTTTTGAACGGTGTTAGATGTTGATGTTCCTATGTATGCCTCTATGCATATTGTAATGAATAATCTATGTAGGTGTAGAAGTGTTTTTCCTACAAAGCAGATTCACTTCGACGAAGTCTACTTCGTCGAATGAAGTTGAAAAAGAAAACGCTTGCTAATGTGTCTGATTAGTTAAATACCATCACTGCTGTAATATTATTATGAGAATATTCAACCCACGACCCTTTGTGTCTCATGCACAGGCTGACAAGTCAGGCTAAGATGAAAATGTACTTTGATATATGGTTGGACTAAGTTCTACTTTCGTAAATCTTTGGTATGGACTATAGTCTCGAAGCCATTTTTATCTTTCACTTTGTACAGGTTATTACCTATAATTTTAATTACTATGACTTGATGAATTTCGGACAAAGTTTCGCGTTCCGATGCTTAATGGCATCACTAAGTATGAAATTGCGTCGAAATACTTCGTCACCTATCGAGTATGTCACAACTCGACTTTGCAAATTATAAATTTTTTCATAACTCTCATGAGCTTGGTTGAGAGCTGTCTTTAAATACGTATGAAGGATGTTCATATGTGCTGTCTTTGGTAACCACTCAATTTCAGATTGGTTCAATCCTCCGAGTTTTTTTAATAATTGGTAATCTGCACCGTGCTCGATCATCCTCTCTCCGAACAATGCTTCATAAGGCGACATGCCAATGACGCTATGGACAGAAGTTCTGAGGGCACTACTTATTGACGTTAAATGATCATCCCAATTATATTGCTTCTCGTCGATGTAAGCTCGGATTGCACTCAAAATCGCTGGCGTTCGCTGGCGTTAGCCTGTGGCGCGTAAGCTGCAGTTCTAATATGGCTTACGCCGAAATTTTTCAAAAAAGTACTAAAGTCTTTACTAATGAATTGAGAACCGTTGTCAGAGAGTAATGTCTCTGGTACTCCAAACATTAAGAAGATTTCTTCTAACAAAAATTTAATTACCTCAGCAGAAGTTGCTTTCTTCAATGGCTTAACGAGAACGAATTTCGTAAACTGATCTAGGACAATTACGATGAAAGTATTACCTTTCCTAGAGCGTGGGTAAGGTCCAAGAAAATCGGTATAGACGTGTTGATACGGTCTCTCCACTATATACCCTTTTCCCATCTCTGTTCTGAGTACTTGGTTAGGTGCTTTTGTTGACTTGCACACATCGCAATTTCCTACGAATAATCTTGTTTGGACAGCCATTCCGGGCCAGTAAAATTGTTGACTGAGGCGATGTAAGGTTTTGGTGTTACCACCATGCGCAGCTTGAGGCGGGCAATGAGCCAAAAATAACAACTTTTCGGTAAGCTTAGATGGGATCCAAAGTTTCCAGGCTTGATCGTCCTGAATTGGATTACCTGTGGCGTGACGTATCTTTTTGTAAATGAATTTATCAGATACTTGTAGATCGGCCAAACGCTATTTATTTAAACAAATATGTGCAGCTATCTGGAGATATTCATCCGACTTAAAAGCTGGATCTTCCAGATCAACATGTAACACTTTTGATTGATAAAGTTTGGTTTCTGAAGATTCCGTCGACAGTTCGCCTACACGTAACGCTTCCAACTCATACATTCGTGAGAGTGTATCTGGCAAAACGTGCAAACTTCCGCGACGGTGCTCTACAGAAAAATCGAAGCCTTAAAGCTTCAAACTCCACCTCACTAACCTCCCGGTTGGGTCTTTAAGACTCATCAACCATTTCAAACTGGCATGGTCAGTAATCACCATGAACCGGTACCCCTCTATATAAGGTCGGAACTTGTGAATTCCCTTTACTATCGCTAAACATTCATGTTCTGTTACGGAATAATTCCGTTGTGCAGAATTTAACTTCTGCGAGAAGTAATAAATCGGCAATTCGTTGCCTTCTTCATTGCGCTGACATAATACAGCCCCGATTCCCGTAGATGAGGCGTCACATAATATGACAAATTGTCTACTGAAATCGGGGTTGTGAAGAATAGGTGCTGATGTTAATGCAACCTTTATTTTCGCAAAGGCTTCTAAAGCCTTTTCCCCAAATTCAAAATTCTTACCTTTCTTTAGGGTATCTGACATCGGTCTGGCTACCCCCCAGAAGTTCTCGATAAATCTCCGGTACCAACCTGCCATTCCGAGGAATCGCCGTACCTGACGTGTAGTCGTTGGCACCGGAAAATCTACGATTGCTGATATTTTTGCAGGATCAGCTCTGAGGCAGCCTTGTCCCACAACATATCCTAAATACTGTAGTTCCTGGAAGCAGAACTTAGACTTCTCGACCAGCTTCCAGTAACCGTTTAGCAACTATCTTCAACACTGATATGTGTTAATAAAATGTTTTAGAAATTACTAAAAGATCATCTAAATAGATGAAAACTTGATCACGAAGGTTAGATGGAATAACCTTGTTCATTAAATTGGTCAAACCTTGGGCCGCGTTAGAGAGCCCGAACGGCATCACTTTAAATTGATATAGAGGCCTACCAGCTACTATGAAAGCA
Source organism: Baccha elongata (assembly GCA_951217065.1). NCBI lineage: Eukaryota > Metazoa > Arthropoda > Insecta > Diptera > Syrphidae > Baccha > Baccha elongata. The sequence continues at coordinate 481,521 of CATNUY010000101.1, forward strand.
GTCTTTTCCCTTGAAGCTTTCACCAGAGGTACTTGCCAGTATGCGTCTTTCAAATCCACGCTAGAGATATAACGTGTCTCTGAAAGGCGGGCTAACAATCCCTCTATATTTGCAATTGGACTCGCATTTTTCCTGAAAACTCCGTTCACTTTCCGAAAGTCCAAGCACATTCTATTCTTGCCGGGTTTCCTCACCAAAACAACTGGTGAAGACCATGCACTGGAGCTTTCTTCAATCACGCCCATGGCAAGCATGCGGCCCAATTCAGCATACACCAGGGCCTGTACCACTGGAGATATAGGGTAATGTCTCTGCTTGATCGGCAAAGCATCTCCAGTATCAATTACATGTTCGACTAGGTGAGTCCGTCCGAGTCCCTTTTCAGCGAATGACGGAAATAGACTTACAGTTTCCTGTAAACACCTTGTCTCTTCGAGTGTTAATTCACATTTACAAAAACTAAGTTTCTCGGGAGTTGTCTCAGAAGCAGTGCTCATAGAAGCAATAATATGCGGTGGTATTTGGAACGATGCCCAAAAATCGACACCCAAATACAAATCTTGTGCTAACGAAGGTACTACAAACAAGTCCAAAACATGGGACATGCCATTGTACGACACTTTCGTTTTCACTAAACCAACGATTGGTTGTTTACGACCATCGGCAGTCGAAATATCTGCTTTAAATTTCTGAAATGGGATATTATTATCCTCTAAATGCTTAACTGCTTTTCCCCCGAGGCAACTGACAGAAGCACCGGAATCGAGCAATCCTAACCACTCTTGGTTAAAAATGTCTACTCGTGCGTAAGGACGAAGGTCTTTAGGCACATTCTCAAGTTTAGATGAAGCTATAGATCTGTAAAGTGTTTTCTTTAGTTTAATTCTGTTTCTGAGTTTGGTAACTTTCTTTAAGTGTTTTGGGTAAGTATAAATTCTTTTACGTGCTAATTCATATGCTAGTTGTCTTTCATGAAAGGATTTAATAGGTTTTAGAATTGGTGTACGAGAAGTTTTGTTAGAGTTATCTTTCTTAATTTTAAGTTCAGGGTTTTGTAATACGGTGGTAATTTTACCAGGTTCATTCACTAATTTGGACTCCCCGATTTCCCCATCTTTGCCATATATTTCTCGGTGAGATATTGGCTCCGCATCGCATTTCCCGAACAAACTTTGCAGGCGCTCCACATTTGTAACAAAAGACTTTCCGTCTATAGTTTGGGCAGTCTCTGAAAGAGTGTCCCATTAGTTGACAATTCCAACATTTGACGTTGTCGTAATTGATTTTAATGTCTTTGTTACGATCTCTATGATATGCGTCCACAGTGATCAGCATCTCAAAGTTCGTATGTTCTATCGGTACTTCAATTTCGTTTATTTGTTTGCGTTGATTGTTATTAGCGTACATTGGTTGAATTCTCGGTCGTACAGGATCGTTTTGGTTCCAGTAGCGTTCCATATCACGACAGGTGTAAACTAGGTCTGACAGACGAATCGATTTGAATGTAAGGAGTAACTCACCTAATCGGCGTCTGACGTTTTGTTTCACTATCTCGACAATTTCTTCATTCGGGCGAGGATTTTTCATTCGGGAGTTCATCTCAGAATATCCTCAATTTTTTTTCTGGGTAAGTTATAGGTTCATCGCGAGATCTTGCTTTAGTATCTTGCATGCTTCTTTGATTGCAAACAATTCCGCTTGGAAAACGCTAGCGTGGTCTGGCAGTCGAATTGACTTAGATACATTTAGTGTTTCAGAGAAGACCCCTGCTCCAACACCGCACTCCATCTTCGAACCATCCGAAAAAATTATTGTGTCGTAATTTTTTGTTATATCTCCATCCTCCCACTCCTTTCGGGTAGGGAATGTGACGTTGAAACCTTTACAGAGATTCAGAGAGGGAGCGCGGTAATCGGTATTAGTCGAAACGAAGCCCGGGGGTAGCAATTTGGTAATATTGCAGTGACCGAAGGGTCTGTCGGTCCAACAACCAATTTCCTTAAGTCTGAGAGCAGTGCAAGATACTAACTATTTTATATGTAGGTCGAGAGGAAGAAGATAAAAAATAACGCTCAGGGCATCGGAAGGGCAAGATCGCAGCGCTCCTGTGGTCCCTACGCTAGCTGTTCTTTGTGTCTTTTTGAGCTTATCGGTATTGTAGGCTTTGCTTAAGGCAGGCCACCAGACATCCATGTGTTAGTATTGGTCGTACTACTGCGGTGTACTTCCATAGAATCATCTTCGACTGGAGGCCCCAATTTTTACCGAATGTTTTACTGCAGCCATAAAAAGCTATGCTGGATTTTTTAACCCTTTCTTCAATATTCAATTCAGCCAAAGATAGAAAAAAACGAATAATAATATTCGTAAACGAGTAAATAAAATTCGTTTAAAATTGGTGGTAGTGCCTTTAATTTGTTGTTGTTGTTCAAACACATTTAATGCAGTTAGTTATACAGCTTTGAATTTTTTACTTGACTTTGGTAATATAAAACTCTTGCATGATCGCGTTTAACTTTTTTTGAAGACCAAAATGTCCTTCTTCATGTTTTAGTTTTATAATTTCCTTCTCCATGCTTCTTGGAACTACCAAAAGTTCAAAACCATTTACAAATTTGCATAAAAACTCACCCTTCATAAGAAAATTTTCATACTCTCCTTTCTTTCAAAGCTCCTTAATAGACGAGATAAATTCATCCTTTCTCTGCAATTTTTTTAAACGAACTAATATTTCAGGCTGCAATGCATATATCACCGGATTCCTGCTCAGCGTGTCGACATGATGCATTCTCGTTCCCGGCCGATGTTCAACAGTATAATCATAATCCTGAAGGTACATAATCCATCTCTTAACGGCATTGGGCAGTTCACTTTTATTAATTGTTTGTCGTGTAACGAAAAATAACAATTATAACATTTCATCTTATTACACATCAACGCGCTTGAGGGACCGTAACCATGAAACACAATTAAAAAGATCTTTGTTATTTCAAGTTCCGTTGCAACGAAACTTCCTTTTAACGAAATTCCGTCGTTTCTAAATAGGGCGTCAATAATGTAACAAAAAAAAATGAATAGGAGAAGAAAGAGAAAAAAAAAGGAACATTAATGTTATGTGATGAAAACTTCTAATAAAGTCTTCAGCACCATAAAGCATAGCGTCAACAGGGATCGTGACTTCCAAAGATGTACCACCACTATGTTCAGAAAAAAAACCAAACTTTGTCTTTGCTTAAGATTCCGTACTAGCGAAATTCGGCAGTTCCATATCTGATGCCAATTGTGCCATGAGAGGACCGCATAGAAATATCCATCTTACTCAACCATGCCGACCAGTGACCGAAACCGAAAATAAAATATACGAAGAATGAAAATCAAAATTACCCTTTCCCTGCGCTTCACATGTTCGTGAATAATCTCCAAACAAAAATTATCCATCTTCTCCGTTCAACTCTGGATCTAGGTTACAGAATAAAAGTCTCGTGCAAGGGAAGACAAAAGATGAGAAATCATCGTTATGATGCTGGTCTTGAACTATCTTTTCTTACTACACAACCCCTTTACTCTTACCTGCTTACACGAGAACCTTGGTGTATGTGGATATTATATACACTTTCATACCGTGACTATAAATGGAGGATTAAAAATAAACTTACGGCTGAGTATTTCCATCTTAGCAGATCAAGGCCTATCACATTACCTTCTTTGACTAGATAGATCACCATTGACTACTCCTGACTACCATTACAGTACGTTCATTTTTGCGAATCTATTGAGCCTTCCAAAGATTTTTGGAGGAGGTATTAATTCCTCCTGATTCCAGAAAAGAAACCTTTAATATCTTCTATAGAAAGGACCTCTTCGAATCACAATAACAATCTAGAATCCAATATACCAATCTGCATCCACTACTCTTAATGCCATATTCGGGAACAAGGCACGTCCGAGCAGCGTTGGGCTGGGTTAGCCAGTGCTTGACCACCACAGTTGGCCTGATAATTCGCTAGATCGCTTAGGTCGCCGCAAGAGGGGCGGGATCTTGCTATAGGAGCGCTGACTGGTGTCACATACTATTTACAGACCAAGACTTCGATGACATTTGGCCATAATGAGTTTTGTTGAGAGCTTGTAACGGATACAAAAAATATTATTTCCTTTCATTACATTGCAACACATTGTGAAAGATCGAAATTCTTTTTAAATCAAACGAAAGAAAACTTTGATTAAGAATTTTATTCTTTATATATGAGAAGAAACGATAATAAATATTATTGTTAATTATTGAATCTCAAATGATAAAAAAAAATATAAACGTTGGATGATGCGTTGTTGTGTAATGAAAAAAAATAATAATCCGTTTAACCCGTGCTCTACTGGGGGCTACAATTGACCTATTGTCTTGACCATGTTTCCAAACTAAACCTTGTACCAATTCCCACTATCACCAGGAACTCTAAAATTATTCAGAAGTCACGACAATATTCAAATTCGGTGCTCATAGTCCCAAGAGTGGACAGTCAACGGATAGGATCCAACAAAAAAAGAGTGAAATCATCAGTCGAAAGAGCTGGGAGTTCCCTAGGACGAACCTCAGTGTCATCCACACACTGCTGTCTAGATTCGAACTACTTCACTCCATCCTTCGTACCAATGAGTCACTGACATACGTTGATGGTATGTATGGGATTTCTCCGGACACTAGAAAACCTCGACCCTACGTCTGATCAGGATTTCCTTGTAATCCACCAACTAAACTAAAGTCTTTCATTAAACGACCGACTCGAGTTGTCGCTGAGGATTAGAGACGAAAAGTTAATTTTAGTATGTTCGTTGAAGGATGTAATCAACTCGAAACAATCCTCTATATAGGTCTAAAGATTATAGAGAGGTTCTCAATCCCCCTAGGCATCAGAAAAGATATCCCAACCGACTTATAATAGAAAAGTGTTAGAATCGAAATAACCTCCCTTCGAAGGATCCTACACCTGCTTCCTTCGAGACGTTTAGAACCTCGTCCACATCCGGATGAAGGCTCGTCCACGCCCCTAGAAATCAGGGCGGTCGTCATTCTACCATTGCACCAGGTCTGCTCGTTGCCATTGCTTAGCTCGCCGAGTTATGGGGTAGGATCTTGCAATTCGAATACGACCAGTGTCACATTATTTCAGACCTGAAGTATAGATGATATTAACTTATTAGATTATGAAAGTTGCAAAGGACCCGATGGAGACATTGTAGAGAAAGTGAAACTTGAAAGAGAGACTACAAATAACCCGTACGACAGTAGCCTCGATGTTACTACTACTATAGATACACCTTACTGTATCTACCTACTTCTCATCGCTTCCATCGTAAGGTACTGCGACATCGTTGGGGAAAATTCAGATGTTGATGAATTCCCTCGGTGCTAAACTTCCCTACCTAGGATAAACAGAACTAATCTCAAAGACCACCTCTCTTCATCACCCATTACGGTTCTTGGTTGCACGAAATTTACTTCAAGAACTCCCTCTATGAAGACGGAAGGTCTAAACCTTCCGATTACAGTTTGAAGATGATGATGTACTCACATTTAGTAAACACCAGTTCCAGCCGCGACCCCTCTACCTATTGCCTTAGCATTGCATCTTGCTAATCAATATTCACCTTCGAACCTGACTGAAAAAAAAATCTTCCCAAAGAAACTTGCTCTTCTAAATGAAATAATTTTTCAAAAAGACTTGAATATTTCTTTCATTCAAATACAAAATTTATTCTTATTATCTTAAAATTATCTCTAACAATCAATATAAATAAATCTCAAACTATCTGTTCTATAACTTTGAAACTGTTATAATTTATTCAAAAGTATAACTATTCATAACTATCTTTAATTTAATTCGTCTACTGACTTTCCAATAAAAGTTTACTTTAACTAGATTTCCATTAGAAACGAACTTCAATCTTCGATGACAACAAAAAAAAACTAAGTTAATCTCAAAATTACTTAATCCAATCGGAAAATAATCCTCAAAAAAAATGAAACAGTGTAAGTTAAAAGTGAAGTCCCAAGGACAAGTATAACGCACGAGTTAAATCAATTCAAAGCCCAATTCACGTGACTTTGGAATGATTATAAGGTAGGTAGTGATCACGGTTCACCCCTCTTTTCGCGATCTAGAATAACTTCGGTAAGTTATTCGAGATATTGATTAAACGTAACGCGACTTTATTAAAGAATCGATTAAATGAACAGTTGTCCTATCGCAGCGTTGTATGACGCATTACCTCTATATGATATATATAGGATAATCGTAGTCGCTCTAGTCGTCACGAAGCGATAGAATCTCGTTCTGATACACGAACGCAAAAAAAATAATAACGACACGATCAAATGACCAATGATCAAAGTTCGTAGAACGAACTTACAATTCAAGTGAAACTATCCCAGTAGAATGAATCTTCAGAAAATTCAAACCACTTTCAAACACAAAAGTAAAAACTCAAGAGTTTAAAGTGCAAAGCACTCCCACGAATTCCCAAAAGACAACCAATAAAGATATATACAACGGATCGGTAAAAAGGACCAATTATATCGCGGAAAAAGGACACAAAAATTCAAAGATGACCTGTAAATTTAATGTTTATATAGTGAAATGTAAATTGTATATTATTATAAAACATTATAAAATATATTCAATATTCAATAAAATATACTTAAAGATAAGATGCACCTTTTCTCTAGCTTTTTGATTTATGGTCTTTACAAAAAAAAATAAATTTAGGTTAAGGGTTGCTTTCGTAGAAGGGTATGGGTTCCTACAGACAAATTTTCCTCGGAGTATCTTTGATGATATCTGACGTAAGTGTTTGTACTAGCTAGTTGTACCAGTACTTTAGTTTTGCTAACTAAGTTAAAAGACTTGGTCAACAAGAGCATTTAATTGTTTTATTTTTATTTCGTCGACTTGACCATCACACAAAAACAAAAATACAACAAAAAAAAAGACGCTGAGATGATTACCTCAATCTCCCGTGTATACCGATACACTCTTCATAAAAGATTTCGTATAATGAACCGAAATTTATTTTCAAACTTAAAAAAAAAACTGTGAAAAACAGTGAGAATTACTTGTAAGTACTTCAACCCGAACGATAAGAACGTAATATAATCTACGTTAAATTTAAAAAAAATTAATTTTACTTTCTGTTTAGACTGTAGTCAATTCGCTATTATCGTATGTAGATAAGTACCCTTAGACGTAGGTACCAAAAAAAATTCCGTAACTATTTACGTTTGATATTCGAATTACGCGTAAGTATGCACACCGAAAAGAAACAATCACTTTAATCTCACCAGTTTCTACTCTTTTCTTTACAGGCTATAAAAATTTCGGGCTCAAACTACGCTCGACGAAGGACATTATCCTTGAACCATACTCTTCAAAGTGAGTAATACTATTCAAAAAAAAAATCGATTATTATTGAGTTATTGATTATAATTGAAGTTAATTTCTTCACAGATTTTGGAAATCCTTTCAATAAAAGGTGATTTCGGACTCGAAATCAATACGTGATTACTTTAGTTACAATGTCAAATAACTTATAAAAAGTTTTATTCAATTCAAAAATTCGGTAGGTAATTCAAAAAAAAAATATGCTTGCGCCTTCTACGTGTGTAGGAAAAACTTTAAATAAAAATGTTAACTTTTTAGATCCTTTCAACAGATCAACAAAAAAAAACAGGACATATCAAATTGTTAAACAATGATTGTATTAAACACATTCCGATACTTCGTATCTTTAGCAAAAAAAACTTGGACGATACCGTCGAATAAAAGTGTAAAAGTGAGTATATATTTTTAATTAATTTCCTTCCAATAAGGTTCCGTATAAAGATATGTTAACCCGAATTAATCTAGTGATTGAGTCGTGTTCCTTTAAGGACGTGATTCTCACTTTAATTTACTTTAATCTTATCTTTCAATTACTCTAACACTTTCTTTTTATATTTCTTCCTAGGTACTTTAACAAATTAAGTAGCGCCAGGTAAGTTTGGTACATATATATTCACACTGATAGTAATATAGGTCGTAAATAGCTTGTGTAATTTTTCATAATTCGCTTTTTTTTTAATTTTCAGATTCACTTTTCTTATATAATATGTAAATGAAATGCTAATAATAAATGAATTAAATCACTTACAGTACTTATTGTCTTTTCTTTCATACAAAATATTTACTGTTGCTATAGTTGAAAATCTGGGAATGCCTCGATCCTTAGTTGAATCAAATATCATACGATCATATCCAACGGTGACAGAACGGTACTATAGGCTCCAAGTACTTCTGTTTCAACACAAAAAGGTGATTCGATAAGTATAGTGGCGAACTGATATCATAAGGCATCTCTCATGAATCCTATGAGGATGTCTATTACGACTTGATGATTATGCTCAAATATGAATTTAAGCAAATGAAATTTGCTTCACGCAAGTATATATATATATATTAATAAAAAACCAGGTAGCATCTGGTTCGAAGATGTGCTCGGGCAATTATTGTACGCAGGGTCCTCGGGTAATTTTGATACGTGGTCGAGTCCGCTCTTGGAGTGGATTCCTGCGTACGATTTTGCCTGTGGTTTGCTCCTTGCACAAAGATTGCTACCTGAGAAGAGAGAATGGACTTTAGTAAATTTTAATGGTAAGTATTTCGAGATGGTTTGGTGAGATGTTTTCTTTTCTTTTTTCTTTCTTTTATATTTTCTTTTAGGTGTTTCAGGTTTTCTTATTGGTTTAGTTAGTTCATTGTTTTTTTTTTTTTCTTTTTAGGATTAACTCGGGACTATTTATTTGCCCTCCAATAAGATTACCTGGGGTAAAGTAAGTATCTCAAACAAGAAAAAAAAAGTGAATGTTACCTGGTACGTTGATTTTTCTTTTGTTTCCAAGTTACTGACTTGCCTCCTGGAGTTCCTCGTCGGATAACCCAGCTGGTTTCAGGCGTATGTCACTAGCTTTGCGTGAAATGACGAAGTTGCTCCCGTTGGTGAAGATTCTACGCACTGCTCTTTGTGATTCTTGTACACCTTCAGTGTACATATAGCGCTGATCTTCACCTCCGATTTCGTCTTTCACGTAAATTATTGTCGGGATAAATGGGTTATTCTCTTTTTCTGCCATTAAAATCTTTGTGGTACCTTGTGGGTTGAAAATTTTTGGGTGCATAAACTACCTATTTCAATACTTTGAAATTTGGTTGTTCTACTTACGATTTGTTATTATGTTTTCGATATTCCTTATATAAATATTTAGTAATTCTAATACCGATATTATCCTTTAATTAATTGTGTTTTTTTCTTTAGATTTTGACTTATTTTATAAGTTTTTAACAAAACGAAGTTGACTTTATGGTGGATGAAATTGGAAAGACTATATCAATGCAACAATTTTTCTTCTTTACGTTGCGTATTCAGAATTGAATGGTCGATTCGGAGTAAACTGCCAACGTGTAAGTATCTGATTGGTCAGTTTAAATTTTTCTCTACTAATTTCCAAACGTTTGGTTTGACTTATGCCCTTTGGCAGCATTATGCTACAATCATGTCCGAAAATGAACGAGTTTATGTAAAGACTGATTCGAGTGGTACTCTATTGTCTCTGTCATGTGATTTCTTTTATTCTTTTGCTTGATAATGGAAATTAATCTTGAGAGGATGAAATTGAAATACGTATTTTTCCTTACAATCAGATTAACTATTTCGAGGGTAAGTATTTGGAGATAAGTTTATTGGTCGGGTTCTCTTTTAGAGGTGGTAAGTATGTAAAGGTAAGTATCGAGTAAAGTTTACTGTAGGTAATAGGTAAGTATTGGTTTGTCTAGTGTGTTTTGTTATTCCTTCTCTTCTATTTATTTCGTTCACTGTCAAGGTGAGTAAGTCATCTGTATTTTCCGTATAGGATTGTTATTGAACATATCGAATGCTGAAACAGAATTATTTCTCTCGGTTCAGTTCCTATCTTTTTTTTTTTTTTGAGGATTCAAGTGAATGAATAAAGGTAAGTGGTGGACCTATACATTTGTATCTGGGAATATTTGTTGAATATACTATTTACACGATGATTCGTATCGATCTGTCAAACTTGGAATTCTGACGTTTGAAATGATAAGAGAAGTATGTTCTTATGGTTTTTCAGAAGAGTTGCGTCGGTAATGTTGTTGCGTTTGTAAAAGTTTTGTCCGGTTTCGAGTACTTGTTGTCTCGTTCATAGGGAACCACTACTCATTGTTACTTCTCTCTTACTATCTCTACTGAAATGTTGATGAATCTCGTTAAGAGAACGTCTGATTTCTATGTCAGTGACACTTCAGGATGTTCTATTTATTCTGTAAAAGAGTTACTCTTTCCGATAACGAATAAAAGTTTTAGATTTTTACATTTTTGATACTGTTATCGCATTTATTGCTACTTCTATAGATCTCTTTTCTTAATTCTATACTGTAATTCTCAATAATAATCATATTTCATTTCTTCTTGTCTTTAAGATGGGTATTTCAGATGCGGAATTCTATCTTACATATCTTTCCAAGTCCGGATGATTCCTTGCTCTACCCTACTTTGTTCAATTAATTTTCGTCTTTGGACTATACTTAGTGGGCATCACTCCTCTAAGCTCATATTTCTGCTGTCAGCCATTTGCGTTCTTATGATAGTGGGTTTTACAACCAAAACTAGCTTTCGTTTGTGGAACTTAAGTAGATAGCTTTTTGACTTGGGAGAGATGATTTTCTATTTATTCTTAGAGAGGGCGTTGTTCCTGCTTGTAAGCTCTTTTTTCTTGAACAGATTATTTAAGCTCATAAGGGTGAGTTCGAAAGTGCTTTATGTAAGTTACCACTTGATGATATTATTCTTGAAAGTCGTGTCGATTCTTGAATATAGGGTGATTAGATAATGTGTCACACTGAAAAAAAGTGTAATTACGTTAGATGGTGGAAATTTTCAAGTTAGGTAGATAATTGAGATAGGGATTGGTGAACGTATATTATTCATATGTAACTAATATAGAAGGGCTGTTATATTATAAGGTAAGTATTTTATTTACCAGATAGGTGTTAGAAGTGGTCTCCTACAAAACTCATTCGTTTAATAGAGCGTAAGCCTGTTTAACGAAGGAGGAAAAGAGCCACCCTTAGATGTCTCTGAAATTTTGTCTGAAATTACTTTAGCTTTATATATATTAATCACCCACGACCCGCTGTGTCTCATGCTCAGCTGATTGCCGGCGCCTACTTTACTTCTAACTACTTGTCCTTTGTTTTGGTTTTTGACTATCATTTTATTTCCGTAAATCTTTTGTGTGTACTACGGTTTCAAAACCTCGTTCGTCCTTGGTTTTGTATAGATTATTTCCGATGATTTTTATAACTGTAGCTTTAACGAATTTGGGACAAAGTTTAGCATTTTTGTGCTTTGTTGCGTCACTTAATGTGAAGTTTCTTCTGAAGACTGTGTCACCAATGTCGTATCTGACGGTTCTACTTCGAAGATTGTAAACCTTTTCATATTGTTCGTGGGCTAGGTTCAATGCTGTTTTTAGATAGTTATGGACTATATTCATTTTGGCGGTTTTCGGAATCCAATCTATCTCCGATTGATTTAATCCTCCTAACTTCCTTAACAGTTTATAATCTTCTCCATGCTCCACCATACGTTGCCCGAAGAGTGCTTCGTATGGGGACATGCCTATCACTGAATGAATGGTGGTGCGTAAAGCGCTTCCTATAGATGTCAAGTTTGCATCCCAATCATATTGTTTGTCGTCTATATAAGCTCTTATAGAACTTAAGATTGAGCGGTTAACTCTCTCGCTTGCATTCGCTTGGGGAGCGTATGCAGCAGTCTTTACGTGGCTAACGCCGAAGTTATTCAGAAATTTCATGAATTCGTTGCTCAAGAACTGAGATCCATTATCTGACAAAAGTGTTTCGGGTACCCCGAATAATAAAAATACTTCATCGCTTAGAAATTTAATGAGTTCATTAGTGTTTGCTTTTTTTAAAGGCTTGATCAACACGAATTTGGTTAATTGGTCTAAAGCTATTACGATGAAAGTATTCCCTTTTCTAGAACGTGGGTAGGGTCCCAAAAAGTCTACATATATATGTTGGAAAGGTCTTTCAACCTCGAAAACTTTTCCCATTTCATTTCTCAACGTAATATTAGGTGCTTTAACCATCTTGCATGTATCACAATTACCTATGAATGTTTTAACTTGTGACGCCATTCCTGGCCAATAAAATCGCTGACGTAAACGATACAGTGTTTTAGTTATACCTCCATGCGCAGCTCTGGGTGGGCAATGAGACTGACTTATCAACCTTTCAGCTAAACTAGATGGAATCCAAAGTTTCCAAGACTCGTCATCCTGGATTGGATTGCCTGTAACATGCCGGACCTTCTTGTATATAAAATTTTCAGATACCTGTAGGTCTGGAAGTTGTTCTTTATTTTTACTGATATGTTCAGCGATCTGAAGGTATTCTTCCGACCGAAAAGCCGGATCCTCTAGATCTACGTACAACACTTCAGACGGGTTTGTCGAAGTTAATACCGGCGTGGAAAGATTTGACGATATTGCTTCTACCTCGTAAATACGAGACAGAGCATCGGGCAAAACGTTCAAAGTTCCACGTCTGTGAAGAACCTCGAAATCAAACCCTTGGAGTTTGAGACTCCATCGAGCTAACCTGCCGGTTGGGTCTTTCAGACTCATGAGCCACTTCAAGCTCGCATGATCAGTTATAACTGTAAACCTGTATCCTTCGATATATGGTCTAAACTTATGAATCCCTTTTACGGCAGCCAAACATTCACGTTCGGTGACTGTATAATTTCTTTGTGCCGAATTCAACTTTTGGGAGTAGTAATATATCGGTAATTCTGCCCCAGACTCGTCTTTTTGGCACAAAACACACCCGATTCCAGTAGCGGAAGCATCGCAAAGGATAATAAATGGCTTGCTGAAATCGGGGTTGCGAAGTACTGGTGCCGACGTTAATGCTGTTTTGATTTTGTTAAAAGCATTCATGGCCTCTTCGCCGAACTCAAATTTTACTCCCTTCTTCAATGTGTCGGATATTGGACCAGCTACTCCTGAAAAGTTCTCTATGAACCTACGGTACCACCCGGCCATTCCTAAGAATCGCCTGACTTGACGGACTGTGGTTGGCACCGGGAAATCAACAATTGCTGATATTTTGCCGGGATCAGCTTTCAAGCATCCTTGACCGACAACATATCCCAAATATTGCAACTCTTGGAAGCAGAAGCGGGACTTTTCGACATTTATCGTGAGTCCTGCTTCCAGTAGTCGTTTACTTACTATTTTTAAAATTGCTATATGTTCTTTGAATGATGATGATACTACGAGTAGATCGTCTAAATAAATAAATACGTTTTCACGTAGACTTGAAGGAATTACTTTATTCATAAGGTAAGTTAAAGTCTGTGCAGCATTTGAAAGACCGAAAGGCATTACCTTAAATTGGTATAGTGGTCGATTGGGGACGGTAAACGCGGTCTTCTCCCGTGAGTTTTTCTCCAGGGGTACCTGCCAGTACGCATCTTTCAGATCCACACTCGAAATAAAACGTGTTTCTGAAAGTCGTGCAAGTAGTCCTTCAATATGCGCAATTGGACTCGCGTTCTTCTTGGTAACACTGTTGACCTTCCGAAAGTCCAAGCACAGGCGATTTTTACCCGGTTTCCTCACCAAAACAACAGGTGAGGACCATGCGCTTGCACTTTCTTCGATCACACCTAAAGAAAGCATGCGGTCCAATTCCGCATAAACTAGGCTTTGTACTGCTGGCGATATGGGATAGTGACGTTGTTTAATTGGTTCAGCGTCTCCCGTATCGATACTGTGTTCTAACAGGTGAGTCCTTCCAAGTCCTTTCAAAGCGAAAGATGGAAATGACTTTACTACTTCTTTTAAAATATCTGACTCCTCAGGTGTCAGATTGCATTCCGTAATTTTTGATGGTTCGGAAGCTGACTCGGAAACGGAACTAATCGAAGAGATTATATTTGGTGCTATCTTGAACAGAGCCCAAAAATCTACCCCTAAATACAACTCCTGTGAAAGAGTAGGCACTAGGTATAAATCCATAGATAAAAGTTTATCATTAAACTGAATTTTTGCCTTTATTACTCCAGTCACTGGCTGTTTTCGACCGTCGGCCGTAGAAATGTCGGTAGTGAATTTTTTATATGGGATGTTCGATTTCTCTATATATTCAACCGCCCCTTTCCCGAGACAGCTGACACTGGCACCCGAGTCCAGTAAACCTAACCAGTTTTTGTCCAAGAATTTGACTTCGACATATGGACGAGGATCGCCCGAATTAACTGCTATTCTGGTGGCTGCTATATTTCTAAAAGTTATTCGCTTTTGAGTGAAACGATTTCTTAATTTTTCAATTTTCTTTTGATGTTTAGGGTAAGTATAAATTCTTCGTCTAGCTAGATCATATTCAACTTGTCTAACATGCAAAGGTTTGAGATGTCTTAAATTGGGTATTTTATTAGGTAAGGTAGGTAATTCATTATTCTGGGTTTTGATCAGATTAGGATTTTTCAGAATGGTAATTTTCTCAGTATTTCTTTCTCTTACAACGGACTCTCCGAGTCCCCCGTCCGTACCAGATCCCTCTCGGATGAGAGCTGGCTCCGTGATGAGTTTCCCGAACAAATACGACAATTGGGTGTCACCGTTTCAGGTAAGCCGCATTTATAACAAAACAGTCTTCGCTGTGTATCAGTACAGTCGCGAAACGAGTGACCTGTCTTTCGACAATTCCAACATTTTAAGTTGTCTGGGTTGAAATTAGGTTTACTCTCGCGTTTAAAATTTGGGTTGTAAGCTTCAATAGCGTTTGAAAATTCTGGAGGTGTAGTCTCTACCGTTTGGACTTCTATTTCACTGACTTGTTTTCTTACCTGTGCGATATATGGTGGTGGTGCTCGAGCACGATTTGGATCATAATGATTCAAAAACTTCTCCATTTCGCGACAAGTGTGAACCAGTTCTGACAATTTACTGACTTTACTTGTGAGCAATAGTTCGCCCATCCTTCTTTTTACATTCTGTTTCACTATCTCCACGATCTCCTGGTTTGGTCGAGGTGTACGCATCCTGGAATTTATCTTCAATATGTCTTCATAGAAGGTGTCGAAACTCTCGCCTGGCAATTGTTTTCGTTCGGCCATTTGACGAGTCAGTTCTGAATCGGTTTCTAATCCACGGTATTGTTCGATGAGGCCTAAACGTAAGGATCCCCATGAAGAATGTGGATGTTCCTTCAACCACATCCAAAACCATGTTTCGACAGCTCCACTTATGAAGTGATGGAAGTTTGCTACAACCTCTTCCCATGAAACGTTGTAGCTATCTTTTACCCGTTCTAAGCGAAACAAGAACTCGTCGACCGTCATGTTCTTCGCGTTAAATTTCACTCCCCATTTGTGATAATGTGGAAAACGTGAATAAGATCCTGATGGTGATGGTGATGGCATCCTGGTTCGATCATGTCCCGAAGGATTTTCGAACGTCATCCGATCCAGTCTCTCATAAAAGTCGACTCCTTGAGTTCTTGCTGCATCAGCTCTAAAAGTTCCTGGGTGTCTAGGAAGATCGCGTGGAAAGTTAGGCGTGTTAGGTATATGTCTGATGATAGGTGGTTCTCGTTCTGCAGGGTATACTCTCGGAGTAGGTTGCTCACACAGGTTCATTGCAGGTCTGGAAGGTTGTGTGTTCTGTGTGCTTATAGCCAAAGCTGTTCGAATTGCTTCGTTCACTTTGTCTAGCATCTGCATTTGACTTGCCGCTAAAGTCTCCTGCAGATTCTTCCTATCCTCGGCTCTGCTGAACCCGATTGTGGCTAACGCTACCTCCTTAATGTACTGCTGCATTTGGTCCTCTCTAGTCGGTGAAAATTCCAATCGACGTTGTCTCAGTGCTTCAGGGGTAGGTGGTCGGTTTTCTTCCACTACGCGTGGACTTTCATCAATGGCTTGCTGTCCTTGTGAGGTGCCTGGAATTTCTTCCATTTGACTCACATCAGCCGCATCTCCAGCTTCCATTGTTAAATCTCGTGCTGGATTTAATGCCTTTTGATACCTCGTGAGATGATCCCCTGGCGTACTGGGATTTCGTGAATTCTTCTTTTTAGGTTTTTCCGCGGTAGGGTTCTTGTCCTTTCTACCCCCCATAAGATTGAATATATTTTTTTTTTTTTTTTTTTGGTAGATGGTATTAAATGAGTGATAATATTACAGATTGAAAATTCAAGAAAGATAATTCAAAACAAAATATTTTGTCTTGTAAGAGAACCTACAAAAAAAATTTTTCTAATCCTACGCTACTATAATTGCTAAACCTAAGTTTTTCCTTAAAACTATCTTCTAAACCTAACTTATAAACTAACTTAACCTAATTTCTTTTATAGGGTAAACCCTTCAAAAACTCCAAAACTCCAAACGAAAAAAGCTGGAAACCTCAGGAGTAATTCCTTCTCCTCCTGACTTTCCAGATTTTTCTAAATAGCTAAACTGCAAAAAAAAACTAAATTACTAACTACGGAAGTGATTCTCTCCAACTTCCTACTAAATTCACTAACTCAAAATTTCAGAAGTGATCCTCTCCAACTTCTGACCAAAACTACTAATTCAAAACTTCAGAAGTGATCCTCTCCAACTTCTGACCAACAAAAACTAGAATTCTCCAAAACTACTTGGAAGAATCTAAAAACTGCAACCAAAAGAAAATGTTGCTTTATCGCCACCAGGCACTCCAATTGCCACCAGGCACTCCAGTTCCCAAATCCAAACAAGAATTTGCAGAAACTGCTACTACAAAACGCCACCAGGCAAATTCTAAAAATTTTAATCTTTTCAATTTCTAGAAAAACTAAATTATCAAAATTCTTAACTTCAAAAAATATTTCTCAAAAATCTGAATTCTTCTTCCTAAACTTCTCTATATTCATTCCGGGTTCGGGATCGCGACTAGAATACTGTCGTCTACCGTAACCACATCATCATCTCAAAAAAAAATCTTTGATTTTTAAATCAAAGTTTACTTTAGATCGCACGGCTTATTTGTCACTGCATCTAAAAACTACCTATCCATAATTTGACACTTGATCTATACTACAGCTACAAACCTAGGTAAGAAGACATCGTTGCCTAGTGGACAGTAGGTTAAGATCGCATCCCAAACTATTTCAAGATACCGCTCAATACAACAAAAAAAATTAAAGATTCTACAATAAAAGTTGTTATTTAAAAATGGTATGGTTCTACTTCTTGAGTTGGTGTGTCTTTTACTTCGAGTAAAGCATAATTGTTCTTCGCTACAGACCTGAGTAGGAACAACTTCAACCACTCACCCGGTCGAAGAATCTAACACTTTATCTTCCAAAGACTTCGAACTAAAAAAAAATTGAATAACTATCCTCCGAAGCTACAGCAACTGGCTTCAACTAACCAATCCGGACATCAGACCGAAAGTTACCCATAATAATGGATCGAATTAATTTTTGCGAGAGTGAGAGAATGCATGATCTGGTTGTCGCAAACGGACATGAATAGGAAAGATCACCACTCATCGGCCGACACATAAGTCACTCACCTCCCGATGAAAAATCTCAACAAAAAATTCTCAACCACAAGAAAACCAAAAAAAAACTAACATATTCTCGATTATGAAATCTTGAACATGTACTAAATCTCAAATGAATCTCTTTCAAATTCCTCCAACTACTACAACATCTAAACTCCATTCGGGCCCCACACGTTTGAGCGCCATTTGTAACGGATACAAAAAATATTATTTCCTTTCATTACATTGCAACACATTGTGAAAGATCGAAATTCTTTTTAAATCAAACGAAAGAAAACTTTGATTAAGAATTTTATTCTTTATATATGAGAAGAAACGATAATAAATATTATTGTTAATTATTGAATCTCAAATGATAAAAAAAAATATAAACGTTGGATGATGCGTTGTTGTGTAATGAAAAAAAATAATAATCCGTTTAACCCGTGCTCTACTGGGGGCTACAATTGACCTATTGTCTTGACCATGTTTCCAAACTAAACCTTGTACCAATTCCCACTATCACCAGGAACTCTAAAATTATTCAGAAGTCACGACAATATTCAAATTCGGTGCTCATAGTCCCAAGAGTGGACAGTCAACGGATAGGATCCAACAAAAAAAGAGTGAAATCATCAGTCGAAAGAGCTGGGAGTTCCCTAGGACGAACCTCAGTGTCATCCACACACTGCTGTCTAGATTCGAACTACTTCACTCCATCCTTCGTACCAATGAGTCACTGACATACGTTGATGGTATGTATGGGATTTCTCCGGACACTAGAAAACCTCGACCCTACGTCTGATCAGGATTTCCTTGTAATCCACCAACTAAACTAAAGTCTTTCATTAAACGACCGACTCGAGTTGTCGCTGAGGATTAGAGACGAAAAGTTAATTTTAGTATGTTCGTTAAAGGATGTAATCAACTCGAAACAATCCTCTATATAGGTCTAAAGATTATAGAGAGGTTCTCAATCCCCCTAGGCATCAGAAAAGATATCCCAACCGACTTATAATAGAAAAGTGTTAGAATCGAAATAACCTCCCTTCGAAGGATCCTACACCTGCTTCCTTCGAGACGTTTAGAACCTCGTCCACATCCGGATGAAGGCTCGTCCACGCCCCTAGAAATCAGGGCGGTCGTCATTCTACCATTGCACCAGGTCTGCTCGTTGCCATTGCTTAGCTCGCCGAGTTATGGGGTAGGATCTTGCAATTCGAATACGACCAGTGTCACATTATTTCAGACCTGAAGTATAGATGATATTAACTTATTAGATTATGAAAGTTGCAAAGGACCCGATGGAGACATTGTAGAGAAAGTGAAACTTGAAAGAGAGACTACAAATAACCCGTACGACAGTAGCCTCGATGTTACTACTACTATAGATACACCTTACTGTATCTACCTACTTCTCATCGCTTCCATCGTAAGGTACTGCGACATCGTTGGGGAAAATTCAGATGTTGATGAATTCCCTCGGTGCTTAACTTCCCTACCTAGGATAAACAGAACTAATCTCAAAGACCACCTCTCTTCATCACCCATTACGGTTCTTGGTTGCACGAAATTTACTTCAAGAACTCCCTCTATGAAGACGGAAGGTCTAAACCTTCCGATTACAGTTTGAAGATGATGATGTACTCACATTTAGTAAACACCAGTTCCAGCCGCGACCCCTCTACCTATTGCCTTAGCATTGCATCTTGCTAATCAATATTCACCTTCGAACCTGACTGAAAAAAAAATCTTCCCAAAGAAACTTGCTCTTCTAAATGAAATAATTTTTCAAAAAGACTTGAATATTTCTTTCATTCAAATACAAAATTTATTCTTATTATCTTAAAATTATCTCTAACAATCAATATAAATAAATCTCAAACTATCTGTTCTATAACTTTGAAACTGTTATAATTTATTCAAAAGTATAACTATTCATAACTATCTTTAATTTAATTCGTCTACTGACTTTCCAATAAAAGTTTACTTTAACTAGATTTCCATTAGAAACGAACTTCAATCTTCGATGACAACAAAAAAAAACTAAGTTAATCTCAAAATTACTTAATCCAATCGGAAAATAATCCTCAAAAAAAATGAAACAGTGTAAGTTAAAAGTGAAGTCCCAAGGACAAGTATAACGCACGAGTTAAATCAATTCAAAGCCCAATTCACGTGACTTTGGAATGATTATAAGGTAGGTAGTGATCACGGTTCACCCCTCTTTTCGCGATCTAGAATAACTTCGGTAAGTTATTCGAGATATTGATTAAACGTAACGCGACTTTATTAAAGAATCGATTAAATGAACAGTTGTCCTATCGCAGCGTTGTATGACGCATTACCTCTATATGATATATATAGGATAATCGTAGTCGCTCTAGTCGTCACGAAGCGATAGAATCTCGTTCTGATACACGAACGCAAAAAAAATAATAACGACACGATCAAATGACCAATGATCAAAGTTCGTAGAACGAACTTACAATTCAAGTGAAACTATCCCAGTAGAATGAATCTTCAGAAAATTCAAACCACTTTCAAACACAAAAGTAAAAACTCAAGAGTTTAAAGTGCAAAGCACTCCCACGAATGCCCAAAAGACAACCAATAAAGATATATACAACGGATCGGTAAAAAGGACCAATTATATCGCGGAAAAAGGACACAAAAATTCAAAGATGACCTGTAAATTTAATGTTTATATAGTGAAATGTAAATTGTATATTATTATAAAACATTATAAAATATATTCAATATTCAATAAAATATACTTAAAGATAAGATGCACCTTTTCTCTAGCTTTTTGATTTATGGTCTTTACAAAAAAAAATAAATTTAGGTTAAGGGTTGCTTTCGTAGAAGGGTATGGGTTCCTACAGACAAATTTTCCTCGGAGTATCTTTGATGATATCTGACGTAAGTGTTTGTACTAGCTAGTTGTACCAGTACTTTAGTTTTGCTAACTAAGTTAAAAGACTTGGTCAACAAGAGCATTTAATTGTTTTATTTTTATTTCGTCGACTTGACCATCACACAAAAACAAAAATACAACAAAAAAAAAGACGCTGAGATGATTACCTCAATCTCCCGTGTATACCGATACACTCTTCATAAAAGATTTCGTATAATGAACCGAAATTTATTTTCAAACTTAAAAAAAAAACTGTGAAAAACAGTGAGAATTACTTGTAAGTACTTCAACCCGAACGATAAGAACGTAATATAATCTACGTTAAATTTAAAAAAAATTAATTTTACTTTCTGTTTAGACTGTAGTCAATTCGCTATTATCGTATGTAGATAAGTACCCTTAGACGTAGGTACCAAAAAAAATTCCGTAACTATTTACGTTTGATATTCGAATTACGCGTAAGTATGCACACCGAAAAGAAACAATCACTTTAATCTCACCAGTTTCTACTCTTTTCTTTACAGGCTATAAAAATTTCGGGCTCAAACTACGCTCGACGAAGGACATTATCCTTGAACCATACTCTTCAAAGTGAGTAATACTATTCAAAAAAAAAATCGATTATTATTGAGTTATTGATTATAATTGAAGTTAATTTCTTCACAGATTTTGGAAATCCTTTCAATAAAAGGTGATTTCGGACTCGAAATCAATACGTGATTACTTTAGTTACAATGTCAAATAACTTATAAAAAGTTTTATTCAATTCAAAAATTCGGTAGGTAATTCAAAAAAAAAAATATGCTTGCGCCTTCTACGTGTGTAGGAAAAACTTTAAATAAAAATGTTAACTTTTTAGATCCTTTCAACAGATCAACAAAAAAAAACAGGACATATCAAATTGTTAAACAATGATTGTATTAAACACATTCCGATACTTCGTATCTTTAGCAAAAAAAACTTGGACGATACCGTCGAATAAAAGTGTAAAAGTGAGTATATATTTTTAATTAATTTCCTTCCAATAAGGTTCCGTATAAAGATATGTTAACCCGAATTAATCTAGTGATTGAGTCGTGTTCCTTTAAGGACGTGATTCTCACTTTAATTTACTTTAATCTTATCTTTCAATTACTCTAACACTTTCTTTTTATATTTCTTCCTAGGTACTTTAACAAATTAAGTAGCGCCAGGTAAGTTTGGTACATATATATTCACACTGATAGTAATATAGGTCGTAAATAGCTTGTGTAATTTTTCATAATTCGCTTTTTTTTTAATTTTCAGATTCACTTTTCTTATATAATATGTAAATGAAATGCTAATAATAAATGAATTAAATCACTTACAGTACTTATTGTCTTTTCTTTCATACAAAATATTTACTGTTGCTATAGTTGAAAATCTGGGAATGCCTCGATCCTTAGTTGAATCAAATATCATACGATCATATCCAACGGTGACAGAACGGTACTATAGGCTCCAAGTACTTCTGTTTCAACACAAAAAGGTGATTCGATAAGTATAGTGGCGAACTGATATCATAAGGCATCTCTCATGAATCCTATGAGGATGTCTATTACGACTTGATGATTATGCTCAAATATGAATTTAAGCAAATGAAATTTGCTTCACGCAAGTATATATATATATATTAATAAAAAACCAGGTAGCATCTGGTTCGAAGATGTGCTCGGGCAATTATTGTACGCAGGGTCCTCGGGTAATTTTGATACGTGGTCGAGTCCGCTCTTGGAGTGGATTCCTGCGTACGATTTTGCCTGTGGTTTGCTCCTTGCACAAAGATTGCTACCTGAGAAGAGAGAATGGACTTTAGTAAATTTTAATGGTAAGTATTTCGAGATGGTTTGGTGAGATGTTTTCTTTTCTTTTTTCTTTCTTTTATATTTTCTTTTAGGTGTTTCAGGTTTTCTTATTGGTTTAGTTAGTTCATTGTTTTTTTTTTTTTCTTTTTAGGATTAACTCGGGACTATTTATTTGCCCTCCAATAAGATTACCTGGGGTAAAGTAAGTATCTCAAACAAGAAAAAAAAAGTGAATGTTACCTGGTACGTTGATTTTTCTTTTGTTTCCAAGTTACTGACTTGCCTCCTGGAGTTCCTCGTCGGATAACCCAGCTGGTTTCAGGCGTATGTCACTAGCTTTGCGTGAAATGACGAAGTTGCTCCCGTTGGTGAAGATTCTACGCACTGCTCTTTGTGATTCTTGTACACCTTCAGTGTACATATAGCGCTGATCTTCACCTCCGATTTCGTCTTTCACGTAAATTATTGTCGGGATAAATGGGTTATTCTCTTTTTCTGCCATTAAAATCTTTGTGGTACCTTGTGGGTTGAAAATTTTTGGGTGCATAAACTACCTATTTCAATACTTTGAAATTTGGTTGTTCTACTTACGATTTGTTATTATGTTTTCGATATTCCTTATATAAATATTTAGTAATTCTAATACCGATATTATCCTTTAATTAATTGTGTTTTTTTCTTTAGATTTTGACTTATTTTATAAGTTTTTAACAAAACGAAGTTGACTTTATGGTGGATGAAATTGGAAAGACTATATCAATGCAACAATTTTTCTTCTTTACGTTGCGTATTCAGAATTGAATGGTCGATTCGGAGTAAACTGCCAACGTGTAAGTATCTGATTGGTCAGTTTAAATTTTTCTCTACTAATTTCCAAACGTTTGGTTTGACTTATGCCCTTTGGCAGCATTATGCTACAATCATGTCCGAAAATGAACGAGTTTATGTAAAGACTGATTCGAGTGGTACTCTATTGTCTCTGTCATGTGATTTCTTTTATTCTTTTGCTTGATAATGGAAATTAATCTTGAGAGGATGAAATTGAAATACGTATTTTTCCTTACAATCAGATTAACTATTTCGAGGGTAAGTATTTGGAGATAAGTTTATTGGTCGGGTTCTCTTTTAGAGGTGGTAAGTATGTAAAGGTAAGTATCGAGTAAAGTTTACTGTAGGTAATAGGTAAGTATTGGTTTGTCTAGTGTGTTTTGTTATTCCTTCTCTTCTATTTATTTCGTTCACTGTCAAGGTGAGTAAGTCATCTGTATTTTCCGTATAGGATTGTTATTGAACATATCGAATGCTGAAACAGAATTATTTCTCTCGGTTCAGTTCCTATCTTTTTTTTTTTTTTGAGGATTCAAGTGAATGAATAAAGGTAAGTGGTGGACCTATACATTTGTATCTGGGAATATTTGTTGAATATACTATTTACACGATGATTCGTATCGATCTGTCAAACTTGGAATTCTGACGTTTGAAATGATAAGAGAAGTATGTTCTTATGGTTTTTCAGAAGAGTTGCGTCGGTAATGTTGTTGCGTTTGTAAAAGTTTTGTCCGGTTTCGAGTACTTGTTGTCTCGTTCATAGGGAACCACTACTCATTGTTACTTCTCTCTTACTATCTCTACTGAAATGTTGATGAATCTCGTTAAGAGAACGTCTGATTTCTATGTCAGTGACACTTCAGGATGTTCTATTTATTCTGTAAAAGAGTTACTCTTTCCGATAACGAATAAAAGTTTTAGATTTTTACATTTTTGATACTGTTATCGCATTTATTGCTACTTCTATAGATCTCTTTTCTTAATTCTATACTGTAATTCTCAATAATAATCATATTTCATTTCTTCTTGTCTTTAAGATGGGTATTTCAGATGCGGAATTCTATCTTACATATCTTTCCAAGTCCGGATGATTCCTTGCTCTACCCTACTTTGTTCAATTAATTTTCGTCTTTGGACTATACTTAGTGGGCATCACTCCTCTAAGCTCATATTTCTGCTGTCAGCCATTTGCGTTCTTATGATAGTGGGTTTTACAACCAAAACTAGCTTTCGTTTGTGGAACTTAAGTAGATAGCTTTTTGACTTGGGAGAGATGATTTTCTATTTATTCTTAGAGAGGGCGTTGTTCCTGCTTGTAAGCTCTTTTTTCTTGAACAGATTATTTAAGCTCATAAGGGTGAGTTCGAAAGTGCTTTATGTAAGTTACCACTTGATGATATTATTCTTGAAAGTCGTGTCGATTCTTGAATATAGGGTGATTAGATAATGTGTCACACTGAAAAAAAGTGTAATTACGTTAGATGGTGGAAATTTTCAAGTTAGGTAGATAATTGAGATAGGGATTGGTGAACGTATATTATTCATATGTAACTAATATAGAAGGGCTGTTATATTATAAGGTAAGTATTTTATTTACCAGATAGGTGTTAGAAGTGGTCTCCTACAAGCTTGGGCACGAATTAGTGAATTAATAATTACTAAAACTACGTTTAACAAGACGAAGAATTTGCTTTTGATCTATATCGGGAGAACATAGATAATCGTGTCTCCATGAGCGGATCATAACCCACCCGCCAGGTTATTAATTGCTCACAAAAAAAAAAAAAAATTAAGGAACCCTTGTGTGTGGGAGTGAAGATGTTAGGTCACTCCACAATGCCTATCTACCCAACCTAAAGAAAGTTCAAAAGAATCTCAAACTAACTCCCTATGTCTATGTTGGCATCCAAAAAAAAAGTATTGTCCATAAACTCCCATAATGGAGTACGAGTAATTACGCTCTTATCACATTAATGTTGTTGTTGTTGTCGTTGTAACCGACGCTGTTTGGTAAGTCATCTCAGGGTGTCAGTCACAACTCCCTATCCAGTAGGTATCTAAAAACTCATTATCTAAATCCTCAAAAAAAAAATAAAGAGAGAAAATCGGCTTCCCTAAGAAAAACTGCCTCCATATAACTTCAATTCCAAGGACTAACTTTTTCTTTCAAGAAACCTTATTCATATTTTTTTATTTCTTAACTTATAAACTAACAATTTTATTCTTATTAATAATATAATTTTATATCGTTAAATACTAATTTATGAATTCTATAAACATTCATTTATCATCTAGGCTTACTGTGGGATAATCCACTTATATAAACCTCTAAAATAAAACAAAGAAGAAAATTAATGTTAGAAAGTTTATTTTATTAGAGATGTTCGCAGGTTGAAAGTGCACAATCGAATGACTATGTTAAGCTTCACAAAAGATAAAGAAGCATCGTTAACTGTTTTACCAAACTGTACATTACTGCAAAAGTATAAACTGTTCATGTTACAAAGCTGCTTAACGCAAACAGTGTGTTGCACAAGTAATGCTTGAAGCAGCGAAAACAGTGTGGTGGACAAGTAATGCTACAATACTCCCCTTCGGCAAGAAAAAATGTTGTTAGGAACATTGAATCGAACGCGTCTTATTGGAGTAGATGTTGATGGCAATTCACTGTCGGTGCTTGGACGGTATGATGATGACGAATAACCAGATCGTCCATTTTGCGATGTTTCTGGACTTGTCGAGGTGTTAGGTTGTTCTGCAATCGTGTTGTTGCTGGAGTTGTTACTGGAGTTGTTGCTGGTATTGTGGCTGTTATCGCCTGTACTACTTAGAGTGAACACGGGCTTCAATCGATCGATCGATACAGTTGTTGAACGTCCAGAGATGTCAATGACAAAATATTTTTGATGTCGTGAAATGACACGATATGGACCTTCATACGGTGGAGTAAAAGCACTGTGCGATGCAACAAGACGAACCAGAACGTGAGAACAGGTGGCGAGATCTTTGAAGATGAAAACTTTTCGTTGACCATGACGTGAGCCAGGAGAGGGTGCAAGGTTCGCGAACTGAATCCTGAAACGTTCGGCAAGATCTTTGGGCGATAAATGATTAGATGGAGATTGTACAAGAAACTCACCAGGTAATCTCAGCGGCTCTCCAAAAACGATGTCAGCTGGAGTGGCTTCCAAATCATCCTTCCATGCTGTGCGGATGTCAAACAAAACTATCGGCAAAGTGTCGATCCAAGAAGAGCTTTCGTGACAGCGAATTGCGGCCTTCAATTGTCGGTGGAGACGTTCGACCATACCATTTGACTGTGGATGGAATGTCGTAGTATGTATGTGTTTGCTGCCCATTAGTTGACTGAGGGCATTGAACAGCTGGCTCTCAAACTGAACTCCTTGGTCGGTGGTTATCCGCAGTGGCACACCATAACGGCATATCCAACCAGCGAATAATTTCCGAGCCACGCATTCGGCTCCTGTATCTTCCAACGGAAAAGCTTCTGGAAAACGAGAAAAGCGGTCGATAATTGTTAAGCAAAAGCGATATCCTCTTGATGGAACATATGGTCCGATTATGTCGACATGTATGTGCTCAAATCTACGAGTTCGTCCAGCAGGGAAATCGTTTATTGGCGATACAACGTGGCGAGAAATTTTGTTGCGTTGGCAAGCAAGACAAGCACGAGACCAGCGGCGACAATCTTTTCTTAAACCTGGCCAGATATAGCGCTGCGAGACCAGTTTAATAGATGCATTGGCTCCAGGGTGACTTACACTGTGCAAAGATAAGAAGATTTTCTGTCGAAGCTCAAAAGGCACAAATGGTCGAGGTAGCGGACCGTTGACATCACAGTAAATCGGTAGATCACTTTCAGGAACACTTACAGGCTGAAGATACAATGCGTCTTGTAGAGGATTCTGTAGTCGATGTTGGATTTCACTGTCAGCTGCTTGGGCTTGAGCGAGTTGAGTCGAGGAGATGACAGTAGCAATAGCTTCTACACGTGACAATGCATCGGCTACAACATTATCCTTGCCGGATACATGTCGGATGTCGGTCGAAAATTGGCTAATAAAGTCCAGACGTCGAAATTGCCATGGTGTAGCCTTGTCTGGGTTCTGCGAGAAGGCATGCAGAAGTGGTTTGTGGTCTGTGTAGATCGACACTTCACGGCCTTCCAGCAAATGCTTGAATTTTCGCACAGCTGCGTAAACCGCGTGTAGCTCTAAGTCGTAAGGGCTTCGTTTACTCAGAGATGGTTGTAGTTTCTGGCTGAAAAATGCGAGTGGTTCCCAAACTTCACCACGTCGTTGTTGAAGTACTGCTCCTACGGCATTTAGAGACGCATCTGTAAAAACAGCCCATGGTAAAGTTGTGTCTGGGTAGACGAGTAGCGTGGCGTTCCGAAGCTGTTCCTTGCAATTTACAAAAGCGGCTTCTCGTTCTGTAGTCCAGTTTACTTTGTCCGAACTTTTAATATTAGAACCCTGAAGACACTTGTGTAGAGGAGCTTGGTGTGTTGCAGCGTTTTTCTGAAATTTACGGTAAAAGTTAATTATACCTAGAAATTCACGCAATTGTTTGATGGTATCTGGCTGGCGAAAATTTAAAATGGCTTCTACCCTTTCTAACGGAGGGCGGATCCCTTTAGTGGACACGTGGTATCCAAGAAAATCAACCTCAGATTGACCAAAGCAGCATTTTGCGGTGTTGACAACGACTCCAAACTCGGACAAACGTTTAAATAGAATGCGGAGGTGATTGCAATGTTCGTTGTCGTCTTGCGATGCTACCAGTATGTCGTCGATGTACGGAAATACAAAGTCGAGCTCTCTTGTGACCTCATCTATGAAGCTTTGAAAGGTTTGTGCCGCATTACGAAGCCCAAAGGTCATAAACGGAAACTCAAACAACCCAAATGGAGTTATGATTGCCGTTTTACAAATATCGTCCTGTGCCACAGGAATTTGATTGAAAGCACGAACCAGATCAATTGTAGAGAACACACGCTTTCCAGCTAGATTTGATGTGAAGTCTTCAAGAACTCGAACTGGATAGCGGTCTGGCATAGTCCGTGCGTTAAGTTGTCGGTAGTCGCCACATGGTCGCCAATCTCCACTCTTTTTGGGCACTAAATGAAGTGGTGATGACCATGGACTTGTTGAACGACGTGCTATTCCAAGCTTCAACATCTTCTCGAACTCGTGCTTGGCGATGGCTAATCGATCTGGAGCAAGGCGGCGTGCCTTACTAGATATCGGAGGGCCAGTTGTAGTCGTGATGTGATGCTGAGTTTCGTGCTTTGATGGCTTACATATCCCATCGGGTTTGGTAATGTTTGGAAACTCGGCAAGTATGTGTAACCATGACGAAGTATTTGGAAGCACCTTGATCGCTGAAACACCTGCGACAAGACATGTGACGCAGGGTACTGAAAGTCCGGTTGTTGAATCTAAAAGGCAGTTGTTTTTCAGATCTGGAAGCAAACCAAAATGTGCTAGAAAGTCAGCACCAATGATTGGCTTTTCGATGTCCGCAACTACGAAGCGCCACGTGAATTGTCGTCGCAGGCCAAAGTTAAGATTGAGCAGAATGCATCCAAATGTTTTGATATGCGATCCATTTGCTGCATAGAGAACGTAGCTGGTTTCTATTTGAC
This sequence comes from Baccha elongata, assembly GCA_951217065.1. Taxonomy (NCBI): domain Eukaryota; kingdom Metazoa; phylum Arthropoda; class Insecta; order Diptera; family Syrphidae; genus Baccha; species Baccha elongata. Next base: position 510,407 of record CATNUY010000101.1, read on the forward strand.
GACCTGTTAAAAGTTTTTTTCGGGTAGACGCAAAGATCAGCGCCAGTGTCCACGAGAAAGTGGGTTTTTGTAGCGCTATCTGATACGAAGAGGCGGTGTGATTTGAGTGAGAAGTCGTGTACCGCTACTAACGACTTCCTGTCCCGTTTCCCGTATAATTGCATGGACTGCGGCAATTTCGAGCTTGCTCACCCCATGTGGCTAAAGTCACTTGTTAAAAAGTTAAGTAATTAAAAAAAATCAAATAATAAATATAATTAAATATCAATATAAGTAAATGTCAATATAATTAAATATAATAATATGTCAGGGGGGTCTTCTACCTATGAGGGAAACAAAAATAAACTACAAGAGTGAGTGATAAAAAAAAATTATCATTTTAGGTTCGGAGGATTACCTTTACCTAAGATTCCTATATAGAAATCGTAGGTGATCGGGTGAGTATAAAAAGGATTTGAAATACCTTCTTCCGATTGAATTCGGTGAAAGTATTTCAAACTAGTTTAATGATTTCTTCCACTGATTAACGTTACACACAAAAAGTTAACATTCAACTTAAGAAAATCTTATTCGACTTCACGGAGTAAGAATTCAACGCTACCATTTATAAACCATGGTCCATTTAGTGCTGTGATTTCAATTAATCGTATTATTGAAACACAATTTAAGGTTGGTAATAGAAACGAAACGTATCCTATGATTCTTCATAGTGCTATTAGGTAGGTATTATTAGTGAAAGATATTGAAGTAAAAAAAAAAACAGACAAAGTATGAATTTCTTTTACTTTTACTTCTTCAATCACAAAGGTAAGTTTTCTTATTTTTCAGATAATTAGATTTCAATTCTTTTTATAGGTAATAAAAAATAAATTTTTAAACATTTCAATCGTATTACAAGGTAAGTACGAGTTATTCTCAATACCTACGAAATTTCCAACTTTCCTATATAAAGGATAAATTATTTCATAGCTTCTTACAGAAAAGTTTCATAAATTGTAGTAAATAACTTTTAAGTTCATATAAACTTCATCAAACACAGATTTTAAATTCCTATGGTATAATAACGAGCATTCCAGATTGTAACTAATTTTCAGTTTTCAGATCACTTAGTTAAATCAAAAATTTCACAGTACCTTTTTTTGTAGGAACGAACCTACTTATTTGTTTTCAGATGATTTATTGTTGAATTCGATTTAAGCTGGCTACATTGGTGATTAAATCCAACGATGTTCTAAGCATTTGTCCACAAAATTTTCTATTATGATCCGTTAGTGATGATAAATGCTGTTGACTTTAGTTTTGCTGATTCCCTCGATGTAAAAATTGTTTCAAGTTTCCCATGCATGTCAATAAAATTTCCCTCGAAGATATCTTAGGACTGCTGTACCGACGATCGTAGATGTACTCCGAAGAAATATTTCTCATCGATGAAGCATGAGTGTGAAAATATGTTTGTTGACTGGTATCACGACCAAAAGTCAATAAAAATATTTCAATGATGATTGAAACTAGTAATCTTGGATCGTTATTGAAAAGTAAGTATATCTTAGTGGAACCAAGAGTATTCAAAAAAAATAAATCTCAAATGGGATGAAACGTGAATGATGCTTTGAAGTTAATCAAAAAAAAACTTTTGTTTTACACTTAAGTAAATTTATGAAGTGTTCCAAAGAGAATCAAGAGCATTTGAAATGTTATAGAAAAACTATAAAATTTTTATGAACCACAAAAACTTATGAAATCAATAATAACTTTAAATTATTAAAAAAAAAATCCAGTCAGATCAGGATTTCTCTTTGGATCAGACTGTGGATAAGCAAATTTGTTAAAAAGGAGCACTTTTCTATTCGATGAGAGTACTCTAGATAAATTGCCTGTCCTAGTCGTCCTAGGTACATACGTATATCCTGCCTGCCTAAAAGCGAATAAAGAAAATCGTTTTAATACTTATGTTTCCATTTGTTGTTTCTTATGAAACATTATTTTAACACTTTTTTTCTTTTCTAGGTAATAATTGCGTGTGTAAACTACATTACCATGATGGAAATGCGTTTTCTTACCTGGATGTAATTTTTGTTGGAAATGGGGGTGGTTTTAAGTTTTTGTAACGAGTCCTTCAGCTTCGATGCTAGGTAGGTACTCTTGATGTATATGTGCTTCTTTTAAATTTCAGCGTGGAGCACTTGTATATAGTAAAAAAAAATCCTCCAATTAGATTTTAACATGTAGAGAAAATAAGATGCATTTTTACTTACATTTTGTTCTTTTATTCTTTATAATTTCTTTCAGCGTTTTGTTTTATTTTCTTAAAAATTGGTATGTATTTCCTGGATGATGTTTGTATAAACCATGTGTTTGTAGAACACTAATTGCACTCGTCTGGGCAATCAACCTTATCGACAGAGACTGGTTATTGGCTTGGTGGAGCCTCAATTTCTTTAGGGATGATTTCCAGATTTATGTTATTGCGTGCTCTAATTTCGTTTTCCGACAAATCATTTGTTTCACAGATAATATTGTCTTGATTTTGATTGGATTCCGTGGTGGTGGATTTTTGTGGATCTTTGCGAAAAGAAAAATCTTTTGAGAGTCCATCACTTTTTCACAATTATAAAATAATTTTATTTCGTACCTTTTGTTTTCTATTAAATGCTCTTCCTTTTCCTTATGATGGTTTCCTGGATGATGTTTTCCGCATACTTTCCACTTTTTGTTATCAAATTTAGTCTTTTTGTCGGTACGTTATTAAATTTTTCTTGACTTTAGTCTTAACGTGACACAACTTCTTTGCGCAGACAGATAATTTGAAAAGAACGTTCAAGAATTTTTCTTTCCCCAACCAACTCACGACAGATGTTCTGTCTCGTTATTTGCCTTTATATTTGCGCGAGGTGAGAAGCTTTTTGGAGTGAGATAACGTTTCGTTATACCCTCCTCTCATTTTCTCTTTCATGGGCTTATGCGCGCTTGGGTGTTTTACGAGTATTTCGTGTGGTGGTGTGCGTAATGCCTCCTTTTTCTTTAGGCTACGCTCAGACGAATTTTTATTGTAACACTTTTTATGATGGATTGACGATTTGACTGAAATATAATCATGTACATTTTCTCGTGAATTGAATTATTTCAGTATTATGTCCGTAAGTATTATATATGTTAAACGTAAATATAGAAGTGTTTATTATTTAATGTCATTTTGTAAGTATTGAGTAAATTTTTTCATTGCAGAAAAATGGGTAAGTACGTATTTTAATTTATAAATTGTTTATGAGTATTTAGTAAATCAGTTCGTTTTCGTAAAAGTAAGTATGAGTATGTCAGTCATCGTTTAGGTAGGTAAGGGAATATAACAAAGTAAGTAATGTCTGGTTATAGGTTTGGTAAGTATAATGAATAAGACAATAACGTTTTCAAGTGTCGAATGACGGATGAAAGTGACAAAATCACAACATATTTTGTTTATATATTCATCATAGTACCTATGCCTAATTGGTACGTATGTCAATATGTCAAATGTCAAAACGTTTATAATCGTGTTCATGAAGAAAATGCACACGAAAATTAATCGATCATGTCGGCATGTGTTTGAAATCAGTCTTTTTCAAGACTTTTCCTTTCAGATTTCTAAAGAGTTACATTGATTGAATTCGAACAAAACGATTATTTTCAACTATTAGAAAATATTAAAACATAAGTTTCACGCTTACTATTTCAAGATTTTATTTGTTATGACACTTTATCGAAAGATATTCTACGTATTAATAACGCTATCACTTCTCAATTCTTTCGCTTTTATTTACTGATAACATAGATTCTTTAATTATTCAGTGATTTTAACGTCACTTGGTTTTCTACAAAAATTACTTAATCATTCTACATTCTGCTTTAATGTTATATGGCCTGCGCCATCTATCTGAAGATTAGAAAGTCATCTACCACCCGTCATTTTATAATCTACTCACTCGAACTTTTCCCCACTCTTTAGACAATAGTATTTTCATACGTGTGTATACTGCATGTGTTGTTCACACAAGGTTGAATTCCTCCAAGTAGCTTTTTTGGCCATCTTGTTTCTCTTCTACCTTGGTTTTATAGGAGTATTAGTTGTTTCGGTTCACAACGAGATGTCACTATATCGACTTACGAGTATTTCGTTTATAACACATTATTTGTTGGGCATTAATGTCAATGGTTCTGAGTTTAGATAAAATGTGATGAACATTTTATAGCAACGAAAGGTTTGTTAATTTTCAGAACAGATGTCCTAGCTAAATGTATTTAATCAAATATGTTTAAGAAAAATTTTCGAGTTGGAACGACTTGAACGGTGTTAGATGTTGATGTTCCTATGTATGCCTCTATGCATATTGTAATGAATAATCTATGTAGGTGTAGAAGTGTTTTTCCTACAGTCGGAATGCTATGCAATCCGTGACGACTTTGAATGTTGTCCCTATTAGATAGACGCGAAATTTGTCCAGCGCTTTGTAGACTGAAAAAACCTCCAAAACATAGCTATTCATCTTCTGTTCAGCTGGGCTGTTTTTGCGACTGTAGTAGAACACTGGATGATGATTTTTGTCATCGCCTTGCTGCAGTAATATTGCCCCAATTCCTTGTTGGCAAGCATCCGTGTGAACTTCTGTTATCCCATTCTGCCTGTAAATAGCTAACACAGGATTTATCATTAAAGCATTTTTAAGATCATTTAACGCCTTGCGCTGCTCCGAGGAAAATTGAAATTTAACATTTTTTTTTGTTAAGTCAGAAAGTGGTTTAGCAATTAATGAATAGTCTCTAATGTATTTCCTGAAAAAACCACTTAAACCAAGGAGAGCTTGGACATTCTTCACATTTTTAGGTTCTGGAAAATATTTAACTGCATTAATTTTAAAGTGTGATGGGCTAATGCTGCCATCCTCCACTATATTGCCTAGAAATTCTACTTTGCGCTGTAGAAATTTGCATTGAGACCAATTTATTTGTAAATTATATTCGGCTGCGGTGTCTAAGACTTGATAAAGCATATGAATGCGGCAGGTGAATTTGACATTCCAAAAGGAGCATAGTTGAACTCGTGCAAACCTTCATCTGTCACGAAAGCAATATACTTTTTGCTGGCCTTTGCTACTGGAACATGAAAATAACCATTTTTGAGATCCAGCGTTGTACTACTTTTGCACCCTGTAGGTTGTCAATTATATTTTCAGCTATAGGATGAGGGAATCTTATTTTTATTGTTTTAGCATTTAACCCGCGATAATCAATACAAACCCTTGAGCTGCCGTCATGTTTGCTTACCACTACCACTGGGCTGCTGAACGTAGAGGAAGATGTGCGAACAATTCTTTCTTCTAACCATTTTTCTACTTGATGCTTCACAACTTGTTTTTCGCTAATCGGAAGGCGGCGTGGTTGACAGTACACAGGAGTTTCGTCTTGCAGCATAACTGTCATCTCAACGGGACATTTCCTCTCCATATTCGGCTTATAGTTTTGAATCAAATGTTAAACTTCAGCTGCATATTTGAACGGTACATCAACTTCAGCATCTTCGTTCACCTGGATCTGCATAATAAAATTTGAGTCATCATGTTTATAAAAAAATGCACCATTTTTGTCAAAAATAACCTTTGCCTTTGCAATAATATCATTACCGATAATCAGTGGCGGCTGGTATGTTAACGAACTGGCAGTGCACTTCACTAAAATATAAAATTAGAAAATTGAACAAAACAACAATTGACATAAAATGTGTTAGATTTTTATTATTTTTTATACATTAAATCAATGCGACGATATTTTTCTGAAGCGAAATGTTCAATCACCTTTTTATTAAAGTCCTTTTTTTTACAGTAAAACTACAGTGACAACGAGATGTCAAACATGTCTGCCGTCGTCGCTTCAGTTGGGCCAAACCCATAGAACGCGTTCCTTGCGTTGAGTGCTTGCTTTCAAATGAGTGCAATATTAAATACAAAGGCTCTTATGAGAAGTCACTCGAACACAAAACGCTGCCTATGGGTCGCTTCTCATAAGAACATGTACATTTAACATTGCACTCAGTTGAAAACGACCACGCAACGCACGCAACGCGTTCTATGGGTTTGGCCCTTTCTCAAATCTCAATATCTACTCTATATTGTCTATTTTGTGCACAAAAGGCAAATGAAAAATTATGAAAAAAGCTTTTCCGTACCGTACACAGCCGTGTTCGTGTATGCATGTGTTGTGTATGAGCAACAACATGACTGCATGGGCATGCGCAATATATTACCTTCGATGTGTGTTGTGTACTGTGTGTGCTCTTGCCAATCTTCGGTTCTCTTCTCACGTGCGGCGCTCGAGAACCGTCTTATTACTTGGTACATTTCTATGAAATATTTTTTGTTAACGCGTCAGGCATATTACTCGTATCTCATACAAGTTATATTAGCAGCCCTCGTGCGTCCGCCGAAGCACACGAGATTTTATCTTTGCAGGAAAATAAGTCTTAATAGTTTAGTAAAGCCCTCAAACTGTTTCTCAAAATTTAAAATTTAATTTTTTATACGCTTTTGTATGTTTAAAAAATAAATATTAAAATGGTAATTTAAAAAGTTGAAGTTATGTTATGTAATTTTTAATCTTTTGAATTGGTGGTTCAGCGCACGAGCGCACTTAAGGTACAGCCGCCACTGCCGATAATAGCTTCAAAATTTATAGCTGGTTTTGGAACTACCAATATAGATGACTCTATACAAACATCATCAATAATTACCATACTTTGGAAACTGCCAATTGTTTTGGTTTTTGCTGATGACAGTCCAACTAATCCTATTTGTGTCTTGGTTAGAGAATCTTACTCAATTTGAGAAATGCATCTTCTCGCAGCAGGGAGACTTGAGCACCAGTGTCTATAAGAGCCTGAAGTGGTACATTATTGATAAGCACACTTTTGCTGTTTAGCACTGAGATTATGTTTGCAGCTTTTGAATGGTTTTTGTTGGGACATGTTGGTGACATGTGGCCATTACCATTACATGTAAAACATTTTGTTTCCGATCTGCAGTCCTTTCGTTGATGTTCTGTGGACCCACAATTAAAGCAGCGTAGAACTGGACGATGATTGTGAAATTTTTGCGACGTTCCAGAATTATTTTGAAATGGGTTTCTCGACACGTGTCTGCTGTTGCCACTAAAACCTCCGAAATGATGAATTCCACCAGCGCTACTATTTATGCCGACTTTTTCATAGATTTCATACTGGTCCTTTAGATCAGCAATCGTTTTGCAGTTGTATAGTAACATTTTACCTTCTCCATTGCCGGGCATGCCATTAACGATATACCATATGAGCGACTTCTCATCAACCTCTGCTTGTTGTCCAACCTCCTGCATTCTATAGACATATTCACGAAAACGTTAATTTTTATACATCCTGCAATTCTGCAATTTGTTATAAATTTCAGCTTTACAAACCGGCTTTTCAAATTCTGCACACAGCTTTTTCTTAAAATCTGTTTAAAAAGAGCATGTGCAAGTTCGAATAAAACTGAGCGCTGAACCTGTTAATTATTTTTTAGCAAATACTTTTTTTTCTACCTCTGGCCATTTTAACAAGACAGCAAGCTCCTCAAATTCTGCTAGCCATGATTTGATAGAAACGTTGTCATCGCCACTGAAAAAAGTTAAAAAATTTTCTAAATCTCTTACACCAATTCGACTCATTGATTCCCCAGCTTGAACCCTGCTACCGTCTCCAGCATTTAAGTCATGCATCATTGAATGTTGTGGTTTAGATAATTCTGTTGTTCTTGGATCTTGACTTTCTTCACTGCTGTTAAACTCCTTATCGCTTTCTTCGTCAACCGCTTTTTCTAACCTTTCCACCAGCACTGCTTTAACACCTGTTGTATCCAGTCCTAAATTATTAAGCCGGTATTTTAATTGATCGACAGTGAGGTTCTTTATCATTATAAGAACTTTATTGATTTTATATAATACTGCTGTTCACTTTTTTGTTGAGCCCCCAAATATGTAGGAAAGAAAAGACTTCTGCATAAAAAGTTATATTAACATAAAAATAATTTATTGATTAGATTAAATTTAAAAGAAATCTTAAATTCAAAAAATAGTGTAAAATTGACTGCGGGTTACGATGCGGCTAAACAGCTTAACGGCTTCAAGTAAAATACAGCAATGCTCTGTTTTATTTACCGCTTTTAAATTCGTCTTCTTGTGTGGTCTCATATTCCGGTAAATAATAATAATGAAAAAGATCATTTAACTTAGTTGTTGGTATGATAAGATGATGACATCATAACAGTGCAGTGAGTCAATGCTGGTTTGGTGCAATCTGCTATCCTACATAAATACAAAAAAATAGATTGACTGTTCAATATAAAGTGTATGAGTTTTATTAATATTCAGTGTGTAATATGTATAGCATATATGTAAGGTGATTTTATTTGGTTTGATACAATAGTTACCCTGATGTGATCTGCTTGGGAGTTAAATTCAAAGTGATCAATCATTACAAACTATTCTACATTTACAGTAGACTTAAAATTTATGAAGATTTACTTTAACTGAACTATTTATGTTGAAAATAAAGTAGGGTATTATATAACAATGTTTGGTAATTTCAAGCAAATTGTATAAATGGATAAGTATGGCACGAGTACGATAACTTTGGCGCCAAGAATTGATAACTGTTTTTTGTAGAACAGTTCAATACAAGCATTTTTTACTATGGGTGGGGTGGGGGGTTTGGGGGGTATATCTTCCTCCGTTTGGGCGGGAGGGGCAATTTTATAAAAACAGTGCTAAAACTTTAAAACAAATATTAAAAAATAACGGTAATACTTACAACTAAGTTTTATATTTTTTTTTAAAGCTAATACTTTTTTCTATTAGATGTTTTTTTAAATCAAGTGAAACCTACGCATAATCTTTGAAAAAACGGACTTTAAACTCAAAAATTGCGAAAAAAAAGGAAAAAAAAAAACTTTGAAGTGTGATTTTTCAAAACTGTAAAATAAAATAATACTTTTTTTTTAAAAATTCGTTGCTCATATTAATTTTAAATCATAAACTGAAAACAAAATGATTTTGTGTTTTCTGGTTTTTGAGAAAATGGAAAATTACTAAAACTACTTTCTTAAAGAGTTTTCTTTTTTTTTTTTTTGGTATACGGTGAATGTTGTACGTAGGTTCGTTTTTGTAATGATGCTTGGGCATCTTTAAATGCAACAGAAACTTTGCATATACCCAACCTCGCTCCCACCCCACCTCGCACCCACCTCGCTTTTAGATATAAGACTTAGTTGTTAGTATTAACGTTATTTTTTAATATTTGTTTTAAATTTTTAGCACTGTTTTTATAAAATTGCCCCTCCCGCCCAAATGGAGGGAGATAGATCCCCCTCCCATAGTAAAAAATGCTTGTATTGAACTGTTCTACAAAAAACCGTTATCAATTCTTGGCGCCAAAGTTATCGTACTCTCCCCATAAGTATAAATGATTTGATTGAAAGTATGTTAATTTTGATTGATATAAATGCAAATGTGGATGATTTTTGATTGAAGTCATGAATAATTGATAATTCATTGATAAAAACTTCAAATTGATGAATCCTGAACATCCGGCCCCCCTGGAACGAGTTTTAGGACATTGGCAATATTACCAGCTTGGTAAATGGATGAACATAGGTTCCATTAGTCGTCTTTACAGATGAAACTCGTACTCGACCATCAGTTACTTGAATAGTTGTTTCAATTATGTGAAAAAGGACGGCTTTGAAAAATTCTTTGAGTTGGTAGGTCACCCATTAGTTGCAAAGTGGTTACCTTTCGCTACTTGAAGCACCTTTTGCAGTTGAATACGATTTAACAAGTCAGATTGCGATATGCCATAATCCAATAACGCTGCCTAACGATAGCGAATGTTGCGGAAACTCCTGGATGCAGATATCCCTTATGTAGGTCTTCTATAATAAGAGAAGAAAAAGAATAATTTCCTGGAAGAATTATAGGGTGTTTTAAATTAAATGAAAGATTTGAGTTTTTAGTTCTTCCTCCAACTCAAAGGAGTCCTTCATTATCAAGAAAAGCGGAGTATCTAAAAAGTTTTGATTTTGCAGGTAATTGTTTTTTGTTGATAAGGGAATGTATTTCTTCACTGAATGATATTTCTTGGACCGATTTAAGGATACAAATTCTTGAGATTCGTATTGCTTTTAATGTATGGTACGAGTAACAGCGTTTCCTTTTATCTTCGTTCTTGAGTTGGCTATTAGATATGATACGAGAATTTTGAGATTAAATTTTGAAATAGGTTGAGTTCACACAAAGTAAGTAGCACGAGACGCGGAATTGGTCTTTGTTCAATTACGGCTTCGTTTTCTACCGAATTCAGAGTCACAAATTTAGATTTTGGCTATTTGTTTTCTTTCAACGAGATCCATGATGGACCGGTTCACCACAGATGATGGTTTGACAGAATAGATGGAAGAACACCGCGTGACGCACAATCTGCTGGGTTAAACTCTGACGAAATGTGCCGCCAGCAATGTCTTGGAGTTTTTTCGAGTATAGCGGCGGTTCAATTGGCAACAAACGTTGTCCAGCGACGAGCATTTGATGACAGCCAGTGCAAGACAATTTCAGAGTCACACCAAGTGACGGTTTTTGAAATTTTTTTAGCAAACGAAGATTGCATTAGATTTAGCAGGCGGGTTAAAAGAAAAGCTCCACATAATTCCAACCGTGGAATCGACACCGGTTTCAATGGAACAACCTTTGTTTTGGCTGCAATTTCGTTGACTTTATATTTTGTTTCAGCATACGCAAGTGAAGATGCATCCGTGAATCCGTAAAGCTCGACTCCTTCTAAAGACGAAAACAAATTTCTTTGAACACGAACTTGCTCGAAGTACGGAAGTTCTTGTCTGTACTTAACCGATCGGTCAGCTAGCTCTGAAGAAAGTGTGTCGTCCCATTTAAGTTTAAAGTCCGATGACCACAGTTTCTGAAAGAGTATTTTAAAGAGTATGACAGATGGTGCTAAAAGTCCTAGTAGGTCGAATATCTGAAAAACTTCTGACAACAGTGAGCATCTTGTCAAAGAAATGGTTGAATAATTATTTGACATGCGAAAGGAATAGTCATCACTTGAAAGGTTCCAATGCAAACCAAGCACCTTTATAAAAGATTTTGAACGTTCCGGGTATCAAAGATGGAGTACTCACATTCGTCTTGTGGAAGTGAGGCGAGAAAAGGCCAACAGTTTGAGCTCCACTTTCGCAGCTTAAGTTTTGCCATTGAAAGAATACTAACTAATTCAGACTGTAATTCCATGAGTTCTTTAGATGATTTTCCTCCTGTCATAACGTCATCGACGTAAACATCTTCCAAGAGAACTCGGGCTGCGTTTGGGTATTCTGAATGATAATCCTCAGCCAGCTGCTTCAAGTTTCTAACAGGAAGGATTTCTACGCCAAACAATACGTTGGTAGTCAATATGGGACTTGTCCACCCAGATTTGGCGGAACATCTTGACAACATCCGTGGTGAAAACGTATTGGTGTTGTCGAAAACGTGGACACACACCTATCAGATCTCGTTGAATTGGTAGGCCTACCAATGAGGTACTGTTTAAAGATTTTCCAGTTGCATCTCTGGCCGACCCATCAAAAATAACACGCAATTTCGTTGATGTGCTGTCTGGTTTTAGAACTGCGTTGTGGGGAAGATAAAAGCACCTGCCATTTGGAGTGTCTACTTCTACACGAGGAATTCGAGTCATGTGACCTCAGTCAATATATTCCTGCATGAAGTTTGAATACATCTCACGCAATTTAGAGTCTCTAGAAAAGCTACGTTCCATTAAATAGAGACGCGAAACAGCTGAGGGCAGGGTATTTTCAAATGATGGATTTGGTACTTTAAATGGAAGTTGAACTTGATATTTCCAATCTGAAGAACGAGAAAACGTTTGTCGAAAATGTTCTTCTGCCTCATCGACTATCAATGATTGAGCTGCTGGAGGAATTTCCTCAGCTCACCGAAAACGTTGTAACAATTAATCTATATTGACAGAAGAGTGAAAGGTAGTGAAATGATTCGATGTTTCCTTTTCAAAGAATTGTTCGGTTATGACCCAACCGAACGAAGTGTTTTGAGGGACTGGACACCCGTCAGCACCACGGATTTGTCCACTCTTGACATCAACAGGAGCAGCGACGTTGAAGTTCTGATGTGCGAGTTCAAGATGTAAAATATAAGACCATGACGAGACGCCAATTGAATTCGATGGTAAGTTTGAAGTTAACTTAGGTAAGATAAAGGCTTCGACGAATACACGAGTTGAGTTAAAACGAGAAGAAAGATTAAACGAAATACGTCCCTTTGTATAACCTATTGCCGTAGACGATAAACCAAGGATAGGGATTCTTGCATGTGATCGTTGGTATCCAAGACTCTGAGCGAAAGATTCGGCGACGAAGGATGATTGCGACTCAGAATCAAGAAGCACACGACAGTCGATACATTTTTCTTGAATTTCTGGAATTTTAGCTACAATGGTTGGCAGAAGTGTTTTCTTTTGAGAGCTTGATTAAAGCAAATGGTTATTTACGAAAGAACGAGTAGGTGTAGCGAGATTTGAAGACGAAGATTGTGGTTGGTTCGAAGAGAACGGCAAAGAGGATTCATTTTTAAATGCTCAATCTTCAGAGTGCATCAGCGAATGATGTCGTGTTCGGCACACCCGACAGCGCAATGAAGAACGACATTTATGAGATGAGTGTCCAGCACGAAGACAGTTAAAAACAAAACAGAGAGTTAGATTTTGTGAAATTTCGACATGAATCAATGTCTAACGCGACGAACTTGGATCACTTTGGTAAAATGTGATCACTTTGACACATTGGGCATTTCGATTGTGATTTTAAATCTGAAGGCTCAGCACCATGTGATCGAATGTTATTTGATTGTCTAATGCGCGATGTGACCGAACGACTATTTAACGACTGACACGATTCAAGAGCATCACATCGTGCCTCTAAGAATTGTATAAGTTCAAGTATGGTACAGTCTTCACGAGAACCGATATGTTCTGCCCATGCTTGTTTCAAATAAGGATGAAGTTTGTTTAATAGTAACAAAATTAACCATGGGTCACGGCCCGATTTGTTCAAAGCACTAAGCCCACGCACGACTTCATCGGCACCGTCAGAGATTTTTCGAAGAGTTTGCATGTTGCAAACACTGACAGAGGGAAGCGTTAAGAAGGTTTCGATAAATGACTGTACTATCAGTTGACCACGATCATACCGCCTTTCTAAGCGATCCCATGCTTCGATGTAGTTTGCCTTGAAAATCGGAACGTGTTTTATAAAATTTGCGAATCACCTCGAAGGTACGACTTTAAGTAGTGAAACTTGTGAGCTGCTGTAAGATTTTTCTTATTATCAACCGAAGCAAGGAAAATATCCCAAAAGGATGACCAGTCCTTATAATTTCCACTAAATGGTGGCACAATAATCGGTGGTAACTGAGTTGTAAGCCTGCTGCTTGTTGAGGAAGAAGAAATTAGAATTTTTTCGAGAAGTGATGATTGCTGATCAGCTAACCGGTCGATAACTGACGCATCATTCAAATGTTCAGTCGATTTTAACCTATCCCGAATGGCCTTAAGAATTGGTGAATTGTTAACAAAAGACTAAGTTTCATAAGCCGAGAATTCGTTTTCGATTTCTTCAACTTTTTCTGCCTGCGAGTGTTCAAGAATTTCATTATGCAGGGCAGAAAAATCAGACGACTCAACTTCTAATTTCTTCAACCGAACTTCCAGCATTTCAACCGATGTAGAATCTTCGATTGTTTCTCCGAATGCCGCACGAGTTAAACGCCCTTTGGCATTCTCACATTTAATTTTTAAGGCACTTGACATTGCGCCAGGTGTAGTTATTTATATAAATACAAAGGTTTTATTTCAGATAGTTTTATGTATGTTCGTTGCCGAAAAGGACGAAAAACAACTGTTAGACACGATATGAGTTATTGTCTTGTTAAACTATAAACGATTTTATAATGGAAGAAATCATTGTTTAAAATAATTTCACGCTTTTTTTTAAAGTGTGTACGATCTAGGTACATTAATTAAAATACAGGTATAGCTTTTAATAAACTGAATTAAATTAATCACTACACTGTCCCTATTTTCTTCTAATAGGTATATGTTCTTTTTTAAATTCGGGCGTCGGAGGACCAGAATGTTTGTAAATGAATGGACTGTATGAATGTTTTAAAAATGTTTGTATGAATAAAAAATAGATTGACTGTTCAATATAAAGTGTATGAATTTTATTAATATTCAGTGTGTAATGTGGATAGCGTATAAATGTAGGGTGATTTTATTTGGTTTGATGCAATAGTTACCCTGATGTGATCTGCTTGCGAGTTAAATTCAAAGTGATCGATCATTACAAAATATTTTATCGGCGAAGCTTATTTGCGGCCCCACAAAAGTGAGCACAAAAGAAAATGCAAAACTAGAGTGACAAAAACTTAACTGTGTTGATAAGAAATGTATGCATTTACAGTAGACTTTAAAGTTATGAAGATTTACTTTAACTGCACTATTTATGTTGAAAATAAAGTAGGGTGTTATACAACAATATTTGGTAATTTTAAGCAAATTGTATAAATGGATAAGAATAAATGATGTATAAATGATTTGATAGAAAGTATCTTAATTTTGATTGATATAAATGCAAATGTGAATGATTTTTGATTGAAGTGCATGATATGAATAACTGATAATTAATTAATAAAAACTTCAAATTGATGAATCCTGAACAATAACCATTTATTAAAACGGGGGAAAGTTCACAAGACGTTATTCATTCGACCAGAAATCGTTAAAAGTTGGTAACATAAATTTGTTCTCTTGTGATTAAAATCCGAGGGAAAAGTTCAAACGACTTTATTAATTCGACATAAGTAAATTTCAAAGCCCACTTTTTTCGACTTCGCTATCATCGTAATATCATGTTTGATTGTTATCTCAAATATTTTTTTTTTGCACGAATGCATAACTTGCCTTATAGTACCTATAATCGCAAGTAAAAAGTTTTCATGACATTATTGACACTGTCGAAAAATGTTTTAAAAACAATATAGAAAAATGTTTAAAACGAGTTAAAGTTCTAATGACTTTATTGATATACAACAAAGGTTTTGAAAAACAATCTGGTCAAAACAGTTTGTTAAAGTAAGAGAAGACAAGACTTTCTTAACTTGACGAAAAAGGTTGAAAAATGTTTATAACCATTTGTTAAAAAACTGTTTTTAAAACGGGGGAAAGTTCAGAAGATGTTATTAATTTGACCGGAAATCGTCGAAATTTTGGTGACATAATTTTGCTGTTTTGTGATTTAATCCGAGGGAAAAATTCAAAAGACTTTATTAATTCAACATAAGTGTCGAAATTTCTTACTAACAATTTGTTGCAAATGAAAACAACCGACAAAATGTTTAAACTACTTACTTAAATCGAAGTCGGATAATTGTATAAAACAAATTTTAATTACAACCGTAAAACTTTCAAAAGACTTATTTAAATCAAATCTAAAGATTTTGAATCTTAATTGAATAGGTTAAACAATTTGTTGCAACCAAAGATAAGTTTAATTCCCAGTCTCACCAAAATACACCTAAAAGCATTTTAGCTAACGGAGTAATGAAATGTATTGACATTTTAACTTAAAATGATGTGCACCAACATTAGGAGGTGAATTTTGAAAAATGAGGAAACTTGATGCCAACCTCTGATTTTTATTCACCACACATGGGAGAGGAGAGCATATCAATGAAAAAATTTCAATCGGTTTCTTTGTCTTGCATTTTTAAGACGCCTTTATAATTTATTTGGAACAAAATGGGACTTTACTTTATTGGCCCTTTTAAAACTGAAAGTGGTTAATGCAAACGAAAAATACCATTTTAAGATTTAACAACACAATATATATTGAAGAGTGTTTGCAGAAACTGGCCATAAAAGACTTTGTTAAAATCGTAGAAAAAGTGTTGAAAATTGTTAACCACTTATTGTTGTTTAAGAAATTATCTATAATTGTTAAACAAAACAGTAGTTGTTGCAAAGGTAACCGGTGCGCTGGGAAAGAACAAAAAACTGCAAAAGCAAACAAACAAAGCGACTGCTAATTCCCACATCAAAATAGGTATATATTTTATATATTCGTTATAAATATCAAACAAAATATGGCGTATCAAATATACAAAAATCCAAACTAACCTTTTACATACATAAGTACGTCGTTATATATTATTGACAAAATATACAGGGTGATTGGTTTAAGATGCACCAAAAAGCTTGAGTGTGGGTGGAGTTAAGACAAGAAAAAAATCGTAAGGGAGGGGGGGTCTATTTCCCCCCGTTTAGGCAGGAGGGGCAATTTTCTAAAACATTGACCTAAATCAGAAAAAAAATTATTTAAAAACAACGGTGAATGATACAAAGCCTTGTAATATTTTTTTGGAAAGCAAGAAAACTACTCTTTTATTTAATTTTCAAATTAAGTTGTTTATGGGAACAGTTTAAAAAAAAAATAAATTTTCAAACTCAAAATTTAAAAAAAAAATTAAAAAAAAATTTTAAGCTAATTTTTTTATAAAATTATATGTAATTAACTATTATTTTTATTTTTAAAATTTAAAATTAATTTTTAGTCAAAAACAGAAAACCGGCTGCCAAAATGTATCTTATTTTTTGAGAAATTAAGATAAATTAGAAGTATTTTTTCCAAGAAAAACACTTTTTTTTTTGTTTTCCCAAATTTGACCTGCTCAGGTCAATTATTAATTATGAAATTATTCCTTTGTTATTTTTTATTACATACCATCCGATTTTAATCAAATAATAAAAAAGAACGAGTTAACGTTTTACTTATTTTACTAGTTTTACTTTTAATTTTTTTTTTTAATTTCTCAAAAACTAAGATACATTTTGGCATCCGGTTTTCTGTTTTTGACTAACAATAAATAAGAGCATTGAATTTTGAAAACAAAAATAATAGTTAATTACATAAAATTTTGAAAAAAATTAGTTAAAGCATTTTTTTTTTCAGTTTTTTTTTTTTTTTTATTTTGAGTTTGAAAATTAATTTTTTTAAAACTTTTCACTTAAACAACTTAATTTAAAAATTAAATAAAAGAGTAGTTTTCTGGCTCTCCAAAAAAAAATATAAAGGCTTTGTATCATTCACCGTTGTTTTTAAATAATTTTTTTTCTGATTTAAGTCAATGTTAACTAACCGCTGGGATTTTTTGATTATTTAGTATGATATATAGTTACGAATTCTCTTTTATATACATGTTATTGGACATCTGAAAAGCTTTTTTTTTATCAAAATATTTGAATTTTTGTCCAAAATGAATTTGCCGTATACGCCACCAAAATCAACAGTTTCTTCTTGGTCCATACACGTACGTCAAAAATTCGAAAACATACGGCATTTCAATACTAAAAACGTAATTTAAACTCCTTTTGGAAATTTGACGTATGTGCCAACCATTTTTCGTTAACGTCAAATATCTCATAAATTAGAAACAATAGCAACAAACAGATAACAGATTTGAAAAGAGCGCACCCGAAAACATAAGACTGCATAATCAGTTCAAAAAACGCAATTTGGCTCTTCAATACTAGGGCGACGTTATGTCTTCTTAAATTGTACTGAACTGACGGCAACGATTCTCAAACTCTCTTTCGGTACAGGTGCATGGCGTGATGTTGAAGAAAATCCCTTGTTTCCGTTGATATTGTTACACAATCTCACATGAATTCCTTCCCACAGTTTAATTTCCAAAGAACTATCTTAAACAATTCTTTGAATCAACCATCTCAAGTTTACACTTAATTTCCAAAGAATCGTCTTTAACAATTCTTTGCAATCAACTTAATCAACCAACCTTCTCAAATTTTGCTTCCAATGAATAACAATCTAAACACTTGCACCTGCAAGAATGCAAGTCGGTAAGATGTTCCCTATTCAAGCTCCAGATGAACAATAAATGTTCAGTTCAGTTCAGTTCGTTTTGAGTTGTCGTCCGATCTGTGTTCAGATGGCAAAATGTTATAAGTTACTTTTATGAATTATTGCTAAATAAAAACAAACGACCTTTTCTTCATTTAAAATAAAAACAAAAGACTTTTTTTTCATTCATTTATTCATTTGCTTGGCGCAGTCAAAAAAAAAGTGAATAAAAAAATCGCTACCACCGTTTTGGTCCGAAAAGTTTAATGAGTTTCAATGATTTTTTTTTGTGGTAAAAATTAAAACTGTGTAACAATTGTTCACTCGAAAAGTGTCGCAGTAAATGTTTTAAAATAAAAAAAACCGCCACTGAATAGAAAAATAAAAAAAAACTGTATAGTTAAAATAAGTGCAGAATTTAACAAATAAGTGCAGAATATAACAAATAAGTGCAGTATATAACAAATAAGTGCAGAATATAACAAAGAAGTGCAGAATATAACAAATAAGTGTAGAATAACTGAAGTGCGGAAGAACAAATAAGAAGCAGAGCAACATTACAAACGCAAGGCAGGAAAGAAGAAATCTACACTTAATTGGAAGAAGTAAACACATTTTTTTTATTGTATTAACGTATTTAATTGTCTGAAGAATTTTTTAATTTACGAAAGAATAGTTAAAATTATACTAGTTAACAGTCCCGTGCACTCATTTTTGTTCTCCTTTTCTCTTTTCTATGTGGGGTTTCGCTTTGTACCCAAGCTTGTTTGAGTACGTTTTTATTTGCTTTTAACATAATCGAGATGGAGGATCTAGAAATAAATGCTAGATTTAAATTAGTTATAAATACCTTAAGTCAAATGACACCATTCGACGGGGATAGGGACTCTTTAGTTAACTTTATAAGTCAAATTGAAAAATTTCTACCGGTACTCAGTACCTTCGACAACATTCATAAACAGTTGGCAATCATTAAAGATAAGATAGTTGGTAACGCTCGAAAAACTTTATTAAAACATAGTCATCTTACCACATGGGAAGAATATAAACTGTATCTGTAGATGAAATACTGGATAAAATAAGAGCTTGTAGGTTTGCAGATTAAATTGTTCTAATTTGCTAGCACAAAACATAAGGAACGATGTAGCAAGCAATCAAAGAATTGCTCTCCAAACGTTTAAATACGGGTTGCCAGAACCCGTTCGCAGTGTCATTATCAGTAGAAATCCTGTGACACTGCACGACGCATACGAAATTCTAAGAAAAAACGGATATTTAAATTACATCCACAATGTAAGAAAAACTAGCCAACTAGAAAAACTAGCAAGCAATAATCAAAATTCTAATTCATTTCCAAAATACGAACAAAGGCATAACCAGAATTTCGGAGACTCCCAAAATTCAAACCAACCCTCACATAACCAAAATTCCTATAATTCTGAAAATTCTAGACAAACAAATCAAAACTTCAATTATCCTAGAAATAATTTCCAAAACAGACAACATAATCGAAATTCTAATAACTCAGGAATTTAACGAAATACACAACGCGGAAATAATAATAATTCAGGTAACTTTTAGAACGGTAACAATCCTTACCCGCAACCTATGGATATATCAGTTAATGAGGGGGGAAAACCAACAAAATTTTACTTTACCAGGCCAAAACAACTACCCTATATAGTAGTTGACACCCCAGTTAGAAAACTTAGATTTATTATAGACTCAAGTGCCGAGTTTAGTATTATAAACCCTAATATTTGCAATCCGAAATGGAAAATAGCTGACAAAACTTATACGCTAAACGTTTTGAATCGAAACGTTCAAACAAATGTTCAATACAGGTTACCTCTATTTAAAGAATTCAAGAAAGAAAATTTCCTTGTAAACTTTTTTTTGGCAAATTATTCTTTAGAATTACACATTAATGAAGAGAACAAACATTTTAAAGACACCTTTGCACCCCACCTTAATTCTTAGGACATTTCCAAACTGAAAAATTTAATCAATTCATTTAAAGATTTGTTTAACAAAGATTCTTAACGTGTACGAATTTAACTAAACATAAAATTATTCTGAATAATGAAACTCCAATTTATAGCAAATTGTATAGATATCCTGAGGAATTTCGCGAAGAAGTAGACAAACAAGTCGAAGAAATGCTTCAACAGGTAATCATTAGATCAATAGTCCGTTTAACTCCCCACTTTGGGTTGTAAACAAAAAAAGGTGCGATAGCAATAAAAAATGGCGTTTAACGAAATTTAACTACAGGAAATTCGTAAAAGGCTACGCAAAAGTAGTCTATCCAATGGTTAAGTATTTGAAGAAAAATACGAAAATCAATGTGAAAGATTTCCCGATTTCACAAAACCATTCGTGCTCACAACCGATTCATCAGAATTTGCAATCGGAGCAGTTTTGAGCCAAAGCGGTCACCCAGTGTGCTACGCATCTCGAACACATAACGACTATGAGCAGAAATACTCTACTGTCGAACAAGATCTTTTGGCGAAAGTTTGGTCTTGGAAATACTTTCGTACTTTTCTTTACGGTAGAAAATTTGTTATACGAACTGACCATAAGCTACTGGTATGGCTTCACAATCTGAAGGAACCAAATATGAAACTCCAGAGATGGAAGATAATGTTGAACGAATATGATTTCGAAATTAATTATCTAAAAGGCAAAGAAAATATTGTAGCGGACGGACTTAGTAGGTATATTAACACCGAAAAGCAATTAGATAAAAGTTTTAATGAAATATTTTATAATGATGGCGATAATAGCAGCAAGGTCGTTTGATACAATCCACAGCGGAATCGAAGACTCTATTAATCATATAGTAATTACGGAAAAATTTATAAAAATTTATGTGTCGAAATCACATAACACTTGCAAAAGACTCAAATTTACTGGAAATAATGAAGCGAGTCTTAATAGATACAGACTTCTTTACTGCGAAGAAGATGAAGAAAAACTAGCCAACTAGAAAAACTAGCAAGCAATAATCAAAATTCTAATTCATTTCCAAGATACGAACAAAGGCATAACCAGAATTTCGGAGACCCCCAAAATTCAAACCAACCCTCACATAACCAAAATTCCTATAATTCTGAAAATTCTAGACAAACAAATCAAAACTTCAATTATCCTAGAAATAATTTCCAAAACAGACAACATAATAGAAATTATAATAACTCAGGAATTTCACGAAATACACAACGCGGAAATAATAATGTTATGTTCCGCGAACGCAAGTAAAACGACTTTTCTTTTTGGT
The DNA here is from genome assembly GCA_951217065.1 of Baccha elongata. Classification (NCBI taxonomy): domain Eukaryota; kingdom Metazoa; phylum Arthropoda; class Insecta; order Diptera; family Syrphidae; genus Baccha; species Baccha elongata. The sequence goes on from CATNUY010000101.1 coordinate 531,731, forward strand.
TGTTAAAATGAGAGTGACTCAAACTCTGTTCATTATTTCCTTCGTTACCTATTCCGAAACCTAGATCACCACTTCCAGGTCAACCACGCATTTACGAAAGAATAGTTAAAATTATACTAGTTAACAGTCCCGTGCACTCATTTTTGTTCTCCTTTTCTCTTTTCTATGTGGGGTTTCGCTTTGTACCCAAGCTTGTTTGAGTACGTTTTTATTTGCTTTTAACATAATCGAGATGGAGGATCTAGAAATAAATGCTAGATTTAAATTAGTTATAAATACCTTAAGTCAAATGACACCACTCGACGGGGATAGGGACTCTTTAGTTAACTTTATAAGTCAAATTGAAAAATTTCTACCGGTACTCAGTACCTTCGACAACATTCATAAACAGTTGGCAATCATTAAAGATAAGATAGTTGGTAACGCTCGAAAAACTTTATTAATACATAGTCATCTTACCACATGGGAAGAATATAAACTGTATCTGTAGATGAAATACTGGATAAAATAAGAGCTTGTAGGTTTGCAGATTAAATTGTTCTAATTTGCTAGCACAAAACATAAGGAACGATGTAGCAAGCAATCAAAGAATTGCTCTCCAAACTTTTAAATACGGGTTGCCAGAACCCGTTCGCAGTGTCATTATCAGTAGAAATCCTGTGACACTGCACGACGCATACGAAATTCTAAGAAAAAACGGATATTTAAATTACACCTACTACTTTACTTCACTTGCATAGACACAGTTACAGTTTCTTTATTTAAACAACGAATGCACCATATGTTATTATTGACATACTTGCACTCCATGGGTCAGCATTGTTTATGTTTGCAATATGACCCATGTCGTTGTTTTACTGTTTGGTTGACATAGTTCGATTGCTGTTCCCTTTAAAGTGTAACATATGACACATGAGGAACCTTTGCTGTTCTCTTTAAAGTGTAACATATGACACATGAGGAACCTTTAGCAATAATCGAACTATGTCATGTGTCTTGCAAGCGATTCTTGGGAATTGTGTGTGGTCTCCAGTTTAATGGCACAACACTCCAATAAGAAAGGCGTACGAGGTGACGAGTGAGATCTTTCGGCTTCAGGTGCGGAAGTAAATAATTCACAGGTCTTTATCACAACATTGTATTTATTAAATTGCAATATTTTGTTTTTTTTTTTTTTTTCTTTTTACCTACTTATAATTTAATACATACATATTTTTCAATTTTTGTTTTCTCTTTGTTTGTTGACGTTTTTTTTTTTTATAAGTTTTGTTTTTTTTTTTTTTTTTTTATAATGTTTAGGTTGCATTTTTGTTTTGTTTTTTGTTTGTTTAGAAGTTATTATACCTGCGATGTTTCTTCAAGGTCAGGTGTTACATTCAATTCAGTATCGTTTAAATTTTCTGTTGATTTTTTGTTAAATGTACATTTTATTTTAATTATTTTTTTAAATATTACGTATAAAGCTAGAACTACAAGAACAAGAAAAATAATGGAAACAGAAAATTGAGCATGTTCAGGTGTGACATGGAATAACAAATTATTTTGCTTTAACAAATCTTTAATACTTATGCTATAATTATCTAAATCCAGTTTTTCTATATGGGTGGTATGGGGTGAAATTTGGGATAAATTTGTGGGAATTTGTGCTAATCGATATGGTCTAATGTTAACTGCGGGTAGATTTGGGTTTGTCTTTATTTGATGTGTAATCCCAGAGGTAGTTGACAGGGTATCACCATCGAGAAAAAATAAATGATTATATTTACGGCAGATATCAATCACCGATTTCTTTTCTTCGCTATTTAAATGATCTAGTGGAAGTTGGTTTTGTATTTTACTCAATCTGTCGTTTATATAAGTTTGAGTATCGAATGAATTTAGATTATAGATATAGTAATCATTACTATTTACAAGTTGGTTGTCTTGCCTGCTGTTGTTGTATTGTCTTTTTCTGCATTGGTCTATCGTGTGACTCAGATTTTTGCAGTAACGACATGAAATATTATTTTGTACGTTATTGACTCTCACAGGCTGACTGGTATTTGGACTCGACCTGTAAGTTCTATTGTCCCTTGGCTGAAGACGACACTCTGTTGTATTGTGTGTCTTCGTTCGGCAGTGGTGACAATATTTGTTGTCAACAGTGGTATTAGATAGGAGTTTTTCTTCTTCCATCGCAATATCTAGAGCTTCGTCTAAGTCATTGCATCTGGCGCTTTTCACCAAAGTTTTTAACTGTGGTATCAACCCATTGCAAAAACTATTTAGAATAGTTTTGTATTTAAACTCCTGATGGCTGTATTAGCAGCGTTGTCCCCCGTACTGGCATTGGCATTATTCAGTTCATCAAACAAGGCATAAGCTCTTTCTGCGTAAGAGCTCACAGATTCCTTGTAACCCTGTTTGAATTGAAAAACTTCAGTCTGTATAATTTGTACAGACCTAGTTCTTCGGAAATTTTTGATAAGAGCCTCTTTTAACTCTGCCCAGGCATTATAATTGTTATATTTGATTATAACATTATATGCCCGGCTTGTTAATTTCGATTTGACAATATCAAGAAGCTCAGCCTTATCGGTTGAGTCGGGTTCCGTGGAGGTTTTGTTTGATTGCAGGTCTACTAATTGAATAAACCTATCTAAATCTTTCGCACTTCCATTAAACTCAGGTATGAGTTTTATGGCTTGGGCTGATCTGAAAGTCATTATTTTGGGTGGACAAAAGATAGAATTTGACTTAATCTCAATCGGGGTGAGAGGCGGTATGGGTTTTTGTTTTGTTTCGAGCCTAGGAAGATCACTTTCTGATGATCTTCGGGTACGCGGAATTTTTCTAGTTCTTAATGAAATATTTAAATTCAATTCAGACATATATATTTGAACGAATTTAAACGAAATTGTACCAGATTTGTATGAGGATAAGGAAAAGGGACAGTGTATAAATTAATTAGGTACCAAAAGAAAAACTGGTTACATCAATAACAAAAATATTTAAATGTCAAGAATAAAAATATATAAATATAAGTACGTCAAAAACAAATTAAATAAATAATTTTTTATAAATAATATTTATTATTTCTTACAATAACATTGTTGATGCCTCTTGATGTGTTGAAATGATGTTGATGTTGATGTTGATGTTGATTTTGATGTTGATTTTGATGTTGATTGCCTCGGCGTGGCAATTTCTTCCTTCCTTCCTTCTTTCGACCACAGGAAATCGCTTACCTCTGTGGGATATTGTACACTTTTTTTTCACTCTTTTATTTATTTTTCACTATTTTCCGGCACTATATTTCCTTTTTTTTTTTTATGTTGAATTCTTGTTTGAATTTTGAATTTTGTTTTTGATCTAGCACTTTTTCTTTGTATGTATAAATATTTACTTTGAATTTAGAACCGGGTTTTTTTTTTTCGGGGATTCAAATCAGATGCTTTGATTTGAAAATCCCACCGCTGCCACCAAATGTTATGTTCCGCGAACGCAAGTAAAACGACTTTTCTTTTTGGTTGTTAAAATGAGAGTGACTCAAACTCTGTTCATTATTTCCTTCGTTACCTATTCCGAAACCTAGATCACCACTTCCAGGTCAACCACGCATTCTACTTTACTTCACTTGCATAGACACAGTTACAGTTTCTTTATTTAAACAACGAATGCACCATATGTTATTATTGACATACTTGCACTCCATGGGTCAGCATTGTTTATGTTTGCAATATGACCCATGTCGTTGTTTTACTGTTTGGTTGACATAGTTCGATTGCTGTTCCCTTTAAAGTGTAACATATGACACATGAGGAACCTTTGCTGTTCTCTTTAAAGTGTAACATATGACACATGAGGAACCTTTAGCAATAATCGAACTATGTCATGTGTCTTGCAAGCGATTCTTGGGAATTGTGTGTGGTCTCCAGTTTAATGGCAAAACAATAATAATTCAGGTAACTTTTAGAACGTTAACAATCCTTACCCGCAACCTATGGATATATCAGTTAATGAGGGGGGAAAACCAACAAAATTTTACTTTACCAGGCCAAAACAACTACCCTATATAGTAATTGACACCCCAGTTAGAAAACTTAGATTTATTATAGACTCAAGTGCCGAGTTTAGTATTATAAACCCTAATATTTGCAATCCGAAATGGAAAATAGCTGACAAAACTTATACGCTAAACGTTTTGAATCGAAACGTTCAAACAAATGTTCAATACAGGTTACCTCTATTTAAAGAATTCAAGAAAGAAAATTTCCTTGTAAACTTTTTTTTTGGCAAATTATTCTTTAGAATTACACATTAATGAAGAGAACAAACATTTTAAAGACACCTTTGCACCCCACCTTAATTCTTAGGACATTTCCAAACTGAAAAATTTAATCAATTCATTTAAAGATTTGTTTAACAAAGATTCTTAACGTGTACGAATTTAACTAAACATAAAATTATTCTGAATAATGAAACTCCAATTTATAGCAAATTGTATAGATATCCTGAGGAATTTCGCGAAGAAGTAGACAAACAAGTCGAAGAAATGCTTCAACAGGTAATCATTAGATCAATAGTCCGTTTAACTCCCCACTTTGGGTTGTACCCAAAAAAAGTTGCGATAGCAATAAAAAATGGCGTTTAACGAAATTTAACTACAGGAAATTCGTAAAAGGCTACGCAAAAGTAGTCTATCCAATGGTTAAGTATTTGAAGAAAAATACGAAAATCAATGTGAAAGATTTCCCGATTTCACAAAACCATTCGTGCTCACAACCGATTCATCAGAATTTGCAATCGGAGCAGTTTTGAGCCAAAGCGGTCACCCAGTGTGCTACGCATCTCGAACACATAACGACTATGAGCAGAAATACTCTACTGTCGAACAAGATCTTTTGGCGAAAGTTTGGTCTTGGAAATACTTTCGTACTTTTCTTTACGGTAGAAAATTTGTTATACGAACTGACCATAAGCTACTGGTATGGCTTCACAATCTGAAGGAACCAAATATGAAACTCCAGAGATGGAAGATAATGTTGAACGAATATGATTTCGAAATTAATTATCTAAAAGGCAAAGAAAATATTGTAGCGGACGGACTTAGTAGGTATATTAACACCGAAAAGCAATTAGATAAAAGTTTTAATGAAATATTTTATAATGATGGCGATAATAGCAGCAAGGTCGTTTGATACAATCCACAGCGGAATCGAAGACTCTATTAATCATATAGTAATTACGGAAAAATTTATAAAAATTTATGTGTCGAAATCACATAACACTTGCAAAAGACTCAAATTTACTGGAAATAATGAAGCGAGTCTTAATAGATACAGACTTCTTTACTGCGAAGAAGATGAAGAAAAACTAGCCAACTAGAAAAACTAGCAAGCAATAATCAAAATTCTAATTCATTTCCAAGATACGAACAAAGGCATAACCAGAATTTCGGAGACCCCCAAAATTCAAACCAACCCTCACATAACCAAAATTCCTATAATTCTGAAAATTCTAGACAAACAAATCAAAACTTCAATTATCCTAGAAATAATTTCCAAAACAGACAACATAATAGAAATTATAATAACTCAGGAATTTCACGAAATACACAACGCGGAAATAATAATGTTATGTTCCGCGAACGCAAGTAAAACGACTTTTCTTTTTGGTTGTTAAAATGAGAGTGACTCAAACTCTGTTCATTATTTCCTTCGTTACCTATTCCGAAACCTAGATCACCACTTCCAGGTCAACCACGCATTTACGAAAGAATAGTTAAAATTATACTAGTTAACAGTCCCGTGCACTCATTTTTGTTCTCCTTTTCTCTTTTCTATGTGGGGTTTCGCTTTGTACCCAAGCTTGTTTGAGTACGTTTTTATTTGCTTTTAACAAAATCGAGATGGAGGATCTAGAAATAAATGCTAGATTTAAATTAGTTATAAATACCTTAAGTCAAATGACACCATTCGACGGGGATAGGGACTCTTTAGTTAACTTTATAAGTCAAATTGAAAAATTTCTACCGGTACTCAGTACCTTCGACAACATTCATAAACAGTTGGCAATCATTAAAGATAAGATAGTTGGTAACGCTCGAAAAACTTTATTAATACATAGTCATCTTACCACATGGGAAGAATATAAACTGTATCTGTAGATGAAATACTGGATAAAATAAGAGCTTGTAGGTTTGCAGATTAAATTGTTCTAATTTGCTAGCACAAAACATAAGGAACGATGTAGCAAGCAATCAAAGAATTGCTCTCCAAACGTTTAAATACGGGTTGCCAGAACCCGTTCGCAGTGTCATTATCAGTAGAAATCCTGTGACACTGCACGACGCATACGAAATTCTAAGAAAAAACGGATATTTAAATTACACCTACTACTTTACTTCACTTGCATAGACACAGTTACAGTTTCTTTATTTAAACAACGAATGCACCATATGTTATTATTGACATACTTGCACTCCATGGGTCAGCATTGTTTATGTTTGCAATATGACCCATGTCGTTGTTTTACTGTTTGGTTGACATAGTTCGATTGCTGTTCCCTTTAAAGTGTAACATATGACACATGAGGAACCTTTGCTGTTCTCTTTAAAGTGTAACATATGACACATGAGGAACCTTTAGCAATAATCGAACTATGTCATGTGTCTTGCAAGCGATTCTTGGGAATTGTGTGTGGTCTCCAGTTTAATGGCACAACACTCCTCCCCCCCCCCCCTAAAATAAGAAAGGCGTACGAGGTGACGAGTGAGATCTTTCGGCTTCAGGTGCGGAAGTAAATAATTCACAGGTCTTTATCACAACATTGTATTTATTAAATTGCAATATTTTGTTTTTTTTTTTTTTTCTTTTTACCTACTTATAATTTAATACATACATATTTTTCAATTTTTGTTTTCTCTTTGTTTGTTGACGTTTTTTTTTTTTATAAGTTTTGTTTTTTTTTTTTTTTTTATAATGTTTAGGTTGCATTTTTGTTTTGTTTTTTGTTTGTTTAGAAGTTATTATACCTGCGATGTTTCTTCAAGGTCAGGTGTTACATTCAATTCAGTATCGTTTAAATTTTCTGTTGATTTTTTGTTAAATGTACATTTTATTTTAATTATTTTTTTAAATATTACGTATAAAGCTAGAACTACAAGAACAAGAAAAATAATGGAAACAGAAAATTGAGCATGTTCAGGTGTGACATGGAATAACAAATTATTTTGCTTTAACAAATCTTTAATACTTATGCTATAATTATCTAAATCCAGTTTTTCTATATGGGTGGTATGGGGTGAAATTTGGGATAAATTTGTGGGAATTTGTGCTAATCGATATGGTCTAATGTTAACTGCGGGTAGATTTGGGTTTGTCTTTATTTGATGTGTAATCCCAGAGGTAGTTGACAGGGTATCACCATCGAGAAAAAATAAATGATTATATTTACGGCAGATATCAATCACCGATTTCTTTTCTTCGCTATTTAAATGATCTAGTGGAAGTTGGTTTTGTATTTTACTCAATCTGTCGTTTATATAAGTTTGAGTATCGAATGAATTTAGATTATAGATATAGTAATCATTACTATTTACAAGTTGGTTGTCTTGCCTGCTGTTGTTGTATTGTCTTTTTCTGCATTGGTCTATCGTGTGACTCAGATTTTTGCAGTAACGACATGAAATATTATTTTGTACGTTATTGACTCTCACAGGCTGACTGGTACTTGGACTCGACCTGTAAGTTCTATTGTCCCTTGGCTGAAGACGACACTCTGTTGTATTGTGTGTCTTCGTTCGGCAGTGGTGACAATATTTGTTGTCAACAGTGGTATTAGATAGGAGTTTTTCTTCTTCCATCGCAATATCTAGAGCTTCGTCTAAGTCATTGCATCTGGCGCTTTTCACCAAAGTTTTTAACTGTGGTATCAACCCATTGCAAAAACTATTTAGAATAGTTTTGTATTTAAACTCCTGATGGCTGTATTAGCAGCGTTGTCCCCCGTACTGGCATTGGCATTATTCAGTTCATCAAACAAGGCATAAGCTCTTTCTGCGTAAGAGCTCACAGATTCCTTGTAACCCTGTTTGAATTGAAAAACTTCAGTCTGTATAATTTGTACAGACCTAGTTCTTCGGAAATTTTTGATAAGAGCCTCTTTTAACTCTGCCCAGGCATTATAATTGTTATATTTGATTATAACATTATATGCCCGGCTTGTTAATTTCGATTTGACAATATCAAGAAGCTCAGCCTTATCGGTTGAGTCGGGTTCCGTGGAGGTTTTGTTTGATTGCAGGTCTACTAATTGAATAAACCTATCTAAATCTTTCGCACTTCCATTAAACTCAGGTATGAGTTTTATGGCTTGGGCTGATCTGAAAGTCATTATTTTGGGTGGACAAAAGATAGAATTTGACTTAATCTCAATCGGGGTGAGAGGCGGTATGGGTTTTTGTTTTGTTTCGAGCCTAGGAAGATCACTTTCTGATGATCTTCGGGTACGCGGAATTTTTCTAGTTCTTAATGAAATATTTAAATTCAATTCAGACATATATATTTGAACGAATTTAAACGAAATTGTACCAGATTTGTATGAGGATAAGGAAAAGGGACAGTGTATAAATTAATTAGGTACCAAAAGAAAAACTGGTTACATCAATAACAAAAATATTTAAATGTCAAGAATAAAAATATATAAATATAAGTACGTCAAAAACAAATTAAATAAATAATTTTATATAAATAATATTTATTATTTCTTACAATAACATTGTTGATGCCTCTTGATGTGTTGAAATGATGTTGATGTTGATGTTGATGTTGATTTTGATGTTGATTTTGATGTTGATTTTGATGTTGATTTTGATGTTGATTGCCTCGGCGTGGCAATTTCTTCCTTCCTTCCTTCTTTCGACCACAGGAAATCGCTTACCTCTGTGGGATATTGTACACTTTTTTTTCACTCTTTTATTTATTTTTCACTATTTTCCGGCACTATATTTCCTTTTTTTTTTTTATGTTGAATTCTTGTTTGAATTTTGAATTTTGTTTTTGATCTAGCACTTTTTCTTTGTATGTATAAATATTTACTTTGAATTTAGAACCGGATTTTTTTTTCGGGGATTCAAATCAGATGCTTTGATTTGAAAATCCCACCGCTGCCACCAAATGTTATGTTCCGCGAACGCAAGTAAAACGACTTTTCTTTTTGGTTGTTAAAATGAGAGTGACTCAAACTCTGTTCATTATTTCCTTCGTTACCTATTCCGAAACCTAGATCACCACTTCCAGGTCAACCACGCATTCTACTTTACTTCACTTGCATAGACACAGTTACAGTTTCTTTATTTAAACAACGAATGCACCATATGTTATTATTGACATACTTGCACTCCATGGGTCAGCATTGTTTATGTTTGCAATATGACCCATGTCGTTGTTTTACTGTTTGGTTGACATAGTTCGATTGCTGTTCCCTTTAAAGTGTAACATATGACACATGAGGAACCTTTGCTGTTCTCTTTAAAGTGTAACATATGACACATGAGGAACCTTTAGCAATAATCGAACTATGTCATGTGTCTTGCAAGCGATTCTTGGGAATTGTGTGTGGTCTCCAGTTTAATGGCAAAACAATAATAATTCAGGTAACTTTTAGAACGTTAACAATCCTTACCCGCAACCTATGGATATATCAGTTAATGAGGGGGGAAAACCAACAAAATTTTACTTTACCAGGCCAAAACAACTACCCTATATAGTAATTGACACCCCAGTTAGAAAACTTAGATTTATTATAGACTCAAGTGCCGAGTTTAGTATTATAAACCCTAATATTTGCAATCCGAAATGGAAAATAGCTGACAAAACTTATACGCTAAACGTTTTGAATCGAAACGTTCAAACAAATGTTCAATACAGGTTACCTCTATTTAAAGAATTCAAGAAAGAAAATTTCCTTGTAAACTTTTTTTTTGGCAAATTATTCTTTAGAATTACACATTAATGAAGAGAACAAACATTTTAAAGACACCTTTGCACCCCACCTTAATTCTTAGGACATTTCCAAACTGAAAAATTTAATCAATTCATTTAAAGATTTGTTTAACAAAGATTCTTAACGTGTACGAATTTAACTAAACATAAAATTATTCTGAATAATGAAACTCCAATTTATAGCAAATTGTATAGATATCCTGAGGAATTTCGCGAAGAAGTAGACAAACAAGTCGAAGAAATGCTTCAACAGGTAATCATTAGATCAATAGTCCGTTTAACTCCCCACTTTGGGTTGTACCCAAAAAAAGTTGCGATAACAATAAAAAATGGCGTTTAACGAAATTTAACTACAGGAAATTCGTAAAAGGCTACGCAAAAGTAGTCTATCCAATGGTTAAGTATTTGAAGAAAAATACGAAAATCAATGTGAAAGATTTCCCGATTTCACAAAACCATTCGTGCTCACAACCGATGCATCAGAATTTGCAATCGGAGCAGTTTTGAGCCAAAGCGGTCACCCAGTGTGCTACGCAACTCGAACACATAACGACTATGAGCAGAAATACTCTACTGTCGAACAAGATCTTTTGGCGATAGTTTGGTCTTTGAAATACTTTCGTACTTTTCTTTACGGTAGAAAATTTGTTATACAAACTGACCATAAGCTACTGGTATGGCTTCACAATCTGAATGAACCAAATATGAAACTCCAGAGATGGAAGATAATGTTGAACGAATATGATTTCGAAATTAATTATCTAAAAGGCAAAGAAAATATTGTAGCGGACGGACTTAGTAGGTATATTAACACCGAAAAGCAATTAGATAAAAGTTTTAATGAAATATTTTATAATGATGGCGATAATAGCAGCATGGTCGTTGAAGTAATGTCAACTATTGATACAATCCACAGCGAAATCGAAGACTCTATTAATCATATAGGAATTACGGAAAAATTTATAAAATTTTATAAAAACCAAATATACTTAATGTATGGTGAAAAAGAAAAAGTTGTGACAAAAATCTTAAATAAAAAATGTCGAAATCACATAACACTTGCAAAAGACTCAAATTTACTGGAAATAATGAAGCGAGTCTTAATAGATAAAGACTTCTTTACTGCGAAGAAGATGACATTTTTCTTAAACTTCAAGATAATTACGTAAAATTTTTTCGAAACACTATTTTAAAACTTATTAAATCTAATAATAAATTGATTGATATCTCTGATAAAAGTGAAATATTAAATATTATCAAAAAGGAACATCTTAGTAAAAACCACCGCGCTACAAACGAATTTTACCTCGAATTAAAACAGCAATATTTTCATCCAAATTTATTTAAACTCATAACAAAATTCATAAACAACTGCGAAACTTGACAGCTAGTTAAATATGACAGGCATCCAGTAAAAATTCCCTACCAAATCAGCGAAACCGCTAGTAAATTTAATGACATAGTTCACATGGACATTTGGTTTCCATGTAGAAATATAATGTATCTTACAACTATCGATAAGTTCTCAAGATACGCGACTATACACAAGCTAAATGATAGAACATGGATATCTAACGAAAGGTGTATACTGCACGTCTGCACAATGCAGTGGAACTATTTTTAAAAGAAAATAACATTATTATTCAAAGAACAACTGCTCAAATAAAACCGGAAATAAAGACATTGAAAGACTGCAAGTTAATTTGGATGAACATTTGAGAATAATGGAAATTGACCCAATAAACAATGATCAGAGCCTTGATGACAAAATACACAACGTGATTACAATTTACAATAACACTTTTCCTTCTACAAAAGCTAAGGGCTATCGATTTCATAACCAAAAATTATGACCGTATACACAAACATAAACGAGACAAAACCGAGTGTATAAATAAAATCAACCAACAGAAGGATAAAAACTTCGAGTTGACAAACAACATAGTTAGAAACAGAGAAATAGCAAAAATTAGACCCAAATATAAGAAACTAAATAAATTTAGAGTAGAAGATAAATACGTTATCGATACTAGCAATAAAAGAAACACAAAATATTCAAAAAAATCAGACGAAACGAAAAAATGCTTATCAAATAAATTAATTTACATTACAGAATGTGGACTATACGGGCAATTTTTCTGGTCCTTTTGGCTCAACAGATAAAAACACAGGAAGTAACTATTACGTAAATCAACACGGAATACGGTATTGAAAAAATCTGTACTTGTATCCTTACCGCTGGTACCAATTAATAAAATAAATCCAGAGCTTTTAAGAACTATTATTAAAAATCTTTATTCAGAGAAAATTATATTTTGAATGAAAATTGTAAGCATAATTAAAATCAATGTAAACACAAGTTTATAAGTAATAAGTTGTAGCAAGTGTTTATATCGTCATATATTGAACGTAATGAAATGTACTTCCAACAGTCCTCCTCGTTCAATTAATATTACATTTATTTCTTAAATAAATATGTTTTATCTGTGGCAATGGTTTCGTCAAAATATCAGCTACCATTTCTTCAGTTGAACAATATTCACATTCAATTATTCCATTTCTGACTAAATCCCTTATTGCTTTATATTTAGTATCAATGTGTTTTGTTCTATAAGAAAATTTGTGATCACGTACCAATTCAATACAACTTTGGTTGTCTTCATATATAAGTGTAGGAGATTTGATTGATTCGTGCATTTCTTCTAATAACTGACGCAACCATTTTGCTTCTTTAGCTGCTTCTGATATTGAAATGAATTCCGCTTCACATGTCGAAGATGCAACCATGTTTTGCTTGTTGCATGACCAGCTTATTGTTCCTCCATTTAAAAAAATATCCTGCCACTATTTGTCTTCCGCCCAATTTTGTCATCTGCCCAAGTAGCGTCGGCATAAAGATATAATGACAGATTTTCCGATTTAATATTACTTAACATCAACTTCATATTGTTTGTTGCCTTTAAATATTAACAACCCTCTTTAGTTGATACCAGTCTTGAGTTGTTGGACTTGAAACCTTTTGTGAGAATATACAAACACTGGCTGAAATGTCTAGTCTGGTGTTTACTGATAAATACAAAAGTCGTCCAATCAATTGTCTGTACAGTGAATTATCCTCAAACTTTTCCAATGATTCAACTTTACCATAGCTTACATCCATTGGTGTCCTGGCTGGTTTCGCATCTATTAATCCAAAATCTGATGATAATTTTGTTATATATGCCGATTGGCAAGGTAAAAAGTTACCATTTTCGTCTTGTGTTACTTCCATACCTAAGTAATGTTTTATTGGTCCCAAATTTTGCATTTTAAAGTTTGACTGTAAAATTTCTTCAATCTGTTGCATTTGTTGTTTAAATGTACATGAAACAACTATATCATCAACATATACAATGAGATAGCAAAATATTCCATCGATTTCCTTTGAATACAGGCATAGATCACTGTAACTTTGTTGGAATCCTCCTCCTTCTAATACCTTATGAAGTGTACTGTTCCAAGTTCTGGCTGCTTGCTCTAATCCGTATATGCTTTTTCTTAACAAGCAAACCTTTGATCCGTTTTCATATCCTGGTGGTGGTCTCATGTAAATTGTTTCATTTAGCTTCCCATTTAGAAACGCAGTTTTAGCATCCAAGTGATGAACGATCATTTTTCTTTTTGCTGCAACTGATAATAACGTTCTAAATGTTGTATGCATGACAACGGGTGCAAAAATCTCATCATAGTCTTCGCCAAATTTCTGTGAAAATCCTTGAGAAACGTATCTTGCTTTATATCGCTCTATTTTACCGTCTAGTCCAGTTTTAAGTTTGAAGACTTATTTCCCTCCTATCGCCTTACTTCCGGGTGGAAGATCAATCAGATCCCATGTTCCATTTTCTTCATGTGACTCTATTTCTTCTTGCATTGCTATGAGCCATTGTTCTCTTTGGTCAGATTGGATAGCTTCAATGTAGTTGCTTGGTTCTACCACTTCTTTAGTAGAGTTTATTTCTTCGACTAATCGCTTTGGTGGAACGCCTTTATTTGGTCGGCTTGAAACACGTACTTGTAATTTTTCACTCTCTTGTTGTATTTTAACTGGTCGTTCATCATCTTCATTGATCTCCTCCTGAACAATATATTCCTCCTCTGGAACAAGTGACTTTTCGTTCGATGTATCGTTTTTATGACAATTTGACAGCTCAATCGAAACTTCATTCTCCTTTTTAAGAGTTGATGAACAGAAACTAACATCACGAATTATGATCACTTTTCTTGCAGTCTTGTCATAACATCGGTAAGCTTTTGATTTTTCGTCATATCCCAAAAATATTGCTTCGATTCGTTTATTGTCTAACTTGCGTCTTTTTATATCTGGTATATGGACAAAACATTTAGAACCAAATATTTGAAATTGTTCGATACCTGGTTTGACACCATTCCATCGTTCGTACGGTGTCATATTGGTTGTTCTTGTTATAACACGATTTTGAATAAAATTTGCAGTTGATACTGCTTCTCCCCAGAAACTTTTAGTTAATTTAGCGTCTGTCAACATACAACGTGCCATTTCTACTAACGTCCGATTCTTTCGTTCAGCCTTCCCATTTTGCTGTGGACTATACGCCGCTGTTAACTGCTGTTGTATTCCTTCTGATTTCAAGAAATTTGTGAGGCTTCTTCCAGTGTATTCCCCACCACGATCGGATCGTATAACTTTTGGTTTTCGTGAAAATTTTGTTTTGCAAAATGCTACAAACTGCTTTATTGAATCTTCAACTTCTCCTTTTTGTGCAAGCAAACAAACAGTTGTAAACGCTGAATAATCGTCTATGAAAGTTACGATATATCGCTTTCCAGCATGTGTTGCTGTTTGCATTGGACCGCAAACATCTGTGTGAATTAAGTCCAATGGTGCTAAAGATTCACTTTTAGATTGCTTAGGAAATGCCAGTCTTCTCATCTTCCCCTTCATGCACACGTCACATACTTCTTTGATTCAACAATCAATAATATTCAAACCTTTTATCGATCCATTTGTAAACATTTTCCGAATCGCTTCCGTATCTCTGTGTCCCATTCTTCTATGTAGGTGATGAATACAGTTCTCATTGTGTTGAAGCATAGCACAAACTTTGCTTGGTTGTCGCAATACATATAAGGAATCGATTGCATCTGCAACACAAATTTGCTTACCTTCATGCTTGATTTCACAAATTTTTTCGTCAAATTCGAAAAGAAATCCATTTTTCGTAAGTTGTTTAACAGAAAGCATGTTACCTGTTAGATTAGGTGCATAAAGTACTTCAGTGGCTTTCGCTTGATGAACATTACCGCTTTCATCTAAAAATGTCAATGTTCCTGTTCCTATCCCTTGAACCTTTGTTGAATTTCCATTGGCTAGCTCAACAGAGCTCTTGTAAGTTTTGTCGATGTCTATGAAAAAATGTTCATTGTTTGAAACATGGCGAGTGGCTCCCGAGTCTATAATCCATCCAAATTGTTGTCCTCCTTGGTTAATGGTAAAAAGATAGTCCTTTGAATCTATTGACTTAGTGTTCTCTCCTTGTGATTCTTCAATTGAGTTAACTTTATGTCCGGGTTTAACATTCCTCTTTTTGAAATTTTGTTTTGATAACCATTCCTTATATTTAATACAAGATTTCTTTTGACGACCTGGTTTCCGGCAGAAAAAACAGACACCCACGTTGGCTATTGTTTTTAAAACTGAATCGCTTGAATTGATATTTCCAACTAAATGTCGTTCGTATTCTGCTATAACTCTTTGCTGTACTAGAGCGAAAGTAATTTCTTTTTGATTTCGCGACTCAAGTGAAGTTATCAACGCATCATATTCTTTTGGTAAGCTGCTCAACAACATTGCTGCACTCCATTTGTCCGATAAAATTTCTTCACCAATGTGACGCAATTTGGTGAAATAGTCCTGCATTTTATTTATGTGTGCTCTTACATCACCCCCGTCTTCCATCTTCAACGAGCAAATCGATCGCATCAAATATACCCTGTTCGTGAAAGTATCTGTTTCATGATAACTCTTTAATGCATCCCAGGTCGATTTCGCAGTTGTCTTATTTCGAATATGGGCAAGTTGATCATCTTCAACACATAAACCAATTGTGCCTCTGGCTTCTTCATCTGAGCTTTCCCATTCGTCGATTGCTTTTTGATTTGTAATCACATCACCAGTAACAACAGGATTCGGTTTTTTTCCTTGAATTACCTTTTTCCACAAATTTTGCTTGCGCAGCAACAATTCCATCTTGAACTTCCAGTTTGCATAGTTATTGTTATTTAATTGAATAATTTTGGATTTTGTTGCGTTCGCCATTTTCTTAATGCGAAAAATTGATCCTTTCTTTAGTTTAATATAATTCTTTTTTATTTATTTCAGAGGTACTCTCTAAGTCTCATAATCTGTTGAAAAAATCTGTACTTGTATCCTTACCGCTGGTACCAATTAATAAAATAAATCCAGAGCTTTTATGAACTATTATTAAAAATCTTTATTCAGAGAAAATTATATTTTGAATGAAAATTATAAGCATAATTAAAATCAATGTAAACACACGTTTATAAGTAATAAGTTTTAGCAAGTGTTTATATCGTCATATATTGAACGTAATGAAATGTACTTCCAACATACGGCTTCACTGTATTGAAGCAACTAAACGTAAAAATTGTTTGGGACTACACAAAGTTCTCGCATATTGGTAATTTAACTGATTACAAAAACATTTTACAAAATTTGGAAAACAATTTAAATATTTTAAATAAGTCCCTGTTATTCGCCATAAGAACACCTCTTCATCCCCCCTGTGATACAGTAGTGAGCTACGGTCTTTGAGAAATAAAAGAAACAAACTTTGGCAAATTTACCTTACTTCGCGTTCTAGTTTCGACTTTAATAACTATCTGAACACCAGTACAATTTTTTCAGAACTTTGTGATGATCTTTCCAACGGATACCTCAATCAAATGCAATCTAACATAATGATTGACCCTAAAATATATTTTCACTTTATTAATGCCAAACGTAAATCTGATAGCTACCCTTCTACCTTAACATTTTTGAATACAAGTTCAGATGATTCTAAAATAATTGCTAACTTGTTCGCCCAGTTTCTCTTATCTAAGCAAATGCACGCGAACATCCTTTACCTCTATTATAATTTCTTCGGTAACTGTCGAGGCTAAAATTGATAATCTGAAAGAGGATTATTCTGCGGGTCCAGATGGGATCCCGGCTATAATACTTAAAAAATGTGGCTCTCATTTTGTTAAGCCCCTGATAGCCTTATTTTAGCTTTCAAATTCACAAGGAATTTTTCCTTCCCTCTGGAAAAATTCGTTTATAGTCCCTATTCATAAAAAAGGCCATAAGAAAGAAATTTCCAACTACCGTCCAATCGCCAAACTCTCCTGCATCCCGAAGCTTTTCGAAAGCCTTATATACGATACAATGCTGTTTCATTGTAAACAACTTGTATCGCCTAAACAACATGGTTTTCTGAAAGGCAAATCAACTACTACCAATTTAGTAGAATTTGTTTCCGGTGCTTAATGCGATCTCGAAGATGGCAATGAAGTTGATGTAATTGCAACTGATCTTAGCAAACCCTTTGATAAAATTTCTCATTCTTTAATCGTTTTCAAGCTTAATGAACTTGGCTTTCAACCAATATTTATAGCATGGATCCAATCTTACTTAAAAGACCGCAAGTACAAAGTTATCTTCAGATCTTCTGAATCGAATTCAGTTCTAGCCACCTCTGGTGTCCAGCAAGGCAGCTATGTCGGTCCACTGATATTTATTTTAACCATCAACGATGTTGACTTCGTCATAAACGACTCTTTGATATCTATTTACGCAGATGACAAGAAAATCTATAGGCATATTTCCTCCCCTTCTAACTCCTGTCTTCTCCAAAATGATCTTAGTCGGTTTTCAACTTGGTGTCTGAAAAATGTTCTCTAACTGAATGTGAGCAAGTGCCAAGCAATAACCTTTTTACGAAAGCGTATTCCTCTCCCTCCCAGAACGTATTTTATCAACAATGTACTCGTCTCCCCAGTTGATTCCCTACGCGATCTCGGAGTTATCTGTGACAAAGAATTGAATTTTCGATCTCACTTAGACTCCTCTATAAACAGAGCTAACTCCGCGCTTGGTTGGTCAAATGAATTCTCCGATTCTTATGTAACTAAAAATTTCTATGTTACATTTGTAAGGCCCCTTCTTGAATATGCTAGCCAAGTCTCACTCCCGTCGTATTGAAGCTGTTAAACGAAGATTTCTACGTTTTGCACTCCGTGGCCTTGATTGGTCAGATCGATACAACCTCCCTACCTACGAAAACCGCCTAAGGCTGATTGATTTGCAATCACTTAAAAAACGTCGTCAAGTGGCTGACATTGTCTTTATTTAACAGCTATTAGCCGGAAATATCGATTGCCCCGCGCTCCTCCAAAAAATCTCTCCAGACCAATCCCAACAATCTTCGTTCAATACCACTTTTCAAAATAAACTTTCATCGCACTAGCTATGGAAGTAACGAACCCAAGACGGTTAACCAATACCATGCAAGGCTTTTTCGACTTCCACCATAGCAAAGATTCCTTAAAAACTCCCTCTATAAATCCTTCAACCCTACCTAGCTTTCTTTATATATAAGAATTTTTAGACTTAAGTTATTATTTTGAAAAAAGAGGTATTAGACGGGCTTAAAAATCAGTATTTTCCTAATGCAAACAAAACTATTTCATTCTTTTCCCTACGTTTCGTTGGGGTTTTTCCAACTTCTTCTGGGGAGATTAGTTTTTATTAACTGAAATTTAAATTTCGTTTTTAACACAATTAGGTATTTGACAATTTTAAAATTAATTTACATTTTACATTAGTTTCATTATTATTATTTGTTAAATATTTCTTGATTATTTCTTATCAATTTTTAAAAATATTGGATTTTTGTCTTAACGAAAATAACTACTTTAAATTCGAAGACAAAATATATAACCAAACGTTTGGAATGCCTATGGACAATCAACTCTCACCAGCAATAGCTGACATCTTCTTAGAAAACCTACTTGAGAACACTATAGACGATTTAAAGAAACAAAATATTGAAATTAAGTTTATAATACGTAGACGATATTTTCGCCATAATAAAAAAACAAGACACACAAATAATATTACAGAAAAATAATATTAAGCCCGTATAATACCTATTTTTTTAAAAACAAAATTTAAAAGATCACCAATCACAAACTTAAGTTATTAAAGTTAATCAAACAACTGGAGACGGGAGGGGGTCCTATTTCCTTCCCCCTGTGGTGTTTGTTGCTAAATAAATAAATAAAAATATAGACAGTGATGACGCCGAAGAAATGTATAACCACCTAAATAATTTAGATTCAAATAACAAACTTCTAATAAAACAATTAAATGCTCAAGTTAAAATAAACAATGATTTAATCCACAACTTAAAAATTGCTGACCATGTCAATACCAAACGATCGAATTTAAAAAATTATCTCGACCAAATAACTAATAAAATAAACCAAGTTATTTCAAACCCGGAACAATTTCAATTGACATTTCAGCTGTACGCGGATATAAATCTCATAAATAGACAGTTACAAAAACTCATTGACGTCCTACTAGCTAGCAGACTTAACGTCTTACCTCATGATATCCTAAATGAACAAGATAAAAATGCCTACAATATTTCATTAGAGCACCTTTAGTATATGAAAACGAGCGTTTAATACTATTCGGAAACATTAATCCTAGTAATTTGTTTCCCAATTTTTCTCCACTAATTTATGAAAAGGCTGTAGTCATTCCATTCCCTAACGAACAATTTCAAGAACTAGACCATCCTATAGAAGAAGTAATATTCCAAGGAAATAAAGTTTACGAATCCGGTAACCAATTTCAAGAAAAGAAAATGCGAGAGCACAAAAATGAATGCATTAAGAATGCTTTTAAAGAAAGTAACATTTGTAACTTAAGAATTAATAAATTGATTGTCATAGAATTAAATATAAATAGACTTTTTGACTACTGCAATAGATAGAGCTTGGAAGTAAATACCACCAAATCGAAAGTGATGATTTTTCAAAATGGAGCAGGAAGGATTTCACGTGAGGAACACTGGATATACGGCCAAACGGATTTGGAGATAGTGAAGGAATACACTTAGTTGGGAATGACTATAACATTCAATTTAAATATGGAAAAATACCTCCAAGCTAAGGCTGACGTAGCCAAAAATGCAATTTGTGCAAATTGGAAAAAAATATTCAACAGTAAGCTTATTACAACAAATGCTAAATACGAAGTGTTTCACGCTACAGCTAAGGCTACGCTGTTCTACGGTGCTCAAATCTGGGGCGTTAAAAAGTTTGAGACAGCAGAAAGAGTATTGCGGTTTTTCCCTAGGAAGATTTTTCTGTTGCCAGTAAAGTAAGCAATTATATGTATTACCTGGAAACTGGACTACCTACACTTTATGTATCTACACTAAAACTCAATGCAAATTATCTTGTACGAGTGGTAAAAATGAATGACGCCAGACTACCGAAGATGATGCTTACGAGTGCAGTCCGCCAAAAGTCACTTTTTTACAAAGATTGACTAGATCATGCTACAAACTGTGGATGGAATCTTAATTTAGCAAATGCATGCTCACTTCAATGGAAAAAGCTCTGTATGAAGTTATACAACATATAGATCAGAATGAAAGATATTCATTTATAGAGCAAGCTAGATCATCAAATGAAAGAACGATATACTCTAGTCTGAACTATAATCTTAACGAAAGAAATTACTTCACCCAGGATCATTCATGTAATCTAATAAACACTGTTTTCAAAGCAAGGGGAGAGCTTACTAAACTTAACTTTATGCCTCACAGAACTGATTTGGAAGGTAATTGCTCTCTTTGCATAACATGCGGGAAAAAGAGAATATGTTTCATTTTCTGGGAAGGTGTCCAATGCTGATGGAGATAAGGAGAGTTTTCTACGAGAAAAATAATCTGCAAGAAGACGACATCAAGCTGATTTTGAATGGGGACAATTGGATTCGGTTATATGAATTCACAATAGAAGCGATGGCATACAGAAACAGAATTATAAGTGAAAATTTCTAATTTTTTTTGTTTAATAAACTTCAAGTTGTTTCAAAAATATATATCATAAAGTTATTATTATCTAGTCCTTGTAAGCTAAACTAAAAGTTATATACATTTTTGATTTTTTTTTTTAATTCCATTTTATTAAATTTCCGTATTAACTAAATTAAAAGTCATATCCGCTTATAAATTACTTTTTCTTATTTTTTTTCGTTTTAACTAAACTAAAAGTTGCAACTCAATTCAATTATGTATTAAGTTAAATTTAAAAAAAAAATCTTCCAATATTTTTCAAATTCGAATGTTTTGAACAAAAAAAATGTAATATCAAATAAATAATGCCACTCGGGCCGACGGCAGCAATGTCATGCTCAGTATTATTCATTTATAAACTAAATGTAAAAACTTAAGACTAATATGAAATGAATAAAAACTATCTATCTATCTATATATCTATCTATCATAGAAGAAATCACAGAATGTCTTATCATAACAAAACATCTAGACCATACAGAATTGATTCACAACTGCTGTCCGGAAAAAACTTTTATAAAAAATAGTAACATAATTAAATTTACAAATTGTAATTTAGGGATAAAAAATTTAAAATTCAAAAAACAGAGCACGAAATTTTACAAATAATAATATTGCTCCAATTGTTCATGTTAATTTTACAAAAAAAAAGTTAATAAAATATCTTTAGAAAAACTTGAAATTGAAAGTATAAAAAATAGAGATAAAATTGAGTACATACAATTTAATAACAATGTTAATACAGGTGTTTTTAATTTTTCTGTATTATTAATAATCATTGGTATTTCAATCGTATTTTGCATTAAACTAAGAAGAAAGACAAATGTAATAACAACAAAAGTACAACTAACTAATTTAAAAACCCTTTCGCTAGGTCTGAAAATGTAAATAATTTTAAAATTGTATACAAAAAAAGAAAAATTTTTTTTTTTTTAATTTGTACTGTTTTGTTTTATCAATTAAATTAACCAAATGTCTTCTGGAGTTGAATAGGTAACTTGCATGGACTGCAAATTTTAAAAGGGGGGGAGATGTCTCACAATCTCACATGAATTCCTTCCTACAGTTTAATTTCCAAAGAATTATCTTAAATAATTCTTTGAATCAACCATCTCAAGTTTACACTTAATTTCCAAAGAATTATTTTAAACAATTCTTTGAAATCAACCATCTCAAGTTTACACTTAATTTCCAAAGAATCGTCTTTAACAATTCTTTGCAATCAACTTAATCAACCAACCTTATCCAATTCCGCTTCCAATGAATAACAATCTAAACACTTGCACCTGCAAGAATGCAAGTCGGCAAGATGTTCCCTGTTCAAGCTCCAGATGAACAATAAATGTTCAGTTTAGTTCAGTTCGTTTTGAGTTGTCGTCCAATCTGTGTTCAGATGATAAAATGTTATAAGTTACTTTTTTGAATTATAGCTAAATAAAAACAAACGACCTTTTCTTCATTTCAAATAAAAACAAAAGATTTTTTTTCATTTATTCATTTATTTATATGCTTCATATTTATGATGCAGCACAAAAGAGGTTGTAGTCTTCAACGTTAAAACAGACTGGACTAAGTTGTAGCAGCAGCTCCAACATCAACCTTGTGGTGGTGCGTCAATTCAGTTGATACCGCACAACTTGGAATTGGCTGCGGTTTCTTTGAACACATTTATAGTAGCGTAGCACGAAAGCATCTAACCTCTCGTCCGACAAAAAAACAGCTAGGGCGTTTGCCAAAAAACGCAGCACCCCAACCAATTAATCCTGAAAACAATAGCCACCAACGTGACCAATAACGGCGGCAACAGCAATAGCAACTAAGCAAATTGAAGGAGGCAGCAGCAACAATAAGAAACAACAACGCTTTGTCTCAGCACAGCAAAAACTACAGACAGCTTCAGCTCGCAACTTAAAGGCTGATTTACAATGTCGCGTCGGCGTTAGCGCCACGTACGTTACATTTCGCCAGCGTTACGGGTGCGTTGAGATGACAGAAGAACTCAAGTGAAATAGCATTTTAAAATAATTTTTCCAAAAACAGCCTTAAAAAGTTGTTTTACCAATTTGATATTAATATCATGTGTTTTTTCTAATTATAAAAACAAAATTGAATTTGTTGGTATCAAATGTATTACCAAATGAAACTATATCACTCCACATAAATGCATTTAAAACTTGCCCAACTACAAAATCTGTTTATTTTCCTTCAAACACACACATCTGTTTATCAAAATATCAGAGACAGGCCCATATCCAGAAAAGATGTTTCGGAGGGGAATACTCTCGGTGAAAATACTGAAACAAGGTAAAAAAAATAATTAGATGGTTTTATTTCACTTCGTCTGTATTTGTATATCAACAATTCAGGCACGTTTGTGTTAAAAAAATATTTTTACTTAAACCGAAAATATATCGGGTACAACTAACCCCGCTTTCCAACGCGCGAATTATATTTATTCGACCCGATAAAAAGTTATTTCAAAAAAATATATTTTTAAATATAAACTTTATTTTTCACTTAACAAATTTAATATTTTTAGACAATAGTTCTTACATAGTTTCTTACAAACTACTCGGCAACTACTCGAAACTCCTTCTGCGTTGTGTATATTTATATTCTTGTCCTGATGAGTTAGTTTTCTTGTCTTCAGGGTTTTTGGTTGTGTTGGTTAATTATTTTTTGTATCTTACTTTGTATTTATCATCTTGTTTGGTTGATCATAAAATATCTGTTTGTTACCTTTTTACCCGTGGTAATCTTTATTATAGGATGCTTGTCTATTACTTTTTGTATCTTACTTTTTATTTATCATCTTGTTTGGTTGATCATCAAATATTTGTTTGTTATCTTTTTACCCGTGGTAATCTTTATTATAGGATGCTTGTTTATTTGGGTGCTTGTTTATTTGGATGCTTGTAGATTAGTACGTTAGCGATCCTATTTATTTTATTGTTTCCTCTTATTTCTGTTTCAGGTACAGTGTTTATAACTCCCCCTATCGCTCGAAATGAATCGCACCGATTCATCAAAATGTTTTTGTAGTAAGGCAAGTTTATAACTCCCCCTATCGCTCGAAATGAATCGCACCGATTCATCAAAATGTTTTTGTAGTAAGGCAAGTTATTTTTCTAACGTCATCTCTTGTTGTGAAGCTGTTGGTTCGACTATATGTTGCATCGGTATATTATTGCTGATTTGGATTTGTTTCTTCTTAAAAAATAAGGCTAATATAATAATAATAACAATAATTATACTTATGGTAATTCCAATTACTGACTCTGATTTTTTTAATATTTAAGTAGCTTAGGGTATCAATATTCTCGAATTCAAATTTAAGCTCAGTGTTTGGGTCTATTATGTATGATTCAACAACATAATCATTAATGTCTTGTGTTTTTATATAACTTAGTATTTTTTGATTAAGGTTTGTGTAATTCTTATTATCTATATTAACAGTTTCGTTAAATGTTATTAAATAAATGCCATCAATTTTATCATTATTTACTGTGTGATTATTTTTTAATAAAATTGCTCCATCTTTTATTATTTCGAATTCTTTTGTTTTATTACATTTTGTAGGGAGTTTATTTAGTAAATCTGAAAGCCATGATTTAACAAAAGTATAAATTTATTTCTTGTTTACAATCTTTAACATTGTAAAATTATTCATTGCATTTTGCTATATTCTTATTAATTATTATTTTTTCATAATTTTTTTCGATTGCTCTTGTTTCAAATATTTTACAATTCTTATAAGCAATTGGGTATTTTATTAATTTAACTATGACATCTTTAGTTTGAACAATCTTAAAATAACTAATATCTAAAAGATCGGATATTGACATAGTTCCATGTTCATTATTTCTTAATTTTTGAACATCTTTTTTATTCAATATGATAGGGTTTAAAACTTTAGCTTTGCTTAAAGCAATTGTTTGAATAAGGTTTTGTAACTCCAGTATTATTAATTTATTTCTTTCTTGTAATCTTCTTGTTTTTAATGTATTTTTTTCAGTGTTTAAGACTTTTTTAATTTCTTGAATAGCTTGAAAAATCTGTGAATTGGTAGTTGCTTGTTTATTATTATATTAAACTAATTCATTTAATTTGTTTTCTACTAGTAAATGATTATCATGTTCAGGTACTCCTGATGTCCAACTAAGTATTGTTCCTATAGTATTGATTGCTCTTTTAAACCTGGTAATTCTAACTTCATCTACCAGGGTTATTTCTGACATTATTTCTGTGTTTTCGTCTAAATTTAGTGTAGTAAAATCATACTTTAAGTTTTCTAATTCTGCTATTATTTCATTAATGTAAGTAATGTTTGTCATGTGGAATAACGTTTCATATTCTTTATGAACTGCTGTATTACCATTTTCTATAAGTAAATATTCACTCCTAAAATAATCTATTATATCTGATCGTATTTGTTTTCGTTGAAAACAACACAGGTATTTGTATATGAAGAAATTTGTTTCTTCATGTTTGGCCAGTAGTATATTGTTTTTATTTGGTTATAATTTTAAATAGTTCCCCTGTATGCTCTTTTGTGTGTGTCTGTGATTATGTTCAATTGGTCTTCTTTGTTCGGTACATCCTGTGCATATATTTTTGATCGTAAAAATTTATTACTAAATGTGTCGAGAAGTTTACTTTTAACTTCGTATAGGTCTTCGTCTGAAGCATAGATGCAGACCAAGATATACAGAAAACAAGGTAGTATATTGCGCATGTCGTTATCCTATCTCCCTCTTTTGTGTGACGTCACTCGAATTCTATTTCTTGAAGTGAGTGTAGACTTTAATATAAAAGTAAATAAATGTTTGTGACAAAAGATGCAGATTGAAATAAGTTTTCATCTCTCAACGAATAACTGCGACACCTTTAACTTACCCATTTATGTATTTCTGCGTAAATTATCATATTTAATAAAAAAAAGTATAACACGTTAGGTATAACTTTAAGAACAGATTTTATTTAATTTTCTTTTAAGTTGATCTTTTTTCTTCCAAACATTGTTTATTATGTTTTGATTTTGAATTCTGATTCTAAAATACATTTTTGCTATACACTTGGATATATCATCTATACTCCACTTTAGCCGTGCATTCCTTTTTCCAAGTTTTTTTTTTCTGCGTGGGAGTAAAGATGGAACTTGTTGCACTGCATTCTTGTTTAAGATTATAGTTTTCCTTCAATAGGTCCGTGATTTTGGAATTCTGAGACATTTTTTCTTCCTCAAGCGAAATTATTTTTTCTTGAAGTTCTGAAATAGTTTTCTTTAGTGCAACAGCAGCAGCAGCTTCAGGGCTAAGGATTTCGAAATGTAATTTAATACAGTAAATATTATGCTCTTCATTTTATGCTTACGTGATGGGGTCAAGGTGGTGCTGATAATCGTCTTCGGGAACAATGGCATCAATAATTGATTGGTCTTCTTCAACAGCAGGACTTTTCAGCAAAGCTTCTACCTCTAAACGTCGCTGTCGTTTTTCTAATCGATCACTTCGCTTGTTGTTTTGGTCGATATTCTCCTTGTTTGAAAAACTGGCGAATGGAAGATTTTCTGTAGGAATGGCATCGGATTTCAGTTTTTTGCAACTTTTTGGTGAATATTCCAAAAGTTCATGTTGCAATTTGCAAATATATTTGTCCCGAGTGAAATGCTTTGAGCAAATGTAGGCCGTTTGCACATTAATTTTATCTTTTCTGCCACATTTATTCTGCCAAACTTTTGCCAATTCCAAATCTTTCGGAAAACGAAATAGTTTCACAGGCACATTATTTACTTTATTTTTATATTGTTTACTTTTTTTATTATTATTGGTATCACAACCGAAAACTGAACAAACCGCCATAGTTTTTATTTCACAAATTTTTTCTTTTTCAAAACACAACACACGCGATATTATTCATAAGCGAAATGAAAGAAAGGAAGCGCAGCTGTCAAACGACAATAATTCAGATGACGTACATGCGCAGAACATACACAAAACAATGTGCGGGAATATATTACCTTTCTTTTCTGTATATCTTGGATGCAGACTGTGCCTCGAACTATATATTTTTTAAATAGATTGATGACCTTATCAGTGTTTGTATATGTTATTGTGTACCTCTTTAGTTTATTAAAACAAGTCTCAATACTGTCTGAGCTTATATTCGCTTTATTTAATATTATCTGTTGCTTAAAACAATTAACAGGCAAGGACGTTGTCTCTATTTGTATGTTATCACTGCTTTCAGCGGAGTGAATAATTTGACTTGAATTTGTAAGATTATTTATTTTTTGTCGGCTTAGCGCTTCCACGACAACACGGTTTGTATATAATTTTTGGTGCATATTCTTCAATTATAGCATGCCATCGCTTCATTTTTATATTAGGGTTTCTTTTTGATACTGAGTACGTAAGTGGTTGATGATCAGTATGTATTTCTAGGTTTGCAACTCCGTACAAATAATTTCTTAAATTCTTTAGAGCATATACTATAGCAAAAAGTTCTTTTTCGATTGTTGCATAATTTTTCTCTGTTTTATTCAGCGTTTTCGAAATGAATATAATTGGTTTATCGTCTTGTGACAAAACTCCTTCGATTGCATCATTACTGGCATCAGTAGTTAATATAATTTTTTTCTGAAAATCTGGTTGTGCTAACCTTGCATTCTCGATTAAATATTTTTTAAGTTTATTAAATGCTTTTCTACCCTCCTCGCCAATGTTTATATTACATTTCTTGCTCTGGTTTTTCGATATCTTTCCATTTTCACCATTTAAATGAATTGTTAGGGGTTTACTGAGCATAGTTTTGTATAAATTTACGATAGTACCCTGTCATACCTAAAAAGCTTCTTAGTTGCCTAAGAGTTTCTGGTTCTGGATATTCTTTAATTGTGGTGATTTTCTTAGGATCAGTAGTGATTATATTCTCACATATCCCAACAATTCTACCTCTGTTTGATAAAATTTAGATTTTTCTAAAGATATTTTCATGTTTGCTTCTTTTAATATTTTTATTATTTTGTTTACGTGGTGAGTATGTTCTTCAATATTTTTTGAAAAAACTATAATGCCGTCAATCTATACATGACAGAATTTTCCGATGCATGGCTTAAGGATATCATCCATGGCTCTTTGGAATATAGAAGGTGCGTTCTTTAGACCAAAAGGCAAGCGTATATATTCGTATTTACCATTATTCACGGAAAATGATGTCTTTTGAATATCAGATTCTTTCATTAATATCTGGTGAAATCCACTTTCCAAATCTATCGTTAAAAAGTATTTAGATTTACACAAATTGCTTAAAATAACATTTGTGTCTGGGATTGGACATTTGTCACTTATAGTTTGTTCGTTGAGTTTCTTATAGTCGATGACTAACCTGCTCTTGGAACACCTCCATCTTCGTTGAACCCTTTTTTGGTACTACCCATACTGGACTTGAATATGGACTTTTACTTGGCTAATTATATTATCTTTTAGTAATTTACTTATTTCTTTATTTATAAATTCTGAAGCACTTAATGGATATTGTTACATAATAAAATGTGCTTCCACTAATCCCCTAATATGTACTGTACACATTAAGCTTTTAATCCCACTTGGTCTTTGCAGGCAAATACCAAAGCGCGGCTTGTTTCCCAAAATAAGTTACTCTCCAACTTCATCTTCTGCAAAGATAAAGTTGGAGAATAGCTTTCATTATAATCTTTATAATTTTTATACAGCCTAGCAACCAAGCAACACTTAAGATCACGCAGAAGCTTTTCTTTGCAGATGCAGTTGCTAGCTTGTCTTATTTTGCACTTTTGTTCTAACTCTCTACCGATAAAGACATCGTCATTCATTATTTTTATGTTAAAGGTGAAGCTATAGCTATAAAGTATAATAAATAAAATGTTAACACTATAGAACAATGAATTGTGTTTTAATGGTTTAAATAAAACCTTAAGAACTTAATCGTTATTGGCGCAGTCATAAAAAAAATTGGTGTGTGGAATTGAAAAACTTAAAATTGGTTAACTTTTTTTATTAAAGAAAATGTGTGTTCAACTAACCATAAAAAAAAAAGTTTAAAACCGAGTTCGAAGTATAAGATTTATTCTTAAAAAAAAAAGAAAAAGAATTGTAAAGGAAATTATACAATTTGAATGCTTTAAATGGAAAGTTTGTAATGATTTACTATTATTCAAATACCCTTAAATTAGAGGAAAAAAAACCAATTGAATCAAACGGCCGAGTGAAAACTATAGCAAATAAAAACTTAAAACCCTGAAATCATTGATTTTCAAAACTCCACCACCTAAAAAGAAAAAAGAAACGCTCCCACGCTTGTGCAAGAAAAGAAAAAAAAAAAAAAAAGGGCTGTCAGTAGAAAGTTACCTGGTTGGAAAGAACCTAACTTAACCTTGGAAACAAATTCAGCTAAAGCAGTCATCTTTCAACAAATATTTGTTCCTGTATTCCGTGTGAGTAGGTTAAGTACCAATAAGCTTATTTTTTTTTATATTTATCAGTATGGAGATCCTTAATCCAGTAGAACGGTTTAAAATTATCTTAGACTTAATATCTAAAATTCCAGAACTTGACGGTAACAGCAAACAACTTGTCGATTTTTTGGACAGAGTTGACGCTATTGCTACTACTCTTGATACTTTCGAAGAATCAGCAAGACTTATTTTAACGGGCTATATAAAAGACAGAATTGTAGGAAGGGAAAAAGTCGAAATTCAAAAACATGGCAGGTTAAACACGTGGTCAGAAATAAAAATAATTTTAAAAACAAATTTTTCAGAAAAATTATCTGCTCATAAATTAATTGACATTATAAGATCGGCTAGGGTTCAAACAACGATAGAAGATTACTATAATAAAATAAATAATTTTCTAAGTCGTATAAATATGGTTTATTTACTTGATGATAACCAAGATGGCATTACTCAAATAATTGAATCCAATAATAGGATAGCTCCTACAAAATCGATTATTTTAAGTCGAAACCCAAATTCACTTAGTGCGGCATATAAAATAATTCTTGAAATTAATCACCAACGTAACGGACCAAATACACAGTTCCCCCATAATAATTGGACCAGCAATCCACATAGCTCCTCATCTAGAAATAACAGTGTTCCAACTCTTTTAAATAATCCCAATATATTGATAGTCCCTATAATAATATGGCTGCGAAATTTTTTGCTGTCATAGTTCTGAAACTAAAAGAAGATTAGTTGTCGCTTATAACAACATAGCAAGATATGTCTTCAATATCAGGCAGCGCGATCATGTATCTCGATTTTCAAAAAATTTATTGGGATGCACAATACACACGTACATAAACTACCGAACACTTATTTTCCTGTACAAGCTTATAATCAGTAAGAAATCTTTTTATTTGTATAACTGCTTGTCATTCGCAAGAACGTCGCGTTCGATTACACTGATACAACCTCGATTTTCGTGTCGCATAACAGAAATGCAGTTCTTCGTTCATGCCATTAGACTGTTTAACTGCTTACCACAGAGCATCAGGAGACTTATTGACAGTGATTTGAGTAATTTTGGGACCGTTTTGTTTAAGTATATGGCTGCAAATGAGAATTGACTATTTATTTATTTAATTTTTTTTTTCTCTCAATTTTTTATTGTTTTATAATTAGTATTTTATTTCTCTATTTATCATACTTTTTTCCTGTATTAGTTTTACGATTTATTTCATTTTCTTTTAAAAATGTTGTTGAAAAATGTCAGATTCTATAAATTAAAATTGTACTACCTACTCGAGCAACTAAAGATTTTATAGTCTATGTAAGAGATTTGAATTTGTTTAGTAAATATCTAAATATCTAAATAGTAGACGGTATAATAATTCTAGTTATAGAGGTCAACAAGGTCAAAATCAGTTTGGTTTAAACCCTTTTACATCACGCCAACAAAAAGTAACACACAAAGCGGACAAACACGTCAATCAAATAATAACGCTAACAGTGGTCAGTCGCGACAAACAAATAGGTTTAGACAATCAAATAACCAGGAACCAATGGATATTTCTTTAAATGAACGAAACAATGACCAATATCAAAACGATCAAAATTTTCAGACAAGTGCAGAAAACAGTTACCCTATATAGTTTGCCAAACTCCAATTAAACCTCTGAGATTCGTAATCAATTGCGGTGCCGAGTACAGTATCGTCAATAAAAACTTATGCAACCCAAAGTGGGAAGTCCCATCTAAAAAATACACACTTAAACTACTTGGCCGCAATATCGAAACGAACACCGAATTTTGCATACCCCTTTTTAAAGAATTTAATAAACCCAATTGTTTCGTAAACTTCATAGAATACCCATTTCATAACTACTTCGATGGTCTAATTGGTAATAATATACTTATGAGTCTTAATAGAATTATTGATTATAACAGTCGACTTCTTATAACAGATTCCTCAAAGCTACCAATTTATTTTAATGTTGAAGAGGAAGATTATGCTAACAGATGTTGTGAAAATGAGTCCTTAAACATTTTTTGTAATCAGATTTTTGAATCTGAAATGGAAGACAAAACTTTTGCAAAACATTTAAGCCCTAAAGATGTTTCAAGGCTTAAATCCCTGCTTTACGCATATAAGTCAGCTATTTATAAAGAAGGAGACGACCTTACATTTACTAATGCACCAAATTAAAACCAAAACGGACATTCCGATTTACATCAAACTATACAGATATCCCGAGATCCATAGTATGGAAGTTGATAAACAAATTGACGAGATGCTTAGGCAAAAGATTATTGCACCAAGTAACAGCCCATACAATTCGCCAATTTGGGTCGTACCTAAGAAAGACGACCCAAGCGGTAAGAAACAATGGCGAATTGTTATTGATTACAGGAAGCTTAACGAGCAGACGATCGATGATAGCTACTCTATGATCAGCTCAGAAGAACTTTTTGATAAACTTGGTAAGTGCAACTATTTCACCGTCATAGATCTCGTCTTTCACCAAATTAAAGTTGAAATTCAAGACAGACCAAAAACAGCGTTCTCGACAAAAACAGGCCATTATGAATTCTTAAGAATGCCTTTCGGTCTTAAGAACGCACCGAAAACGTTCCAAAGACTTATGAATGACATCAAAATAAGTACATTAATGTTATATGCGTGGTTTATTTGGATGATATCCTGATTATTTCGACTAGTTTTGAAGAACATCTACAAGCTCTCAAAAAAATTTTGGAAACTCTTAAAAACTACAACTTAAAAATACAAATAGGAAAATGCAAATTTGCAGAAACATCAACTTCATATTTAGGACACATTGTCGTTAGTAATGGTATTAAACCATATCCCAAAAAAGTCAAATCTATAATTGAAATGTCGCTACCAACTTCCATTAAAGGGATTAAACAATTTTTAGGAATTACCGGATACTACCGGAAATTTATCAAAGATTATGCTAAAGTAGCCCATCCTATGATAAGATTCTTAAAAAAATCAGAAAAACTGAATATTCGTGACGAAAAGTACATTAAAGCATTCAAGACATTAAAAACTCTTTTAACTTCCAACCCTATTCTCCGCAGTCCAGATTTTAACAAAAAATTCATTCTTACCACTGATGCATCGAATTATGCGTTAGGAGCCGTGCTCAGCCAAAATGGTCATCCTGTCCGCTACGCTTCGCGACTCCTTAACAATCACGAGCTCAATTACTCTACAATAGAGAAAGAGCTCCTCGTGGTTGTCTGGCCGTTAAGTATTTCAGAAGGTACCCAAGTAGCATTTTGTACCTATTAGGTTACAAATTTATTGTATGTCGTTTACAATTCATATACAGATGCTGAAAAAATGTTTTGTATTTTTACATTTACTAATTGGATGATTGGTAAACAAATTGTAACACACAAATGTTGTTGAAACAACACTTCTTCAAACGTAAACGTACTGTAAAGCAAATTTCGTGAATGTAAAACCAATATCACAAAACATTTACATTTGTAGCACTTTTGTAAAGCTATTATCAAAACTTTACTGTTACAAAACGTTTACAGTAAATAGTCACAGTACATCTTCAAACGTAAACGTACTGTAAATCAAATATCGTTAATGTAAAATCAATATCACGAAACGTTTACATTTGTAGCAGTTTTGTAAAGCCATTACCAAAACTTTACTCTTACAAAACGTTTACAGTGAATAGTCACATCACATCTTCAAACGTAA
The DNA here is from genome assembly GCA_951217065.1 of Baccha elongata. Taxonomy (NCBI): domain Eukaryota; kingdom Metazoa; phylum Arthropoda; class Insecta; order Diptera; family Syrphidae; genus Baccha; species Baccha elongata. The sequence goes on from CATNUY010000101.1 coordinate 565,115, forward strand.
ACGTACTGTAAATCAAATATCGTTAATGTTAAATCAATATCACGATACGTTTACATTTGTAGCAGTTTTGTAAAGCCATTACCAAAACTTTACTCTTACAAAACGTTTACAGTGAATAGTCACATCACATCTTCAAACGTAAACGTACTGTAAATCAAATATCGTTAATGTTAAATCAATATCACGATACGTTTACATTTGTAGCAGTTTTGTAAAGCCATTACCAAAACTTTACTCTTACAAAACGTTTACAGTGAATAGTCACATCAAATCTTCAAACGTAAGCATACTGTAAAATATTTCATTTACAGATAATGTAACACGTATAGCATTGATAGCGGCCATTATAATGTTTCCATTTTTTATCAAATTAGAAAACCCAAAACAATGAAAATCTATTTTTGTTGATATTTAGTAAAAACAAAGCATGTTTAGGTTTTGATTGAAATAAGACTTTGAATTTTATATGACAAAATATTGAAAAATATGGTTTTCGTGGGGAAAAAAAAAATTGTCTCAAATATTTTTATTAGAAATCATTTCTAAAATAAGAAAGTTTTTACAGGCCCCTTATTTTTATCGACCTGTTTTACAAAACTGGTAGAAAATATTTCTCGCGTTCGATATTTTGCCTTTACCTACTTGCACGAAAAATATAATTATTGAATATTTTTATACCTCCCATATTATAATAATAATGCCAAGAACAAGATGGAAATTGTTTAAGTTTTGGTTTGTATACATACAGTAATATCATCTCTAATGGCATTACGTATTTACCTATACAGTTTAATATTTTTCTGTAAACGATTTGTACCTATGTTTGTTTTTATGTTATTTATTTCGAAGTGTTTTTGAACGTTTACATTTGTAAACGTTTATATACCTAGTCCAGGAATAGTATCTGTAAACGATTTGTTACTAAAAAGTAGTTTGTCTGGTATGTGTTTTGAAGAGTTTTTGAACGTTCACATTTGTAAATGTACAAATCAGGTACATCAAATAGAATTTGTTCATATACTGTCAACACGAAATTTCATTCCCCAAAACCGTTTACATTTTGGGTACAGGGAGTAAACATTTCATATACGCCTGAAACATTACAGCTACGATGTTAACGTTCAGTAAATGTTATGTAGCTCTGAAATGCTCCTTGGGTACATTTACGGTAGACAGGACAGACCATAAGCCTCTAGTTTGGTTGAGTCGCATAAAAGAACCTTATATGAATCTGCAACGGTGGAAGATAATGTTAAATGAATACGACTTCAATATCGAGTACCTTAAAGGGAAAAAAAATTGCGTTGCGGATGGACTAAGCCGATATATAGAACAGATTCAAGATTGTTATTTAAAACACAACGAAGAAGTTGACCTAGAAAACAATTTTGGAAATAAGGTAAATGATGTTAAAGATTTTTCAAAATTTAACGAAGAAGTTAATTTGGCGGGAATTTTCAACAATGAAGTGACCCCTAATGGTAGTGAGAACAATGAAAATTTGACAATCACAAGTCCAATTGCAGGAAATGATAACAATGAAGTTATCTCTACCGATGCAACCATCCACAGCGCGATGGAAGATGAATCACTTCACATATTCATTACCGAAAAACCAATAAATCTATTCAAAAACCAGGTGTACTTCTCATATGGCACAAAAGAAAAAGTAACTTTCAAAATATTTCATAAAAAATTTTAAACTTCATTCAAGTCGAAAAAGACAAATCTATTCTTTTGAATATTATGAAACGCATTTTTGTTAACAAAGGCCTATTTTGCATTTATTGCGATGATTTGTCATTATTCCTGGAATTTCAGAATTGGTTTGTTAAGTATTTTGCAATAAATACAAAATTAAAAATTTTACGTTCCACCATTCGACTAAAGGACATAACTGATAAAAACGATCTATTATCAAAAATGAGCACATTAATAAAAACCACAGAGGAATAAACGAAATATTCTCAGAACTGAAACAAATATACTACTATCCAAAAATGCAGATCGAGATACAAAAATTTATTAATAATTGTGATGTCTGCAACTTAGCAAAACACGATTGGCAGCCACTGCGTATACCGATGCAGGTAACAGAAACACCAAAATGCTTTAATGATATCGTTCACGTTGATATTTGGTTTCCAGAACGAAGAAAAATGTTTTTCACCACCATCGACAAATTTTCCAAATATGTCACAATTCATCTCTTAGAGGATAGAAATTGGATTGCGATATTAAGTGCAATTAAGCAACGCATACAATTTTTAGGTAAACCTAACAAAATAATATCCGACGGTGAGACCTGCATCTTACATTCTGCAGTTGAACAGTTTTTAAAACAAAACCACATTACTTTTCATAAGACATCGAAAGATTACATGGAATTTTAAACGAGCATTTAAGAATTTTAAATGCTTCGAAAAACAATTCAGAGTTGAATGATAAACTCTTCAAAATCATCACTACTTACAACAACACAATACACTCTACAACGAAGCTCAGGCCATTAGATTTTCTTTGCAAAAACTTAGGCAGGGAAGATATTGAAAATCACTTCCAAACTCTGAAACATCAAGAAGAAAAAACAATAGAAAAAAGAAATAAAAACACTGATACTGACGTTGACCTATGTCCGGATCTGGTTCAAAACAGAACTGTTGTTAAGAGCAAAGCAAAATACAAAAAGTTGAACTCAGCTGCTGCCGAGGGGAACTATGTAATTGATAGGTCCACAAAACGAAACACAAAATATTATAAAAAGCAATTAAAACGAAGGTATAAATACCAGAATACTTAGATTTCATACTGCATAGGTAAATAAATAAATTTTTTTTTTCTTCAACCTACAAACTTTTTTTTATGAAATACATGAACTCTATGAACTTTTCTTTAATTTTTAGGAAACTAATGAGGAATAATGAAATTTCACTTCAAGTACCTATCCATATAAGGAATTTATTTGTTTTCTTGTAGGTAATATCATTGTTGGTTAGCTCTGTTTTGGAACGTAATTTGTTGAATTTGTTTGCTTGCTTAGTTTTTGTAAATCTTTTTTGAAACCGCGATTTGCAACAATAAACTTAAGAGACAAATGGAAGATAAGCTCGTTAAGATTAAAGATTGTTGTGTTTAACTCAAATAGCAACGCTTTGAATTGTTGTTACATGTTTGTTCTTCTCTGTCATTCTCTGTCCAGAAGATTTATTGAAACCATTAAAAATAAATTTAGTGTAAGTTAATTTCTAATAATCTATGTTTCAAGAAAATTAAATCTATTACATATTTTACTGTTAATACCTAATTGTATCTAAACAAATATGTAAAAAAAAAAAAAAATAAACTGTTGCAAAAGAAAAATGTAATAGGAAACAAAAAATTATTTTTGTAAAAAAAAAAAAATGATTAAAAAGCGAATAACTATACTTACTGTGAAAATAAACATTACAAATATTAAACATACTTATATACAAACCCATAAATGGTATTATCCATAATGTTATGCAAAGTACAAACCAATCATTTTTCTTTATGAATTAAAAAAAAATTAAACGAAAAGTCAATAATAAAGAACGAACAAAAAATAACTTTTATGTATTGTATAAAATTAAATTAAATAAAATACATTTTGTAAGCCGTCAAAATAATAAACTTATTTTTGGAAATAAACACCTGATTGTTACATAAAAGCGAGGAAAAAAACAATGAAGTTGTAATAATTAATATAGTAAGTATTATGTATTATATTTCAATATTAAAACTATAGCTATAGTTATAATTAAAAAAAAAATTACATTATTTAGAAGTAGTCATTTTTGGGGACCAAAACCTTTTGAGTGGGGAGGTGTTACATAATAAAATGTGCTTCCACTAATCCCCTAATATGTACTGTACACATTAAGCTTTGAATCCCACTTGCTCTTTGTAGGCAAATACCAAAGCGCGGCTTGTTTCCCAAAATAAGTTACTCTCCAACTTCATTTTCTGCAAAGATAAAGTTGGAGAATAGCTTTCGTTATAATCTTTATAATTTTTATACAGCCTACCAACCAAGCAACACTTAAGATCATACAGAAGTTTTTCTTTGCAGATGCAGTTACTAGCTTGTCTTATTTTGTCCATGCTGTACTTTTGCACTTTTGTTCTAACTCTCTACCGATAAAGACATCGTCATTCATTATTTTTATGTTTAAGTGAAGCTATAGCTATAAAGTATAATAAATAAAATGTTAACACTATAGAACAATGAATTGTGTTTTAATGGTTTAAATAAAACCTTAAGAACTTAATCGTTATTATATAGATACTGTTTTGTCCATATTGGTGTTTCTATATTAGTTTTTATTTCTGCCAAGACATCTGTACGGAATGGCAATGTTATATTTATTTTTGAATGTATTTCATGGATAATGGAACGAATTTGTTTGTTGAAAACCTCAACATTTGGGTCTGATTGTACTTTTTCAATTACTTGGTTATTAAGGCGTGGTTCGAGACTGTAAATAGAACGTGAGTCAGTCGTATTTGATGACTCTAAGGTAACTTTAATTTCATTTCCTGTTTGTGTTCTATTATTCTCCCATGGTAATGGTTCGCCATCCATGAACATCCTTTGTGCTGTATTATTGTATATCAAATCAATTTCTTTCTATATTTAAATTTATATGTGCACTTCGCAAAAGATTGTAACCTATCAAGCAATCTGCTTCTAGGTTCTCAATTTCGTAAAATCGAACCATTCTATCAGAAATATATATTTCATAATAATACTTAATAATTGTGAATCCATTCACGGTTTTTGCTCTTTTATTAATTTCCAAAGTTTTCCTATAACTAAATATTTTTGGAGACGTGTAACAAGATGTTGCTCCAGTGTCTATTAATACTTCTAACCATTTGTTATTTATTCTTCTGTATATGTGGGGTAATACCACGTTCCGTCTAAAAAATGATTCTCTTGGATGTTGTTTATCCTTACTTTGTTTGGTGGTTGGGAGCTTAATTGAACACTTTGTTCTCTTTCTCTTTTAAATTATCATTCTGATTATTATTATGATGGTAATTTCTTTTAAAATTCCTGTTTTAATTAAATTGATTGTTAGTATTCCTTAATGGATTATTCTGATTATTATGTACTTGTCTAAACCTTTGCATTTCCTGTGGGGTTACTGAAGATCTTAGTTGCATTGGATCTGGTCTCTGTTGACTAGCCCTTTTTGTTTGTTGATTATTATGTTGGGGTTTTTGTTGGTATCTTAATGTATTACCATTTGTTTTGTCTCTAATATTATTTCTTTGATTGTATTGGTTCAGAAATCTACTTCTAGTTTTGTTGCTTTCTAACTATTGAGCCTGAGCTAATGCATTGGACAAATCTTCAGGTTTCATACTAAATACTGTATCGGACATTGGCTGATGAAGACCATTTATAAATGCTATTAATGCATTTTTACTATATGATTCATTGAATTTCTCAGTGGTTTCACTGTATGTACCATACGTCATTATAACTTTATTTATTATTAATGTCAATTTTTCTGTAACTTCATTATAGAATTCTATTAACGTTTTTTTGCCCTGTGTTATCATACTTAATTCATGATTAAAAACATGTATTGGTCTTTTATCCGCGTAGGCGAAATCTAATCTACTTAAAATGGCTTCAAGGTATAATACCGTACCATGACTGGTAAGAACTGAATTTGCATGACCAACTATTTTATTTCTCATTATGCTTAATGCAGCAAAATATCGTTTACTTCAAGAAGTGTACAGACTCATACTATTTTGACAATCTTCTCGCCAACTCACATATCCCTCATTGCTACCTTCAAAAGTTGGTAGACTTTTAATAACATAAAGACTTTCATTGTCTGGTAATTGTGGATCTATCGTTTGTTTATTACAGTCTATTACATTATTTGTAACTGTTAAATTTTCAATTTTTTTAATTCATCTATCTGATTTTGCTGCTGAGCAGCAGCCTGTTCAACAGCTAATTCAATTATTTGTCTTATGTTTATAGTTGTAGTTGTCATCTTAACAATTTTAGTTTCACTTCTTAAAAATAATTTCTTACGATAATTTCTTCTGCTTCTCAGAATGCTGTTCTCCAATCTGTTGCTGGATACTGGCTTTATAGAGCGAACGGGAATCACTTTGCTGGTTTTTTCTTATTAGTTCACAATTGTTCACACTTTCAGGATACTTTGTTTTTCTCCTATTAATAAACAAATTTGGCTGATAGCTTCAATTTCACTTTGAAAGTTTTTTTTAAGCCTTAATTGTATCTACAAATACTTATGCAGATTTGACTATTTTATTCACTTTCACTTTTTACCTTAATAATGAGCTATCCTGGTTGAGCCCCCAATTATATTTATTCGTCGCGATAAAAAGTTATTTCAAAAAAATATATTTTTAAATATAAACTTTATTTTTCACTTAACAAATTAAATATTTTTAGACAGTAGTTCTAACATAGTTTCTTACATACTACTCGGCAACTACTCGAAACTCCTTCTGCGTTGTGTCTTTTTATATTCTTGTCCTGATGAGTTAGTTTTCTTGTCTTCAGGGTTTTTGGTTGTGTTGGTTAATTACTTTTCGTATCTTACTTTGTATTTATCATCTTGTTTGGTTGATCATAAAATATCTGTTTGTAATCTTTTTACCCGTGGTAATCTTTATTATAGGATGCTTGTTTATTACTTTTTGTATCTTACTTTTTATTTATCATCTTGTTTGGTTGATCATAAAATATCTGTTTGTTATCTTTTTACCCGTGGTAATCTTTATTATAGGATGCTTGTTTATTTGGGTGCTTGTAGATTATAACATTATCGATCCTATTTATTTTATTGTTTCCTCATATTTCTGTTTGAGGTACAGTTGAGTGTTTATAACTCGCGCAAAAAATGAAATATTTCAACTTTTGCGTCGCGCTCGCTTACGTTGAGTTAGTTTGGTTAAAATCTGTACCGAATTTTAAAGGAATCGGCTCAGCCGTTATACAGTCATAGAAATTTTTTTTAAAAACCGTTAACACCAAATCTACGTTATGGGCTAAAAAGCCAAAAGCCTGAAATGCAATTATGTTAAAACTACTGCAAATATAACGTACGCCAACTTTTGTCAAAATCGTTAGATCCTTTTTTGAGAAAATTTTTGAGAACTAAAACCGTTATATGGCAGGTACCCGTTATAGCTGGACTAAATAAAAATTCAAATTTCTCTTGTAGGGAGTCACCAAAAAAAGCTAAATACAAAATTTGAACTAAATCTGTCGAACCGTTTAGGCCGTAGGTCAGTGCACAGACAACCAAACACACGCACATACGCACATTCGCACAGACAGACCGATGGACGGCTTGACGAAACCTACTTTTTTAGGCATCTCTTGCATCATAATGACAGGTTTGATTAGAACCTCGAATTTCGTTTTTACACTAAACAAATACTTGCCCTATTGAGCAAGTAAAGAGGGTCGCACAGTTGGGTCCGCTATACCAGAGCTGTACCCAAAACTCAAATTTCAAAATATTTACCCTTATGATTGATCATGCTATAAATTTGTTGTTGAGGTAAACCAGCATCTATTAGTCACATTTTCACCACCGTAAAGGTAAGACCATAGACAAATAATGTCCCCAAATTGTGGTAATTTAAAGTAAAGTGCTTTTAAGTGATTTATACATACATCACACATTTTATTCTCTGTCTCTTACAGCATGTTACAAAGTTAAGTTCTTACGATTATGGAGCAAAGTAAGACAAATTTATATAATATTTTTTAGTCAGATAAGAATCTCTAACGGCAGAAATTCGATGTTGAAGAAAAGAGTTAGTTATAAACATAAATAACACATTATTTCATAAGTGCGCAACATACTTTTGCTTTTGATTTCAGTTTCTTAATAAGGAAACACTAGTATATAAATGCCCATACTTTATTTCAATAGAACGATGCGCAATTTTGAAATACAGCCCTATTCCGCTTTTTATCGGGGGGAATTTTACTCGAATTTTGACTTGTTTCTATTCTGCTATTTATGCGGTGTGAATGTGGCCTAACATCAATAAAATCGGTAACACATTGTGGTATTCTCTTAATCACGTAGACGCACTCACTCCATATAATTAAGATCCGCAAATAAAATGTTGCGGATCTATTCAATTGTTGATTTATCTTTTAAGCTAGTGCTTCGAAAAATTAAAGTAAAAAAAATATGTATTGCTTATTGTAGAATATTTGATTATATATAATAGATTATTAACATTTTTACACCTATTGACTCACTTTTCATCCGGCAGCTCAATAACATTTTTTTTTATTTTCTTATGTTTTTACGAATTTTCCTGTTTGAGTTTTCTCTTATTCTGTTTGGAAGTGGAAAAAAGTCCAACTCGTTTCTATTTTTTTGGTTTTTAGAAAATAATAAATAATAACAACTTTACAAAATATAAAATAAATAATTTTAAAGCATTAATTAAATTGCAGTATTTATTAGTTCAGAAACTGATTTCTTAAACATAAACCTACTTGATCGCAGGTTGATTTCATCATAAACTAAGTTGAAGATTGAACAAGAATATGAATATATGAAAGGGAACATAATAAAAGTTACTATTTTGAAGAACTCTAACCGGAAAATGAATATAAAACAAAGCAAGCGAAGGTGCACAATCAATTTGATTAATAATCACATCTATAGCAAACAAAGCCGAATAACACTGACGCCTAGTACGAAGTGAATACAATTCAATCAGTTGATATCTAGTTTCATAAGAAGGCATAAACCCATTGGTCGAGTTGAGTTTCCACAGTGCAAATCTTGTATTTTTTTTCTGCACTGCTTTTATGCGCTTAATGCTTTCTTCATATGAAGGACACCAAATACAACAAGCATATTCAAGCACAGATCTAATCATAGAAACATAGATCGACTTAAAAGTATAAGGATCTGATAATTCTTTCGAATTTCTTTTTAGAAAACCTAACAAACTGTTAGATTTGGATATGATATAATCATAGTGGCTGCTGAAACTAAATTTACTATCTTAAATAACACCTAAGACCTTTTGAAGACTAACCCATTTGAGCTTAGAATCACCAATTTTATAAGTAAAATTAATAGTGCTAAGAGATCTCGTAAAAGATATACACATAAACTTAAATATGTTCAGATCAAGACTGTTTTTCTAATACCAATCATATAATAAATTAAGATCGGATTGCAGTAAGTCACAATCGGAAGGTGTTTTAACTGATCGAAATAATTTTAAAACAACTGCATAAAGTAAACACGAAGAAGACACAACAACGCTGGGAAGATTATTAATTAATAAAAGAAGAAGAAGAGGTCCAAGATAGCTACCTTGAGGCACTCCAGAATAATTAAAAATTATTTTAGATAATTTTGAACCAATAGCTACAAATTTTTTTCTATCCGTAAGATAGCTTTTAATCCATCTAAGCAAAACTGAATGAATTTCAGTTTTGCTTAGATTAACAAAAGTGTTGATGTTAAACCCTATCAAAAGCTTTAGAAAAATCTGTATTAATAGTGTCCACTTGAAAGCCTTTTCCCACTTTATTGATACAATAATTTGAAAACAATGCTAGATTTGTTACTGTCGAACTACAACTAACGTAACCATGTTGTACATCATATAAACCCCTTTTTACAGTTTCATAAAGTTTATTTTTTACAATAGCTTCGAAAACTTTTTGTACTAATTGTAGTTTTAAAATGGATCTATATTTAGTAACCAATTTTTTTGAGCCAGATTTATGAATTGGTGTTATATTAGGATACTTTCATTCACCCAAATATTCACCATTACGAAGTGATAAGTTATAAAGCTTCGTAAGAGGTTTGGCTAAACTTTCATTGCACTTTTTCAAAAATAAAGGCGACATGTTGTCGTAGCCAATTTTACTTGTAGATTCAAGAACTAGAAGTTGAGCCACCACCTCTTCCTCCAGAATATTTATGTTACAAATATCAACAAAAGAATTATTATTGTCGGTTTCACCGAAATGAGACAAGACATTGTGAATATAATTCGACTCGAAAAATTTTGAGAACATATCAAACACTTCCTGTTCATTATAAGCTAACTTATCGTCATAAGTCATATTAGATGGAAGACCAAAAGACTGCTTTTTACTATTCAAAAAAGACCAAAATGCATTGGAATTGCTTTAAATGTTATCCTCAATACTCCATAAATACTGTTGATAAGAATTTTTTTTTAAGTATCATTATCTTTTCTATAGCGGAAATATTGTCACGGTAAAATTTACCGTTACAAAAACTGTTCTTTACATCTCAGTCCCATTCCTGTTTCTTTCAATCTACTGAGAGAGAGCAGGGCAACCATCGTTCATTAGACATCGGTACTATCTCTTAGTATTTTGAAGAAACAGATCTTCGGATGTCATGCGATTAAAGTGTTGATTTGGTGAGCCAAGAACCAAAATAGTAGTTGGACGTACTACTCTAACATAGACGTAAAGGCTGAAGTTACTCTCCGAAACCATAAACCTTGCCTAGCCAGTAAGGCATACTGATGAAGATAAACACGGATGACATTTTGTTCCCGAAAGTTGATGTTGTTTAAAAATGGCCGAGAGCCCGTCATAAATTTAAATATAATTTGTACAAGATGGAACGCTATCTGCTAGCCCCAATCCCCCAAATCTGAACAGAAGTCCACCGAAGTAGTTAAAATCACAAATAGGAGATATAAACTGCCATATTTTCCTTCGAATGGTTTTATATTGTCTGCCTTGAATTTTGTTGTTGTTTTGTTTTTTTGCATTGTATTAGTTTTGAGGGGAAAAATGATTGTAAGCCGACATTAGATTTTTCAGCTTTCAATTATTTTTCTTTTTATAAAAATGTGGGAGTATGGGCTGAATGCATTCATCGAATAGCTCTTCACTGTAAGAAGATCAGTGGCCGGCGAATTCGATGATGAATATGCAGTTAGCTTGGGTTTTATATGGGAGTAAGCAGGACCACTGAATTTCGATGACGACAGCACATATTCGCAAATAATGCTATGTGATTGCTGTATTATCTCGTCATCGAGATAAGCGGGTACTGATTGGCCGAAACCATAGGGGACGAAAAAAAAGAAGATGCTTTCCAAACATGGTGAAAGTTTGGAAGGACACTTCTTAAGTGACTAGCAAACGAACGAGAGGTTCAAAAATTTGTAATAAAGAAAAATTGTTGTTAACTGAAAAATTTGATTTTGAAGAATTAAAAGTAAAGTAGAGTAGTGAAATTAGAAGAGAAATTAGATATTTTAATTTAAAGTGTTTGTAGTGCAAATTCTAGGCAGACAGGAGAAAAAAGAAGGAACATTTTGCAGTTGTTGCAGATAAGTACACATTGGATTTTTTTTTGTTGATTTGCGACGCTTCATATTGAGTTTTTTTTTTTGAGAAAAAGAAAAAAACATTCGCTTGACTTCTGCGTTGAATTTATCCTGAGATTGCAGGACACGCGACCTGTTGTAATTGCAGTTTCTATGTTTCGGGACCAAGCGATAGTGGTCCATCTTAGTTTAATTTTAAAACCTACCTATTTCAATTGTTATTTTTTTTTTGTTTTAAAAGATCTCAGGTTTTAATCCTGCTTGAAAGGTTTCCTGGGCTAAATAAAGAATAATTAAAATCCCAACTCGGGAAGTTAAAATAACTATTCATTTTGTTTTTATTTTTTTTACTTTGGCTTTTCACTGTCTGTTCCGCTTCAAAGGTTTGAAATTTCCTTTTTTTTCAAAAAAAAATTCTGGCGCCCTTTACCCTTTCTTGTATACGTATGCATTTGCATACGTATACCAAGTAAGTACAAATAGGTACCTATACCTCCTTTTTATAAAATTTTCTTATCATTGATTTGTTTTTTTTTATTATAAATCATTTTATCGATTAAATAATTCGCGAACCTGCGACCAGCTGAGCTAGGCTGAGGAAGCAGCATCATCTTTGCTGCTGGTTAAAATTTTTTATTCGCCCGTGTTGTTTATCATAAAACAAGAAAAACCAGTTTTTTTTATCTTCGCATCAATTACCTACTTTTTTTGGTAATTGTTTTAGTTTAGTCTTCGTCGTCGCGGTCGTGCGTACCTTTGTAATATTCTATTTAGTTTTCGCGTTGTTAAATTAATAGTTTAAATAATTTAATAATATATATTAATATTAATAATAATATTCCTCGTTTGGTATTTTGTTCATTCGTCGTCGTGCGGGAAAAATTGTAACAATTAGCGCCCAACGTGGGGCTTTTTGTATGTTGATTATAAAGATAGGACGGTGGAAAAAAAAATGTGTTTTGTTTTGTTTTTGGTTAATTAATTTTTTTTTCCATAAAGCAGTTTTTGTTTTTTTTTCTTTATTAAAAGCGCATTGCTTTACCTGTTCTTTTACTCGCTTGTGTTTTCTTTTTTTTTCAGTTAATTGGTGCATTACATATAATATTGATATAATGGTGAAAATTGAATTTAATTGAATTGATACAGTGACGTGCAATTTGTATGGATTACATAGGTACATAATACAGTGTTTAAAGGAAGTACCTAGAAATTACAAAAACATCAAATCCAGTGAGTTCGTTCTTATTATTGTTTTTTATTGGCAACTTAGTTGGTTTAAATAAATTTCTTTTAGACAAACATATATATATACACATTATCATATAGCAGTTGAATTGTGATCGCTATTTTTTTGTTTTGTGCGGTACATTATTTTCTCATTCCGAGAGAAAACGGTTGCTTCTTATTTTGTTCACATTTCCTTGCATTTTTTTTTTCTAATTTCTTTTGAACGCGATTTTGATTTTTTTTGTTCTCTTTAAATCAATAAGAAAATATAAACACGTAATAACAATAAATATAAGCAATTGCCGGATTTAACTAATTGCAAACTAGAATTTTTTTGCGGGTATTATCAATTAATTCAAATTAATTATTTAATATACTATTTTTCGTTAAAGGTTGACATTGTGTGTTTTATGTATGTAACACATACCATTTTTTTTCTCATTGCTAGAATACGTGGATTTGTGATATAACTGCGTCTGATAAGCATTTATATAATTTCGTTGCAAGCATTCATAGCGTTACCAACTTTTTTTGCTTTAACTTTTGAATTATATTTTTTTTAATAAATTCACATATAATATAATTTTATTTGAATTATTCATTTTATCTTCTTTTTATTTTTTATTATTTGCGATTTTTATTTTTGGGATATAATTTTTGTTTACTTTGATTTCAATTCCGATCTTCTTATTTAGATTTATTTTTGATTTTGTTAAACGATTTTGGATTTCGTTTTACAAAATGTGAGTCCGTTTCTTTTGGTACTATTTTAATTTTTTTTTTTTTCACAAGAAAATTTGGTTGTGGATTTAGTTTTGATTTGGAATTCTGATTCTCTTTTCATAATATTGAATACGATTTTACTTATTAACTTGGATTTTGGAATAAAAAATTTGGTTTTTGACATAAGCTTATTTTTATTTAGTTTCGAGATTTTGTTTCTGGTTTAAGTGTAGTTTCTTTAAATTCGAAAATGGATATTAATAGATTGTCTAAAGAGGAACTCCTCTATGAGTTGCAGGCCCGTGGTCTTAAGGAGGGTACGGGGGATACCATGAGAACCACGCTAAGATCCTCACGAGTTCTTGAGCGTGCTGGTTCCATCCCTGCCGAGTACCCTCACTACCCTTTTTCTTTTGAAGAGGATTTCAAGGCTGTTCAAGCCAAAGTTTTAGAAATCAAGAATCTTTTAAAAACCCCGCCGAAGAATTCAAAGTCGGCAGAGTTTTTAAAGATTCAAACCAAAATTGAATGGTGTCTTGGTAGGATTTGTAGGGCGAAGGCGGAGTCTTCTGATGAGGTAAATGGGGTCGCAGATTTAAGGGGGGAGTTGCTGTTGCTGATGGCTGCACTGATCGAAGGAGAAGAAGCACAACCTCAAGAAAAATCCAGCACATCGAAAACAGGCATTGTCGCGTTGCCACCTGCACCTGTTCCTGCACCGGAATTGTTGGAATTGCCTCCACCGGTGCATACCTGTGAACGAAATTCCGAACGAATTGAGAAGTGGGACGTGAAGTTCTCTGGTGAGCGGTCGGGCTCATCAGTTAACATGTTTTTGGAGAGAGTCGAAGAGCTAAGCGAGTCCAGAGGTATTTTTGAGGCTCGATTGTACAAATCAGCGGTGGATCTCTTTTCTGGGAAGGCACTTCTTTGGTTTAGGGCGATTAGGGACAGCATTTCTACTTGGAGAGAGTTAGTTAGAGAATTGAAATTGGAGTTTTTGCCATCCAATTATGATGATCTCTTATTAGATGAGATCAGGCGGCGCACCCAGGGGAAGGATGAGTCAATGGGCATGTACATTGCACTCATGCAGACACTTTTCAAAAGATTTTCGGAACTGTTGAGTGAGAGTAGAAAATTGTCTATTCTTATGAAGAAAATCGCTCCCTTTTACCAAACGCAGCTGGGGCTCGCTGAAATCAAATCAGTCAGCGAACTTGTTGCGTTGGGTAGAAAGTTGGAGACGATAAGAACCAACGTCGAATCTTTTGTTCCTCCTCCCAATATTCGTTAGGCAGTCTTTGGAGCCTGACGTGGCTTATGTTGCTTCCGTTCAGGAAGAGGTTACAGTTAATCGTAACCCACCTCCTAATCATAACCCACCACCCAATCGCACCATACGTTGCTTTAATTGTAACAAGGAAGGTCATTTTTCAAATACCTGTTCCGCTCCTAGGCGTTGTTTTGGCTGTGGTACTTTGAGTACTTCACAGCGTAATTGTAGACGCTGTTTGGGAAACGGGCAGCGGACTCTTGGGCCAGCAGGGCAAGAGCGCCGCCTTCGTCATTAGCTAGGTCGCCTGCTGACGACCAGCTGGTAAATGTAGTTAGGTTGGGTTTCACGTTAGACACGTTTAGGGATGATAGACGTCCATATTTAGGGGTAAATATTTATGGGATTAGGTTTTTGGGATTATTAGATTCTGGGGCATCGCGAACAATAGTTTGTAGAGACGCGTGGAGAATTTTGAAAGATTTAGGGCTACAGTTAGATAAATCAAATGTTAGGCAGGTTAGTTTAGCAGATGGTGCAGGTGTAGGGGTTTTAGGGGTTTTAAATCTACCCATTGTTGTTGAGAGCAAATCAATTTTGATTGAATGTTTAGTTATATCCTCCCTCCCACATGCGATGATACTCAGTGCAGATTTTTGGGCACTATCGGGAATCGTCCCGGATCTTCGTTCTCGCATGTGGAATTTTTCAAGCCAGGATATGGTGGCTTCGATAGAAACTACATCTATCACAGAAAAGTCTGAGTTGGACGATATTCAAACGGCGAAACTAAACATTTTAATTGATGATTTGTTCATGGGTATGCCAGAAGGGGGTGACAACAATGGTAGAACATAAGATTAGAACGTCGTCAGAACCTATCAAACAGAGGTATTATCCGGTTTCTCCGGCAGTGCAGGTCCACATCGACAAATCCCTTCAGGAAATGTTCGATGATGATACCTTTAGGTTCTGCGTCGATTATAGAAATTTAAATCAGGTAACAGAGAGAGACGCGTATCCACTTCCAAGAATTTCAGCTATTTTAGATAAGCTTAGGAACGCGAAACTTTTGACGTCACTTGACATAAAATCCGTGTATTGGCAGATTCTAATGTCGGAGGAATCTCGTAAATTTTCTGCTTTCACAGTACCGGGTAGGGGTCTTTTTCAATTTAAACGTATGCCATTCGGCTTACACAATGCTCCTGCAACTTGGCAACGATTCATTGATAGCGTTTTAGGGCCTGAGTTGGAGCCGTTCGTTTTTTTTATCTGGACGATATTATTATCGTTACAGATACCTTCGTAAAACATCTCGAAATTCTGAACGAGGTTTTAAAAAGATTGCGTGAGGCAGGTTTAAAAGTAGGTCGGGAGAAGTGCAACTTTTGCAGACCATCCCTTAAAATTTTAGGTTATGTAGTAGATCGGAATGGGTTACATGTGGATCCAGATAAGGTAGATAGTATGGTTAGAATTCCTGCACCTAAAAATGTAAAAGAAGTTAGAAGTTCTGTAGGGACAGTTTCGTTGTATAGACGCTTCGTACCAAATGTCGCTATGTTAGTTAGTCCATTAACAGATTTGCTTAAAAAGAGCAAAAAGTTCGTCTGGTCACAAGAATGTGAAGACAGTTTTAGAAGCTAAAGAATGCTTAATAACGGCTCCTATTTTGACATGTCCGGATTTCAGTATTCCAATTGTGGTCCAAACTGACGCGTCCGATTACGGCATCGGTGCCGTGTTATCTCAAACATTTCCAGAGGGGGAAAAAGTAATTTGTTACATGAGTAGGTCTTTGAATAGATCTGAAAGGAACTATTCAACTACTGAAAAAGAATGTTTAGCAGTTTTGTGGGCAATTGAGAAGTTGCGACCGTACATTGAAGGTGTTCACTTCACGGTCGTAACTGATCACTACTCATTGATTTGGTTGAGTAACCTCAAAGACCCACAAGGTAGACTAGCGCGCTGGGCCGTACGGCTACAGCAATTCGACTATATTTTAATTCACCGTTGGGGAAAAGAACATGTCGTACCCGACATGTTATCTCGGGGAGTCCCAGTAGTGGCTGGTATTGCGGATGAGGATATAGACCCTTGGGTGGCTAAAATGATTTCGGCAGTTGAATTAAACCCGTTAGCTAATCCGTCGTGGAGAGTAGATAGTGAAAAACTTTTTAAATTTGTCAAATCCAAACATATAGTAGTTCATGAAAGTAACGAAGAATGGAAGTTAGTTGTAGGTAGAAAAGATAGATTAGCTATTCTTAGAGAGTGTCATGACAGTCCATTGGCTGGACACATGGGGGTTAGAAAAACATTTGCTAGAGTAGCTGCCAAATATTATTGGCCAAAAATGAGATCAGATGTAGCTAAATATGTAAGAAAATGTAGTACGTGTCAGCAAGTGAAGCCAGATAATTTCATTTTTCATTTCATTTATTTCGACTAAATAATAAGTTTACAATGACACATTAAGAATTATATCTTTTAGAGCATCAATAATTTAAGTAACATAGTTTCTCGGTATTCAAAATTTAGAAAAATCATTTTAAGCTAATCTTAATATTGAATAAAAAAAAAAATATATATATGTATGTGTAAATAAATATGATATGTAAATGTATACGTATACAAAATTTAAGTAAATAAATAAATAAACAAGTAGTAATTTAAAAAGAAAAAAGAGAAAAGGATTAGGTATATTTAAATTTGATTTGAAAAGTGCAAAAATAGTTCTCTTCTAAAAGCTGTAGGTGCAGTAGTAGTTTGCAATTCGTTTGGAAGTGCATTCCACAGACGAATTGCAGAAACGTAGAACGAGCGTTCTGTTATGTTGCGTGAGAAACGCGGTAAGATTAATTTTAACCCTCTTTGTGATTGGGCAAAGTTGAGTCTTTCACTTAGATAACCAGGACTCCTATTGTGGATGATATTATGGAGCTTCAAAACAAGCCTGAACTTAAGATACTCATCTAAGTTCAATCCAAATAGAGTGTGTCTTAGATGAGTAACACTGACAAATCTAGGAATACTATGAATAAAGCGTATGCAATCATTAAAAGC
This sequence comes from Baccha elongata, assembly GCA_951217065.1. Lineage (NCBI taxonomy): Eukaryota > Metazoa > Arthropoda > Insecta > Diptera > Syrphidae > Baccha > Baccha elongata. The sequence continues at coordinate 582,804 of CATNUY010000101.1, forward strand.
AACATTCATTTTGCGCTTACACTCACAATCCAATATAGGATATAGAGAAAAGTTAAAGGTAAAATACGGCAAGATTAATGACTTAACAAGGTGTTTCTTCATATTGGGTAACAATAAGTCTGAGGAAGATCTAAGAGTTCGTAAACCAGAATATATATTTCGAATAGTGTCCGAGATGGCTCTACAGCAGCTCATATTACAGGTTATTCTATAACCTAAGTATTTAACCTCCTTCACATAAACAATAATTTCACTATCAAGAATAACTGGGGGAAAATCTAAGGGGTTCAGATCAACTCTAGAGCATAACATGGCTACAGACTTAGCAGGGTTAAGATTCATACCGTTTTCTATTGACCATGTAAGGATATAATTTAAATCTTCATTGAGTCTTGTTATTGAGTCCTCCATCAATCCAATTGATCGAAAGATGTAAAGTACTACGTCATCAGCATATAAATGAACTTGACAATTGCGAACAATATCAGGAAGGTCATTTATAAATAACGAAAATAACAAAGGACCCAAAACCGAACCTTGAGGAATCCCCATATTGGTAATACGAGGGTTCGAGATACCAACTTCAGTTTTTATACACTGAACTCTATCTTTAAGATAGTTGGACAATAGCTTAGTAGCAGTATTAGAAAAATTAAAAAGCCTTTTAAGTTTAGAGAGAAGCATTGTGTGATCAATACAATCGAAGGCCTTAGAAAAGTCCAAAAGAACAATGGCTCCAAACTTGTCATTATCAAGAGCAAAACGTATATCGGACGTAACTTTAATGGCTGCAGTTTCACAACTGTGTTTACTACGAAACCCAGATTGCCATTTAGAGAGGAAAGAGTGTTCATTTAAATAAACTTGGATTTGATCATGCATTATTTTTTCAAAAAGCTTACAAGTAAAAGATAGGATACTAATTGGTCTATATTCCGAGGGATTTAAAGGATTAGCTTTTTTGGGAACTGGAATGATGCAAGCACCTTTCCATAAATCTGGAAATTCACCACTGTATATACAGAAATTGAAGATATGGAGTAGATAGTTACTTACAATGGGAAGAACAAGCTTTAAAAATTTTGGCGAAATATTATCAGGTCCTATAGCATTAGAATTGATCGATCTGACAGAATCAAAAAGCTCGTAAGCATTTATACAATTAAAAGAGAAAGAGTTTTCATTCTCATCAATAGTAAAAATATTCTGTGAAACACTTGAACTAGATTGGAACGGAATAAGAACATTAGACATAACTTCAGGATTAAACGGACATTTACTTTTATTTTTATCCTCCTTAACTCCAAGCTTTTTCAAATTGCTCCATAGTTCCTTGGAAGTAAGAGAAGGATCAAGTTGTTTCATTAAGTATTCACGCTTAGAGTTACGAATCATGGAGTTGACCATATTTCGGGCATATTTAAATTGTCTTTTGTTAAACTCATTAGGATTATTCTTATACCTCCGAAAGAAACGTTCTCTCTCTTTAATAAGACTCTTTATGTTGCCGTTGTACCATGGACATCTTTTTATATTCAGTTCTTTTGTTACAATTGGGACGTATAGATCATAAAGCTGTGTTAACAAATTGTTGAACAAGGTAACTTTAACATTCACATCCGGTGAAAAAAAGATCTCGTTCCATTCCAAGCTATTAAAATTCATTCGAATTGCATCAGAGTTGAAGCCACGATATGATCTGTAGCTTATTGTACGAGTCGTATTTAGTCTATTCACATTGAATTGAAAGGAGCAAAATATGAAATCGTGAATGAAATCAGAAGTTGGCCTTAATTGATCATTCCCAAGAATTCTCTGTCTAGAGCTAGTCAAAAACATGTCTAAGAGAGAGGGATTAACATCTGACTTAAAACAAGTTGGCCACCGGTTATTTATAACTGTTAAACCCATTATATCACAAAAATATTGAAATAATCGCACAAAACCATTATTAGTTAAGATGTTAACGTTAAAGTCACCTCCTATAAGGATATCACTATATTTTGAGCCCAGTTTCAGTAAAACGTCTACTAATTCATGAAGGTTTTCTTCTTTAAACATATTAGGCGGACTATAAACAGTTACAAGTAAACACTTTTCGACTGGGTTCCTCAATTCAACACATATGAAATCAATATTAGTTGTAGTTGATTTATAAACTGTTAATGCTGATATATGATCGCGAACATACATACAAACACCACCACCAACCCTATCTTTACGATCACTCCTGTGTATATTGAAACCAGGTAAAGCCACTAATGCATCAGGAATATTTGGTTTCAGCCAAGATTCTGATACCATAACAACATCCAACTTAGATGTACTGATCATTTGATATAAAATAGTATATTTAGCCCTAATACTCTCTGCATTTATGCAGCAAATACTAATACCATCAAACGCTTCACACAACACATTCAAAACGCACCTTACGTTATCGGGATCTGTACCAAAAACCATAATTTAATTGACAAGTTAAAGGTCACCATCACCACCAGCATAGAAGAAAAATATAATTGCACTACTAAAATGAGATCAAAAAATATTCTTTTTTGAAATTAGAAAAAGAAAATATAAAAAATAAAATTATTAATTTTAAAAGAAAGCTTAACAGGAATCGCTTATCAAAATTCATTTTTATCATAATGCGAAACATAAAGCTCTGCTTAAGAGTTCAATTTACAAAAGTAAAGCAATCAAATTACAATAATAAATAGGTAATGCAAAAGTATTAATAGATACGAAAAATATGTAGGTAGGTAACTCTATAAATGCATAAAATATAAAATAAAAATAAAAATAGGTACTTATTATGTATATAGGTACATGTCAGTCAGCAACATCTTCAGCAACACCATCAACAGCAGCAACAATCGCAGAAACACCAACAACCACTTCAGAGTGAACGGCAACATCTGCAGTTGGAGAAGGGATCACTCCCAATTCCTCATCTCCATTCATCATAACAAAAGTAGAACCAACGGTATTAGTTGTAGGTATTTGATTATTGTAGTCCAAAGATTATTTTTTCAAAAAGCTTACAAGTAAAAGATAGGATACTAATTGGTCTTTATTCCGAGGGATTTAAAGGATTAGCTTTTTTGGGAACTGGAATGATGCAAGCACCTTTCCATAAATCTGGAAATTCACCACTGTATATACAGAAATTGAAGATATGGAGTAGGTAGTTACTTACAATGGGAAGAACAAGCTTTAAAAATTTTGGCGAAATATTATCAGGTCCTATAGCATTAGAATTGATCGATCTGACAGAATCAAAAAGCTCGTAAGCATTTATACAATTAAAAGAGAAAGAGTTTTCATTCTCATCAATAGTAAAAATATTCTGTGAAACACTTGAACTAGATTGGAACGGAATAAGAACATTAGACATAACTTCAGGATTAAACGGACATTTACTTTTATTTTTATCCTCCTTAACTCCAAGCTTTTTCAAATTGCTCCATAGTTCCTTGGAAGTAAGAGAAGGATCAAGTTGTTTCATTAAGTATTCACGCTTAGAGTTACGAATCATGGAGTTGACCATATTTCGGGCATATTTAAATTGTCTTTTGTTAAACTCATTAGGATTATTCTTATACCTCCGAAAGAAACGTTCTCTCTCTTTAATAAGACTCTTTATGTTGCCGTTGTACCATGGACATCTTTTTATTTTCAGTTCTTTTGTTACAATTGGGACGTATAGATCATAAAGCTGTGTTAACAAATTGTTGAACAAGGTAACTTTAACATTCACATCCGGTGAAAAAAAGATCTCGTTCCATTCCAAGCTATTAAAATTCATTCGAATTGCATCAGAGTTGAAGCCACGATATGATCTGTAGCTTATTGTACGAGTCGTATTTAGTCTATTCACATTGAATTGAAAGGAGCAAAATATGAAATCGTGAATGAAATCAGAAGTTGGCCTTAATTGATCATTCCCAAGAATTCTCTATCTAGAGCTAGTCAAAAACATGTCTAAGAGAGAGGGATTAACATCTGACTTAAAACAAGTTGGCCACCGGTTATTTATAACTGTTAAACCCATTATATCACAAAAATATTGAAATAATCGCACAAAACCATTATTAGTTAAGATGTTAACGTTAAAGTCACCTCCTATAAGGATATCACTATATTTTGAGCCCAGTTTCAGTAAAACGTCTACTAATTCATGAAGGTTTTCTTCTTTAAACATATTAGGCGGACTATAAACAGTTACAAGTAAACACTTTTCGACTGGGTTCCTCAATTCAACACATATGAAATCAATATTAGTTGTAGTTGATTTATAAACTGTTAATGCTGATATATGATCGCGAACATACATACAAACACCACCACCAACCCTATCTTTACGATCACTCCTGTGTATATTGAAACCAGGTAAAGCCACTAATGCATCAGGAATATTTGGTTTCAGCCAAGATTCTGATACCATAACAACATCCAACTTAGATGTACTGATCATTTGATATAAAATAGTATATTTAGCCCTAATACTCTCTGCATTTATGCAGCAAATACTAATACCATCAAACGCTTCACACAACACATTCAAAACGCACCTTACGTTATCGGGATCTGTACCAAAAACCATAATTTAATTGACAAGTTAAAGGTCACCATCACCACCAGCATAGAAGAAAAATATAATTGCACTACTAAAATGAGATCAAAAAAATATTCTTTTTTGAAATTAGAAAAAGAAAATATAAAAAATAAAATTATTAATTTTAAAAGAAAGCTTAACAGGAATCGCTTATCAAAATTCATTTTTATCATAATGCGAAACATAAAGCTCTGCTTAAGAGTTCAATTTACAAAAGTAAAGCAATCAAATTACAATAATAAATAGGTAATGCAAAAGTATTAATAGATACGAAAAATATGTAGGTAGGTAACTCTATAAATGCATAAAATATAAAATAAAAATAAAAATAGGTACTTATTATGTATATAGGTACATGTCAGTCAGCAACATCTTCAGCAACACCATCAACAGCAGCAACAATCGCAGAAACACCAACAACCACTTCAGAGTGAACGGCAACATCTGCAGTTGGAGAAGGGATCACTCCCAATTCCTCATCTCCATTCATCATAACAAAAGTAGAACCAACGGTATTAGTTGTAGGTATTTGATGATTGTAGTCCAAAGAGCAAAATACCTCGAGAGAATTCAAATTCGTGATACAGGTAGGCTTTTTGTTTTCATCATTAGTTAGTCTCACGTATACTCTACCTCGTCTTGTAAATACAGAGTGCAAAGACCCGTTCCTTCTCAGTTCATTGGCTTTTCGAAAAATTGCATGATTGTGTTTTGTTAGGCTTTCGTACACCCGCACAAATTTATTTCCCTCATATCCAAGATCATTTAAAGAAACAGTTCTAGAGTGCCGTCTATAATATGCCGTTGCGTTTGTCAAAACATCAAATTTATTTTGCGCGTGCGGTAGTTTAACTATAATTGCACTAGATTTAGATTTGTTTCTCGGGTTAGTTCGAAAAATGTGATTAAGTGGCGGTGGTGTATATGATATATTTATTTCGCGCGAGTGCATCAATTTGTATTTTAAGCATTGTGTTGTCTTTATCCAACATTTGCGCCTTAACATAAGTGAGTTCTTCATCGTGTGTGTCCAATCTGCATCCCTGTTGCTCTAGTGTGTCAATCCTGCTACCCAATGTAAACAATGAATGATTAACTGAGCTGAGTCTATCGTTGAATATAGATTCAATGGATTTAATTTTTTTATCAAAATCAAGTTCGATATTATTTATCCGCAAAGTTAGACTCTCGCACATTGTATTAATTTCGGCTTTTAATTGTGACATTGATTCAGTTAGTGTTTTATTAAGCGAATCAAAACGGGATTCAATTTTATTCCATAGTTTAGATGAAGAGGACGTTGTTGAAGGGGAGTTGGTATGAGAGATAGTAGGGTTTGCCTTCTCTCCTGACCTTAGTTTTCTCTGTTGCTCATATACGGACATTTTCAGTTATTTGGATTTTCACAGAAATGGAAAATAAAATAAGAATTAAAGAATATTTTAACGTCCAGTTTACCGTCAGGGTAATGATTTTCGATGTAAAAATGTGAATTGCAAATAGATTTTTACATTATTTGTACTTTATTGCACTTTTTTTACTTTTATATATAGTATTACAAGAAATTAAATGACTTTTTGCAGAGCTTAATTTTCAAATACTTTTCTTAGCACATGACACTTGCCCTACTCGACAAGCCAGCCGGTCTTATGACTGAGAGAATAGGTGTTTCTTCTCCGTGGGAGATGATTAGATTGGATTTAGTGGGTCCATTACCCAAGTCCAGTAGGGGTTTCATATATATCCTCACAGTAGTAGATTATTTAACCAAATGTCCATTATTATTTGCATTGAGATCTGCCACTGCATAGGCAGTGTGTAAAGAGTTAGAAGACAACGTTTTTCTGTTGTTTGGTGTTCCAAAAGTTGTCATTTGTGACAACGGACCCCAATTTAGGAGTAGGGAACTAAAGGCCCTCTGTGATGGATATTCGTTGAAGATTATATTTACTCCACACTATCATCCTCAGGCTAATCCTGTGGAGAGAATCAATCAAATTATTAAGACAACATTAAGGGCCTATGTATCTGAGAATCACAGAGTTTGGGATTCTCAGCTTGCAAAAGTAGCTTGTGCCATCCGCACTTCGCAGCATGAAGTTTTAGGAGTTAGTCCTTATTACGCTAATTTTGGTAGAGAGATGTCCACTAGTGGGCAAGATGTAGTACAGCTTAGTGATGAGATTGTAGATAAAACTAGTCGTTTAGATTCAGGCAGCGATGTAGGAGATAGATTTAGAAAACTAAGAATAGAAATCGCTGCCAAAATTCAGGCAGCATCCAAAAAATCGTCGGAAGCCTACAGCCTCAGGAGGAGAGATGTTCAATATCTTCCAAATGACGTTGTGTGGTGGAGAAATTTCGTCCTTTCAGACGCTGCAAATTATTATGCGGCAAAGTTGGCACCAAAGTTTGTGGGCCCTTTTAAAGTAAGAAAAAGATTGTCCCCTTGGACATATGTCCTTGAAGATGAAAATGGTAAAGATCGTGGCACTTGGCACACTAAAGATCGAAAATCGTTCACTTCATTGTCCGAAAATGATTGAGTCTTAAAATACCCTATTAGAGTAAAGTTGTGTTACATGATTAAATTTTGTTTTTTTTGTAATTTTAAAATTTTAATTTTGTTTTTTTTTTGTTTTTTTTCGTTTTGCTTGAAAGACTACCATATTTGGCCTGATGGGATAAATTACTTTGTTTGTGCTGTTTTACCAGATGGAGCCGTAGGAAATGACTTATATTTTTTTTATAAAAAAAAGTAAGACATTTCCAAGGAGGAAAGGGTGGGATTTGTCACGGTAAAATTTACCGTTACAAAAACTGTTCTTTACATCTCAGTCCCATTCCTTTTTCCTGCATTACTTCCAACTATTTTTTATCTTCTCAGGTGTTTCTTTCAATCTACTGAGAGAGAGCAGGGAAACCATGGTCCATCAGACATCGGTACTATCTCTTAGTATTTTGAAGAAACAGATCTTCGGATGTCATGCGATTAAAGTGTTGATTTGGTGAGCCAAGAACCAAAATAGTAGTTGGACGTACTACTCTAACATAGACGTAAAGGCTGAAGTTACTCTCCGAAACCATAAACCTTGCCTAGCCAGTAAGGCATACTGATGAAGATAAACACGGATGACATTTTGTTCCCGAAAGTTGATGTTGTTTAAAAATGGCCGAGAGCCCGTCATAAATTTAAATATAATTTGTACAAGATGGAACGCTATCTGCTAGCCCCAATCCCCCAAATCTGAACAGAAGTCCACCGAAGTAGTTAAAATCACAAATAGGAGATATAAACTGCCATATTTTCCTTCGAATGGTTTTATATTGTCTGCCTTGAATTTTGTTGTTGTTTTGTTTTTTTGCATTGTATTAGTTTTGAGGGGAAAAATGATTGTAAGCTGACATTAGATTTTTCAGCTTTCAATTATTTTTCTTTTTATAAAAATGTGGGAATATGGGCTGAATGCATTCATCGAATAGCTCTTCACTGTAAGAAGATCAGTGGTTGGCGAATTCGATGATGAATATGCAGTAAGCTTGGGTTTTATATGGGAGTAAGCAGGACCACTGATTTTCGATGACGACAGCACATATTCGCAAATAATGCTATGTGATTGCTGTATTATCTCGTCATCGAGATTAGCGGGTACTGATTGGCCGAAACCATAGGGGACGAAAAAAAAAGAAGATGCTTTCCAAACATGGTGAAAGTTTGGAAGGACACTTCTTAAGTGACTAGCAAACGAACGAGAGGTTCAAAAATTTGTTATAAAGAAAAATTGTTGTTATTTGAAAAATTTGATTTTGAAGAATTAAAAGTAAAGAAGAGTAGTGAAATTAGAAGAGAAATTGGATATTTTAATTTAAAGTGTTTGTAGTGCAAATTCTAGGCAGACAGGAGAAAAAAGAAGGAACATTTTGCAGTTGTTGCAGATAAGTGCACAGTGGATTTTTTTTTGTTGATTTGCGACGTTTCATATTGAGTTTTTTTTTTTGAGAAAAAGAAAAAAACATTCGCTTGACTTCTGCGTTGAATTTATCCTGAGATTGCAGGACACGCGACCTGTTGTAATTGCAGTTTCTATGTTTCGGGACCAAGCGATAGTGGTCCATCTTAGTTTAATTTTAAAACCTACCTATTTAAATTGTTATTTTTTTTTGTTTTAAAAGATCTCAAGTTTTAATCCTGCTTGAAAGGTTTCCTGGGCTAAATAAAGAATAATTAAAATCCCTACTCGGGAAGTTACAATAATTATTCATTTTGTTTTAATTTTTTTTTACTTTGGCTTTTCACCGTCTGTTCCGCTTCAAAGGTTTGAAATTTCCGTTTTTTTCAAAAAAAAATTCTGGCGCCCTTTACCCTTTCTTGTATACGTACCTGCATTTGCATACGTATACCAAGTAAGTACAAATAGGTACCTATACCTCCTTTTTATAAAATTTTCTTATCATTGATTTGTTTTTTTTTATTATAAATCATTTTATCGATTAAATAATTCGCGAACCTGCAACCACCTGAGCTAGGCTGAGGAAGCAGCATCATCTTTGCTGCTGGTTACAATTTTGTATTCGCCCGTGTTGTTTATCATCGCCCGTTTTGTTTATCATAAAACAAGAAAAACCAGTTTTTTTTATCTTCGCATCAATTACCTACTTTTTTTTGGTAATTGTTTTAGTTTAGTCTTCGTCGTCGCGGTCGTGCGTACCTTTGTAATATTCTATTTAGTTTTCGCGTTGTTAAATTAATAGTTTAAATAATTTAGTAATATATATTAATATTAATAATAATATTCCTCGTTTGATATTTTGTTCATTCGTCGTCGTGCGGGAAAAATTGTAACAATATTTCTCAAAATAAGCATTGCTTGTGTGTTTAACTTTTAACTTCTTAAGTTTAATTTTAATTTTCTTGAGACGTGAATTGAACCAAACCGGTTTGTGGCCAAGCATTGTTTTTTTTTAATGGAACAAAGTTTCTAAGATCAAAGACTTATGTGTAAATTTTAGTGCTAATCTAGAATTTTCTGAACATATAAATTTTATGGTAAATAAAGCGAACTCTATGCATGGATTCATAAAACGGTGGGCAAAAGAATTTAACGTTCCGTACGTCACTCTCTCATTGTACAACTGCTACGTTAGGCCTCATCTTGAATATGCCTCACAAGTATGGACTCCTTTTTATGAAATCCAAAAGAACCGTATTGAATCAGTGCAGCATAAGTTTATTCGCTTTGCTCTTAAAGGCCTTCCTTGGGCCGATCCTTATAATCTGCCACCTTATGAACATCGGATACAGCTTTTGCAGATTGAACTCCACAGAACTAATTATGGCATGCATGAGCCTCTCACATGGATGAGTAAGTTTTATAATTTGAATGAGAGCCTTATAGACTTTAATTTAAATAAAAATAATTTAAAAACTCTCTTTAGAACCAGTGCTCCACGATCATAATTGTTTCTGTGTTGAATTGTTATAATGTATTTATGCTGTATTTATGTGCATGTGTTTTTGTTTTTGTACCTTTGTGCTTACTAACAACTAACACCTGCACTAAGTGATGAGCCAGTGGGACACATTATATGTATTGGCAAATCTTTCTTTCGTATCTTGATGCTTGCTTTAAGCTCCATTTGAAAATAGATCTGATATTGTAAAAAAAAATAAGATTCTTACAAAATTGCATTAAACAAAACAAAACAAGTTGACTGTTAGACTTAAATATCTCATCCCAGTTCAATCTCGTAAAACAAGAGTTAAAAGCTACATAATTAGCTTTACCTATCAATATTATATCTCACCGAAAGTCGATCATTAAACTCCATTTTACCAAAATTTAAAAATTTGAATTCAGTTTCCAGAGCTATATGATATACAGAATTATCAACAAAAGGCGATTTGGAAATTTTAACATAACATTAATATCATTATCAATAAAAATAAGATCTAAGTATAATATGAAGCCACGTCTCAGTTAGAGCAATAACATCGAATAAACATTCACTAACAGCAGATATAAAAATATTAGTTTTCGTCCTCAACCCACCAATAGTTTCATATTAAATACGAAGAAAAACCTCATTTGAAGCAGCAGCATTATAATTATCATCATTAGAATCAATTTGATTCGTTGATAAATCCTCCATTGAACACCTTGATCTCGTTTGTTTATTACCACGGATTGGAATTCACGTAGCTGTACCCTTCTGGGCCAAGATTGAGGTTCAAAAAAATTTCCATAAAACTCTTCTGGAACACCAATTTTAAAATTGACATATTTTATATTCTCCTCTAATCCTTTTTTTTTTAGAAGTTTGTAGCATCTTATATCCAATGAATTCGTCCTTAGCTCTATTAGCCTTAACCTCTAAATGTCCGCTGTGAGTGGGATCAATCTCTATGATTGTGTCACGATCATTGGTGGTCTCCGCTAGAACGGGAACATCAACAACAACATCACCCACACCAACCTGCTTACGTAATTTTAAATTATTAATTCAAGCATGACCCGATGTTGATGGAGACGACGACGACTGGATGTCTGCAATAGAAAAAAGTTTATTAGCCTTAGATGTAACCCGAGTACGCCTTAGCATCGAATCGCTTTTATAAAACCATGGGAAATTGTTTTTGTTGTTTTGTATGAAATTAAATTGAACATTGATTTTGTTTAAGCACGTTTGCAATGATTTACTATTAAAAGAAGTGCATTTCCAAAAAAATGTCATTAGTTGCAATAAGAATTTCAAATACATTAACATCAATTTTAACACACTTGGAATGAAAAGTCAGACCACATCGATTTCAACTTTAGTTTTCACTAAAACTTCGATAAATATTTTTCTGTACAATGTACATATTGTGTTCAATGTTAGAGAATAAAAATTCAGGAACACCAATGGTAAAAAAAGCTTTAAGTTTTCCTTTCGCGAGGTAATTTTTTAGACGCAGGGACATAAGTCCCAAATGTATTTTTTGGGACTTAGGTCCCACCCCGTCGGGACATAAGTCCCAACATTTTCCTCTCAAAGATGACGCTGACGCTGCGGCTCGTGGCATTCCAGAGGTATCCAGTGCACCGACAACAAAATGCAATAGGAACACCAGTGTGGGAACGTGAAGACAAGGAGAGTGCTTGGCTAGGTATTTAAGGTGTAGTTTTAAGCTAATAATATTATTGCCAGTTAATAAAGAAATAAAAAATATTTTTTTTAATAAAAATAAATCTAAAATAGATTGATTGGCGCCCGAGCAGCAGGGACCCGGTATTCGTAAAAATTAAGAGCCAGTGATCTTAAGTAGTTCCCGCGCTTCGTTAGAAAAATTGCGAAAATCGGTGTTCCATAAAAGAACCATCCAAATAGTGATAGTGACCTCAGAAGTTCCGTGTTCACTTAGAAATTAAAAATAAATCAGTGTTCGAAAATAAAAGAACCAATCAAAGAGTGATAGTGACCTTAAGTAGTTCCGAGTTCACTTATAAAAAAAAAGATCCGGTGTTCTAAAATTAAAGAACCTATCAAAAAGTGATAATGGCCTTAGGTAGTTCCTTGTTCATTATAAATCGTAAAGATCCGGTGTTCTAAAATAAAAGAACCAATCGAAGAGTGATAGTGACCTTTATTAAGTTCCGCGTTCGCTTCAAAAAAAAAAAACCGTAAGTGGCTGTTAAAGTTCACACACGCGAAAAAGAAAAAAAAACATTCAACAAGTGCACGCAGCAGCGGTGAAAGCAGCAACAAGGAGTCAGCGAGGGATCCCGAGTAATCTAAGCCTAAGGATAAAAAGGAGCAATCCCCATGGCCGGCGTCGCACTTTTTGCTTAATGTAAGATAGTAAGATATAGTCATCAAGTAATGATATTATTTTCAAACTAACTTTTAATTTTTAAAAAAACTTATAATGCGAAAGTGATTATTAAGAAAAAAAAACGAAAAGCGAATTGAAAAAAACAAATCTTCAAGTGTTAATAGAATTTCTTCTTTTTTTTGCTAAAATTATGACCGTTTTAATTCCTAAAATAAATAAATCATTATGGTTCTTACGAGAACAGGGGCCGGCGATGACTAAGGTCAAAAACAAGGTCAAATTTCCACAGCTTTAAACGCAAATGCAATTCCAAATCCTATTACTTCTCAAATAACAACTCCCATTTCCACAGCCCCATTCGATTCCATATCTTTTATTCATAATAACGCTCAGACTTCCACGGCTAGTGGTCAAAACCACAATCGTATGTTTTCCCCAAATATTAATCCCTCAGCTCAAGAGGTTAGGTCAACTCCTGAACTAGATGCCCTCGTAGCATCGATCGTGGGTCGAGTACTTGAGGAACAACTGAATCCCTTCCTCTCCGGAGTGGATCAGATAAATCAATGTCGAAATTCTATGGATGCGCTGGAAAAAACATCAGACATCGTAAGATGCCTTCGGACTTTTTCAGGAGAAGCCTCTGAGTTCTCCTCTTGGAAAAACAGTGTCGAACGTGTCATTAAACTTTACGAACCTATCAAAGAAACTACAAAGTATTTTGGAATACTGAACGTAATTCGTAATAAAATCATAGGCCAGGCGGATGCCGCCTTAGAAGCCAACAATACTCCTCTCTGCTGGGATAGTATTGTAGATTGTCTAACTACCCACTATGCGGATAAAAGAGACATCACAACCATAGAATATCAGATGTCGGGGTTGGTTCAAGGTAACCAATCCATACAACAGTTCTACCAGGCCGTAACCTCGCAATTAACATTAATAACAAACAACTTTGCTAGCATGAAAATAGGTAGTTCGAGGTCAAATACGAGGGCTTAGATCGAAAGACCTGGAAACGTATACCATTCCACAGAACAATGAATGTACAGTTCGAACTTGCATTGTAGCTAAAAGTCAGGTTAACCTATTTCTTTTATCCACCCACAGCAATATTGACCAGACCGCTGTAAAATGCGAACGACAGAATGGCCATCCAATCGTCTTCGCATCAATTTACATGCCACATGGGACGGACGATCCACCCAACGAAATGACGAAGGAGTTCGTTAAAAAAGCTCGAGATAATAGATGGGACCTTATCCTCGGATGTGATGCTAACATGCATCATGTACAATGGGGTAGCACAAACACCAACCTACGAGGTGAGTCAATTCTTGAATTTATTATAGAACATAATTTAGTTATAGGAAACATAGGCAACGAACCAACATTCGTTACTAGAAAAAAAAGGAAAGTGCTAGACATAACCCTTATTAACAACTCTAACTCCTTTTCGTTAAGTGGCTGGAAAGTATCTACTGAACCTTCCTTTTCTGACCACAGAAGTATCGAATTTGAAATTGGAGATAATATAAAACAGAAAGAACCGTATAGAAATCCCAGAAAAACTAACTGGGATCGTTTTATAACAAAAGTAGAGGAAAAACAAGACATATTAAAAGGCCTGAATTATGAAACACCTAAAGATATTGACAAAACGGTTGAGACACTGAACCTGATTCTCAAAAGCGCATACGAAACATCATGCCCCGTAATAGCTCCGAGTACAAAAACATCACCCCATTGGTGGAATAAAGAGCTACAACATCTAAGAAAAGAAGCAAGAAAACTCTTCAATGCCGCAAGAAGAAGCAATGCAGAGTCCGACTGGGACCTCTACAAAGAAGGTCAAAGAAAGTTCAAAAATGCAACCCAAAGTGCAAAACGAACATCTTGGAGGACTTTCTGCAATGGCATTGAGGGATATTCTGAATCAGCTAGATTGAGAAAAGTCATCTCAAAGGAACCGGTAACCCCCGGCTATCTTATAGATAACAGTGGCAGATGGACTCAATCCTGTACTGAAACAATAGAACTCCTATTAAATACACACTTTCCTGGGTGTTCAGGTCAAAGTAGTAGATTATTGAATTGTGCATTCTGCTAACAGCTTAAAGCCTATTATAGTAGTAATTTTGCAACACGACAATCAGAGGTCGTTAATAATAGCTTTTCTAACAAAAGGAACCTACTCAGCCATTTATAAATTTTGTAACTTCCTCTTTTTTATAACCCTTCATCAAGGTAAGACGTGAAATAAAGAATTCTTATAACGTGGAAATTTGTCGAGTGTGTCTACTTTTTCTTTTTTTTGGAAACTGCCCGAAAACCAGCGAGAGCTTCGCCTCAACATTTGGTCCTTCGAGCCGGATACATCCATAAAATTTTTAAATAAATCATCGAAATTAACATTCAAGATCCCTATATCTTGATCCCGAGTTGAAAAAATTATCGACTTTCTGCACAGAAAATACAAGATCCCTATATCTTGTACGTTTGCCGATATACTCACCACCAAGCAAGGTTCCAATAACCTTGCTCCCATTAAACCTTGAAGATTTCCGAAACAATCATCTAATCATCTTTAATCGATTTGCACAGCAAATCCACCTCCGTATCAGACACACTTCGATCATCCATATAATCTAACAATTACGTCACGATCAAATACCTAAATCTTGTTCATTCTACCAAAGAAATCTCCACGAGCTTTTGCAATAAGCTTAGCAAATCGACTACACGCACACACGCATTTGTATACCATATCCACCGCATCATCATTAAGATCATCCAAATCTCATAAAATTCATCAAACGTCACTCATCACAAATTCAACATACAGATTTCTCCGATTCAATCATCACCATTCGAATGAAAATACACACGTATATCGTCATCATCCCGCCATCAAGTTCACTGCATCATCCAAAACGCCGATAGGATACGTCACCATCTTTGGAGCTCCACCATTCAGAAACTCTTAATCCGCATCCCGCTATAAAAAAGAGTAAAAGTAGCTGCACCAATTCACCGCTCATCAACAGATAGCCCAAAGTCATCCATATCACAAACTGGCATTATCACCGCTATCACCCAAGAAGAGAAAAACTGCAAAAGCAACGCTAGAATATCCAAAGATCACATCGCAATCGACATAATCTCAACAGTCTAGTTTGTTAATCAGGTGCGTACGTAGCTATTAAGATCAGTGCGATTTAGTTCTTTTGTTTCAGTACTGTACCTATAATGCTCAAAAATATAATAATTAAACTGCAGTTTTTATCTGATTCTTAACTTTTATTTATATAAATATCGGTTTTGGTTTATTTAAAAACCTACATAAAAGGTTAAAAAAAAAAAAAAAAAAAGCTAAAGGCCAATATCTTTATTACAATATTATATATATATATATATAATATATATATAATATATATAATATATTATATATATAATATATATATATAATATATATAATATATATATATATATTTTTTATATATATATATAAAAAAAAAAAAAAAAATCGAAATCAATTTATATATACCTAGTGAATATCGTCGAAAAAAATACATATATATATATATATATATACAAAGTGTAAGTGCATAAATTTGGTGAAGTGCAAGTGCAATACATTATTTTAAATATAATTTGCAAATTGTAATTAGTTGCAAGCCTATTCGCCATATCGGGTTTTGGATACATACCCTTTTCTATACCCACGTGGTTTTCTACCTCGGAGAGTTTTAATTAATTAATTATACCTACTTTAATTGCATCATAAGTCCCTGAAATCCATTTTTTGTGGAATTCCTATTGGTTTAATCAAGACTCCATATTTCAAGTTCGGGTTTCTTTCCTTGAAGAAATGTCCAAATTTTCTCAATTTGTTATTTCGGCCGATGAGCTGGTTGCTTTTAATGCATCATTTGAGGAAATTCCCATTGTAGACAAATCTGTTAGGTCTTTAAACGCAAATAAAAAAGAATTACAAGATCTATGGGATACTACAAAACTATCATATTCAACTTGCATGAAAGATCAAGAATCCTTAAACCAGGACGAGGTCGAAGCATGCAAAGCAAAGTATCGGTCCTCTGCAGATACCTTTATAAATTGTCTTACGAAAATCATTAACTCCGCGAAAAAGTTAAGTGTGATAGAATCAGATTCTAAAATGGAATCGCCCCCGTCTCCTTCTGAGAATACCTCACCCATTCATCTTGTTCCTGAAACCTCACATTCACAGTCAATAAAACTCCCTCCATGCAATAGTGAAATATTTTATGGTGATTACCTTTCATGGCCCTCGTTTCGGGACATGTTTACAGCCGTTTATGTCAATCATCCTAAGCTTTGTTCAGTACAAAAACTATTCCATCTCCGCGCAAAAACCAAAGGTGATGCAAATAATATAGTTTCCAAATTTCCTCTTACATCGGATAATTTTGAATTGGCTTGGAAAGCATTGTCAGATGAGTACGACAACAAAAGAATATTAGTTAATAATCAACTAAAGAAACTTTTCAATTTGAATACGATTACATACGAATCTGGTAAAAACATAAAAGATATCCAGCGGGATATAAACGATTGTTTATCTATTCTTAGTGCTCACAAAATATCAACAAGTTTATGGGATCCCATTCTTATATATTTGTGTTCAAATAGGTTGCCTGAGACCACTCTTTCTTTGTGGGAACAGTCAATCAACAACCCTCGCGATCTACCCTCATGGAAAGAGATGGATAATTTCCTAACGAACAGATATCGTGTTCTTGAAACTGTAAGTGACATCAAATTTACTTCTAAATCCAAAACCCAAGCTTCAAAACACAAAATTATCACCATACAAAGGAGAAGTTTCAACATCATAAGGCTTTTCATTCTAAACCAAATCTCGTTTGTTGTAAACTATGTAAAAACTCGCATCCGCTTAGGATATGCCCTCAGTTCCTAGAGTTATCAATTCAAGATAGAATTTCAAAGGTTGCAGCCTTAAAATATTGTTCAAATTGTTTAGCTCATACGTACCTTATCAAGGATTGTAAGAGTATATATACGTGCAGCATTTGTAAGCGAAAGCACCACACCCTTTTACATTTACCTTCAACCGAACAACCTTTGCTTCCAACTCCGTCTAGGGAGCAGGTAAACAAATTTAATTTACCTTCCACATCTCAATTTCAAAATGTACAGTCCACTAATCAATCAAGTCCAATTAACGTTCAAACATATTTTTCCCGAAATAACAGACGTGTTTTGTTAGCTACTGCTTTAATTGATGTTCATCATTTTTCGGATAAATTTACACTCCGTGCATTTATAGATACTGGATCGGAAGTAACATTCATATCTGAGGATGCTCAGAAAAGATTACGTCTTCCTGTTAAACCGATTCATGCTCAGATCTCTGGGATGAATTCCATAGTAACCGGAACAGCATCGAAGTTATGTTCCTTGTGTATTGGCTCAAAGCATAGTCCATCATTTTCGCTTAGCATAAATGCAATAGTTTTAAAAAACCTTACCGGTGATTTACCCTCGTGTTCGATTATTCAGGAAGAAGTTTCTGACCCAATCAGCTTAACTTTGGCTGACCCCTTTTTCTTTGAAAGCTCAAAGATTGACTTAGTCATCGGTATGGATATCTACCCTTCAATTATCAAACAAGGTTTTCAATCGGACGTGTTCGGATCTCTGGTAGCCCAGAATACAGTATTCGGCTGGGTTTTATCCGGTCCTTTACCGGAACGAACAATAAAAACATTTTCAACCGTTTTGTCATCGTTTAATGAAATTTCTCTGGATCAACAAATGGCTCAATTTCGGGAGATTGAAAATTTTCCGGTTTCAAAGCAACTTTCCGACGATGATTTGTATTGTGAACAGCTTTTCTCTTCAACAACTATAAGAGATTCAAATGGAAGATACATAGTTCGTCTACCATTTAAATCTCCCCATTCCACACTCGGTTACTCTAGAGACATTGCTTTACGGCAATACCAACGTCTTGAAAAATCTTTAGAGAAAAAGCCTGAGTTAAGTGAAACCTACAATCAAGTTCTCGAAGAATACTCAACTCTCGGTCATATGAAATTAGTGCCTCCTACCGAGATCATTCACAACAATCAGATTATTTCATATTACCTACCTCATCATGCTGTCGTTAAACCAGGTAGTACTACTACTAAAGTTAGAGTAGTATTTAACGCATCCAACCAGTCAAGTAGTGGCATCAGCCTTAACGACATGCTGCATACGGGTCCTGCCTTACAAGCTGACCTTACAATTTTGATATTACGATGGCGATTCTTTAAATTTGTTTTCAATGCCGACATTGAGAAAATGTACAGACAAATTTTAGTACATCCTGAAAACACATCTTACCAACGAATTATATTTAAAAACCAGGATCACGAATTGCTCACAGTTACATTCGGAGTCAACTGTGCCCCATACCTTGCAAATCGTTCGCTTTTGAGGTTAGCTGAAGAAGTTAAACCTACTCTACCACTTGCATGCGAGTCTCTGTTAGACGAAAGATATGTAGATGACTTCTTTTGTGGAGCTCATGACTTAGACATGGCTTTACGTAAACAATCGGAGTTAATTAACGCATTGGGATCAGCAAAGTTGTCTCTACGAAAATGGACTTCCAACAATTTAGCTTTGCTTAAAGATATTCCTCTATCTCATCTCTACAACGAAGATTTCTTAAAATTGGAGGACGCAAGTGTTTCTAAGACTTTAGGGATTCGTTGGAATGCCAAGCGTGATAGTTTTCAATTCCGTTTTGAAACTCAAGTCGGTGATCATGAATTGACAAAACGAGCAGTCCTGTCAGTTATTGCGAGATTATTTGATCCCGCAGGTTGGCTTGCGCCAATTGTTATCATAGCAAAAATGATAATGCAACAAATCTGGCGTGATGGGACGTCGTGGGACTGTCCTTTAAAGCCCCTGACGTGTCACCGCTGGCAATCATTTTTTTGCAATCTCTCTGATATTCAGAAAATTGAAATCCCCCGTTGGATTCAGTACTCACCCACAGTTTCTTTCCAACTTCACGGCTTCTGCGACGCTTCTGAGCTTGCGTATGCTGCGTCCTTTTATATCCGCATACAGATCAACGAAAGCAATTGGACCTCTCACCTTTTGTGTGCAAAGAGTAAAGTTGCTCCAGTTAAGCTCATATCCTTACCCCGTTTAGAGCTCTGCGGAGCTGTCTTACTGGCAAAATCATATCAGCAGCTTATTACTCAGCTCAAATGTTCTACTCGTGATACCCACTTTTGGACCGATAGTTCGATTGTCCTAGCCTGGCTAAGCAAACCTTCTTATTCTTGGAAGACGTTTGTGGGGAACAGAGTTTCTGAAATACATAGCTCTATTCCTGGTTTTACGTGGAGACATGTCAAGTCAGGTGATAATCCAGCTGATCTAGCTACCAGAGGTGTAAGTGCAAATGATCTCAGAAAAAATAGTTTGTGGTGGTCTGGCCCTTTGTGGCTCCAACAAGCTGAGCTCTCATGGCCTCAGTCCATAATTCAAAACCCCGATGAATCAATATTAGAACATAGACCAATTAGAATGTATCATACCCAGCTTTCTTGTAACATCGAAACATTAATAAACAAATATTCCAACTTGACAAAAATGTTAAATGTCGTTTCCTATATTTTGAGGTTTTTGCACGGATGGAAACGTCAATATATAGACAAATTTATGTATTCGTCAAAAGCCTTGACACATGAAGAAGTATCTAACACCAAAAAGATAGTTATAAAAATGACTCAAAAACTTTATTATCCGCGTGAGTATTTGGATCTGTTGAACAACAAACCAATTTCACGAAAAAGCGTATTATTGTGCCTCAACCCCTTTTTAGATTCCGATGGTATTATTCGTTCTAATGGAAGACTTGCCCTATCTAGTATCCCGTACAGTGAGAGGCACCCGATAATACTCCCTTATGGTTGTTATTTGTCCTATCTTCTCGTCAAGTTTGCTCATGAACTTACCTTGCATGGTGGAAATATGTTAGTACTTCGATGTGAATTTTGTATACCTAAAGTTAAAACCTTGGTTAAAAAATATATTGGATCTCTGTGTAACAAACGGAAAACGCAAGAGCAAATCATAGCGGCACTACCCATCGAAAGAACAACTATTTCCCTTCCATTTACCAATACGGGTGTAGACTTTGCAGGCCCCTTCGAAATAAAGAATTTTGTAGGGAGAAATTGTCGTCTTTCAAAAGGGTACGTTTGTCTTTTTATCTGCTTCGCTACTCGCGCGATTCATCTGGAAGCAACCAGTGATTTGTCATCACAATCCTTTTTGGCTGCATTAAGCAGATTTATTGCCAGACGAGGTATGCCAAAAACTATATTTTCCGACAACGGAACTAACTTTGTCAGTGCTACTAAATTTTTAAACCGGAGTTTTAAACAATTTATGAAAGAACTGTCGACGAACGTATCTGAAAGATACAAAGTTCAAAATTTAGAATGGAAATTTATTCCGCCTGGAGCCCCACACATGGGTGGAATCTGGGAAGCAGGGGTGAAGAGTTTTAAGTTTCACTTTCGGAAGGTTGCTGGCTTCAATAAATTTACCTTTGAAGAATTTTCGACCTTACTAGCTAAAATTGAAGCCTGCCTTAACTCTCGGCCTATTTCACCTATGAACGACAGTTTTTATGACATTCCTCCATTGACTCCCGGTCATTTCCTTCGAGGAGGTCCCTTGTTAGCACCACCTGAACCAGCTCTTGCTGATGCATCTCTGACATACGCGAATCGGTGGGAAAAGATAAAAATATTACACCATCAGTTTTGCTTACGCTGGAAGGAGGAATACCTTAGAGAGCTAAATAAACGCTACAAATGGAAATTTCCTTCAAGAAATATGGCCGTGAATGATTTGGTCGTTGTAAAGGAGGAAAACCTTGCTCCCAATGAATGGCGTCTTGGTAGAATAACCAAAGTGTATCCAGGACCTGATCAACAGGTTCGCGTGGCAGACATAAGAACGCAAAACGTTGTTATCAAGCGCCCAATAACGAAACTTTGCATTTTACCAAATTCTTAGCCAACCACTTCCTTCTATAAATATTTTTCATATTTTTTTTTAATTATCTATAAAATTAAAAAAAAAAAAAAAAAAACTTATTCATTTTCTTTATAACTTAAATAACATAATTTCGCACTGACCTTATTTTTAAGCTATGCTCGCTTTAGATTTAAGTTATATTTATTATTTATATTTGAATTTGTTAATATCTAACTTAAAACATACATTTCGTAACTGAGTAGAGCTTCCTATAGCAATGTAAAATATTTCGAGTTTTTTTTCAGCTAATGCTGCAAGGCGGCCGGCAATGTTCAGGTCAAAGTAGTAGATTATTGAATTGTGCATTCTGCTAACAGCTTAAAGCCTATTATAGTAGTAATTTTGCAACACGACAATCAGAGGTCGTTAATAATAGCTTTTCTAACAAAAGGAACCTACTCAGCCATTTATAAATTTTGTAACTTCCTCTTTTTTATAACCCTTCATCGAGGTAAGACGTGAAATAAAGAATTCTTATAACGTGGAAATTTGTCGAGTGTGTCTACTTTTTCTTTTTTTTGGAAACTGCCCGAAAACCAGCGAGTACTTCGCCTCAACACTGGGTGTGTTAAAACGCAGCCTGAGCCGGGCACAGATGCCAATTACGAAAATCCCCACAATAATATAGTCCCGGAAAAAGTAATTAGTGAGAAAGGAATAGAGTGGGCAATTGACTCCTTCTCCTCATACAAATCACCAGGCATTGATGGTATTAATCCAATAATGCTTCAAAAGGCAAAGCACCTGTTAATACCAGTGTTAAAAGAACTATTCATGCGATGTATTATGTACACACACATACCCGCAACTTGGCGAGAAGTCAAAGTTGTTTTTATACCCAAAGCCGGTAAACCAACTCATACTACGCCAAAAGATTTCAGACCAATAAGCCTAACATCGTTTGTGCTTAAAACATTCGAGAAACTACTCGATGTATTTATACGTAGCATGCTTAATCCAGGAACCTTATCCACGAACCAGCATGCGTACATGAAAGGAAAAAGTGTTGAAACTGCCCTTCATGTAGTAGTCAGTACTATTGACAAATCACTCGATCAAAAATAATACACATTAACAGCCTTTCTCGACATTGAAGGCGCTTTCAACAATGTTGAGGCTAGTGCTATAGAAAGAAACTTAATAAGCATGAACATTGACAACAGTATTACTCAAATAATACTAAGCCTATTAAACAAAAGAAATGTAAACACCTCCCTCGCTAACACAGAACTGAAAATGACTGCCTCAAGAGGTACACCCCAAGGCGGGGTTATTTCACCACTACTGTGGATATTAGTTGTGAGTGAGGTCTTAGTACTGCTTAATAATAATGGGATAAAAGTCATTGCCTACGCAGATGACCTAGTCATAATGGCCACGGGGAAATTCCTAGACACCATCAGTGATATCCTCCAAAGAGCTATCAACACACTGAACAAATGGGCCCAAAAATGCGGCTTAGGTATTAATCCCCAAAAAACAGAACTAGTTCTATTCACGAACAAACGAATAATTCCACAATTCAATCTGCCATCAATTGAAGGCACACTACCCCTCAAGTTATCCGAAAGCGCGAAATACCTGGGAATCATACTTGATAGGAAATTGAACTGGAAAATGAACGTCCAAGACAAGGACACTCCGAAATTTTGAACATCCACACAGGAACAAATGTAGAGTCTGACTACATAGTTCCCTTTACAGATTTTGAAAGGCCATTCCAATGCTTGTTCCCAAGTAGAGAAGAGTGGATTAATAATGAAGTTCTACAACCTACAACCAAATCCATCTTTACAGACGGCTCAAAAATGGATACAGGTACTGGGGCTGGCTTCTTCTCAGAAGCTCTGAATATAGAAGGCTCAATCAGACTTCCCAATAACAGTAGTGTATTCCAAGCTGAGGTTCTAGCAGTAACAAAAGCAGCGAGAGTGGCATCAATGATGGCACTACCCCGAGAGGATATTAACATTCTCATCGATAGCCAGGCAGCGATAAAAGCAATTTCTGCTGTTGAAATAAAGTCCAAGCTTGTGAAAAGCTGTCGCGAAGAGCTTAAAGTTCTTGCCACACAGCATAATGTAACACTCTGCTGGGTCCCCGCTCACGCGGGCACCATGGGAAATGAAAAAGCCGATGAATTGGCAAGAAAAGGCTCAGCACTTAGCCTAGAACTCTCAGAAAGGAGCGTAAGACCACCGTTATGCGACCTCAAACATAATATAATGTGTGAAATCCTGGCAAAAGCCAACTCGCGATGGGCAAACTTAAACACCTGTGAGGTAGCTAGGAAACTGTGGCCGCAGTACGATAAAAATAGAACGAATGCAATCACTCAAAAAGACAGGAAGTCAGTATCGACGTTGGTAGGTGTTTTAACTGGCCATAACATGCTAAGATATCACGCCAAAAAACTACGTCTAACTGATAATGATCTATGTAGAGGTTGCAGTGACGAGGAAGAACATGAGGATATAACCCACTACCTCTGTCACTGCCCCAGTCTCTGCCATCTAAGAAATAAAACTCTGGGGAAATACTTCTTCGAAAGCATCAAAGAACTATCAGAGTGCCCAATAACAAATCTATATAGATTCGCAAGAGGAAACGGATGGTTGAACACCCCGGGATGATACTAAGGAACTAAACATGGACCACGTGTATGGTAAGAGGAGGAATTGGTAAACCCTCAAATGGGCATCACAATGGGTCTACATTGACCTAAGACTGCTGGGGCTGAGCTATTAGCTCTCCTACAGCAACCCGCAAACCTAACCTAACCTAGCATGAAAATAAGCCGAGAATCAATGAAGTTATTAACCCAAACTTATCGTGATAAGGCGTTAGATACCTTTATCAGGGGGCTAAAAGGGAACTTGTCCGATCTTCTGGGCATGAAAGAGCCCACGGATCTCCCAACAGCCCTTCACCTTTGTCAAAAATATGAGAATCAACATTTTAGATCTCATTACATTCAAAGCACCCAAGGAGCAATATGAAAAAAATTCGGTCCTCAATCGACACGTCATAAATGTAGGTCCATCTAGACATTTCCCTACTTTTCCAACCTATCGTACATATTACAACCCACCTATTCAACTCCAACCCTCCACAATTATTTCCTAACCGCAACCAAAACAATTATCCACAAAGGAATTTCATAAATCCTAATCAAAATAATAGACCGCAAGGTCAGCCCATCAAACAAGAACTTTTGACGCAAGGGCGTAGTGCCCATGCTAAATAAATCCACTACCAAAATAGGCAAAATTATAAAAATGCGATGTGGAGACCAAGTGCACCTCTATCTCAAAATTCTCAAAACCCTCAAATAGCAAGGTACCAGCCTTATTTCCATATTGAACCATTCGCTGACGAACTTAGCCTATATTATCAAAACTTAAGCTTGGGTAACGAGCAAGAAGATCAAAGTTTCAATATTTATCTTGAAAACATAGATGCAAATCTTAATACTAATGAACAAGAAGTCGGAGAATTAGAACACACTGATATTAATTTTTAGGCTAAGGGACTCTTTCTTGCCTTATTTTGAGTGCAAGTCGAAGAGTGGCGACATGTACAATTTTCTGATTGATACAGGCTCTTCAAAGAATTACATACAACCTTCAATTGTAGAAAAAAACTTACAGAATGAAAACCCATTTTTTGCCAAATCAATAGCTGGAGACGTCCAGATAACTCAGCATACAAATATTAATCTTTTTAATATTGAAAATATTAAACTTAAGTTTTTCCTTTTAACTACTTTACGCACCTTCCATGGAATCATCGGTGATGACAGTCTTAAGCAACTATCTGCCATTATAAACACAAAAAATAACACCATGTCAATATTAGAATCGGTTAAAATTAATATTAAACAGTTGAATTCCCCAGGCGTGAACACCCTTACCCTCGCGGTGTACGCACCAGAAGCACCTCAGCCAGATAATTTTACAGCAGAACTCGAAAAACTTTTTGAATGCATTAGATTGAATTTGGAGGAGAACTTTTATCTCATGGCCGGTGATTGGAACGCCAAACATGAAGATTGGGGAAATCAAATACAAAATCCTAGAGGTAACCATCTATTTAATTGAATTGGTCGGTACAATGTTGAGTATAGAATCCATCTTTTTGCTACAGATAGGCCGTCATTTTCAAGAAGCGGTGCATTTCTGGACCTACTGCTAATTGACTCAAGACTGACAATTACTGATACAGTGACTCAAGATACAAAAAACTGTTTACAAACGATTGACTACGATAGTGACCACAACGGACTTTTTGCTGTGATTCAACTTCCAAACGAACTCGTGGAGTTAGAGGAGTATGTGCCTGAGCATACTTACAACTACAGTAAAATGCGATGGTCACGCTTTTCCAACACATTGACAACAGAATTACGTTTAAAAAACATATCTCCACCTAATGACAAAAATTTAACAAACGAAGAGATCGACGGATACCTACTACAAATGGACGAGGCCATAAAACAAACAATGAGTACGACTATTCCACGTTACAAAAAACAAGACGCAACTGCCGAGTACCGAAACGCGACAATTGACGCACTACACAGACAAAAAAAGTGGACTGCTTACAAGACTAAAACTTTTGTACAGACGGTTCACTGATAGACATAATTCGGAGATTGGGACTCTGAAGTCTTCGATTAAAAACATCAATCAATTAATAAAGCAGAATTATAGGTTGACTATTAATTCCTATTGGAATAATAGAATTCGGGCTATTAACTCTAGTGACCAAAGTATGTTTCCTAAAATAAATAAAATTTTCAGACGGAAAGATCAAAATGACCTTCCGTGTCTCAAGCTTCAGAAAACGATTGAAAACGAAAACTTACTTTTGAACGCAGGCATAGATCCAGGGGATGCCGTTTTTAATGATGATTTCTTCATTATCGAGGATCCTAAGGAGAAAGTGGAGGCTGTGGGGGCTGCTTTTCAGCAAGTGTATAAGGTGAATACCAGTATTCGCCCAAATCATGACCTGGAAAGCAGAGCCCTGCTTCACCACTCCGACCTTCGAAATGATATAACGCAATGGTGATCTGAGAACCGCTCTTTTTTGGGGTTCAATGAAGAACACTTGGCAAACGCCATCATCGCTGACCGAAACGGGTCTGATTCCCTGTTAATTTCGAAGCTAGAACTTCAGATCATTTTCGATTCATTGAAGAAAAAAGATGTCGGCAGGAGTAGATGGTATATCCTACATTGTACTACGACATCTACCTCAGGATGTGGTCGACATTTACACAACATTGTTTAACAACGCACTGAATAATGCATATTATCCAGTGCGTTGGAAGACAGCAGTGGTACATCTTCTCTCTAAAAAGGGGAAGGATAACTCCAATCCGGCAAATCTACGGTCGATAAGTCTCCTTCCGGGTATCAGTAAAGTATTTGAAAAAGTTCTTAATAGGGCTTTGTTCAAATGGGCTGAGGACAAAAATATAATTCCTTATAAACAGTTTGGCTTTAAGGCAGGACACGATACTATTCATGCCACGTCTAAGCTTGTTTCTGAAATTCAATGGAACAATGCGAAAAAACAGTGCACGGGTGCCTGTCTGGTTGATTTTGAGAAAGCTTTCGACACCGTATGGTTAGAAGGTCTGTATCTAAAGCTGACCAGACTTGGTATTAGTAAATCATTATTGTATATACTTTATGATATGCTCAACGGTAGAAAGTTTGTTGTCAAGAGTGGCAGTGTAACGTCTACTAAAATATTTTAAATAAAAAATGGTCTGCAGCAGGGAGCGGTTAACTTGCCGATTCTTTTCAACATTTACACTAGCGATCTTAAAAGTAGTCTAACTCATGCAATTTGAGTATGCCGATGATCTAATAGCGTACAGAACAGGTCCAAAAGTTGAAGTTATCAAAATTCTTTTGCAGCGTGACTTCGACAAGATTCAGCAATATTGCGATGACTGGAAGTTGAAAATCAACTTTCAGAAATGCGAAACTATTCTGTTTAGAACCCCTTTGTCTAGAGCTTCTGCGGATACGAGAAAGAACTGGCGAAAACTTGTGATCGTTGGACCCCTTGGACAGCCACTGGCAAGTAAAAGTGTAGTGAAGTATCTTGGCATCTGGCTGGATCAATATCTGTATTTCGACAGACATATAGATGCTGCTCTGACCAGGGCTAGGGGAGCCTTTGCCCTGACAAGACGCCTGTTTTACAGCAGCCATCTTGATAGCAGGGTGAAGGTGATTTGTTACATGGCTCTAATCGGGCCGATGATTGCCTATGGATGTCCTGTGTGGTTCAACGTTGCACCATCTCAAATGGAAAAGATTCGGGTATTTGAGAGGCAGTGTGTTAGACGCTGCCTTGGATTGCACAGAACACCAGAGTCGGAGTACATAAAATATTATTCCAACGAGGTTCTATACAACAGGGCTTACATAAACAGATAAGATAATTTTTTAATCAAGCTGATTCGGGGTCATATTGCAAGAGCGATGACTTCAACTAATGGCTTGATTTTCGGGGCTTACTACCCCTTTATCCCACCCGACGCTTTCCTCTTTTAAGACAGTCGAGGGCTGATACAAGATAGTTCGGCGGTACCGCTGATCTACCACGTCGACTCTTTTATGGTCGTAACGTCGTCGCAGAAAGCGGAGCAGAGGGCCTTCGGTTCAGTAGGGCTGTGTCCGAAAAGGACCAGATAGATAGATTGGAACTAAATCGCCAGTTCTGGTGGTAGAATTATATGTAAAATAACTAATAAAATTTAAAAAATAAATAATAATAAAAGTTCACTAATTGAGTTTATTGCCTTGGTTTGACTTGCGCAGGTTTAGGCGTGTCCTTGGCTTTAAAAGTAGGCTTGGTTAGTACAAAACAATCATGGTGGCACTAAAAAGAAAAAAAAAATAATAAAGCAGAATTATAGGTTGACTATTAATTCCTATTGGAATAATAGAATTCGGGCTATTAACTCTAGTGACCCAAGTATGTTTCCTAAAATTAATAAAATTTTCAGACGGAAAGATCAAAATGACCTTCCGTGTCTCAAGCTTCAGAAAACGATTGAAAACGAAAACTTACTTTTGAACGCAGGCATAGATCCAGGGGATGCCGTTTTTAATGATGATTTCTTCGTTATCGAGGATCCTAAGGAGAAAGTGGAGGCTGTGGGGGCTGCTTTTCAGCAAGTGTATAAGGTTAATACCAGTATTCGCCCAAATCATGACCTGGAAAGCAGAGCCCTGCTTCACCACTCCGACCTTCGAAATGATATAACGCAATGGTGATCTGAGAACCGCTCTTTTTTGGGGTTCAATGAAGAACACTTGGCAAACGCCATCATCGCTGACCGAAACGGGTCTGATTCCCTGTTAATTTCGAAGCTAGAACTTCAGATCATTTTCGATTCATTGAAGAAAAAAGATGTCGGCAGGAGTAGATGGTATATCCTACATTGTACTACGACATCTACCTCAGGATGCGGTCGACATTTACACAACATTGTTTAACAACGCACTGAATAATGCATATTATCCAGTGCGTTGGAAGACAGCAGTGGTACATCTTCTCTCTAAAAAGGGGAAGGATGACTCCAATCCGGCAAATCTACGGTCGATAAGTCTCCTTCCGGGTATCAGTAAAGTATTTGAAAAAGTTCTTAATAGGGCTTTGTTCAAATGGGCTGAGGACAAAAATATAATTCCTTATAAACAGTTTGGCTTTAAGGCAGGACACGATACTATTCATGCCGCGTCTAAGCTTGTTTCTGAAATTCAATGGAACAATGCGAAAAAACAGTGCACGGGTGCCTGTCTGGTTGATTTTGAGAAAGCTTTCGACACCGTATGGTTAGAAGGTCTGTATCTAAAGCTGACCAGACTTGGTATTAGTAAATCATTATTGTATATACTTTATGATATGCTCAACGGTAGAAAGTTTGTTGTCAAGAGTGGCAGTGTAACGTCTACTAAAATATTTTAAATAAAAAATGGTCTGCAGCAGGGAGCGGTTAACTTGCCGATTCTTTTCAACATTTACACTAGCGATCTTAAAAGTAGTCTAACTCATGCAATTTGAGTATGCCGATGATCTAATAGCGTACAGAACAGGTCCAAAAGTTGAAGTTATCAAAATTCTTTTGCAGCGTGACTTCGACAAGATTCAGCAATATTGCGATGACTGGAAGTTGAAAATCAACTTTCAGAAATGCGAAACTATTCTGTTTAGAACCCCTTTGTCTAGAGCTTCTGCGGATACGAGAAATAACTGGCGAAAACTTGTGATCGTTGGACCCCTTGGACAGCCACTGGCAAGTAAAAGTGTAGTGAAGTATCTTGGCATCTGGCTGGATCAATATCTGTATTTCGACAGACATATAGATGCTGCTCTGACCAGGGCTAGGGGAGCCTTTGCCCTGACAAGACGCCTGTTTTACAGCAGCCATCTTGATAGCAGGGTGAAGGTGATTTGTTACATGGCTCTAATCGGGCCGATGATTGCCTATGGATGTCCTGTGTGGTTCAACGTTGCACCATCTCAAATGGAAAAGATTCGGGTATTTGAGAGGCAGTGTGTTAGACGCTGCCTTGGATTGCACAGAACACCAGAGTCGGAGTACATAAAATATTATTCCAACGAGGTTCTATACAACAGGGCTTACATAAACAGATAAGATAATTTTTTAATCAAGCTGATTCGGGGTCATATTGCAAGAGCGATGACTTCAACTAATGGCTTGATTTTCGGGGCTTACTACCCCTTTATCCCACCCGACGCTTTCCTCTTTTAAGACAGTCGAGGGCTGATACAAGATAGTTCGGCGGTACCGCTGATCTACCACGTCGACTCCTTTATGGTCGTAACGTCGTCGCAGAAAGCGGAGCAGAGGGCCTTCGGTTCAGTAGGGCTGTGTCCGAAAAGGACCAGATAGATAGATTGGAACAAAATCGCCAGTTCTGGTGGTTGAATTATATGTAAAATAACTAATAAAATTTAAAAAATAAATAATAATAAAAGTTCACTAATTGAGTTTATTGCCTTGGTTTGACTTGCGCAGGTTTAGGCGTGTCCTTGGCTTTAAAAGTAGGGTTGGTTAGTACAAAACAATCATGGTGGCACTAAAAAGAAAAAAAAACGTTGCTGTGGCTGTTCTAGTCTTAAGTTATTTTAAGTAGTTTTAAGTGTAGTTTTAAGTTTTATAAAAAATAAAAAAAAATGATAGATATAATGAGTTTTTTCCTAATTTTCTTATTTTTAAGCAATAAATGAATTTTGATAATATTTAAGCTAGGTACGCCGAAATGCAATAATTTTAAGTTGGTTATGGTATAATTTAGAGCGCTCGCATAGGGCCAGTAAGTTAGTTAAGTTAATAATTAAGCTAGTTGTTAAGGTTTTTGTCTACCAAGTAAGTAGTTATAAGAAAATTGAAATATAAAAACTGAATATACAAAAAAAAAACACCCTTACCCTCAAAACAGACCACATGACAGAAACGCAACAGCAGCTTTTAAATTCAGCCGTTTGTAACTTTACAAATTTATTTTGTGAACCCAACGAAAAATTAACCTTCACCACAAAGGTCGTAGGAGAAATCCGAACATCAACAGATTCTCCTGTTTATAGGAAACCTTTTGAATTGACTACGGACGCTTCCAATTTTGCACTTGGTGCGGTCCTGTCTCAGGAAGACAGGCCAATAACATTTATATCTCGAACACTTGGCTCCAACGAAGAAGGTTATGCAGCCAATGAAAAGGAGATGTTAACAATTATATGGGCTTTGAACTCCCTGCGTAACTACCTTTACGGATTTGCACATGTCAAGATTTACACCGACCCTTACGCACGCTCTCAGCAACAAAAATAATAATAGTAAGATGAAGCGGTGGAAGGCAATTCTTGAAGAATATAGTTACGAATTGCATTACAAACCAGGCATAACGAACATTGTAGCAGACGCACTGTCACGTCCTCCGCAAATAAACTCGCTTGTAAACTCTCTTACAGATACAGAACACAGCGATGATAGTTCATCGCAAAACCTTATACCAAGCATAGAGGTTCCAATAAACGTGTTTAAGAACCAAATTATTTTACAAATAGGCGACACTTCTTCTACAACCTTCCAAGTAATTTTCCCCACCTTTCATAGACACACAATAGTAGAGCCCGAATTCAACCAAGAGAATCTTAAACAGATTCTTAAAAAGGTCCTGAATCCTACGTTGATAAACGCCATAAAAACGGCGGAGCATATAATGGGTATGGCACAAATTGTATTTGCCTCCCATTTCAGTAACTTTAAAATTAGATTCACGCAATTACAAGTTCAAGATGTTACAGACGAGTCAGACCAAGAAAACATCGTAATTGATACACACCAACGCGCTCATAGAGACTCAAGAGAGAACAAAATCCAAATTTTGAAAAAATATAATTTTCCAGGCATGATTGGAAAAATTAGAAGAGTTACCAAAACATGCACTATCTGCTTAGAGAAAAAATACGATCGTCATCTCAACAAACCTGAAATTCAACCAACTCCCATACCTAAATTCCCCGGTCAAATGTTGCACATAGATATTTATTTTACTGATGGAAAGGTAATTTTAACAGCTATTGACAAATTTTCAAAGTACGCATTAACAAGAATTTTAAAATCCAGAGCAACCGAAGACGTGAAATAACCACTAAGGGAAATTGTATTGGCCTTTGGTGTCACTGAAATAATTGTTTTAGACAATGAAAAGTCTTTGAGTGCAATCTCCGTGTCTTTCATGTTAGAAAATCTGTTCAAAATCAAAGTATTCAAAGTTCCTCCCTTCACTAGCTCAGCCAACGGGTAAGTGGAAAGATTTCATTCCACGCTCTCTGAAACGATGCGTTGCATCAAACAGAAAAAATTCCACAACACATTTGCAGAGCTGCTAGACATGACAATTTATGAATACAATAGGTCCATACACTCCACAACAGGGAAAAGACCAATAGATATTTTCTTTGGCGAAGAAACACTTAACAATCCAGAACAACTTGAATTGGAAAGACAGGAAAACGCCGAACGAATCAAAAGTAAACAGGTCGCAGATTTAACCTATCACAATAAAAATAGAGCCCCCCCTTAAAACTATTCTGTGGTAGATGTAATTTATGTAAAAACCAATAAAAGGATAGACTATCCCCAAAATTTAAAAAAGAAATAGTATCACAAAACAGGTCTACGACTATTCTTACAACATCCAGTAGAGTAGTCCACAAGTCCTTAATAAAAAATTAAATCTTTTTAGGCTCTGCATTACACCTGGCATCGCGGACGTCAGGATGCTGGATTATTCAAACGCCCAACTTATTACAATTAATTCTGGCACTGCTAAGGTACAAATTGGAACATACAAACTGATACATGTCATAGACATTGACATATACCAAAAGAGTTTGAATGAAATTGAGCAAAACATAAAACATTTCAGTAATATACCACATCCTATGTTCCACTTTCTATCCCACGAAATCCAGCAAATCCAAATTCATATCAATCGTCTTGTCCCAAAATTTACAAAAAAGCGATCCATAGATCTTCTTGGGTCGGCATGGAAATGGATCGCAGGAACACCCGATAGGCACGATTTTCAAATAATAGACAACAACCAACAAAGAATTGTCAATAATTTGTTTTTAGGTAAAATAAATGAGTTAAGTAATGTTACCAATGAAATTATTAAAAGCTCTAAAGCTGAAATAAGAAATGAGCTTTTACTAAATTTAAAATTTAAATTAGACATGTTAGGAGCAGAAATTGTCAATATAGAGTATGCCATGCAATGGGCAAAAACTGGAGTAGTTAATACATATATCTTATCCAATTCTGAAATAAAATTAATTGAAGAAATGTTAAATAAAGAAAACATGCCCTATAAAAATATAACAGAGGCTGTTTAATTTTCAGAGGTAAAAATAGCCTCAAACGATTCATAATTGCTATATATCTTAAGAGTGCCTATTACTCGTCTAGAATCATGTAACAGACTGTTAATTAAACCAGTAAAAAGGAAAAAAAGTGTAATAAAACTAGACTACAAAGGAATATTGCAATGCAAGAAAAATATGTATGGCTTAACCAATGGATGTAGAACCTATGATAAACTATCTATTTGTAACCAAAATGTTACTCAGACATAAGCAACGATAAGTGTATTAGTTATTTGTTATCAAGCCAACCTCCTTGCTGCACTCAAATCAACAACCAGCATGTTCCCGCAGTAGAAAAATTAACCCCTGGCATCATTTTATTAAACCAATTTGATGACATACATCATTCACTTCCACAATGCAACCATCAGAGCCGAACAATATACGTTCATAGCATCAGAAATCACAAAGTACAACCCCCTACCGGCTCTGTTACAACCATCCGCTGTTAAGCCTCGATTCGAGGAGTTACTCTCATTAGAAATGATCAAGGAAATAGAAGCCAATAACACAAAATACATCCAAAACCTAGAAAGAACAAATCAGAGAAAAACTATATTCATGTTGGTATTGTCAGCATTAACACTTTTGGCAATATTTTTCACCCTTTGGAAGATATTTAAAACAACCCTGAAGCCTTGTAAGACTTGGAGAAGGAAAACAGTACGAGAAGAAGTTAATACGGTCGAACTCGTTTCCACGCCAACAAACATATCCATAGAACAACCTGTTCCAGTGTCCAGAACAATCGGGGTAGTCAGTATCGAACGTGAGCGTTCAAAAACTTCAAAAACAAGATTTAAAAAAAAAGTATATCCTGTAACTCGTACGAAATAAAGAAAATTTAACACAGAGCCACTTTAATCGAAATTTCGTATCCTTAAAATTGATTAAAACTGAACGCCATTAAAAGAATCATCCGATTCAACTTAAAATTTCGTTCACTTTTTTTTTATTTTTCAAGTATTCTTCGAAAAACTTAAGTTTTAATGCTGAGTGAACGTTGTCTGTTTAAACGAATTTTTTTATAGTTGTACTCAAGTGTGCAACTTAAAACAATTATTTTTTAATCCTAAAAGATGCCACTATAAAATATAAAAAATCCAGCCCAGGTACATATGGTACATATACCTTACAGGCTTTCAAAATTGTTACTATGAGAAACTCCAAATTGGCTTCGGTATCACTCCAAATTGGCATTGGCCTCCCTTCTTCTCCGTCTACAAAACAAAGGGGAAGACATCGTCCTGATAGAAGAACCCTGGATTGTCAATTCCACTGTTCAAGGACTCAGGACTCCCAGATACTACTTGCTGTATGCATCAAACAAAGGTGACCCTAGATCCTGCATATTAGTTAAAAGTAGCATTAATGTATATTTACTCCCTGATTACAGCGATCGTGATGTAACCGTAGTAAGACTACAAACCAATCACGGGACGTACTTGTTAGCATCAGCTTATCTCAGCACGACACGATTCATCACAAGATCAAAAACTGGAAAGTTTCTAAGGAACATTCGTTCTCTGATCACAGATACATCCAATTTTGCCTTGATGAAGAAACTAAAAAACAGCCAGCTTTCCGTAATTATCGGAAAACCAACTGGCAACAATATAGAGAAACTTTAGTAAGATTAGTTAAGCCATCACTCTTAAGTATCCCTTCTAATAAAAAAGATCATGATGACAAATTCAAAGATCTTACCCTAGCTCTCAATAAATCAATGACCATGTTGGTGGAACTTGGGAATAAAACCGCTCAGGAAAAAGTGCAGACAACTTTTCAACCGAGCTAAACATTCTAGAGATAGTCTGGACTGGGAATTTTATAAAGAATCCCTAAAAATTCAAAAAAGAATTAAGGAAAAATAAAAGAACTTCCTGGAGGAACTTCTGTGGAAAAATAGAAGAAACTTCAGGAGCTTCCCGGTTAAGAAAAATTCTATCAAAAAATCCTACAATGCCTAAACACAGCTATCGGCTCTTAGACCAACTCTTGCGAAGAATCGCTCACCTTGCTACTAGACACCCATTTTTCAGGTAGCTCACAAAATATAAATAGCATTGATTCATTACAATCAAGCAACACACAAAAAAACAATGTTGGTCTGATTTCTAAGGATAAATTGAAATGGGCTATAAACAGCTTTGATCCATACAAATCTTCCGGACCCGACGGCATAGTACCTGCCGAGCTTCAATTTGCCTCGGATATCATAATACCTATCCTAGAGGTTATCCTAATTGGATGCGTTAAATTTACTTACATTCCCTCTTTATGGAGAGAGGTAAAGGTTGTCTTTATACCCAAAGACGGAAAATGCTCCCAGGTAAGCCCGAAAGATCTCAGACCAATTAGCCTGTCATCGTTCCTTCTCAAAACCCTAGAGAGATTGATCGATATCCATCTGCGTAATGCTATAGATCCTTATCTGGTATTTAATGCACAACACACTTATTGTAAATTAAAATCGGTAGAAACGGCATTACATTTTTTTTTTAATATTTTGCGCGCACTCAAGGGATTATGAATACCTTTTATATGATTAATACAGTACGAGCGTTTAGGAAAATTGGATAGGAGTCGAAAGGAGATACCGATGCACATTGGTTTTGAATGTTTGAAGATTAAAATGGAGGGGAAAAACAGAGCCAGGTAAAGCATTCCAGATTCGTGTAGTGCGGCTAAAAAAAGAGTCTCTGTACTACTGTTCGTCTGAAGTTGGGCTCAAGGGTGATCTCATGGGCATTCCTTGCACTACGAGTATTGCGGTTGGAATTGTTTCAGGGGAGGAACGCAACTGGCTATTTCGGCGGAGCACTCTTTATAAAAAAAGCAATAAAATAAGGAGAGGCAAGAAACATTTCAGCGGTGTTCTAGTGACACAAATGTTTCCGTTATAATCCTGTCCCCTATCATTTTTACTGATCTTTTCTGAATTTGATCTAGGAGATTCAAATAAGTTACAGGAGCTTCTGCCCAGACATTAGAATTGTACTCTAGTTTTGGACGAATATACGCCTTATGGACAACAGCCAGATCATTGGGAGAACAAAATTCTTGCATCGTCGTAAGAAACCTAAGCATTTCGCAGCATTTTTGGCGAGATCAAATATGTAATCATTCCACAGAAGGTGGTTGGTAACACACATAACGAGAATGGAAATCTTTTCAGTTTCGTCTATACAATTGCCACTTAAAGATAGTGGCATAAGGGGTAAGTTACGCTTTAACGACAAAAGATAATAATGAGTTTTACAAGCATTAAATTCCACGCGGTTGTTAATTCCCCATGGCACAATGCTGTCAAGATCGGAATTTAATGAGCTTATCATACGCTGCCACTCCAGTTCCACAACCGAAGAGCTGGGTTGTGAATCTGGAAACGAATATGAAAAGCTGAGGGTGCTGTCGTCAGCGAAACAATTTAGTGGATTAGAAGTTTCAGACAAAAGATCATTAATAAAAATCAAGAAGAGAGTCGAAGACAAGACAGACCCTTGGGGCACACCAGCATTTATATTGAAGATTTCAGACTTGAAACCAACCATCCAGTACTTCTTGTATTGAACGGTCCGAAAGGTAATTTCTAATCCAACGAACTAGAGATTCATCAATACCGAAAGCATGCATTTTCGAAAAAAGAGCTTGATGCCAAACTCTATCAAATGCTTTTGATATACCAAGCGCAATAATCTTACTTTCACCAAAACGATGTAAAGATTAGTTTCATTTTTCGATTAGATAAGCCATCAGATCACCAGTGGACCTATTGCTACGAAAACCGTACTGCCGGTCATTAAGTAGCTTTCGTTCTTCGAGATATTTCTTAAGCTGATAGTTTATCAGCGTTTCCATAACCTTAGAAAGAAGGGAGGTAAGTGCAATCGGTCGATAATTGGAGGGGGAAGAAGATTCACCTTTTTTAGGGACGGGCTGGACAAATGCTGCTTTCCATCCACTCGAGAAGAGACCAGTAGAATAGGAGAGATGAGAAAGCTTACGCAGTGGTTTTGCCAGCATAGAAGCACACCTCTTCAGAATAATGGGGGAAATACTATCCGGGCCAGCGGATTTGTGTATGTCGAGATCCTTGAGAACTCTTGCAACTGTATGAGTGCGAAAGAATATTCGCCTCATAAAACCGTTTACGCTCTCAAGTACAGGAGGTGTCATATCACTATGTGGCAGCGTGGAATTAGCAGCAAACTGAGCTGCAATCAAATTTACTTTTCCTTGTGAGCTGACCACAGGGGTGTCGTTTAAGACGAGCGTCGGAACCGAAGACGAAGTTAAATTTCGTATGTTTTTTACAAACATTGCAGACATTGCAATATTTTTTGACGTAATTTTTGCAGTATTTTTTGACGTAATTTTTGTTCATGTAGAATTTTTGGTCGTCGAATATGACTTTTCTAGCTTGTTTGAAATTATTCCGGTTTTCCTCAGTAGGGTTGGCTTTGTAACAACGGAAACTTACTTCTCTCAACCTGATAGCCTCTTTACAGCTCGAATCGAACCACGAGTTTTCTTTAGGTTTCATGCTTTTTGACCTATTAGGAATGAAATATTTCATTCCGAGAAGAACGATATCTGTGACCATATCAGCACTGGAGTCTACGTCATTATCGAAGAAGCATAATGACCAGTTAAAGTTTCTGAAAAAATCATTGAGACCGTCCCAGTTGGCATTCTCGTATTGCCAAACGGTTCTTATTGGGGTCTTTTCTTTAACTGGACTATTTTTACACGATAATTTTGCCGATACGACACAATGATCCGACCTACCTAGAGGTGATGTTACGTTTATAGTGTATTTATCAGGATGAGAGGTAGGAAACAAGTCTAGAGTGTTGGGTGTGTGACCTGCAACGTCAGGAATTCGTGTTGGCCCGTCGACAAGTTGAGTCAAGTTGTTTAACTCAGCAAAGAGCTCGACACACCTACCTTCGGGTGTTGTCTGACCGGAATAGCGAAGCCAACTAGACAAAAGAGTCTTTTGTCAGTGTTGGGAGGTGTAATCCAATAAGGAGATTTTTTCGTAATTTAATGTATTTTAAAGTCAATTGTGCAATGTGTGGTTCTCTTGAACATATTTTTGTTTGTAAAAATTAAGTTTCTTAAGTTAAATTGCCTGAGGAAGAGCGTATTCATGCTCGAAACGAGAGGAATAATGGCACTTAGATATACCCGTTGAGTTTAAATTCTGTAGGATCAGTATTTACACCTACTTGGGTTTCACTTAGTGCCAAAACAGCTGGCCTGTATACTACAGTATGGACAAACGTAGAAACATAAGAACTTATCAATAACACATTGCTACTAGTGTTAGGCCTTAGAAGCAATAATGTTATTGATCCGCTCCTGGATACCTACAAAAAAAATTTACAGATATCCATTTAATGTTAAATCAACTTGATCATTGCTTGATACTATTCTATTTTAGGTTTGAAATAAAACACGCTTATCTTTCTTCATTGCACAATTTATTACGAATGTCTTAATTCTAATTCTTAACCTAAGTTCAAGTTAAATTCACCACACAGGATGTGGGTTGGTAAATTCAGTGAAAGAAATACACGAAATACAATCAGGGCTGTCTCTTATATTTATGAATATAACATTCTCCCCTGCTTATTTCAAAATAAAAAATATTAAACAACCGTTATAAACAAAAGTACATAATTCAAAATGTTCTTAATTTTAGTTTTAATAGAATTACAAAATATTCAAAATTAAATTCATGTTTTCTATTGGAACTAAAATAAATACAATATTGAAATTTTATTTGAAATTAGAAAATTATTTCAACAGTCTCAATTCATTTATATTGTTTAAATTTGTAGTTATTTTTATTTTTTTGATTGAAGTCTACTACTTCTTCTTACACCATTTAATATTTCAAATGTGTTTTTTAATTTTGGCTTTCTTTTAACCGCAACTGGCTTTTTATAGTTATAATTTTTATCTTCTATTTTGGTTTCATTTTGAACTGTATTTTTAGGAATTTTGGAATGCATATAATTAAATTTTTGTTTTATGTAAAGTTTTCTTAATTGATTAACATGTACAATTTTAGTTTGATTTCCAATTCTTATTATATATCGAATATAAGTTATTTTCTTAGCAATCATACAATTGATCCATTTTGTGTAACTTTTCAAATGGTTTCTATACATACAACTCTCCCCTACTCTATATGAAGGTAATTAATTATAAAATGTTTTTTCTTGATTTTTTTCTTTTTTAAATAAATAATTAGCTTAAGTGTTGTTTTTTAGAATAAAAGAAACCTGTTTCTTATTATTAATTAAATCAAGTAAAACTTTAGGCTTAAATGAAAATAACATATCTGATGGAGACGTTGAGGTAACGGAGTTCGGAGCGTTTCGGTGATGCATCAAAAATTTTGTTATATGGTCGCTCAAATCTACATTTTGTTTATAATGCAACATATGTTTTTTAAATTTTTCTTAACAATCTGGACATGCCTTTCGGCCAAACCATTTGACTGCGGATGGTATGCAGGGCTGTGAAGTAGATCAATCTGATTTCTATTGCAAAATTGTTTGAACTCCCAAGAAGCGAAGGGCGGACCATTATCCGTAACTATGGTCGTTGGTAAACCAAACACCGAAAAAAATAAGTTCAACTTTTGAATAAGGTTTTTAGCATTGGTTGAACCCATCTGCAAAACTTCAAGATATTTAGTGTATGAATCTATTAAAAGAAGGAACGTTTTACTTTGAAAGTGAAAGAAATCCAAGTGGATTCTTTGAAACGGATACATACTACTAGGCCATTTAGTTGTCACAATTTCTTTCGGAACATTTCTAGTAGCCTGACATTCCTTACAAGACTCAAAAAAGTCTTTTATGGCTATGTCCAACTTTGGCCACCATAAATAAGACCTAGCTGACTTTTTCATTAAAACGATACCATTATGGTTTTCATGCAATAAATTTAAAACATTCATTTGTATATCGTTTGGAATTAAAACTATATCATTATAAAAAATGCATCCATTTTCAATGCTTAGCGAATTTCTAAATTTATGATAAGATTTAAGTTCATTATCAACTTCTTTTGGCCATCCATTTTTTGTAAAATTATATACTTTACGAAGTATAGGACTTTTTTTTGTTTCCTCTTCAACTTTTTTAAAATCTATTGGCACTTTATTAAGGCAATTAATCGAATTAATATTAACTGATTCAACCTTTGTAGACTCACTTACTGGCAATCTCGATAGAGCATCAACATTTGCTAAATATTTGGCTGGACGATGTACAATTTTATATTGATACATGGACAACGTTACTGCCCATCTTTGCAACCGAGCTGCTGCGACGGCTGTTGTACGTTTATTAGGGTTAAATATCTCCTTTAAAGCTTGGTTATCCGTCTGAATAGTAAACTCCTTACTTACTCCTTACCATAGAGATATTTGAAAAACTTTTTTACAGCAAACATGACCCCTAACGCCTCGCGGTGCAGCTGAGAATAACCCCTCTTAGCATCTGATAAGGTGCTGCTAGCGAACAAAACGGGCTTCTGAACACCGTCTATTAAGTGAGCAAGCACTGCTCCTACACCGTAGGGACTTGCATCTGTAGAAACAATAATGGGTTTGAGGGGATCAAAAAGAGTTAAAACATTATTGTTGATAATTAATTGTTTGGAATTTTCAAATTCCTTGTCACAAACTTGAGTCCACTTAAAAAGATTCTTTTTCTGCAGCAACTCATACATATTTTTCAGCTCGGACGATAAATTGGGAATAAACCTCCTATAGTAGTTAATTAATCCTAAGTAGGATTGAAGTTCTTTTAAATTTTTGGGTGCAGGCGCATTTTGAATGGCCTCAACTTTTTTCGGATTGGGCTTTACAACATTGTGACTCACAACATGACCTAAATACTCAACTGAGGTTTGCAAAAATTTACATTTTTGCAAATTTATTTTAACTTTATGTTTATTTAATCTGTCCAAAACCAAAATTATTTTTTTTTGACATTCTTCTACGGTTTTCCCTCTTATAATAATGTCATCTACGTATGCGAAAACGTTTTCAATGCCCGATATAATTTGATCAATGGTTGATTGAAAAATTGCTGGTGAGCAAGCAACACCATAACTTAAACGCATAAATTGAAATAGACCCTTCATTGTGTTTATTGTAAGTAGTTCTCTCGAGTCTTCAGTGAGCTCTAACTGCTGGTATGCTCCAGCTAAATCTAAAACACAAGAGATTGCACAGTTGGAAAGGCTACCAAAAATATCTTCTATATTTGCAAAAGCACAGTGCTGCGTTTTTAAATGCTTATTGATTGTGACCTTACAATCTATGCAAAGCCTAACGCTACCATCTGGTTTTGGAACACATACCACTGGAGATGCCCATATGCTGTGTTTTACTGGGATTAAAACTTTTTCTTGAACCAATCTATCTATTTCGTTAGAAACAGCATCCTTCAAGCGAAATGGGACAGTATACGCTTTGTGAAAGATTGGTTTGCATTCATTCAAATGAATTTCTGCTTTGTATCCAACAATCATCTGGTTTGGGTCATTAGAAATTACATTTGCATAACAATCTTTTATTTTATTACTTACAGTATCATTGTGCACCGTATTAACCACATTGACGAACTCCTTACCACATGCAATATTCGTTTTCCAACCTGGCAACAATGAAGAAAACCATGTTCTTCCAAATAATGGCTTAAAATATGCACCATCCACCACAATCAACTCCAGCTCTCTCGTTACACCAGCGAACTCCACAGCAACAACAACTTTTCCTAAAACTGACAACTTGTGCCCTGAAATTGTACTTAAATCAATATTAAATATTTTTAATTTTAAATGTGTAAACTTAGCTCTATAATCTCTAGCATTAATTAAAGAAACACTTGCTCCTGTATCCAACTCCATTCTTAGCATCACACCTTCCACCTTGACCACCAGCTCTGCAGCTTCTTCTCCACGAATGGCATATATATTATGAACCGGCTTAAATTGATGACGTCGTTTCGATGAATTTGTGTGATCTTTCCTATTGGAAAAACAGACATTTGCCATGTGGCCTTTTTTCCCACACTTAAAGCATGATAAAGATTGAACTGGACACTCATTATCATGATGAAACTTTCCACTGTGAGAACAATTCCTCGTAATCTGGCTTTTATGGCTTTTATGAGACTCACTGCTTCGATTTCGAACACGTGCTTCAATGTTCCTCGACGATCTGTGCTTAATCACGTTGACATATTTTTCTGCTGGCTGCATTGATCGCTGTTCTTTCTCTGACATTTCCATTGTCAGAGCTTTCTCACAACTTTTCTCGAATGATGCTGTTTCATCTGCAAGCAGCGCTTGTTGGATTTTCTCATTTCGTAGTCCCAAAATGAATTTGTCTGTTAGAGCATCTTCCAAAGCAAGATTTTTTAATTGTCCTGCATCTGCAACAGAATCCAAAACGAAATCACCAAATTTACAGGTTTCAGCGAGGTTTCGTAGTTTGATAATAAAATCGCTGACTGACTCCCCTTCTTCCTGCTTAGCCCTTTGAAATTTAAAACGCTCCGCTCTTTTATTAAATTTTGGAGCGTAGTGTTGCTCCAGTAAACTTATTAGCGCATCAAACGTTTTGGTGCTGGGTAAGGCAGGCGCGGTCATGGATTTTAGAACTCTATACACCTCCGAGCCCACGAGGGTGATGAACACTGGTGTTTGTCGCTCTGCTGCGATATCATTTGCAATAAAATATTGCTTTACTCGATCTTTGTACGCATCGAAGTCTTCACCGGGCACAAATTCACTTATGTTTCCTACGTATGACATTATTTTTACAGGTTTTATATCTTTTTCTTTTTCGTTTGTCATTTGTAAGATTTTAATTCAAAATTATTTAGTTAGTGTGCAATTGTGCATGGATGTAATCGAAATTTATTTTATGAATCGTAATTTATTTTACTTTAAATTAATTTTGTGCGAGTTTTCTAAATTTTAACTTCTTAAGATTTTTTAAAATTTTCTTTTATCCTCGTCGCCATTTATTCTATTTTAGGTTTGAAATAAAACACGCTTATCTTTCTTCATTGCACAATTTATTACGAATGTCTTAATTCTAATTCTTAACCTAAGTTCAAGTTAAATTCACCACACAGGATGTGGGTTGGTAAATTCAGTGAAAGAAATACACGAAATACAATCAGGGCTGTCTCTTATATTTATGAATATAACAGATACTAAGGAGAATCCCCACATATAGCAATAAATGATCAAGCAAAAGTAACTGTGAGAATCTCGGTCAGAGATAAGATGTTCCTACTCGTGTGTTTTTTTTTATATGAAACAGAATATAATTATGATGATGGGCTTTTTTTTTTGTTGATTATCAGACACACGCACTTGCACTGAATATTTTTATCTACTTTTTTTTTGCTTATTCGCGGCGCGTTGTGATAATTATTAATAATTTATTTATTTCCGTTTTTTGGACACACTCTCACGTACGTGCGTCCGCGATGGGATGCAGATTGGCACTAAATACACTGGTACGTATTATCGAATTCTCCCTGCATCATAAAGAGTACACTCTAGACGCATTTCTCGATATTTAGGGTGCCTTCAATAACGTCAGCTATCAAGCAATCACAACGTCACTGAAGAATCATGGTTCACTGAATGAACTAATTAACCTTATGTTAGAAAGTAGAATTATTAATTCATCCTTAGGTGGCACTCATG
Source organism: Baccha elongata (assembly GCA_951217065.1). Taxonomy (NCBI): domain Eukaryota; kingdom Metazoa; phylum Arthropoda; class Insecta; order Diptera; family Syrphidae; genus Baccha; species Baccha elongata. Next base: position 627,101 of record CATNUY010000101.1, read on the forward strand.
AAAGAAGATCTGTCATCAGAGGCACACCGCAAGGTGGAGTAGAACGACTATGTTCTACGGAACATAGTCGTTAATGAAGTTTTAGTGAGCCTAGAAAGAGAGGGTTTCAAGGTGATCGCGTATGCTAACGATGTTGCTATTGCAATATCGGGGAAACATGCTCAAATTCTCGTTGAATTAATGCAAATTGCTCTAAGTATATTGCTCAAATGGGCAGAAAAATGCGGACTGGGTAGAAACCCAAACAAAACTGAACCTGTCCTCTTCACAAGAAAATATAAAATTCCCCAAATAAGACCCCCATTAATTCTGGGAACTCCACTAATTTTCTCAGATGAAGCTCAATATCTAGGTCTCATCCTGGACAAAAAACTAAATTGGAAATCAAATATACAAGAAAGAGTTAGGAAAGCCACAGTAGCTCTCTTCTCTTGCAAAAAATCTATCAGAAATAAATGGGGCCTATCCCCATATATAACCCACTGGCTGTACACAGCGGTCATCAGACCGATACTAACTTACGGGGTAGCAGTATGGTGGAGTGTTTTTACAAAGTTACATATCGTGACAAGTTAAGAAAAGTCCAACGGTCAGCCTGTATGTGTTTAAGCGGAGCTCTCCGTTCGACACCTTCAGCTGCCCTAGATATTCTACTTAATCTCATACCCCTCGATATTTTTAGCAAACAAACGGCCGCGAGCACAGCCGTTCTTCTCAAAGCCGTCTCTCAATGGACAAATGAATTGGTTACTCCATTATTCTGAATGCATTCGGACCAAAATTAAGTCACTCCAACTACTCTACACCCCAGTTAGTCTTTGATTAGAATTTATAAGTCACCATCCCACCAAGATACACTTGGGAAAAATGGCTCAAAAATCGAAGATGGGGTTGGTGGTGGCGTGTACTCAGACAGACTAAATTTAAGTCTCTCTTTCCGTCTCCCTGACCATTATAGTGTGTTCCAAGCGGAAATTCTGGCGATTAAAGTGGTATTATCCTGGTTAAGGGAAAACGTGATACCTGTATCGGATATCCGCATCTTTTCAGACAGCCAGGCAGCCCTTAAATCAATCTGTTCTGTTTCCACAAACTAAATAACTGCCCGCGACTGTCGATCATCTCTCATGGAGATGGCAGAACAGTTAAACATTTACCTCTTCTGGGTGCCGGGACAGAGAGACATTGTGGGAAACTGCAAAGCCGATGAACTCACCAAAAATGGAACTCTAATGCCAGTTTTACCTAACAAGGTGAACATTGGTATACCTATCGCTACAAGCAAACTTATGATGGACAAACACTACTACCTGCGACAAAGCAAATCTGGTCAAAATTGGATCAGAAACGCACTAAATGTTTGTTGTCTATTAGCAGATTACATCTTAGCTCCGTAATAGGTGTCATAACCGGACACTGCTTCATAAGAAGACACGATATAAGACTTGGCGCATTCTCTAACGATTTTTGCAGAAGCTGCATGGACGAGGAGGATGAGGAGACTATACCCCATCTTCTCTGCTCATGCTCAGCGCTCTCCCAAAGACGTAACCAGCGATCTGTCGAACGTAGATATTCTACCTTTACATCGCTTTATAAGAAGCTACAACTGGTTTAATTAAAGAGGTACTCCCTCGCTCGTTTCGTGGTATCACAACGGACCTATCTGTGGTGTAAGGATGTCAGTAGTCTTCCTGACAGCCACATAAACCTAACCTTACCTAAACTACCATAAGAAAAACACTTATTATTTTAGGAAAATAATGTCCAAAGTAATTTTAAAACTACTTGCATAATTTCTTATAGTTAAATAAATACAACACATGCTATTATTAACCAAATCCATTATTTATATTCTGCAGTCACTAACGAAGCATGGGAGTTTCATAATGTTAAGTGAATTTTTCACTTAACAAATTTATTTTTTCCTCTGTTTGTAAATAGTTTTTTTTTATCGCGGTATTTTGTCACTGTTATATATTTAACATATGTATATATTTTGCATTTTCAGATGTTTAAAGGCATTGTTAGCACTATTTGATTAGTTTTCTATAGAAATAGAAAAATGACATTTGTCCACCTAGCTTATTTTACGCTAAACAGTGTTAAACGGTTTTATGGATAACAAAAAAATATTCGTATATTATTTCATTTACAAATAAAAAACAAAAACATTTTCTTTTCCTTTCCATAAACTTTTTTCTTTTCCTTTCCATAAACGTATAAACACAAGTAGTGTTTTTATTTGTTGTCTTACTTTTTTAAAACTGTAATTTTTAAACGCTGGGGGTTCGTTTATGAGAGCTTTGACTTTACAAATAAAAATAGAGTTAACTGTGGTCTTACTTTTTTCAAAACTGTTATTTTTAAAGTTAATTTTTTATGAATTATATATTAATTTAAGAAAAGAATCTTAGAAGATTCAAGTTTTTGCGAATTTGAAAAACTTGAATTGTTTTGTTCCAAATATGCAGTTTTGGGGTCGTTTGCCAAGCAAACCGTTGACATATTAACGAAAATATAGTTCTCACGGCCTAGTTGTACATTTTGCCTTTCAACAACATGTGAGAGGAATGATCGTTCCTGTGATTGCGGAAATACATGCCGTGTTTCGGCGTCAAGTGATTAACCAGCTCAGTAAAATTGTACATGTTAATTCCAACAAAAATCAAAAGTAAATAAGTCAGCAAAGTGTAGATGGCGCTGCAAGTGGAATCGAGAAAAATATTCAACACTTAATTTTTGGTCACACTGCTATGGGCAGTGTTGGAAGAAGAATTAAAGTTCTTTGCAGTGTGTCTGTCACCCAATTTTTAAAATAAATATTTGTACGCCCAATTTTTTAAAGTTCCAGAAGTAAAATTTTGGTTTCGTTTTTTAGCTAAACGTGAACATCTGTTTAGAAATATAGCTCTGACTACCTAGTTTGATATTTCTTCTATCCAACAGCATGTGAAGCGTGTAAATCGGTTCAGTGATTGCTGAAATAAAGACGGATTAGGATTGGTCTTTTTAAAGGCTTAACCTCCGGTAAAATTTAAAATTTTAAATTTAACCTTTCCGGTTCGAATTTTCGATAAATTTAATTTGTTTTGGTGCTTGTCTCTGATAATCATATATTTCTCCACACAATTAGCAACGCCATCTGTAGGTCATCATTTCAAAAACTAAAAATGAGTTGAAAGTGAACAAAGCTGTTTTATTGTTTGCTGCTTAAGCACTTCATGCCGAAACACGGCTACAGATAAATTAAGATGTGTCTACCGAATCCCCGAAAAATGCTTACCTTCCGGTCAAAATTTAAAATTAAAATTATAAGTTTCCGGTTTAGATTTCAGATAAGCTTAATTTGAGCTTTTTACTTATCCGTGTTCCGAATACAAAAACATAGACCCAAAAAGCTTTTACCAACAATAACGAACCAACAATAATGAACCCAAAACATAGAACCAAAAAACCTTTACCAACAATAACGAACCAACTGGCTTTTATTATAGAGAGATAAGCAACTTTATAGTTGGCAGCAAAAGAAAAAAAAGACTTTATAAAAACATACAAATTGTCGGGTTGGAAGCGTGATTGAGAATGAAAAAATAATTTTTAATTCTGTCAGAAGGACAGATGTCAGGGTGATTGAGAAGAGCAGGGTTGGCTTGAGGTACAGGGTTGTGATGTACCTTGGGTTTCTCTGGCTGAGGTATACTCGCTGGTGTCCAGAGTTTTACTAAAGAAGGTACACTAAAACTTTAGTTTCAAAGATTTTCCTTTATTCAATCAAGAAAATAGCTTTATTATTAAAAATAATTAAATTTAATTCAATGCTGTAGTTTTAAAGTTTGGATTATTAGACTATGTGCTTTTATTTTCTCCAATTTCATTTTTTCGGTGTTAAATTCCAGTATGTCTTTAGAGTCCAACGTCGGTTGTTGTTCCCTTAGTAAGGTTCCTTCTGGTGCTTCCTTTCTCGTATATTTCTTCAAATTATAGTAACGGTAGATTCGGCAAACAGCGTCTCGACTAGCAACCACTGTATTGATGCTGGAAAACTTCAGTATTTCTACTGGCAACCACAGTATTTCTACTGGCAACCACAGTTTTTCAACTGGCAACCTCAGTATTTCTACTGGCAACCACAGTATTTCTACTGGCAACCTCAGTATTTCTACTGGCAACCTCAGTATTTCTACTGGAAACCACAGTATTTCTACTGGCAACCTCAGTATTTCTACTGGCAACCACAGTATTTCTACTGGCAAACACAGTATTGCTACTGGCAACCACAGTATTTCTACTGGCAACCACAGTTTTTCAACTGGCAACCTCAGTATTTCTACTGGCAACCACAGTGTTTCTACTGGCAACCACAGTATTTCTACTGGCAACCTCAGTTTTTCAACTGGCAACCTCAGTATTTCTACTGGCAACCACAGTATTTCTACTGGCAACCTCAGTTATTAACTGGCTTATTGTAATTTGTCTCTGAGATTCCTTACCGCTGGTGGGGGGAAATCTCTGCAAGAGTTAAATTACCCACAGTATTTCTACTGGCAACCACAGTATTTCTACTGGCAACCACAGTATTTCTACTGACAACCACAGTTTTTCAACTGGCAACCTCAGTATTTCTACTGGCAACCACAGTATTTCTACTGGCAACCTCAGTTTTTCAACTGGCAACCTCAGTATTTCTACTGACAACCACAGTATTTCTACTGGCAACCACAGTTATTAACTGGCTTATTGTAATTTGTCTCTGAGATCCCTTACCGCTGGTGGGGGGAAATCTCTGCAAGAGTTAAATTACCCACAGTATTTCTACTGGCAACCACAGTATTTCTACTGGCAACCTCAGTTTTTCAACTGGCCACCTCAGTATTTCTACTGGCAACCACAGTATTTCTACTGGCAACCACAGTATTTCTACTGGCAACCACAGTTTTTCAACTGGCAACCTCAGTATTTCTACTGGCAACCACAGTATTTCTACTGGCAACCTCAGTTTTTCAACTGGCAACCACAGTATTTCTACTGGCTTTAAAGATAGCAATTTCTTACCACTGGTGGGGGAAATTTACTATCGTAATTATTTTAGGTTCTTACCCTCTGTTTAAATCAGTAAAGTCTTACGGACTCCTATTATTTCGGATTTTCGGTTTTTGTACTGATATTACACTTCTACGGTATACTTCGGTACGTTTCGGAGTGATTTTGTTGTGTGAACGGCCTCCTCTCGTTAAGTCTTTGACTGTAAGTGCCTGTTAATTTTATTTTTGCAAACTTTACCTTTTCATGTAATTGTCCATATATTTCCTTGTCCGGTACTCCCCTTCCTCTTGCTCTAAGTAATGCAAAGTATTTTTGTCTATACACGAGGAGTGTGCGGGTGGCGGTGCATTCAAGTACGTACAGCAAGAATTATTCAATATCATAGTCATCGACTCATATTGCATTTGTCTATGCACGAGGAGTGTGCGGGTGGCGGCGTATTCAAGTACGTACAGCAAGAATTATTCAATATTATCTTCATCGACTCATATTGCGTCAATTTTATTGTTTGGTTTAATACCACACATTTTATTATACAAATTCACCATCGATGTACGCTGATCGTTGCCTTTTTGTGTTCCTCTGCTGGGTTCAGACTTACTTTCGCCATTTGCCTTACTTTCTTTTATTAGAAATTCACCTCTCGCTCACTATATTCACCTCTCTCTCACTATATTCACCACCATCGAATATTGTATTTGTATTACTTTCACTAGAAAATATAATTTCTAATCAGTTGGTGACAAGCTCTGTTATCGGCAATACCCTAATGGGAGCTTGCGGTCGCTTATCTGAGGCTTTTAAATGAAATCATTTTCTGCTTCAGATGACAGTGCTACCTGCTAGTGGAAAATATATAAAATGATTGTTTTTGATTTTTTTGATTTTTATAGGAATGTAATGGAGCGATAAAATGCTTCATTTCATCCCCCTCTTTCTTCGGAGACGAGAACCTTCTCGTCTAAATACAATTTCTTCCCAGTAGATAGATTAATAATAATAACGCAGATAGTACTAATTAATAATAATTTTCGTTTTTTTTTAATTCATTTTTTTTATCTATTTTCAGGATTTTTGGTTTAATTCATTTTTTTTTTATCTATTTTCAGGATTTTTGGTTTAATTCATTTTTTTTTTCTTTTTTTTTTTTTAACTTAATTCACTTTTTAAATTTTAAATCAGCTCAATTCAATATTTTTTTTTTATATTATTTATCACTGGGTATTCGTATTAAACTCTACCCTCTTACTGCGTCCTTGGAAATGAAGATCGGCTACCCCTGATCTAGTGTTAGGGGTTTTCCGCCCAGAGCACATAGCTGGTTTTGTCTTTTGAGGGTTGGAATACCTTTATTTGACATAAGCTCATTCCCATTTAATTTGATAGAGAAATCCATTTTTCGTAGTGCATCCATACCAATTATTGCGTCTTGACTCAACTGCTTCAAATGCGTTACTTCTTCTTGAATTGACTGGTTCCCTACTTGCAGAGTCACTGTTTAGTGTTCTCGGCTAAATATGGGACTACCATCTGCTAGTTGAACTGCATTACGTTGATATCTCACCGGTGTTTTGAGTCTCTTGAGTAGGTGTCGCACCTTAGTACTAATGAACGATTGAGTCGCCCCGGTATCGAGCAAAGCATTGATTGTTTGGCCATTCAACTTTATGGTTAAGAAACAGCGCGGATCTACCCATTCTTCAGCAGTTTTTACTGCTTTCACTGCTACTCGTGGCGTATCTTCGATTCTGGTGGCGAAAGTTTGTTTGTGTTGATCGTTTTTATCTTGGTTGTTCACTTCCTGCTCCGTGACACACAACTTCGCCTCAGGCATTACCTCGCTGTTAGGCTTTATTTCTTCTATAATTATCCCCTCTTTGGCCATCTCCGACGTGACGATGGAAACGTGCCGGGTCTGACAAGGACAATCTTTCGTCAAGCGACCATCTTCGCCACAGAACGAACAGAACAAACGGAACGGTTGCCGACAATTTGCCTTCGAATGCCCCCTCTGTTTGCAGTTCCAGCAATGAGTTGTTCGGTCGTATTTTTCATTCGTTGGGATATATCGGTGAGCTCGCTCATCCCGTATTGGCGCTTGATATGCCCTGGGAGGCGGTGGTCTGGTTGTATTCGATGACGTGTTTCGGTTTTTGGCTTTGGATACACTCATATTCAGTAGCTAAATTCATCAATTCTTCCAACGTTCGAAAATCGCGTCGACGAATGTATAAGTGATATTCGGGTCGAAGGCGATCGTAAATTTTATCAATATAATTGCTTATACGCAATGATGGGTGTTGGTGAATTAAATATTGTGTCGTACGGATGAAATCTCTTGCCTTCTCGTGTGGACCCTGTCTTTTCTTTGAGATTTCGTCTTCCAGTCTGTTTATAAATCGTGGAGGCAGAAAATATCCCAAGAAGGCCTGGTAAAAATCTGGCCATGTTTTAAAGTTTTCACGGTTGATTCTATACCATTCTAAAGCTGGTCCTTTAAAAATTTCTGGGAAAGTTCGGAGCATTTCATGTGTTTGGATCTGGTAGCAATCGGTCAGTTCTTCTATACGTTTAATAAATTCCAGTGCATTTCCTGAAGAGTCGAATCTCAACCCCCATTTTCTTACTTCATTCATAACTTCTGCTTCTCGACTAAGAGGGGATTTCCCTGTTATACCTGAAGGAATATTTGTATCGGAATTAACTGATACTTGACTTTGTCCTGGAAAATGAGGAAAATTTGAGCTTACTGTTGGATATTGATTTTGAGGGTCCATTCCATGGGGATAATACCATTCCCTGTAGTCAGGATGTCTGGTCATTCTATCAAATTCTGCCAGAGCAGGATATAAGGATGCCATATAAGTTGGGGCAGGTTTTGTATGTGCTGTAGCCGTTGTAAACACAGGCGTCCCTTGGAAATGCGCATTAGGTGCCGTATAATACACATTGGTATAGGTGACGGGCTCACTAATGTTTGCCTTAGTACTACGTTCTCCCTTCTCTGTTTCTATATTCTCTTTTGTTTGTGAAATATCCGCTTTGGAATAAACTCTATCATCTGAGCCTTTCTCTTATTCTTCACATAAATTTTGGGTTGACTTTCGCAATCTGGACTCTTTAATGTAAGCACTGAACCGAGTGCGGAGGTCGGCAGCGGGCCCTTCGGTGTTAAGCTTACAACGCGCCATGCGTTCTTTAAGCTCTGTTTTATCAAGGAGGTATATGGCTCCTATGCTGGCAAAGATATCAAAACCTGCTTCAGAGTCCGACATTTTGTTGTAAGTTTTATTTCTTATCTCAGTTCGAATCTTTATTTTAATTTTCGGGCAACGGTTCAGTTTGAAATCTTGATGAGGATTATTATATTTACGGTATCGGTTTTAGTTTAAGATCTTCAGGTAACGGTTCAGTTTGAAATCTTGATGAGGTTTATTATTCGGTATCGGTTCGGTTTAAGATCTTCAGGTAACGGTTCAGTTTGAAATCTTGATGAGGATTATTATTCGGTAACGGTTCGGTTTAAGATCTTCAGGTAATAGTTCAGTTTGAAATCTTGATAAGGATTATTATTCGGTAACGGTTCGGTTTAAGATCTTCAGGTAACGGTTCAGTTTTGAAATCTTGATGAGGATTATTATTCGGTAACGGTTCGGTTTAAGATCTTCAGGTAATGGTTCAGTTTGAAATCTTGATGAGGATTATTATTCGGTAACGGTTCGGTTTAAGATCTTCAGGTAACGGTTCAGTTTGAAATCTTGATAAGGATTATTATTCGGTAACGGTTCGGTTTAAGATCTTCAGGTAACGGTTCAGTTTGAAATCTTGATGAGGATTATTATTCGGTAACGGTTCGGTTTAAGATCTTCAGGTAACGGTTCAGTTTGAAATCTTGATGTTTGTTTCTGGAATGGACCTTTGAAGAGGTCCCTGCTCGGGCGCCAATTTGTGATGTACCTTGGGTTTCTCTGGCTGAGGTATACTCGCTGGTGTCCAGGGTTTTACTAAAGAAGGTACACTAAAACTTTAGTTTCAAAGAATTTCCTTTATTCAATCAAGAAAATAGCTTTATTATTAAAAATAATTAAATTTAATTCAATGCTGTAGTTTTAAAGTTTGGATTATTAGACTATGTGCTTTTATTTTCTCCAATTTCATTTTTTCGGTGTTAAATTCCAGTATGTCTTTAGAGTCCAACGTCGGTTGTTGTTCCCTTAGTAAGGTTCCTTCTGGTGCTTCCTTTCTCGTATATTTCTTCAAATTATAGTAACGGTAGATTCGGCAAACAGCGTCTCGACTAGCAACCACTGTATTGACGCTGGAAAACTTCAGTATTTCTACTGGCAACCACAGTATTTCTACTGGCAACCACAGTTTTTCAACTGGCAACCTCAGTATTTCTACTGGCAACCACAGTATTTCTACTGGCAACCACAGTATTTCTACTGGCAACCTCAGTTTTTCAACTGGCAACCTCAGTATTTCTACTGGCAACCACAGTATTTCTACTGGCAACCTCAGTTATTAACTGGCTTATTGTAATTTGTCTCTGAGATTCCTTACCGCTGGTGGGGGGAAATCTCTGCAAGAGTTAAATTACCCACAGTATTTCTACTGGCAACCACAGTATTTCTACTGGCAACCACAGTATTTCTACTGGCAACCACAGTTTTTCAACTGGCAACCTCAGTATTTCTACTGGCAACCACAGTATTTCTACTGGCAACCTCAGTTTTTCAACTGGCAACCTCAGTATTTCTACTGACAGCCACAGTATTTCTACTGGCAACCACAGTTATTAACTGGCTTATTGTAATTTGTTTCTGAGATCCCTTACCGCTGGTGGGGGGAAATCTCTGCAAGAGTTAAATTACCCACAGTATTTCTACTGGCAACCTCAGTTTTTCAACTGGCCACCTCAGTATTTCTACTGGCAACCACAGTATTTCTACTGGCAACCACAGTATTTCTACTGGCAACCACAGTTTTTCAACTGGCAACCTCAGTATTTCTACTGGCAACCACAGTATTTCTACTGGCAACCTCAGTTTTTCAACTGGCCACCTCAGTATTTCTACTGGCAACCACAGTATTTCTACTGGCAACCACAGTATTTCTACTGGCAACCACAGTTTTTCAACTGGCAACCTCAGTATTTCTACTGGCAACCACAATATTTCTACTTCCAACCACAGTATTTCTACTGGCAACCACAGTATTTCTACTGGCAACCACAGTTTTTCAACTGGCAACCTCAGTATTTCTACTGGCAACCACAGTATTTCTACTGGCAAACACAGTATTGCTCTTGGCAACCACAGTATTTCTACTGGCAACCACAGTTTTTCAACTGGCAACCTCAGTATTTCTACTGGCAACCACAGTATTTCTACTGGCAACCACAGTATTTCTACTGGCAACCTCAGTTTTTCAACTGGCAACCTCAGTATTTCTACTGGCAACCACAGTATTTCTACTGGCAACCTCAGTTATTAACTGGCTTATTGTAATTTGTCTCTGAGATTCCTTACCGCTGGTGGGGGGAAATCTCTGCAAGAGTTAAATTACCCACAGTATTTCTACTGGCAACCACAGTATTTCTACTGGCAACCACAGTATTTCTACTGGCAACCACAGTTTTTCAACTGGCAACCTCAGTATTTCTACTGGCAACCACAGTATTTCTACTGGCAACCTCAGTTTTTCAACTGGCAACCTCAGTATTTCTACTGACAACCACAGTATTTCTACTGGCAACCACAGTTATTAACTGGCTTATTGTAATTTGTCTCTGAGATCCCTTACCGCTGGTGGGGGGAAATCTCTGCAAGAGTTAAATTACCCACAGTATTTCTACTGGCAACCTCAGTTTTTCAACTGGCCACCTCAGTATTTCTACTGGCAACCACAGTATTTCTACTGGCAACCACAGTATTTCTACTGGCAACCACAGTTTTTCAACTGGCAACCTCAGTATTTCTACTGGCAACCACAGTATTTCTACTGGCAACCTCAGTTTTTCAACTGGCAACCACAGTATTTCTACTGGCTTTAAAGATAGCAATTTCTTACCACTGGTGGGGGAAATTTACTATCGTAATTATTTTAGGTTCTTACCCTCTGTTTAAATCAGTAAAGTCTTACGGACTCCTATTATTTCGGCTTTTCGGTTTTTGTACTGATATTACACTTCTACGGTGTACTTCGGTACGTTTCGGAGTGATTTTGTTGTGTGAACGGCCTCCTCTCGTTAAGTCTTTGACTGTAAGTGCCTGTTAATTTTATTTTTGCAAACTTTACCTTTTCATGTAATTGTCCATATATTTCCTTGTCCGGTACTCCCCTTCCTCTTGCTCTAAGTAATGCAAAGTATTTTTGTCTATACACGAGGAGTGTGCGGGTGGCGGTGCATTCAAGTACGTACAGCAAGAATTATTCAATATCATAGTCATCGACTCATATTGCATTTGTCTATGCACGAGGAGTGTGCGGGTGGCGGCGTATTCAAGTACGTACAGCAAGAATTATTCAATATTATCTTCATCGACTCATATTGCGTACATTTTATTGTTTGGTTTAATACCACACATTTTATTATACAAATTCACCATCGATGTACGCTGATCGTTGCCTTTTTGTGTTCCTCTGCTGGGTTCAGGCTTACTTTCGCCATTTGCCTTACTTTCTTTTATTAGAAATTCACCTCTCGCTCACTATATTCACCACCATCGAATATTGTATTTGTATTACTTTCACTAGAAAATATAATTTCTAATCAGTTGGTGACAAGCTCTGTTATCGGCAATACCCTAATGGGAGCTTGCGGTCGCTTATCTGAGGCTTTTAAATGAAATCATTTTCTGCTTCAGATGACAGTGCTACCTGCTAGGGGAAAATATATAAAATGATTGTTTTTGATTTTTTTGATTTTTATAGGAATGTAATGGAGCGATAAAATGCTTCATTACAGGGTTTGTTCGTGTTTATTGTTGCTGTGGTGAATTAAATTAAGAGTACAATCGATGGTGCTCAATGGAAATGAAAAAAATTACAAAAGATGAACAACTAGTATACACTGTAACCTTTGTACTACTTATTAGTACTTCTCTTTTATGTATATGCCCCGATGTGTGCTGATTCTGTGGCAAAAATGTTCAAGCTAAATATGACAGTCATACCTACCTTTAACAATCATAATTTTTAATTTAATTGCAGAAATTCGACAATTTAAAGGACAACAATGATATCGCAAACAATTACTTTCGATCACGGCGTACCATCGAGCTAGTTCATCAGAAAACAGGTTAGGATAATTGGAAAGGTTTTAATTCAACACGCAAATATAAACATAATTTTAAGACAGAATTCCACATCTTTATTTTTAGATTTCACAAAACGTAACAAACGATCACAGAAGCCGCCAAAACAACTGAACCACTTGGCAAAAACTATGACCACAAACAGCTATAACAAATCAAATTGGTTGAGTCTCAGTACAGCAGCGAGTAGCAAGAGTAATAATAGAGTTTTAACATCATGGCTGCCTCAAAACCACCTATCTATGAGTAAAACATGGTGTTGCGTAACTGGACAATCACCGTTGGCCAATTCAGTTCAAAACCGTGATTGGCGCATTTCTAAAGATGATGGAATTACTACAAATTCTGGTATTGGTTTTCATTGAAATGCATTAATATTGAATTCGCTTCTTTTAAAAAATTGTTTTTTAGTTGATTTCAGTGATGGGCTCCTATCGTCTTCGAAAGCCAGTATTAAACTTTACCCAATACCCTTCGACAATGGCCACGAGCAATAATGACTATATTCTGGTGCATTCTTCAAACAAACAATTTGATACTAATTAGTTTGATTAACGGAGCAACAACGAAGACATCATCTTTGAAAAATGTTAGCTTTTAGGCAAACAAAATATAAAAAGGAATGTTTGCTCTGGTTTGGATATGGTTTATTTCAAATCTGTTAGTGCATGGAAGTAAATAAAAATAAACGAAGCAAATAACAACAACTGTTTCCTAAAAAAAGATAAAAATATATATTGTTGCAAAAATTTGAATATTTTTTTTTGCTAAACTATAATTCACAATTTACAAAGTTATGGTACACTGCAGCGCATTTGAATAGCCCCCTTTTGTCACACCTTCATAGCTTTCTCTTCATATTTATGACAATAACACCATTTTGTTTCATATGTACTGAAAGAGTATGAACATTCGCTTAGTTCTGTAAAAAAATCTTAGTCTAAAATTCATCTACCAATCTCCCAATTAAGTACTTATTCTTGATAAAATATGAACTTAGCTAAATATTGAATTTTAAGTTTTATAAATATCATGTCCCGTTAGCCTTATAATTCAAAATCTTTCAGATTTCCGACCCCTACCTCTGTAATAACGTTAAGCCTACCAGCAGTCTCTCAAAAAAGATATTTTCGAATATGTTCTATAACACATTTTTACATATATTGGACTTTCCGTAATTTGCAAAGTAAAAAATACAAGAGCGAACCAAAAACGGTGGAGGTATTCAAATGAGCCAACAAAACTTCTTGTTCTTGTCAATGAATTTAATCAAGCAGTTTTTTAAGAAAAACGGTCAAACGCAAGTTTTTTCTTTTATTATTATTTATTAAAATAAGCTTCAGATCCCTTAAGACTGGTGGGGGGAAATCTTCAGCTGAACGTAGAACTAAGAACAAAACTGACTCTACAATGGTCAGTCCCTTTTATATTAATAAAATGCGACATCTACCGACTGCTTTATAAAATTTACAGAGAAAACTCCCTGTGAATTATATTATTCTAAAGAACTTTGATTAAAGTTAGACATTAGAAATTATGATGTTATGCTCGTGGCCAACGAAGTTATAAGAAAATAAAAACAACAAAAAGACTACAAATAGTCGAATTAGATTTTATTAAGTGGAGTATTTATGAATGAAATTCAATTTTAGAGGTTTTGTGGCCTTTACTCCAGGCATTTCGTTTTGCCCTAGTTTGATGGTGGGCTCATCAGCTAGATGACATCAAACCCAATCTAGTACGCAATAATTGTCTATGATTACCGACTGCTTTATAAAATTTACAGAGAAAACTCCCTGTGAATTATATTATTCTAAAGAACTTTGATTAAAGTTAGACATTAGAAATTATGATGTTATGCTCGTGGCCAAGCGAAGTTATAAAAAAATAAAAATAATAAAAAGACTAAAAATAGTCGAATTAGGTTTTATTAAGTGGAGTATTTATGAATGAAATTCAATTTTAAAGGTTTTGTGGCCTTTACTCGAGACATTGCAATAATTGTCGATGATTACCGACTGCTTTAAAAATTTACAGAGAAAACTCCCTGTGAATTATATTATTCTAAAGAACTTTGATTAAAGTCAGACATTAGAAATTATGATGTTATGCTCGTGGCCAAGCGAAGTTATAAGAAAATAAAAACAATAAAAAGACTAAAAATAGTCGAATTAGATTTTATTAAGTGGAGTATTTATGAATGAAATTCAATTTTAAAGGTTTTGTGGCCTTTACTCCAGGCATTGCGTTTCGCCCTAGTTTGATGGTGGGCTCATCAGCTAGATGACATCAAACCCAATCTAGTACGCAATAATCGTCGATGATTACCGACTGCTTTATAAAAATAAAATTTAAAATATAATTCACAGGGAGTTTTCTCTGTAAATTTTATGAAGCAGACGGTAATCATCGACAATTATTGCGAACTAGATTGGGTTTGATGTCATCTAGCTGATTAGCCCACCATCAAACTAGGGCAAAACGCAATGCCTGGAGTAAAGGCCACAAAACCTTTAAAATTGAATTTCATTCATAAATACTCCACTTAATAAAATCTTATTCGACTATTTTTAGTCTTTTTATTGTTTTTATTTTCTGAAAATGCGATATCAGCAAATCTATAAACCACTGAAGATCGTTTGCTTTCATTTGTCTTATTAAATTGCTGACACAAGAAATCTATTGGAATTAAGTTTATTACTATGGGTATGAATCCCACACACAAGATGCTGAAAGCGAAATGTGCTGATTTGCACTTTTGTTTATTTCTTGTGATCGCATTACATTTTATTATAATGATAGAGGGTGTTTCATAAGTTTATAATGTTATGTGAGGGTGTTCTAGGAACGTAACCCCTCCCCCCATAAATTTGATGCTCTCCTGAGTATCTACATTTTCAATTTTAAATTTTTCGGTTTCTTTTCTTTTACAATATTATAGTAAAATTGCAATTACAATAATTATTATTATTATACTTGTATATGATATAATGTGCCTTACGTTATTTTGATATTTAATTTCTTGTAATTCTTTTAAATTTTTAATTTCATTTAAATGTACATCTTTTAGTGTAACATTAATATTTGTAAAGTTTAATGTGTTATATAATGGAATTATTATATTTTTTTAAATGTTTCGTTTTGATTATTGTATATAGTTGCATTTATTTTAATGTTGCAATCTTTAAAATATATAAGATTGTTTTTAATAATTTAATTTTCAATATTATTACAATAGTCATTTGGGCTTGTTTAGAAAACGTTTTTTTGTTTTAATGAGTCCATCTTGGAATTCAATCAATTCTTGATCTTTATTTAATCTTATTTTACATCCTTGATCATAAGGTACATGTAAAATCATTATGCTTTCATATTTATATGTAAATGTAGGTATTTTCAAAACAAAAACTAATTGGTTGCTTCTAGTTAATAGGCTACTCTCTATGTGTTCTAATTTATCGATAGAGATATTAAATCGTTTATTTTCTTCTTTCGTCAAAATATTTCTGCCTAAAATGCCTAATCGTGAAAAAACTATGTTGTCTTGCAACTTTTCTATTTTATTGTTTAATAACATTATATCTGTATTAATCTGTAATGAAAGTAGGCTCTTAGCTAAATTTTCTTGTTTAATATCTGTGGAGTTAATGAAATTCCTCAATACATACTGATGTTTGTTGATGCGGTCTGCCATTGTTTCTAATTCTGTTTGAAACTGTGTATTAATCCATATCTGTTTATTCAATTCTGTCAAGCATTTTTGTTATTTTCTTCTATTATTTTTAAATGATTTTCAATTTCCACTCTATCGTCATTGTCCATTACACCAAAAAGAAAATGAAATCCACTACCTCCTATGTTAATTAGTCCTCTTCTGTGTCTTGAATATGGGAGTAAGCTGTGTAGTTTTGATTTTGAATTTCTTAATGCTTCTATCATTCGTCTTATTAATCTTAAATCTTGAAAATTGTTATAACCTGTTTCTTTAGAAAATTCAATTTGTTTGATAATTTCATTATAAGTTTCTTAATTGATTATATGAAGTATTTTATCATATTTTTCATTTAATTTAAAGGGTTCCTGCTTTATTGTTAAATATCCCGATTGATTTTGAATTCCTTGCAATAAGAATTCTGACTTCACTATAGTTAAAGTGAACAGTATAATTAAAGTTATGAATATCATATTGGCTGTAAAGAGATTAAATTATTAATATCATTATTTTGATATTTATATTTTCTTTTGAAATAGGTTTTATGTATTTTTTTATTGTTTGCATAATATTTCTTATCAATCTATTTTCTAAGAAATATTTTCTACTTTGGTTTTCTTATATTTTGCTGCTATCTCTTTAGCTGTTCTAACTACATCTGCTTTTATGTATAATTCTTTATATAAATCTGGTTAAACAAGGTCTGTTTTATTTTGATTAATATTATCTTCTTTAATTTTTTTAATCCTTCTTCCTATTTCTTGCAGCTCTTTTTCCTTTATTTTATTTTGGATAAAATCTAAAGGTTTTCTTAATTTTGTTGAATGAATTGTACAATTATATACACTAACTGCTTTTATAACCTTTTCATTTAAGTTTAATACGTTTTTTTCTTTTCTTGTGCATTATATATTCTTATGTTCGTTAAGTGTACCATGCACTCTTTCTACATCTGCATTGCCCGTTTTATGATTTGGAGTAATAAATTTAATTTGTATTCCTTCTTCGTTGCAATATTCTTTAAATGCTAGGCTGCTTAATTCATTATCGCATATACTATTTCTTCGGGTTCGCCTAGTATTGAATTTCTGAACTTAAGTTGCTCAATCATTTTGAGAACGTTTCTAATAGTCTATGTTTATAAAATAGTAAATATCTTTACTTGGAATATATATGTAGGGAATAAAAGCAAAAGTCACGGCTAATTTCAACAAATTTAATTCAAAAGATTACAGATAATATTACAGATAATTATTATAAAATATAAGTTAGAAAATTAAACTAAATGATGTTAATTCGACAATGATTGCCGTTATCGTCGTGAGCACGTCTGTCGTCGTTCGCTGTTCGTCTTACAGTCTACTTTCTTTTCTTCTTCCAATTCTTATCTAACTAAGTGGTTGGTAGGATAGTGGGGACTTGCATTTTGCACACAGATCAAAGCCAGTGGCGTAGTTTAAATCCCACGGATCGGCCATCCTGTATCATAGCTGTCCTCAGCGTACTGTGAAAAGAAGAAAGAAAATAAAACAAATTAAATATTTTCGTCGTCGGATGACGAGCTGAAATCAAAATCGTTGTGTCGCCAAGTTTTCATCATATCGGCACAACTTGCTGATACTGTTGGTCCTTCATTTTTTTTTTTTTTATAATGCACACGCGCTCAAGGGGTTTGTTATAGCCCTTTTAATGATAAGTCACAGCGCGAGCGATAGGAATTTAGGGACGAAGGGAAAAGAGGTGTCGATGAACATTGATCTTGAATGTTTGCAGATCAAAATGGCAAGGAAAAATTGTGCCAGGCAATTCATTCCACATTCGTGTTGTTCGGCTAAAGAAAGAATCTCTATATTTCACGGTACGACCGAAATTGGGCTCAAGTGTAAACTGATGAGCGTTCCTAGCAAGACGAGTGTTACGGGAGAAATGTTTAAGGGGTGGAACGCAGCTGGCTACCTCAAGTGAACATTTTTTTATAAAAGAACCTGTAAAATAAAGAAAGACAAGAAACATTTCGACGATGTTCGAGTGATGGAAATGTTTCCTCAATGTTTCTCTCTCCTATCAATTTTAACGCCTTTTTCTGAACTCTGTCGAGCAGGTGAAGAAAAGTTTGAGAAGCACCTGCCCAGAGATGGGAATTATACTCGAGTTTAGGGCGTATAAACGCCTTGTAAATTGTAGCCAGATCAGAAGGGGTGAAAAACTTCTTGCATCTATTAAGAAAGCCTAAGCATCTTGCAGCATTCTTAGCAATCTCAAGTATATGATCATTCCAACGAAGGTTGTCACTGATACACATACCGAGTACTGAAAGCTTTTCGGCCTCCTCGATGCAAGTACCATTCATGGATAATGGCATAGGGGGTATGTTTAACTTAAACGACAAAAGACAGCATTGAGTTTTCGACGCATTAAACTCCACACGATTTCTGATACCCCAATTCACAATGCTGTTTAAATCGGAGTTTAATGAGCTTATCATACGGTGTCGTTGTAATAACACGTCCGAAGGCGAAGGCCGTGAATTATCAAACGTATATGAAAAGCTGAGGGTTGAGTCCTCAGCAAAACAATTTAATGGATTAGAAGTCACAGACAAGAGATCATTTATAAAAATGAGAAATAGAGTCGGAGACAGAACGGAGCCCTGGGGCACACCAGCATTTATTTTGTGGAGATCAGACTTGAAACCGTCTAATACAACTTGTATTGAACGGTCCAGAAGATAGCTTCTAATCCAACGAATAAGAGTATCATCGATACCAAATGCACGCATTTTCGATAAAAGAGCTTCATGCCAAACTCTATCAAACGCCTTTGAAATATCAAGCGCAATAATCTTGCTTTCGCCAAAGCGATGCACAGATTTGTTCCACTGTTCGGTGAGATATGCCATCAGATCACCAGTGGAACGATTGCTACGAAAGCCGTATTGCCGGTCATTTAAAAGCTTCCGATCTTCGAGATATTTCTTGAGCTGACGATTTATCAGCGTTTCCATGACCTTGGAAAGAAGGGACGTAAGTGCAATTGGTCGGTAGGAGGAGGGGGAGGAGGAATCACCTTTTTTAGGGACGGGCTGGATAAATGCTGTTTTCCATTTACTAGGAAAGATACCTGAACGATAGGAGCTATGGAAAAGCTTACGCAATGGTTTTGCCAGCGATGAAGAACACCTCTTTAGAAGTATAGGGGGTATACCATCTGGGCCAGCGGATTTGTGTATATCAAGATCTTGAAGAACTCTTGCTACTGTACGAGTGCGGAAAAATACCTGTCCCATAGAAAAATTAACGTTCTCAAGTACAGGAGGGACATTGTTGCTTGCAGGCAACGTAGAACTTGCAGCAAAATGAGCTGCGAGCATATTCGCCTTCTCTGAAGAGCTGACAATTGGATTATTGTCGACGATGAGCGTTGGAACTGATGATGACGTTGAGTTCTTGACGTTTTTTACAAATGACCAGAAGTTTTTACTGCCTTTGGGACATTGCAGAATTTTTTGCCGTAATTTCTGGTCATGTAAAAATTTCGTTTTGTGTATAACGGAGTTGCACGAGTTCCTAACTGGTTTATGTTTCTTCCGATTTTCCTCAGATGGGTTGGCTTTATAGGATCGGAAGCTTACTTCTTTCAACCTGATAGCTTCTTTACACTCTTCGGTAAACCAAGACTTTTCTTTTGGTTTGATACATTTTGTTCTGTGAGGGACAAAAGTTCTCATTCCAAGAAAAATCACTTCTGTAATCATTTCAGCACTGGCATCAATGTCATTATCGAGGAAGCATAATGACCAGTTGAAGTTGCGAAAGAAATTATTCAGACCGTCCCAGTTGGCTTTCTCGTATTGCCAAACGGTCCTAGTGGGAATTTTTTCTTTAACTGGATGATTGGAGATCGAGAAATTAGCTGAAATGACACAATGGTCCGAGGTGCCAAATGGAGAAGTTACTTTAATAGTATATTTATCAGGGTGGGAAGTAAGGAACAAGTCAAGAGTATGGGCGGAATGCCCATCAACATTCGGTATACGGGTAGGCTCATCGACAAGCTGAGTAAGATGGTTATACTCAGCAAAGATCTCGGTATACCTTCCTTCGAGTGTTGTCTGGCCAGAATAGCGGAGCCAACTTGAATTGTGTACATTGAAGTCGCCCGTAATCACGACTTCAGTGTGAGGACAATGGGAAACAATTCGGGAAATTGAATCTGACAGAACATCTAACTCATCACAAGTAGACATGCTGTCAAGATTCGGACTCCTGTAAATAAAACAGTAATGAATGATATGCTTGCGGACAGTGAATTTGAGCCACAGGAAATTAAAGTTCGTATTAGAACAATGCCCATATTGGGGAAGGCTCTGGCAAGCAATATCATTTCTAACATAAACAATTTCTAACATAACATAAACATGCTCTCCGATCTTGTTGACTTCGTATCTGTCGTAGTTTCTGGCTTTTACAATCCTATAAGGACCAATAAATTTTCCAGCTAGCTTCAAATTTGACCCGAATTGGGTACGACGTATTGCTACTAGATCACCTTCCTCATACGTCTTGGCTGGTCTTCGTTTTCGGTTGTAGGTTTCTTCGTTCTCCTTCTGTACTTCTGCAATGGACTCTTGAGCAAGTTTTCTTGCCTCTTCTCTCTCATTGACATAAATTCTCGAATATCCTGACCAATTAACTCCACAAAACTTGGATCTGAAACGTTTCTCATTTTTGTACCAAACATCAGCTGGAATGGTGTCGTCCTTATGCTGCGGTGCCAAGTTGAATTAATGCAGCGTTGGAGTAAACTTGTGTGTATGTAACATTTTCTTGGATTTTCGGCTGAGAGTTTGGTCAATACTGAAATAATCACTCTGTTGACGCGCTCTACCTGGCCGTTTCCTCTTGGAACACCGGTTGTGATAACAAGGTGTTCTATTTTTCCCGCCTGGCAATACTCCTCAAAAGCTTTGCTCGTGAAAGCTGATCCTGGGTCCGATATTATTCTGGCTGGACTCCCAAATGACATTTTCTGCAGATCCAACTTCACTATCACTTCAACCGCTGACGTCATTTTGGTTGGGTAGATCCAAACAAATTTGGAAAAAGCATCTACAACGCAAAATATGTAGCTGTACATTTTTGTTGTTTTTTCCAGTGGCCCCAGATGATCAACATGGTATGTGCAGAGTGGTTTGCTTTTCTTGTCGATTGGAGAAAGGAAGCCCTCCTGCTTTCCAGCTTTTCGTTCCGCCAATATACACGCAATACAATTCTTCCGCACGTCCTCCAATTTTTTCGTCAAACTTGGTAAAAAAATAGTCCCACTTAACAATCTCCTCCATTTTTTTTGTTGCAAAATGTCCGTCGTTGTGTGTATTCCGTAACAGTTCAACTTGCATCTTCTTTGGCACATAAAGCAGCTTCCGACCTTCCTCGTTATTCTTGTAAACTACTCCTCCTTCGCAAACAAAATCCTTGTACGGGCTGTGCTCGAACAGCGCTTTGATCAGCGTTAGTTGTTCGTGACTTTCCTGTGCTTGAATAATTCGCTGTAAAAATTCATTTTTAATAATACTTACAGCATTTCTGCTTAGTGCATCTGCATGGCACATTCGAGTTCCACTTCGGTGTTCCAGGCTGAAATCGAATTCTTGTGTTACGAGGACCCAACCAGCGATGCGAGGAGAAAACTCTCTTCTTTCCATTGTTCCCTTGAATGCAGCACAATCGGTCACTATTTTGAAGTGAATACCCAGCAAGTAATGTCTAAACTTCTTTAGTGCTGCTACCACGGCCAGAGCTTCCAACTCATAGCTGCTATAATTTTATTCTGCATCTCATGACTTTTTACTATAATAAGAAATGGGAAAAAAGTTATTATTTTCTTTTTTGCAGTAGCACTGCCCCGAAACCCCATTTAGACGTATCGGTATGTAACTCTGTCTCCACATCTTGCCGATATAGTTTCAACACTGGTGCTGTGGTGAGAATTTGTTTGAGTTGTTCAAATGCAGCTCTTTGGTCAGCACCAAATTGGAACTTGACGTCCTTCTTCAATAGGTCAGTGAGTGGCTTTGCTATACAGGAATATCCCGGAACGAATCTCCTTAAATATCCCGTAAGACCAAGGAAACTTTGGATTTTGATAACACTCGTTGGCTGTGGAAACTTCCTTACCGCTTCAATCTTAGCTTCAGATGGTTGAATCTTCCCAGCTTCAATCCGGAATCCTAAGTAATCGATCTTAACACAGAGGAACTGGCATTCAGACCAATGAAATTTGAGACCATATTCACTGGCTACTTTGAAAACCTTAATTAAGTTGTGAATCGCTTCCCCATAATCTTTTCCTAGTGCAACAATGTCGTCCATATAGAGCAGTATAATTTTATGGTTTATAAGGTCTTTAAACACCAAATTGACGTGTCTTTGAAAAACAGCAGGTGACACACAAAGACCAAACGGAACTGGTCACCAATTCGTACTGGTCACGATGAGTGACAAAAGAGGTATACTTGCGGCTATCTTCGTTAACGGTAATATGGAAAAATTCATTTTCAAGATCTAAAGTTGAATAAACATTGGCAGAGCTCAACTGATCGATCTGATCATCAACCAAAGCTAAAGGATTATGATCACGAACTATGACCTTGTTTATTTTACGATAATCGACCCAAAGTCTATTGCTGCCATCTTTTTTATTGACCAACACTATAGGGGAGGAATATTCCGAATTACTTCGGCGAATGATGTCAGCTCAATTTGACTCTCAGCGGAGCAAGTCTTCGTGGACGTTATCATCTTTAAGGACAATCTTCACTTCAACCTTTGTAGATTTTGTTCCTATGGGCTTATAATTATTAACAAGGTCTTCAATGTCTGTTCTAAATTCTAGATTACCAACACAGATATTATCTTTTTGAGAAATTACCTTGAAACAGTTTTTTAGTTCCTGGTCCGTTTTTTCCACCTGCACTCCATCTGCACCCAGAGTAATTCGTGTGCCTCTCAGAATGTTTTTCCCAATCAATAGCTCCTGGTTTAAATATTTTGCTAAAACGACATATATTTTAGAATGATACATGATGTTATCGATATCAACATTCGCCATACAAAATCCATAAGGTGTCGTGTTCTCTTCTGATAATCCTCTGAAAATTTGATTATCCTTACCAGCTTTGGAGATCGAATTTTAAAATATTCGATTGACCGCATCACGGTCACATCACTACCTGTATCTATTCTCCCACGTTTTTTAAACCCATTAACCATAACGTCCTTAACTTCAAGCTCACAAACTTCTGCTTCTATCATGTTCACCGTTTTCGCATTTTCCTTCCGCAGTGGACAGTTTGGTGAAACATGTCCAAATTCTTCATAATTAAAACATTTCGGTCCTTTGTTTCTAGATTCACACATTTTAATTTTCTGACCTTTTAAACCACAGTTGAAACATCTAATTTGGGAACTGCTAGGAGAATCTTTCGAAGTTTTTGAAACTTTCGGCTGGACATTAGAGTATCGTCCCAAGGAGCATCGAAAACGTTCATATTCGGTAATTTTTCCTTTGAAATCACTCATAGTACGTGCACCATAAAGCATCGCTTTGTTTGCCGAAACATCGTCAATTCCATCAATTACATATTGAATCGAGGAGCGTTCGTCAACACCACCTTTTGCACATAGTTCACGCATAGCAAATAGAAACTCAACAACGGATTCTCCACTCTTCTGTCTCCTAGTCAGCATTGCCTTGTGCACGTCTGCCACAGTCATAGTATTCGAAAATTCATCAAGTAAGAACTGCTTTAAATATGACCATTTTGTTAATGTAGGCTTCGTTCTTAAAGCCATTTTTGCGGTGCCCGTCAGCAACCGTTTAGAAAAAAGAATTTCTTTCGTTTCATCCCATCGCATCAACGTGGATACAGTTTCAAACTCATCCACCCGTACTCCTATATCACCCTCGCCACTAAACTGAAAAATTACGTTAAGAGCGTCTTCAAAACTGCCAACATTTGCGCGCTCGTTGCGTCGCTTTAATTCTTTAATTTCAGTCCGCAATAAAACTTCTAAATCAGAACTCTCATTGCCCGATTTTGCCACATCTTGTGCTTGCTGATTGTTCCCGTCACAGCTTTTCAATCCATTTGGTCGTCTTATGGTTTCGCTGTACAAATGCGTATGGCTCCTCGCTCCGCTAAAAGAAGGCTGTTCGTCATCAGCTTCCTCAGCATATTGAGATAAATCAACATCCCTCTGTGAGCTTTTTTGCCATCCGTTTGTCTTATATTTCAACTCCACTTCGCGTCTTGTTACCTCAGATTCTCTTCTTATAAGCATTTCCAGCATTTGAGACAAATCTACTCCCGTCGTAATTGCTGTGCTATTCATATTTTTATTGCGTCTGCCTCCCATTCTTGTCGCGAAAAAAATATTTTCGTACCGATAAGCTTCTAAAGTTGGATGGAAATCTTATTAAAAAAAAAATTTGAAAATCTTTCTCCGTTAAAAATGTGATTCCCACCAAGTCAATTTTACTGAAAGGTCTTTTTACCGTAGTCCCGTTTTACCGTACAGTAAATTTTTAACGCGATAAATTTTTTCACAGTTTTTTGGGCTAAACACCTGATTTTTTTTTGTGAAATGGATTACGTCAAACACAAGCTTACAAGGTATATTACAACGATAAAAAAAATGTATGTTGATTAACCGCTTAACATTTTTTTTTACTCCCGAAATTAATGTTGGATTTTATCTGAATAATGTTTTTTTTTCAGACGTGATCCCGGTTGAGCCCCCAGATTTGTAGGCAATAAAAGCAAAAGTCACGGCTAATTTCAACAAATTTATTTCAAAAGATTACAAATAATATTACAGATAATTATTATAAAATATAAGTAAGAAAATGAAACTAAATGATGTAAATTCGACAATGATTGCCGTTCTCGTCGTGAGCACGTCTTTCGTCGTTCGCTGTTCGTCTTACAGTCTACTTTCTTTTCTTCTTCCAATTCTTATCTAACTAAGTGGTTGATAGGATAGTGGGGACTTGCATTTGGCACACAGATCAAAGCCAGTGGCGTAGTTTAAATCCCGCATATATGTCGTCCATGTGTATAAGTTCATTTGGTTTAAGTGCAGTTTTGATTATTTAAAATTGTATATTTTCAGGGCTTCTGCCATGCTTCGCTATTTGACATACAGTACAATTGTTTATGTATCTTCTTATTAATTCCCTTAATTTTGGAAAATAGTATTCATTTTTAATTTCAAGATATGTTTCATTAATTCCTCTGTGATTAAATTGCTCATGAATCTTTTGTATTCGTATTACTTAAATCTTTTAAAAGAGTCATGCATCTTGGTAATATTAATTTCCTTTGATTGCTGTAAAGCTCAACATTATTATTTTTTCTGAATTTTGCAAACTAAATTATCAATTGGACACTATATTGCCATTTTTCCGTGATCGGGTAGGAATTCCCTTAATGCTTTAGTTAAATGATTGCCTACATCTTTTGATTTAATAGTTAATCTTCTTACGCCTTGGTATATAAATTTAATATTTCCATCTTCATCTTCTGATTCTATAACTTATATTTGATGCTTAAACATGTTTGTAGGTAATTCTGAAATTCCTATATGATCATTTGTCTCTTCTATTCCACTATGATTTGTGGCTAATGATGAGCCATCTTTTCTGTTTTATGCGTTAACTTCAAGTCTACTGAGATAATCTGCAACACGATTTTCTTTTCCTTTTAGATATTCAAAGTCAAAGTCATATTCATTCAAACTGATTTTCCATCTCTGAAGTCTTGAGTTTGGTTCTTTAAGGTTACTAAACCATATTAAAGGTCTATCATCAGTGCGAATTTTAAACTTGCGACCGTAAAGAAATATTATGTTGACCATACAATACTTAATAATTCTTTTTCAAAAGTGCTATATTTGCGTTCATGTTCATTGAGAGTGCGAGATGCATAGCATATTGGGTGATTTTACTGTGAAAGTACAGATTCGATTGCATAATTGGATGCATCTGTTGTTAATATGAATCCATTTGTATAGGCAGGATATTTTAAAACTGGATCACTAGATATGAGTAGTTTAAGTTCTTCAAATGCTGTTATATATTCTGGGTCTTAAATATTTATCTTTGCTCCTTTCTTCAGATATTCGGTCATTGGTACTGCTACTTTTGAATAATATTGAATAAATTTTCTGTAGTAGCCTGTTAGTCCTAGAAAGAATGTTATTTGTTTTGTTGTACAAGCAATCGGTATTTCATCAATTGCTTTTACTTTCTCTGGGTTAGGCTTTATTAAATTAGTCGTAATTACATGTTCAATCAATACATAAATATTGTATTGATTGAACAAACGTTTTCTTCTAGTGATGTATTGAATAAAAGAATGTCATCTAAATAGACTACGCATATTTTTCCTACAAGTCCGTCTAAGACGTGATTAATCATTTGCTGAAAGGAAGCTGGTGCATTCTTAAGTCCAAATGGCACCCGATTAAATTCGTAATGACCATTAGCTGTTGAAAAAGCAGTTTTATGTCTGTCTTTAGGATTCACCAATATCTGGTGGAAACCTTTAGCTAGATCTAACGTATTAAAATATGGAACGGTCTAAAGGCACCTAATTTCTCATACGTGAACTAGTTCCTTTCCGCTCATGGACATAGGTACCATAAGAGGAGGAACAAAGTTGGTGAGCGGCTGGACTAGAGGCGCCTGCCAGATGACAGGACATACCCTAACTGGAGCAACGTAGTTGCGTTAGCGGGACTGAACTACAGAAAGAGTGTTGACATCTATTAAACCTGCAGAGTGGGGCCATCCCTGTACATAAGAAGACTGTTGAAAAAAGGGCCTGTCAGACGACTGGACATACACAGGTTATATCAAGGAGGGGTGAGTACTATTTCGGGTACGAGCAATTAGGTGCCTTTAGACAGGCTCTTAAAATATTGGGCTCTTCCCAATTTACTAAAAATTGTTAGAGTTATGAAATAATTTGTACGCGCCTTAAGATAAAGTTTAGTTTAAAGTTTCAAACGCACGATGGCGCTCGTGTTTTCAGTTCAAACATTTATATTTTGAATTAACGACTTTCTATCTACTCTTTGTTTTTGTCTTCAACGAATTGCGTTTTACGAAGTAGCGTGGTTTATTCTTTTGTGCTTAATAAATAACTTTTAAACGTTTTTCTGGTTTTTCTTTTTTAATAACAACAGGTTATGGGCCCAGACCATACCAGAATATAATAAAGTTATAAAAGTGTAGTTTTTATATATTTTCATAAATATTAATTGTTTGGCAAAAAAAAAAAAATAATAAATCGAGTCATGGAAGGAGAACGTTTCCAGATTGATCGATTGGAGGGAGGCTCTAACTGGCTAACATGGAAATTCCTAATGAGACAGTTTTTGGAAGCAGGTGAGTTGTGGGACGTTGTGGATGGGTCTTCTGTTGCTCCAGCATCTAGTACTGACAATTATGCGGTGGCACTTTCTGCTTGGAAGAAGACTGATGCAAAGGCACGGCGTGCAATTTCTGGTGCATGTCACAAGCAGCCGCTGTTGCAAATAATGAACTGCGAAACAGCCTGTGAAATGTGGACGACACTGAAGAGCACCTACGAACAAGCTTCCAAGTCCAATATTTTATTTTTGCAACAAAAATACTACAGCTTTACGAAGGATCCAGCTGACGATATTGCTTCTTTTCTGTCGAAGTTGATGGAAATCGTGCAGCAGATGAAAGACCAAAAAGAACTCATCTCCGATTCAATGGTTATGACAAAAATTTTAATGTCTCTACCAGCGGAGTTCAATCATTTCCATAGTGCTTGGGAATCAACAAGTTCCGGTGAGCAGACTATGAGCAATTTGCGTGCAAGGCTAATGGCTGAGGAACTTCGACTGAAAGCGCAAGGTGAAGTAGAAAGCGTGGAAGCTCTGGTTATGAAGCGTCATTTTGTCAGGAAGGGCAATCCGTCGAATCGAGGAAGAGAAACTGGCATCAAGAAACAAGGAAAACCAAAAGGAGCATGTTTTTCTTGTGGTGAAAAGGGACATTGGAAACGTGACTGTCCACGCAAGCACAGCGAAGCCAAAACAAAATCGACTGGTGCTTTTCTTAGTCATGTCTCTTTTTCACCTGCTGATAAAGATATGTGGGTTTTGGATTCCGGAGCAAGCGACCACATGAGCCATCGTCGTGAGTGGTTCCAAAATTTCAAACCAGCAGCAATGAACGTTACGGTTGGAAACGGCAAAAAGATCGTAGTTCAAGGAAAAGGAGACATTCAAATCCTTGCATACAACGGCAGTGAATGGATTCGGAAGCATATAACAGATGTGTTGTACGTTCCAGAAATTCATATGAATCTGTTTTCTTCAGGAAAAGCTATGGATCGAGGGTATCTGTTTCGCTCCGATAATAAATGCTGTGAGCTGCTGAATGGAAAAGAAATAGTTGCAGTGGGAGCACGACACGAAAAGCTTTTCAGAATGTTCTTCAAAGTGGTTGAAGTTGAAACAACACAGGACAATAAAGTGTTAGCAAATGTTGTAACGAAGAAGGATTCACTCCGTGTTTGGCATGAACGTCTAGCTCATCAACACGTGTCACATGTGAGAAAGTTCCTACAACATAAAGGTATTGATTTCATCAACGAAGAGTTCACATGTGAAGCATGTGTCTACGGAAAACATCATCGTGGCAGCTATAAGAGTCGTGAAGAGGTATCAAAGATGTGCGGGCAGATTATTCACGCAGATGTATGTGGACCGATGGAAGAAAACTCACTGGGTGGATCAAGATACTTTTTGTTGCTGAAAGATGACTTCTCCCATTTTCGTCGTGTGTTCTTTTTGAAGCAAAAATCAGAAGTGGCGAGCAACATTAAACATTTTGTAAAAATGACTCAAAAGGAGCAGGGCCACAACATTCGTGTTATAAGATCTGACAATGGGACTGAATTTGTCAATGATGAATTGAGATCGTTTTTCAAAAACATGGGTATTCACCATCAACGCACAGTCCCTTATACTCCGCAACAGAATGGGTGCGCCGAGAGAGAAATGCGAACGATTGTTGAGTCGGCAAGAACTATGTTGCATGCAAAAAGAATGGGAAAGAAATTCTGGGCGGAAGCTGTAAACACTGCTGTTCATGCTCTAAATCGCGCTGGGTCGAGTACTGTTGCCGAAAAGTCACCGTATGAGTTATGGTTTAACAGACAATCGAAAGTAGACCATCTTCGCATTTTTGGTTCTTATGTCTACATACACATTCCGAAGGAGAAGCGGCAAAAATTGGATCCAAAGGCAGTCAAATGTGTATTCGTTGGGTATGACAATAACTCAAAAGCATACAGAGTATACAATCCTGAATCAAACAGCATAGAAGTTGCACGTGATGTGGTTTTTCTTGTGGAAGAAGCTATGGCTGTTGTTGATACTGGTGACGTTGTGGCAAATGCTGGTGAGGAAGATGGCAATGATTTTTTGGAGTCAGATGGTGCTGAAGCAGATGATCCTGAGTTGGACTCATGGAAAACACCGGTGGATCAAATAAACGGTGGCGCTGTTTGTAGTCTGGACGACAAAAACATTGTCAAGAGTCGTCTTCGAGTAAGAGTTGCATCACCACCACGACGACGTTTATCTTTTAATGAAACAGCTAATCATGCAGCAGCCTTAATAGCAGTTTATGAAGAACCTAAGTCATACGAGGAAGCGATTGCATCACGGGAACACAAGCAGTGGGAGAAAGCCATGGATGAAGAAATCGAGGCACTTTTGCAAAATAACACATGGACGATGGTTGAACCGCCAAAGGATCAAAAGGTAATTGACAATCGTTGGGTGTATAAGGTGAAGCAGAAAACAGATGGCAGCATTGACCGTTTCAAAGCACGTTTGGTTGTGCGAGGCTTTACGCAAGAGTATGGGATAGATTACCAGGAAACGTTCAGTCCTGTAGTAAAATTCACATCTATTCGGTCCATACTTGCACTAGCGGCTTCCAAGAGCATGTTGTTAAAGCAGTTCGATGTGAAAACTGCATTCCTGAATGGTGATTTGACGGAAGATGTTTTCATGCGACAGCCGATGGGGTTCAGCGATTGCAGTAATAAAGTCTGCAAATTAAATAAAAGCCTATACGGTTTGAAGCAGGCTTCCCGTTGCTGGAACAAAAAGTTCACAACTTTTATATCGAAATTTGATTTTACTGCAAGTGTTTCAGATCCTTGCGTTTTTGTTCATCATGGTGCTGATGGAATGATGCTTTTAGCAATTTATGTCGACGATGGGTTGATTGCAGCAGAAAATGAAGCGGCTATTTTTCGGGTGATTGAACATTTGCGTAAGGAGTTCGAAATTAAATTTTTCGAGGCAAAAAGTTTCCTGGGCCTCGAAATTCATCAGATGTTGGATGGTTCAATACATATCAACCAGCAATCGTATGCAGAAAAGATCATTCATCGTTTTGGAATGGATAAATGCAATCCTGCAGCAACACCATCTGACAACACACAGAACTTGAGTGATTTTGATGCTAGCAAGAAAGTTGATTTTCCATACCGAGAAGCAGTCGGCAGCCTGATGTATCTTTCCGTAGGAACACGTCCAGATATAAGTTTTGCGGTTGGAAACGTCAGCAGATACATGGAAAACCCTGCGGAAGCACATGTTAATGCATTAAAAAGAATTATAAGGTATGTAAAAGGTACACCTGATTTTGGTTTGTATTTTACAGGCAAAAACGATTTGAAACTAAAAGGCTTCAGCGACGCAGATTACGCAGGTTGCAAAAGAACAGCACGATCGACTTCTGGTTACGTCTTCCTGTTGGGTGATTGCGTCATAAGCTGGGGATCAGAACGGCAACGAACAGTGGCATTGTCAACAACAGAGTCCGAGTACATGGCAGCTGCGCATGCCATCAAGGAGCTGGTGTGGATAAAAAGCCTTCTGACTGACTTGTTGGGACAACAAATTGAGCCTCCAATGTTCTTCATGGATTGTCAGAGTGCGATTCGTCTCGTAAGGAACCCAGAATTCCATAAACGTACGAAACACATAAACGTACGTTATCATTTCATCCGGGAGCAATTTGAAGATGGGATATTCAATCTTGAGTATGTGCCAACGACTGAACAACTGGCAGATGTCTTCACGAAGCCTTTGCCAAAGGTAAAACACCAACTATTTTGCCAACGGATGAATATATTTTCAAGAAAAGTTGATCCGACATCAAACAACAAATTAGTTTGAAAATTTTTCTTTTAAAATATTTTTGATTTATTTTTGATTTTTATGAAATTGTTTGCTCCGCTTTTATAACTTGATTCAAGTAAATTCAGTAAAATAATGAATATTTTATTTGTGAATTAAATTTTCTTTTGATGAAATAATATGAAGTAGATTGCTTAGATATTATATATGTGAAGTTGTTTTAGTAGAAACTTTTAACTAAAAGTGGGAGTGTTAGAGTTATGAAATAATTTGTACGCGCCTTAAGATAAAGTTTAGTTTAAAGTTTCAAACGCACGATGGCGCTCGTGTTTTCAGTTCAAACATTTATATTTTGAATTAACGACTTTCTATCTACTCTTTGTTTTTGTCTTCAACGAATTGCGTTTTACGAAGTAGCGTGGTTTATTCTTTTGTGCTTAATAAATAACTTTTAAACGTTTTTCTGGTTTTTCTTTTTTAATAACAACAAAAATATCATCAATATAAGGTATAGGAAACTTGTCTTCCACGGTTACTTCGCTAAGCTTTCTATAATCTATGACAATACGCTTCCTGTCCTGAATTGTCTATCTTTTTGAGTACCACCCAGCTACAAGCGTTATATGGGCTGCTACTTTCTTTTCTTATGCCTTGTTCTAACATTTCAATTGTTTTTCTATCGACGTGAATATATTGGCTTATTATCTTTTGTTTCAATTTTGTGTGTAACTTTATTTACATTAGTTAAAATATCTCCCTCTTGATAAAATAATAGTTTATTATTCTTTATTATTTTGGGTAAGTCCATGATGTAGAATTGATTTGAAACGAAAGTATTCAAAGATAAGATGTAATACAAAATTTTGTTTAACTAACGGATGTTTAACATTATTTTCACAAAGTACGGAGAGTAAGAAAATATGTGTTCGGAGCGGGATATTCCGGCCCCCCTGGAACAGTGTTTCAGGATATAGGGAGTAGTACTATCTTGCTTATTGGACGAGTACAAATTCCGGTTGTTGTTTTCAGTTTTACTACTCGAACCAGATCATCATCTAAAGGAATAGCTTCGACAACTCTTCCAAGTTGCCATTAACTCGGATGACAATTGGCATTTTTGACAACTACAACGTCGTTGACCTCAAAATTTCTTTCTGGTTGGGTCCACTTTGGCCGATGCTGAAGCGTAGTAAGATATTCTTCGTGCCATCGTTTCCAGACCCCTTGGTACGTGCTTTGTACGTGTTTCCAATATGTTAACCGGCTGTTAACGCCGTAGTGTTTAGTAGGTTTTCTTCAGGAAGCGCCGTGTAAGAACGACCTAGGAGAAAATGAGAAGGTGTTAGATAATTTATTTCATTAACAGATGTAGCTATAACATAAAGGCCTTGAATTGATAACAGCCTCAATTTGGGCAAGCAGAGTGTGCATTTGTTCAAGTGTAGGAATTGATGCACCAACAACTCGTCGCAGATGTAACTTAACGGAACGAACTCCTGATTCCCAAATTCCACCAAAATGTGGAGCAAGCGGTGGAATAAAATGCCAATAAATTCCATCTTCGGCTAGCGATTGACTTACTGTTTTATTGCGTTTCTGTATTTTAAGAAGCTCATATATCTCGTTGAGTTGACGCGCTGCATCCTTAAAATTTGTGCCATTATTGCTATAAACATGGGAGCATTTACCACGCCTAGGGACAAACCGACGAAAAACAGCTAAGAAACCGTATGTGGAAAGATCTGATACTAACTTTAAGTGCATTGCTTTGGTTACAAGGGACACGAATAAACAAATGTAGCCTTTTGTTTTGCGGGCATTTCGACCAGAGTAGAGCTTAAGAGTGATTGGTCCCGGGTAATTACATCCAGTGTATTCAAATGGGTACGCCTGTTAAACTCTCGTTTTGGGAAGGTCAGCCATCCTCTGTTGACTGGTTTGCTGACGTTGTCGAAAGCATTTGATGCAGTCATGTGTTAACTTTCTCAATAAATTTCTGCAGCTCAAAATCTAGTATCGTTGGCGAAAAATGACAAAAAATGCGTTGACGCCCGGGTGCATATATCTGATGTGTGCGTTCATTATAATAAAGTTAGTTATTGGATTATTCTTCGGCAGAATGAGTGGGTGCTGCGCATTGAATTCAAAATGCGAGTGCTTGATTTTACCACCAACTCTCAGTAGGCCCGATTTATCCAAAAAAGGCGCTAAAGATTTAAGAGTTGACTTGCTGTTTTGAAGAACATCATGTTCCTTGTTAAAAGAATTTTGAGCAAAACGTAGGCAAATATTCCGTGCATCTACATATTCCTCAAATGTTAGAAAATTGGAATCAGCTGGTCTTTCTCAATTTTTGCCTAGTCTATTAAATCGTCTGACAAACGCCACAACTAGTACTAGTTTTCTCTAACTTGAGACATTTCGTATGAGACGATCTAGAAAATGTTCCTCCAAATTATCCCGTTGATGTTGTACTGACACATTAAGTGTTTGTATTTTCGTCTCTTTCACGACTTCTTCAGACTGGAATGTGTCAGACAAGTCAATCTCTCCTTTGTATCTATCATTATAATGAAAGAGGGTGTTTTATAAGTTTATAATGTTATGTGAGGGTCTTCTAGGAACGTAACCCCGCCCCCTTAATTTTGATGCTCTCCTGAGTATCTACATTTTCAATTTTAAATTTTTTGGTTTCTTTTCTTATACAATATTATAGTAAAATTGCAATTACAATAATTATTATTGTCATACTTGATATACTTAATATTTAACTTTTTGTAATTCTTTTAAATTTTTAATTTGATTTA
Source organism: Baccha elongata (assembly GCA_951217065.1). NCBI lineage: Eukaryota > Metazoa > Arthropoda > Insecta > Diptera > Syrphidae > Baccha > Baccha elongata. Next base: position 661,245 of record CATNUY010000101.1, read on the forward strand.
TATGTACATCTTTTAGTGTAACATCTGTTATATAATGGAATTATTATATTTTGTTTAAATGTTTCTTTTTGATTATTGTATAGAGTTGCATTTATTTTAATGTTGCAATCTTTAAAATATATTAGATTGTTTTTAATAATTTTATATTCAATATTATTACAATAATTGTTTAGACTTGTTTGGAAAAGGTTTTTTGTTTAAATGAGGCCATCTTCTAATTCAATCAATTCTTGATCTTTATTTTATCTCATTTTACAATTTTCATGTTTTGTTTTGTACAAGTTTCGGATACATATTTGACTCTTTTTTAAGTTTTTTATATATTTTATTTCATTTTGTTCATAAACTGTTTCGTTAAAAATAATATACATACTTATATTTCGATATATCGATTTCAAATCCTTGATCATTAGGTACAGGTAAAATCATTATGATTTCATATTTATATGGAAATGTAGGTATTTTCAAAACAAAAACTAATTGGTTGCTTCTAGTTAATAGGCTACTCTCTATGTGTTCTAATTTATTGATAGAGATATTAAATCGTTTATTTTCTTCTTTCGTCAAAATATTTCTGCCTAAAATGCCTAATCGTGAAAAAACTATGTTGTGTTGCAACTTTTCTATTTCTATTTCATTGTTGAATAACAATGTGTCTGTATTAATCTGTAATGAAAGTATTATCTTAGTTAATTTTCTTGTTTAATATCTGTGGAGTTAATGAAATTCCCTAATACATACTGATGTTTGTTTATGCGGTCTGCCATTGTTTCTAATTCTGTTTGGAACTGTGTATTAATCCCTATCTGTTTATTCAATTCTGTAATAGCATTTCTATCATTTCCTTCTATGATTTTTAAATGATTTTCAATTTCCACTCTATCGTCATTGTCCATTACACTATGTTAATTAGTCCTCTTCTTTGTCTTAAATATGGGAGTATGCTGTGTAGTTTTGATTTTAAATCTCTTAATGCTTCTATCATTTGTCTTTTTAATATTAAATCTTGAAAATTGTTATAATCTGTTTCTATAGAAAATTTAATTTGTTTGATAATTTCATTATAAGTTTCTTAATTGATTATATGAAGTATTTTATCATATTTTCATTTAATGTAAAGGGTTCCTGCTTTATTGTTTAATATCCTGCTTGATATATTTCTTATCAATCTTTTCTACTTTGGTTTTCTTATATTTTGCTGCTATCTCTTTAGCTGTTCTAACTACATCTGCTTTTATATATAACTCTTTATAAAAATCTGGTTCAACAAGGTCTGTTTGATTTTGATTATGCTTATTAATATCATCTTCTTTAACTTTTTTGATCCTTCTTCCTATTTCTTGCAGCTCTTTTTCCTTTATTTTATTTTGGATAAAATCTAAAGGTTTTCTTAATGTTGTTGAATGAATTGTACAATTATATACACTAAATGCTTTTAACCTTTTCATTTAAGTTTAATACGTTTTTTTTTTTTCTTGTGCATTATATATTCTTATATGTTCGTTAAGTGTACCATGCACTCTTTCTACATCTGCATTGCCCGTTTTATGATTTGGAGTAATAAATTTAATTTTTATTAATTTTTGTTACAATATTCTTTAAATGCTAGGCTGCTTAATTCGTTATCGCATATACTATTTCTTCGGGTTTGCCTAGTATTGAATTTCTGAACTTAAGTTGCTCAATCATTTTGAGAACGTTTCTACTAGCTATGGGAAAGGCTGTCAAATGTTTAGTAAATTTTTCTATGATTGTTAAATAGTAAATATCTTTACTTGGAATATATATGTCCAGGTGTATAAGTTCATTTGGTTTAAGTGCAGTTTTGCTTATTTCAAATTTTATATTTTCAGGGCTTCTATCATGATTTGCTATATGACATACAGAACAATTGTTTATGTATCTTCTTATTAATTCCCTTAATTTTGGAAAATAGTATTCATTTTTAATTTCAAGATATGTTTCATTAATTCCTCTGTGATTAAATTGTTCATGAATCTTTTGTATGAGATTCAACGCATCATTCGTATTACTTAAATCTTACTTAAAAGAGTCATGCATCTTGGTAATATTAATTTCCTTTGATTGCTGTAAAGCTCAACATATTTTTTCTGAATGTTGCGAACTAAATTATCACTTGGGCTATATGTTGCCATTTTTCCGTGATCGGGTAGAAATGCTTCAATTAAATGATTGCCTACATCTTTTGATTTAATAGTTAATCTTCTTACGCCTTGGTATATAAATTAAATATTTCTATCTTAATCTTCTGATTCTATAACTTCTATTTGATGCTTAAACATGTTTGTAGGTACTTCTGAAATTCCTATATGATCATTTGTCTCTTCTATTCCACTATGATTTGTGGCTAATGATGAGCCATATTTTCTGTTTAATGCGTTTACTTCAAGTCTACTGAGATAATCTGCAACACGATTTTCTTTTCCTTTTAGATATTCAAAGTCAAAGTCATATTCATTCAAACTGATTTTCCATCTCTGAAGTCTTGAGTTTGGTTCTTTAAGGTTACTTAACCATATTAAAGGTCTATGCTCAGTGCGAATTTTAAACTTGCGACCGTAAAGATAGGGTCTGAAATATTATGTTGACCATACAATACTTAATAATTCTTTTTCAAAAGTGCTATATTTGCGTTCATGTTCATTGAGAGTGCGAGATGCATAGCTTATTGGGTGATTTGACTGTGAAAGTACAGATTCGATTGCATAATTGGATGCATCTGTTGTTAATATGAATCCATTTGTATAGGCAGGATATTTTAAAACTGGATCACTAGATATGAGTAGTTTAAGTTCTTCAAATGCTGTTATATATTCTGGGTCTTAAATATTTATCTTTGCTCCTTTCTTCAGATATTCGGTCATTGGTACTGCTACTTTTGAATAATATTGAATAAATTTTCTGTAGTAGCCTGTTAGTCCTAGAAAGGATTTTATTTGTTTTGTTGTACAAGGAATAGGTATTTCATCAATTGCTTTTACTTTATCTGGGTTAGGCTTTATTAAATTAGTCGTAATTACATGCCCTAAATATTCTGTATTTTTGCTAAAAAAATTGCACTTATCTATTTAATTTTTTAAATTATGTTGTTTCTGAAATATTGTATTGATTGAACAAACGTTTTCTTCTAGTGATGTACTGAATATAAGAATGTCATCTAAATAGACTACGCATATTTTCCCTACAAGTCCGTCTAAGACGTGATTAATCATTTGCTGAGAGGTAGCGGCTGCATTCTTAAGTCCAAATGGCATCCGATTAAATTCGTAATGACCATTAGCTGTTGAAAAAGCAGTTTTATGTCTGTCTTTAGGATTCACCAATATCTGGTGGAAACCTTTAGCTAGATCTAACGTATTAAAATATGGAACGGTCTAAAGGCACCTAATTTCTCATACGTGAACTAGTTCCTTTCCGCTCATGGACATAGGTACCATAAGAGGAGGAACAAAGTTGGAAAGCGGCTGGACTAGAGGCGCCTGCCAGATGACTGGACATACCCTAAATGGAGCAACGTAGTTGCGTTAGCGGGACTGAACTACAGAAAGAGTGTTGAAATCCATTGCACCTGCAGAGCGGGGCCATCCCTGTACATAAGAAGACTGTTGAAAAAAGGGCCTGTCAGACGACTGGACATACACAGGTTATATCAAGGAGGGGTGAGTACTATATCGCGTACGTGAAATTAGGTGCCTTTAGACAGGCTCTTAAAATATTGGGCTCTTCCCAATTTACTAAAACTATCATCAATATAAGGTATAGGAAACTTGTCTTCCACGGTTACTTCGTTAAGCTTTCTATAATCTATGACAATACGCCATTTCTTAAGTCCTGAATTGTCTATCTTTTTGAGTATTACCCAGGTACAAGCGTTATATGGGCTGCTACTTTCTTTTCATATGCCTTGTTCTAACATTTCAATTATTTTTCTATCGACGTGAATATATTGGCTTATTATCTTTTGTTTCAATTTTGTGTGTAACTTTATTTACATTAGTTAAAATATCTCCCTCTTGATAAAATAATAGTTTATTATTCTTTATTATTTTGGGTAAGTCCATGATGTAGAATTGATTTGAAACGAAAGTATTCAAAGATAAGATGTAATACAAAATTTTGTTTAACTAACGGATGTTTAACATTATTTTCACAAAGTACGGAGAGTAAGAAAATATGTGTTCGGAGCGGGATATTCCGGCCCCCCTGGAACAGTGTTTCAGGATATAGGGAGTAGTACTATCTTGCTTATTGGACGAGTACAAATTCCGGTTGTTGTTTTCAGTTTTACTACTCGAACCAGATCATCATCTAAAGGAATAGCTTCGACAACTCTTCCAAGTTGCCATTAACTCGGATGACAATTGGCATTTTTGACAACTACAACGTCGTTGACCTCAAAATTTCTTTCTGGTTGGGTCCACTTTGGCCGATGCTGAAGCGTAGTAAGATATTCTTCGTGCCATCGTTTCCAGACCCCTTGGTACGTGCTTTGTACGTGTTTCCAATATGTTAACCGGCTGTTAACGCCGTAGTGTTTAGTAGGTTTTCTTCAGGAAGCGCCGTGTAAGAACGACCTAGGAGAAAATGAGAAGGTGTTAGATAATTTATTTCATTAACAGATGTATAACATGAAGGCTTTCAATTGATAACAGCCTCAATTTGGGCAAGCACAGTTTGCATTTGTTCAAGTGTAGGAATTGATGCACCAACAACTCGTCGCAGATGTAACTCGGAACAAACTCCTGATTCCAAAATTCCACCAAAATGTGGAGCAAGCGGTGGAATAAAATGCCAATAAATTCCATCTTCGGCTAGCGATTGACTTACTGTTTTATTGCGTTTCTGTATTCTAAGAAGCTCATATATCTCGTTGAGTTGACGCGCTGCATCCTTAAAATTTGTGCCATTATTGCTATAAACATGGGAGCATTTACCACGCCTAGGGACAAACCGGCGAAAAACAGCTAAGAAACCGTCTGTGGAAAGATCTGATACTAACTTTAAGTGCATTGCTTTGGTTACAAGGGACACGAATAAACAAATGTAGCCTTTTGTTTTGCGGGCGTTTCGACCAGAGTAGAGCTTAAGAGTGATTGGTCCCGCGTAATTACATCCAGTGTATTCAAATGGGTACGCCTGTTAAACTCTCGTTTTGGGAAGGTCAGCCATCCTCTGTTGACTGGTTTGCTGACGTTGTCGAAAGCATTTGATGCAGTCATGTGTTAAATTTCTCAATAAATTTCTGCAGCTCAAAATCCAATATCGTTGGCGAAAAATGACAAAAAATGCGTTGACGCCCGGGTGCATATATCTGATGTGTGCGTCAATGATAATAAAGTTAGTTATTGGATTATTATTCTTCGGCAAAATGAGTGCTTGCTGCGCATCAAATTCAATATGCGAGTGCTTCATTTTACCACCAACTCTCAGTAGGCCCGATTTATCCAAAAAAGGCGCTAAAGATTTAAGAGTTGACTTGCTGTTTTGAAGAACATCATGTTCCTTGTTAAAAGAATTTTGAGCAAAACGTAGGCAAATATTCCGTGCATCTACATATTCCTAAAATGTTAGAAAATTGGAATCAGCTGGTCTTTTTCGATTTTTGCCTAGTCTATTAAATCGTCTGACAAACGCCACAACTAGTACTAGTTTTCTCCAACTTGAGACATTTCGTATGAGACGATCTAGAAAATGGTCCTCCAAATTATCCCGTTGATGTTGTACTGACACATTAAGTGGTTGTATTTTCGTCTCTTTCACGACTTCTTCAGACTGGAATGTGTCAGACAAGTCAATCTCTACTTTGTATCTTTCATTATAATGAAAGAGGGTGTTTTATAAGTTTATAATGTTATGTGAGGGTGTTCTAGGAACGTAACCCCGCCCCCTTAATTTTGATGCTCTCCTGAGTATCTACATTTTCAATTTTAAATTTTTTGGTTTCTTTTCTTATACAATATTATAGTAAAATTGCAATTACAATAATTATTATTGTCATACTTGTATATGATATAATGTGTTTTACGCTATTTTAATATTTAACTTTTTGTAATTCTTTTAAATTTTTAATTTGATTTATATGTACATCTTTTAGTGTAACATGTGTTATATAATGGAATTATTATATTTTGTTTAAATGTTTCTTTTTGATTATTGTATAGAGTTGCATTTATTTTAATGTTGCAATCTTTAAAATATATTAGATTGTTTTTAATAATTTTATTTTCAATATTATTACAATAATTGTTTAGACTTGTTTGGAAAAGGTTTTTTATATATTTTATTTCATTTTGTTCATAAACTGTTTTTAGTTCGTTAAAAATAATATACATACTTATATTTCGATATATAGATTTCAAATCCTTGATCATTAGGTACAGGTAAAATCATTATGATTTCATATTTATATGTAAATGTAGGTATTTTCAAAACAAAAACTAATTGGTTGCTTCTAGTTAATAGGCTACTCTCTATGTGTTCTAATTTATTGATAGAGATATTAAATCGTTTATTTTCTTCTTTCGTCAAAATATTTCTGCCTAAAATGCCCTCCCTCAGTAAAACTGACTTTTCTATTTCTATTTCATTGTTGAATAACAATGTATCTGTATTAATCTGTAATGAAAGTACTATTTTAGATAATTTTCTTGTTTAATATCTGTGGAGTTAATGAAATTCCCCAATACATACTGATGCTTGTTTATGCGGTCTGCCATTGTTTCTAATTCTGTTTGGAACTGTGTATTAATCCCTATCCGGTTATTCAATTCTGTAATAGCATTTTTATCATTTTCTTCTATGATTTTTAAATGATTTTCAATTTCCACTCTATCGTCATTGTCCATCACACTATGTTAATTAGTCCTCTTCTTTGTCTTAAATATGGGAGTATGCTGTGTAGTTTTGATTTTGAATCTCTTAATGCTTCTATCATTTGTCTTTTTAATATTAAATCTTGAAAATTGTTATAATCTGTTTCTATAGAAAATTTAATTTGTTTGATAATTTCATTATAAGTTTCTTAATTGATTATATGAAGTATTTTATCATATTTTTCATTTAATGTAAAGGGTTCCTGCTTTATTGTTTAATATCCTGCTTGATTTTGAATTCCTTGCAATAAGAATTCTGACTTCACTATAGTTAAAGTGAACAGTATAATTAAAGTTATGAATATCATATTGGCTGTAAAGAGATTAAATTATTATTATCATTATTTTGATATTTGTATTTTCTTTAATAGCGAGTCTCATTTGATCTAACTTCCAATGTAATCCATTCACCTCACCACACCTCCTCGTCTGATAACAACCCCCTCAATGCAAACTATCCTTATTTTATACACTCCCACACTCTCAATCCTTCTAAGTCACCTGCAACGAATATCCCTTCTAATAATCCTACTTCATCTTTTATCTCTATTCCCCCTTCCTCACCCCATCCACCTATTTTCGACCCAATGATCCCTCCCTCAGTAAAACTGACTTCTCGATTGGTTGGTCCCACATCGACGGTCAATGATTTAGAGGGTCGTTATATAATGGCAAGATTACGGGATCAACGGCTCTATGATAACGTTCGTCTATATATCTCATATTTATATGACAAACCAGACTCTATTTGTATTGATGGCAAGACAAAAACAAATGTCATGGTATTTATTCAGAAGGAAGGCCTCCCTACCAATCCTTCTCTTCTTAAACAAATATACATCCGCTATCATGAAGGGTTTAACATATTCGCTAATACTGTGGAAAAAGATCTTTCAGCTCTTGCTTCACACATCAGTTCAAAACGTTATTCATACCTTCAAAGTACCCGCAGAAATGTCAAAAACTATTTTCGTCCCTAACTTGAAGACTCCCGTTACAGCCCCTAAATTTTTATCTCTTTACTACCAAAACGTCAGAGGTCTCCGCTCCAAAACATCTTCGGTCTTTCTTAACTTTCAAAAACTCCCTTATGACATTTTTGCACTGTCTGAAACCAATCTGTCCCAGGATATAAGCGATTGCGAACTTTTTCCCTCCAATTTCAATGTCTTTCGGGTAGACGGGTCTTCTAATGATGTCGACTCTTCTGGTCGTGGAGTTTTACTAGTCATACATAATCGCATTGACTCAATGCTCTTTAAGACATCTCACAATACCTTTTTTGAATACGTCTGTGTTAAATCTAAACTATGTAAAATTACCATTTTCACAATCTGCTATTGTATCAGACCATCACAGCCTATACAATGTTATCAGCTTGCAGTAGATGCTTTTGATTCCATTTTTGAAGCAGCTGATCCTTCCGATATTGTTATAGTCGTAGGAGATTTCAATTTTCCAAATCTTCAATGGGTTCTTTCTGATGAGGAATCTTATTATACAGCTCTCAATCCCTCTTCAGATAAAGAAATCCTCTTTACCGACTGCTTGGTAGACTCAGACCTTTTCCAATTAAGTGGCGTTAAAAATAATTTAGGACGTTAGCTTGACCTTGTGTTTTCTTCTGACGCAGACAATTGTGTCGTTACTGCAAGTAACCATCTCCTTTCTAAATTAGATGCCTACCACCCTCCCCTTTTCCTCACATTCTCTTATGATTTTCCCCATAGTTCAACCCTGACTGGGAGCCCTTTATCTTTCAATTTTCGTAAAGCTAACTTCCGTAAACTTAACAACTTATTAGCCTCCGTTGATTTCGACAGCATCGCTCAAAACCCAAATATAGAATTAGCTGTATCTAATTTTTACTTAAGCGTGTTTAGCTGTCTTTCTCAATCTGTCCCTATTATTCGCCATAAGAACACCTCTTCATCCCTCCGTGGTACAATAGTGAGCTACGGTCTTTAAGAAATAAAAGAAACAAACTTTGGCAAATTTACCTTACTTCGCGTTCTGGTTTCGACTTTACTAACTATCTGAACACCAGTAAAAACTTTTCAGAACTTTGTGATTCTCTTTACAACGAATACCTCAATCAAATGCAATCTAACATAATGATTGACCCTAAACATTTTTTCACTTTATTAATGCCAAACGTAAATTTGATAGCTACCCTTCTACCTTAACATTTTTGAATACAAGTTCAGATGATTCTAAAATAATTGCTAACTTGTTCGCCCAGTTTTTCAGTCAGTCTTTTTCAACGAGCACCTTAAAGCCCGATTCAGAATATTTCTCTTATCTAAGCAAATGCACGCAAACATCCTTAACCTCTATTATAATTTCGTCGGAAACTGTCGAGGCTAAAATTTATAATCTGAAAGAGGATTATTCTGCGGGTCCAGATGGGGTTCCTGCTATAATACTTAAACAATATTGCTCTAATTTTGTTAAGCCCCTGACAGCCTTATTTCAGCTTTCAATTTCACAAAGAATTTTTCCTTCTCTCTGGAAAAATTCGTTTATAGTCCCTATTCATAAAAAAGGCCATAAGAAAGAAATTTCCAACTACCGTCCAATCGCCAAACTCTCCTGTATCCCGAAGCTTTTCGAAAGCCTTATATACGATACAATGCTGTTTCATTGTAAACAACTTGTATCGCCTAAACAACATGGTTTTCTGAAAGGCAAATCAACTACTACCAATTTAGTAGAATTTGTTTCCGGTGCTTAATGCGATCTCGAAGATGGCAATGAAGTTGATGTAATTGCAACTGATCTTAGCAAACCCTTTGATAAAATTTCTCATCCTTTAATCGTTTTCAAGCTTAATGATCTTGGCTTTCAACCAATTTTTATAGCATGGATCCAATCTTACTTAAAAGACCGCAAGTACAAAGTTATCTTCAGATCTTCTGAATCGAATTCAGTTCTAGCCACCTCTGGTGTCCAGCAAGGCAGCTATGTCGGCCCACTGATATTTATTTTAACCATCAACGATGTTGACTTCGTCATAAACGACTCTTTGATATCTATTTACGCAGATGACAAGAAAATCTATAGGCGTATTTCCTCCCCTTCTAACTCCTGTCTTCTCCAAAATGATCTTAATCGGTTTTCAACTTGGTGTCTGAAAAATTTTCTCGAACTGAATGTGAGCAAGTGCCAAGCAATAACCTTTTCACGAAAGCGTATTCCTCTCCCTCCCAGAACGTATTTTATCAACAATGTACTCGTCTCCCCAGTTGATTCCCTACGCGATCTCGGAGTTATCTGTGACAAAGAATTGAATTTTCGATCTCACTTAGACTCCTCTATAAACAGAGCTAACTCCGCGCTTGGTTATTCAAATGAATTCTCCGATTCTTATGTAACTAAAAATCTCTATGTTACATTTGTAAGGCCCCTTCTTGAATATGCTAGCCAAGTCTCACTCCCGTCGTATTGAAGCTGTTCAACGAAGATTTCTACGTTTTGCACTCCGTGGCCTTGATTGGTCAGATCGATACAACCTCCCTACCTACGAAAACCGCCTAAGGCTGATTGATTTGCAATCACTTAAAAAACGTCGTCAAGTGGCTGACATTGTCTTTATTTAACAGCTATTAGCCGGAAATATCGATTGCCCCGCGCTCCTCCAAAAAATCTCTCCAGACCAATCCCAACAATCTTCGTTCAATACCACTTTTCAAAATAAACTTTCATCGCACTAGCTATGGAAATAACGAACCCAAGACGGTTAACCAATACCATGCAAGGCTTTTTCGACTTCCACCATAGCAAAGATTCCTTAAAAAACTCCCTCTACAGATCCTCCAACCCTACCTAGCTTTCTTTATATATAAGAATTTTTAGACTTAAGTTATTATTTTTAAAAAAGAGGTATTAGACGGGCTTAAAAATCAGTATTTTCCTAATGCAAACAAAACTATTTCATTCTTTTCCCTACGTTTCGTTGGGGTTTTTCCAACTTCTTCTGGGGAGATTAGTTTTTATTAACTGAAATTTAAATTTCGTTTTTAACACAATTAGGTATTTGACAATTTTAAAATTAATTTACATTTTACATTAGTTTCATTATTATTATTTGTTAAATATTTCTTGATTATTTCTTATCAATTTTTAAAAATATTGGATTTTTGTCTTAACGAAAATAACTAATTTAAATTCGAAGACAAAATATATAACCAAACGTTTGGAATGCCTATGGACAATCAACTCTCACCAACAATAGCTGACATCGTCTTAGAAAACCTACTTGACAACACTATAGACGATTTAAAGAAACAAAATATTGAAATTAAGTTTATAATACGTAGACGATATTTTTGCCATAATAAAAAAACAAGACACACAAATAATATTACAGAAAAATAATATTAAGCCCGTATAATACCTATTTTTTTAAAAACAAAATTTAAAAGATCACCAATCACAAACTTAAGTTATTAAAGTTAATCAAACAACTGGAGACGGGAGGGGGTCCTATTTCCTTCCCCCTGTGATGTTTGTTGCTAAATAAATAAATAAAAATATAGACAGTGATGACGCCGAAGAAATGTATAACCACCTAAATAATTTAGATTCAAATATTTTACCTTAACATTTTTGAATACAAGTTCAGATGATTCTAAAATAATTGCTAACTTGTTCGCCCAGTTTCTCTTATATAAGCAAATGCACGCGAACATCCTTTACCTCTATTATAATTTCTTCGGTAACTGTCGAGGCTAAAATTTATAATCTGAAAGAGGATTATTCTGCGGGTCCAGATGGGATCCCGGCTATAATACTTAAAAAATGTGGCTCTCATTTTGTTAAGCCCCTAACAGCCTTATTTCAGCTTTCAATTTCACAAGGAATTTTTCCTTCCCTCTGGAAAAATTCGTTTATAGTCCCTATTCATAAAAAAGGCCATAAGAAAGAAATTTCCAACTACCGTCCAATCGCCAAACTCTCCTGTATCCCGAAGCTTTTCGAAAGCCTTATATACGATACAATGCTGTTTCATTGTAAACAACTTGTATCGCCTAACAACATGGTTTTCTGAAAGGCAAATCAACTACTACCAATTTAGTAGAATTTGTTTCCGGTGCTTAATGCGATCTCGAAGATGGCAATGAAGTTGATGTAATTGCAACTGATCTTAGCAAGGCCTTTGATAAAATTTCTCATTCTTTAATCCTTTTCAAGCTTAATGCTATAGGCTTTCAACCAATATTTATAGCATGGATCCAATCTTACTTAAAAGACCGCAAGTACAAAGTTATCTTCAGTTCTTCTGAATCGGATTCGATTCTAGCCACCTCTGGTGTCCCGCAAGGCAGCCATCTCGCCCCACTAATATTTATTTTAACCATCAACGATGTCAACTTCGTCATAAACGACTCTTTGATATCTATTTACGCAGACGACAAGAAAATCTATAGGCGTATTTCCTCCCCTTCTGAATCCTGTCTTCTCCAAAATGATCTTAATCGGTTTTCAACTTGGTGTCTGAAAAATTTTCTCGAACTGAATGTGAGCAAGTGCCAAGCAATAACCTTTTCACGAAGGCGTATTCCTGTCCCTCCCAGAACGTATTTTATCAACAATGTACCTGTCCCCCAGTTGATTCCCTACGTGATCTCGGAGTTATCTGTGACAAGGAATTGAATTTTTGATCTCACTTAGACTCCTCTATAAACAGAGCTAACTCCGCGCTTGGTTTTGTAAAACGTTGGGCAAAAGAATTCTCCGATCCTTATGTAACTAAAACTCTCTATGTTACATTTGTAAGGCCCCTTCTTGAATATGCTAGCCAAGTCTGGTCACCCTACTACATCTCTCACTCCCGTCGTATTGAATCTGTTCAACGAAGATTTCTACGTTTTGCACTCCGTGGCCTTGATTGGTCAAATCGATACAACCTCCTTCAATACGTAAACCGCCTAAGGCTAATTGATATGCAAACACTTGAAAAACGTCGTCAAGTGGCTGACATTGGCTTTATTCAACAGCTATTAGCCGGAAATATCGATTGCCCTGCGCTCCTCCAAAAAATCTCCCTCTAGACTAATCCCAATAATCTTCGTTCAGTACCACTTTTCAAAATAAACTTTCATCGCACTAGCTATGGAAGTAACGAACCCATGACCCGCATGCTTCGGTTAACCAATACCATGCAAAGCTTTTTTGACTTCCACCAAAGCAAAGATTCCTTAAAAACCTCCCTCTATAGAACCTCCAACCCTACCTAGCTTTCTTAAGATTTAAGAATTTTTAGACTTAAGTTATTGTTAGTTTCTAAGTGTTTGCTTGTATTAAGCTAATAAAGTTAAACAAATAACTTTAGACGGGAGGGGGTCCCATCCCCTTCCTTCTGTGGTGTTTGTTGCTAAATAAATAGGCAGGATATTTTAAAACTGGATCACTAGATATGAGTAGTTTAAGTTCTTCAAATGCTGTTATATATTCTGGGTCTTAAATATTTATCTTTGCTCCTTTCTTCAGATATTCGGTCATTGGTACTGCTACTTTTGAATAATCTTGAATAAATTTTCTGTAGTAGCCTGTTAGTCCTAGAAAGGATTTTATTTGTTTTGTTGTACAAGGAATAGGTATTTCATCAATTGCTTTTACTTTATCTAGGTTAGGCTTTATTAAATTAGTCGTAATTACATGCCCTAAATATTCTGTATTTTTGCTAAAAAAATTGCACTTATCTATTTAATTTTTTAAATTATGTTGTTTCTGAAATATTGTATTGATTGAACAAACGTTTTCTTCTAGTGATGTACTGAATATAAGAATGTCATCTAAATAGACTACGCATATTTTCCCTACAAGTCCGTCTAAGACGTGATTAATCATTTGCTGAGAGGTAGCGGCTGCATTCTTAAGTCCAAATGGCATCCGATTAAATTCGTTATGACCATTAGCTGTTGAAAAAGCAGTTTTATGTCTGTCTTTAGGATTCACCAATATCTGGTGGAAACCTTTAGCTAGATCTAACGTATTAAAATATGGAAAGGTCTAAAGGCACCTAATTTCTCATACGTGAACTAATTCCTTTCCGCTCATGGACATAGGTACCATAAGAGGAGGAACAAACTTGGTGAGCGGCTGGACTAAAGGCACCTGCCAGATGACTGGACATACCCTAAATGGAGCAATGTAGTTGCGTTAGCGGGACTGAACTACAGAAAGAGTGTTGAAATCCATTGAACCTGCAGAGCGGGGCCATCCCTGTACATAAAAAGACTGTTGAAAAAAGGGCCTGTCAGACGACTGGACATACACAGGTTATAGCAAGGTGGGGTGAGTACTATTTCGCGTACCTGAAATTAGGTGCCTTTAGACAGGCTCTTAAAATATTGGGCTCTTCCCAATTAACTAAAAATATCATCAATATAAGGTATAGGAAACTCGTCTTCACCGGTTACTTCGTGAAGCTTTCTATAATCTATGACCATACGCCATTTCTTAAGTCCTGAATTTTGAGTACTACCCAGGTACAAGCGTTATATGGGCTGCTTTCTTTCTTTTCTTATGCCTTGTTCTAACATTTCAATTGTTTTTCTATCGACGTGAATATATTGGCTTATTATCTTTTGTTTCAATTTTGTGTGTAACTTTATTTACATTAGTTAAAATATCTCCCTCTTGATAAAATAATAGTATATTATTATTTTGGGTAAGTCCATGATGTAGAATTGATTTGAAACGAAAGTATTCAAAGATAAGATGTAATACAAAATTTTGTTTAACTAACTGTTGTTTAACATTATTTTCACAAAGTACGGAGAGTAATAGCTTTTTCACACCGCATCAAAAACCCGGTTTTTGATGAAAACTCAAAAACCTGTATCAAAAACACAAGTTTTCCCATACGATTTTGGCAAGTAGCAAGTTTTCGTAAACAACTGGTTTTTGCAAAAACCTATCAAAAACCAGTTGAAATAGCAAGATGATCAAAACAAACACAGCTAGTAAAAAATTCAGTGCTCAATCGACTGTCAGAATAGGTTAGTGTTGTATTCTGTGATTTATGGGTGTCATTCTCAGCTGAAGAAAACTGTCAACAGAAATTATTCAAATTACAAATCCAAATATTGTAGACCAATTTACAGCTGCGGTAAGTAGTAATATTATTGCATTTATAAATATAAATATGTAAATGAATTTATTGAATTAATAACCATTTTTATTTATAGAAAATGAACAAGAAAAAAAACAAACGAAAGAAATTGTGGGGCATTGTAGATGAGGTTTCGATTTTTAATTGAACAAATATGATGAAATTTGACAACTGATGTCAAAATAAGTGAAGTGTCGAACAAAAACAGGTAAATTTTCAGTGTGAACGTATTTACGAGTTTTCATCGAAAACTAGGGTTTTTGATGCGGTGTGAAAAGGCTATAAGAAAATATGTGTTCGGAGCGGGATATTTAAGTGTCAGTTTAACTTTCGTTCATCAACATTCCGGCCCCCCTGGAACAGTGTTTCAGGATATAGGGAGTAGCACTATCTTGCTTATTGGACGAGTATAAATTCCGGTTGTTGTTTTCAGTTTTACTACTCGAACCAGATCATCATCTCCAGGAATAGCTTCGACAACTCTTCCAAGCTGCCATTAACTCGGATGACAATTGGCATTATTGACAACTACAACGTCGTTGACCTCAACATTTCTTTCTGGTTGGGTCCACTTTGGCCGATGCTGAAGCGTAGTAAGATATTCTTCGTGCCATCGTTTCCAGACCCTTTGGTACGTGCTTTGTACGTGTTTCCAATATGTAAACCGGCTGTTAACGCCGGTAGTGTTTAGTAGGTTTTCTTCAGGAAGTGCCGTGTAAGAACGACCTAGGAGAAAATGAGAAGGTGTTAGATAATTTATTTCATTAACAGATGTATAACATAAAGGCTTTGAATTGATAACAGCCTCAATTTGGGCAAGCAGAGTGTGCATTTGTTCAAGTGTAGGAATTGATGCAGATGTAACTTAACGGAACGAACTCCTGATTCGAAAATTCCACCAAAATGTGGAGCAAGCGGTGGAATAAAATGCCAATAAATTCCATCTTCGGCTAGCGATTGACTTACTGTTTTATTGCGTTTCTGTATTTTAGGAATTTCAGGAAGCTCATATATCTCGTTGAGTTGACGCGCTGCATCCTTAAAATTTGTGCCATTATTGCTATAAACATGGGAGCATTTACCACGCCTAGGGACAAACCGACGAAAAACAGCTAAGAAACCGTCTGTGGAAAGATCTGATACTAACTTAAAGTGCATTGCTTTGGTTACAAGGGACACGAATAAACAAATGTAGCCTTTTGTTTTGCGGGCATTTCGACCAGAGTAGAGCTTAAGAGTGATTGGTCCCGCGTAATCACATCCAGTGTATTCAAAGGGGTACGCCTGTTGAACTCTTGTTTTGGGAAAGCATTTGATGCAGTCATGTGTTAACTTTCTCAATAAATTTCTGCAGCCCAAAATCCAATATCGTTGGCAAAAAATGACAAAAAATGCGTTGACGTCAAGGTGCATATATCTGATGTGTGCGTCCATGATAATAAAGTTAGTTATTGGATTATTCTTCTGCAGAATGAGTGGGTTGTTGTAAAGTACGCACTCTACAATCTCCTGCGTCCATTACCCTATCACCTAATTTCCTTTCATTCAACCCAAAACCATTTAATATTCCCACATCATCATTTGCTTTTAATTACCTATACAAATTCCATTCAACTCCAAAGTCACCAACCTTGCGATCAACGATCGCTCCATTTAAATTAAACTTATTAAATTTCATTGCCCATTGAAATAAAACCCAAAACCCAAATCATCATTTTCATTTTTCCAATCAATGCATTCCCTTTACCAAATCCATTAAACGTGCATTGATCCCAATTATCTACACACTTTCACACTTTTGCTGATGTAGCATAATTTCCTTTTTCTTTTTTTTCGAGTCGGGCGACGAGAGTCAGTCAGTCAGTATCGGGCGTTCAACAACACAAATACTTTCTTATTTGAAGTAAGAATAATTATTTTTCAATACAAACCGACAACCAATCAATCATCCAAAAAACTAAGAAAATAACTTATGTAAAAAATATTAAAATTGTCTATTTACAAATAAAAAAAACATAAATCATTTAAACAATGTTGACTTTAATTTCAAAAGACTACACAAAAAAAACATACACTAAAAAAAGGGTAAGATCTCAACATAAAAATTGGTGTCAGGTGTGGGGTCTGCCTGAAAAGTGAAAAGTGCAAGTGTTATCAAAAGAAAAAAAATACAACAGCAAAAATAACAAGTGCAAGTGTTATCAAAAGAAAAAAAAATACAACAGCAAAAATAACAAGTGCAAACAAGTAAAAATATACACAAAAACTCAAAAAAAAAAAAAAAGGAAAAGGAAAACTGAAATTCAGTGAAAAATTATCATCTTTAAACCAACCAACTATCATCTTTAATCCAACCATCAACCATCAACAACTTTATTCTTTAGCCACCACCATAATTCCTACAGAGGCAAGAAATTTTTTTTAAAATATATTTAAAAAAAAAAAGAAAACAAAAATATTATTATGTGACTGAAAGGTGTTCTATTAATTTTTTAAATTTGTGTATTAAATACAGTCACATAGTTTTACTATTTAAAATACCTAGTTTGTTATTATTATTATCGTTACTTTTTTTTAATTTTTAAGTAAATTTTGTTTCCATATTATTATCAAACCATTTCATGTCCGATTTTTATAATTAATGAATGTATATACATACATATGTCTGAAAACGAAATTAATTTAATTGAGGAATCTAATTCAGATCTTAACCCGTCCGATACAGACTCCGATTCAGTCACTGACTCTTTTTCCAATAATTCTCCTTCCTCTAATTCTACTCCCAACAAATCATTAAATATGCCCCCGAAACTAGATAGATCTTTTGCCCTCAAATTAATTCCAGAATTTGATGGGAACAGAGCAAATCTACACAAATTTCTAAATGCGTGTGATTTGATATCTGAAGACATATCCACTTCCGAAATTCCCGTCCTTCTTCTTATTATTTATCAGGTTTTTTCGGAACGACAATAAGTGGGAAATTCCACGGACTATTCGATGGTTGGATAATATTATCGTCCATCATCTCATGGATTTGTTTATTTACTTCTTGTCGTTGTGCTTTCGGCAACCTGTAAGGTTTTATATATGTAGGTGTAGCATCTTGAGTTATGATTGGATGTTGTACAGAAGGGGTATGAGTTAATTTATCTCCTTTTATAAAAAATAAGTCACTGTACAAGCAGCATATATCTTAAATAGAGTCCTTTTCGTTTTTGGTCATGTGGTCAGTCATGACTAGTTCTTGTATGGTTAGAATTCTATCGTAAGAAGCAGGATACTGTTGAATATGCAAACTATTGTAATTAGAGACTTCGTCAAATACTATATCATCAGTATTAAACTCAATGATGCTATTACCAATATATAATCCATTCGGAAATTGTTGTGAGAGGCATATGCTATCCACATTAATTTCCTTGAGGATTGGAACAATGATTTCGGATCTAGGAGGAATATTAACTAGGTTAGAAGGAATTAGATCATAGTCGATTAGATAATTTTCCCATGAGAAGGTAAGTATTTTGGTGCCATAATTTATTTGAGCTTTATGGTCATCCTGAAAATTGTTACCTATTATTCCATCGGTACTGATGGGAAAGTTTCCATCTACTACGTGGAAAGGGTAAGAAATTGTAACGTTTTTAGGAAGATTAATAAGAAGTTGTATAACTCCTGTGGTACGGATAACAGAATCAGTTATACCAGATAGGGAATGAATTATAGCAGAATCGATGGGTAGTTCTGGTTTTATTTTATCTATTTTAATCAGACAAATTTCACTACCGCCATCGATTAAGAATTTTGAAGGTTAAGGATTTAGCAAGGTTTCAGAAGAAAGTTTAATGGAATCTACTCTACTTATATTATTTTTTAAATTTATGTTTAAGATGTGGCGGGAAGAGGTTAGATTTGGGTCCGAAACCTGCCACTCGTTTCGGCCTCTGAATGGTTTTCCGAATGTCTGTTTGCTGTTGAGGATGAAAATGGATTGGTATTATTTTTTTTATTATTATTATACTCCCTTTTTCGACATTCATTTATATGATGCCCGAGGTTCTTACAGTAGCTACAAGTAATAGTTACTTTCTTAACCTCACTTTTAAAAGAAGGAAGCTGTTCCTTATTTTTCTTTAAGTAGCATCGTTCGTTACTATGTCCGGGTTTTTTACAAAAATTGCAAGAGGTAGGATTTCTGGATTTGGGTTGTGATTGGTTATAAGAAGTTTGGTTATTATATGAGAATCCGCTTTTCTCTTCTAAGACGGCAGCTTCTATAGCTTCTGTCAGAGTAGTTAATCTCGAAGCTTTAATAATCAGACTTATTCTAGGATTAAGACCTCTCTCAAATGCTTTTAAAGCAGTTTTACTGTTGAGATTTACAATAACAACTAGAACTTTTGGAACCTTCGCTAGCTATGCAGGCGTCATTCAGATTGGCTAATGTTTGTTCCAATCTGTTCGAAAAAGAACGCACTGTCTCGTTTATCCTATGCATAATGTGTATAAGTTCTAGTTGGAGTTGGGAAAAAGATTTTGTTTCTAGAAATTGTTGGACTAGTTTTTCCTTTAGGGATTCCCAAGTGGTGAATTCCGTTTATTTAACTATATTGTAAGCTGGGCCAGTTAATTTAGTTTTTAGTTTTTAGATAAAGATGGTAACAAGAAATGGAGAATCGTTGTCGATTTTCGCAAACTCAACGACAAAACCGTCGGTGACTCATATCCGTTACCTAACATAACTGATATTCTGGATCAGTTAGGGAGTTCAAAGTTCTTCTCAACCTAAGATCTAGCCAGTGGATTCCATAAAATTGAAGTCCGCCCGGAAGATAGAGAAAAGACCGCTTTCTCTTCTCCTTTTGGTCATTATGAATTCATTAGAATGCCTTATGGATTAAAAGGTGCTCCAGCCACCTTCCAAAGGTTAATGAATAATGTTTTGACTGGACTTCAAGGTATAAAAACTTTCGTTTATATGGATGACTTTGTAGTTTATGGTAAGACTCTAGAAGATAACAATTCAAAACTAAGAGAAATCTTCGAACCTCTTAAATCTAAAATTGCAACCCGATAAATGCCAATTTTTGCGAACTGAGCTCACCTATTTGGGACATGTCATAAACGAATCCGGTATTAAACCTGATCCACAAAAAATCGAATGTGTAAGAAATTTTGCACAACCCAAAAACGCAAAAGACATCAAAAGCTTCCTGGGTCTTGCAGGTTATTATCGGCGCTTCATAAAAGATTTTGCAAAAATTTCTAAACCTCTTACTAATCTTTTCCGTAAGGATGTTCTATTCGACTGGACTCCTCTATGTTCAAATTCTTTTCATGGATTAAAAGAAAAACTAATTAATCCACCCCTCCTCCAATATCCCGATTTCACTAAAAACTTCATCCTTACAACGGATGCTAGCGACCTTGCTATTGGTAGTGTCCTTTCACAAGGTGAAATTGGTAATGATCTTTCTATCTCCTATGCATCACGAACTCTTAATAAAAGTGAAAAGAATTATTCTACTACAGATAAGGAACTTTTAGCTATCGACCATATCTGTATGGAAGAAAATTTCAACTTTACACGGATCATAAACCTTTAATTTATATCCACAATTGTAAGGACATAAATTCTAGAATGATGAGATATCGCCTACAGCTCGAAGAGTTTGAATATGAAATCATTCACAAAAAAGGTGAACTAAATACAAATGCAGATTGCTTAAGCAGAATTGCAAAAATGACTCTTCGTTCAGATACATAACCACCTTCTTATTCTTCTCAAAATTCGTCCTCTGAAACATCTCCTAACTCGTCTTCTATCCCATCTGCTATATCGACTCCTACAACGTCTGAAAATACTAGTTCTTATTCTACATCTTCAAATTCCATTTCCTCATCAACAAATACAAGTTCATTTTCTACATCCTCAACTTCTAATTCTTGTTCAAAAAATGCAAATAAAAATTCTAATTCTTGTTCAAAATCTTCACATAAAAATTCAAATTATTCTTCAAAATCTTGTTATAAATCTTTGAACTCTAATTCCGATCCCAGGTCCAAATCAGCAAATACCAATCTTAGTTCTAATGCTTCAAATGAAAATACCAATTCCTATTTCACATCTTCTACTATAAATATTGATCCAGAAGCATCTCCTTCATATACAAATCATAATAGTAATTCTTCTTCAAGTCTTTCAACATCTTCAAATACAAACTCTTATTCCTTAAAATCCAGTTCTAATTCTTGTTCAACGCCTTTAATCATAACTACTAACTCTACGAACATTCCTTCATCAAAACCAGATTTGTCAGAAAATGAAATCAAAACTATTCTTAAAGAATTTCATCTAAATCCCATTGGAGGACACTGTGGTGTCAACAGAACCTTAAAGATATAAAATTATATCATAGTTGGAAAAATATGTTGAAAATGAAAAACTATTACTGAATATGTTCATCAAACTATGTAAACATTGTAACAAGACAACTTATGAATTCTGTCAAATAAACTTATTCTAATTTATAACCTACTCCGTGTTGCACTTTTTTTAACAGGTTATGGGCCTTAAAAGTCACGATTTAAATTAGATTCAATTAATATTTTGAATAAATAGATGTACATTTAGAAAATTTAAAATTTGTTTTTTAAAACAAAGTTATTTTTTGCAAATAATTGTACATGATTCCATAGTTTTTTGCCGATTTATAACCTGATAGGTAAGAAATGGCTTCATCATCGATCACATTTCCATTGCTCCTCGAGAAGCTGCGTGGTCGTGAGAACTTCGACATATGGAAGCGACATGCGAAATCATACCTGGTTATAAGGAATTGCTGGAAGATAATAGAAATAGGATTATCTGCAGAGCCGAGCGAAAAAGAGTTGGAGTTGAATGAGCGTGCATTAGCTGAAATAACATTAATGGTTGAGCCAAGTAACTTTGCACATATCGCAACATGTACTGTGGCAAAAGACGCGTGGGAGGCTCTGGTTTCAGCGTATGATGACGTGGGTTAACGAGAAAAGTTGAATTGCTAAAGCAATTGGTACAACTCAAGTTAACCGACTGCGAATCAATGCAGGAGTATATCAATACGATGGTTCTGACGTCACTGAAAGTCCAAAACGCCGGCTTAAATATTGACGACGAATTAACAGCATCTCTGATGCTTGCCGGGCTGCCTGATGACTTTCGGGCACTGGTTTTGGCAGTAGAAAATTCTAAAAAGCAGCTTACTGTGGACGTCGTGAAGAATTTGCTCCTCCAAGACGTTAAGTTTGATAATAAAAGTGCTGATAGTGCACTTTACACAAAAAAGAAATCAAGTACAGCCAGATATCGTTGCCATACGTGTTAGCAGGTTGGCCACTTTACAAAAACCTTCCCAAATAGAAACAAGAAATCAAACACCAACAACGACAAGAATAGGAGAGATAAAGTATTATTTGCTTCTCTCTTCGTCAACAACAAAAGTTCTTCCGACTGGTTTGTCGATTCGGGAGCTACGACTCATATGACGTATGAAGAAAATTTGTTGTTCAATAAAAAACAGCCAGTCACAAACAAAGAAGTCATCGTTGCGAATAATCAAAAAATGTCTGTGAAGTGTTCTGGTGATGTAAAATTATCTCTGAAAGATAGAAAATTCAATGCTGTGTTAGAGAATGTCGAATACTCTTCTGAACTATGTGCTAACCTCCTTTCAGTTCGTCAAATGACAAAAAACGGCAAAAAAGTGGTGTTTGAGAATGACATTTGCAAAATATATGATGATGAAAGCAATTTAATTGCCACGTCAAGTGCTATAAACGATTTGTATCGTCTTAATTGTGAACCCATGAAAGTGCCGGCACATAACGAACAAGCATTGTCAGTGGCGAGTACATATGATTTGTGGCATCGTAGATTAGGTCATATTTGTGATCAGAACCTAACCAAAGTTATGAATTCTTCATCTTTTCTCAAATTCTCTGCGGAGAATGGTGAAAAATGCATTGTTTGCATTAAAGGCAAACAAACACGTGCACCTTTTAAAGACACTGGAACTCGTGCAAAAAGTCTTCTTGATCTAGTGGATTCTGATGTCATGGGCCCGCTGAAGTCAAGATCATTTTCTGGAGCAAGATTTTTGGTCACATTCGTCGACGACTTTAGTCGCAAAGTGTTTGTGGTGCCCATTAAGCACAAATCTGACGTCTTTGACGAGTTTGTGAGGTTCAAGAGCCTTGTTGAAAATCAGTGCTCAAAGAAAATCAAAGTGCTACGTACCGACAATGGCACTGAGTACACTGGAAATGTGTTTAAAAGTTTTTTGGAAAAGAATGGTATCATACACCAAAAAACTGCTATCTACACGCCCGAACAGAATGGCGTTGCGGAACGCATCAACCGCACTATAATTGAAAGAGTGCGTTGTATGCTGTTGGATTCCGGTTTGGACAACAAGTTCTGGGCAGAAGCGGCCACAACTGCAGCCTTCTTAGTGAATCGAGTACCTTGTAGGAGCAACGACTGTTCACCAGAAGAAATTTGGTCAGGGCGAAAGCCAGATTTGGGGCACCTTCGTATCTTTGGCTGCAAAGCCATGATGCGGCGTTCTGAACGGATTATGGCCCTGCCAAGGCCAAACTACAATCTTGTAGCAGCAGATCAAACCCTCAGTGATCCTGCAAGTCCCAATGAAGCTTTTTCGAGTTGTGATGCTGAACTTTGGAGAAACGCGATGCAAGAAGAGTTTGACTCATTGATTTCAAATGAAACCTGGACGTTTACTGAGTTGCCGCCTGGTAAGAAGGCGATTTGCTCCAAATGGGTGTTCAAAACAACATTTGATACTGATGGTAAACCCATTCGACGGAAGGCAAGGTTGGTCGTGAAAGGTTTTTGTCAGCAGAAAGGGATCGACTATACGGAGACCTTTGCACCTGTGGTGAGATACACATCAATCCGTTATTTGTTGGCACTAGCGGCTAGACATGATCTTATTGTACATCAAATGGATGCTGTAACGGCGTTTTTGAACGGTGAGTTAAAAGAAAATATTTATATGACACAGCCAAGCTGTTTCGAAGATGGTTCCGATAGAGTATGTAAGCTGCGTAAGTCTCTTTATGGACTCAAGCAATCCAGTAGAGTTTGGAATGAAAAGCTCAAACATGTTCTGATAAAAATGGGCTTAAGGCGCAGCGATGTCGATCAGTGCATTTATTATCAGTATTCTGGAGAGCAGATGTTATTGCCATTTATGTCGATGACGTGCTGATTTTTTCGAACTCACTTAATCTGGTGAATAATTTGAAGGATAAGCTGTCCAAAAACTTTAAAATGAAGGATATGGGTGAAGCCTCGTCAGTTTTAGGCATAAGGATCAAGCGATGTAAGTCGTCCTTAAAAATTGATCAATCTCAGTATATTTCAGATATTTTGAGACGCTTTAACATGGATGACTGCAATCCTATCTCCACACCTGTAGACCTTAATCAAAAGCTGTCTTCAGATATGTGTCCCAAAGATGATAATGAAAAACAACGAATGAATTCTTTTTGCTGCTGAAATCACACGCCCCGACATCTGCTTTGCCGTGAATCTACTGAGCAGATTTAGTACAAATCCAGCAAAGGCGCACTGGTCAGCTGTAAAACGCGTGATGAGGTACCTGAAAAGTACGATTGACAAAGGCATTGTCTATCAGAAGGAAGCATCTGATATGGCTGGATTCTGTGACGCAGACTGGGCTGGCGATATGGATGCCAGGCGATCCACAACTGGCTATGTGTTTACATTCCAATCAGGTGCTTTATCATGGGCTACAAAACGTCAGCGAACCGTCGCGCTCTCTTCAACCGAAGCTGAGGTTATGTCAGTTGTTGCTGCTATCCAAGAGTCTGTCTGGCTTAAACGCCTGGAAGGTGAGCTATCTCCTGCGATAATAAGAGTGCTATCCACATTGCTTCAAACAACTCTTATTCGCCGAGAACGAAACATGTTGATATCAAGGCAAAATTTATTCGCGAAAAGTTAGAGAGTTCAGAAGTCAAGCTGCAATACCTTCCAACAGACCAGATGTTGGCAGATATTCTTACTAAAGGCGTACCTGCTGCAAAACAAATTTCTTTTGTAAATGGTTTTGGTCTAAAATAATATGTAAAGTATTTTATATTCCTTTAATGAATTTTCTATAATTAAATACTTAGTACATAACTACCACTATACCATATTTATATTTTTTCAATACTTGAAATATTTTCTTTATAAATGAATTATACCTAGTTAAATAACTTTCAAACAATATTTACATTGTTCAATTTAGATTTTATTATTAACTTTTTTTTACAAATAAAAAATTAATTTCTTAAAATAATGAATACCTAGTTCTTCAGGGAAGGTGTTGAAAATGAAAAACTATTATTGAATACGTTCATCAAACTATGTAAACATTGTAACATGACAACTTATGAATTCTGTCAAATAAACTTATTCTAATTTATAACCTACTCCGTGTTGCACTTTTCTTAACAAAATATGTTTCAAGATATAAAAAACTACATTAAAAATTTCGAACTCTGTCAGAAAAACAAAGTAACAAAATACACCATGGAATCTATGGTTATAACTTTAACTTCCAAATACCCCTTCGAAAAAATTCTATCGATATCGTTTGTCCCTATCCTACAACTTATAATAATAATAAATATCTTTTAACATTCATCGATGATCTTACTAAATACACTGATGCAATCCCTTTACCAAATCAAGAGGCTAATACAATCGCCGAAGCATTCGTCAAAGAAATAATATTTCGATATGGCAAACCCAAATACGTGTTGTCAGATCAAGGCCAAAATTTCCTTAGTGATATATTCAAAAATGTATGCGACCACAATCAAATGGCTCTTGCGAAAGAAGTCACAGAAACTTCGTGGAATATCTCCGTTATTTTATCAATAAATCTCAAGATGATTGGGATAGCTGGATTAAATATACCCTGAAATCTGTTACAATTACGATTTGTATGCTAATGAGCTTAAATCAAGGCTTCAGCATTGTCACCAAATCGCTAGAGACAAACTTCTTAAGAGTAAGGAATCATCAAAACTTCAGTATGATAAGAAACAAAACCCTGTAGACTTTCAAATAGGAACACTTGTTATACTCAAAAATGAAAGCAATCCTAAAAATAGAAATAAAAAGCTACTTTCACTTTGGTCAGTGGATCTCTCATGGTTTCTTTTCAGACATGATGCTAGACGCAACAATAATTTTCTTAGTTGGTTCTCTCTTAATCAGTGCAGTCCAAACAACAACCAACTACGAAATAATCCCATTCGAAAACAGTTCTGGACTATACTATGAAGATATTGGTAACCTACATCTATTCTCTCAATCGTGGCAGCTGATTATTTATACAAATATAACCGAATTTAATGAGTAATATGAAAAAATTACTAACACTTATAATAAACTAATGAGTCTTTGTAAAAGAATAGAGCCTGAAAATTATAAAATAACACAATGTGAAACACTACCTTTAGAAGCCAAGAGCACTTTAGACCGTATTAAATATCAGGATGAATTAATTCAAAATTACCTAGGAACTGCTGATGCACCTCGTTTACAAAAACCTGAGCTTATAAACGTCGTCGGAACTGTTGCTAAACAATTATTCGGCACATTAGATGATGATGATGCCAAAGTCATAAATAACCATATAAATGAGCTACATAAAAACCAAGCACATATCACAAACCTCTATGAAAGCAAATTACCATATTTAAAAATTATATCACCCACTTAAACCTTACTAATACACATTTGAATAACCTAGAACAAAAATCAGAAGACATGAGTTTTAAAATAAACCAAATAAAAAACTTTACTGATAAAAACAACGTTATATTACAATCGTTCCTGGAAATAACTGAACTATTCACTATCTTTAACTCATTATCTGAACATTATTTTAACATAAAAATAACCTTCTTAACGCTATTTATTTAGCATCTCATGGCGAATTGCATCCATATTTAATAGATCCACCTAAACTTATGGAAGAAATGAGAAAAATTTGGAACGTTTCCGCCGGTCGCCAATTTCTTCCCTCAAACGCTCTCTTCAGTAATACACGGCTTTCATTGGAAACAAACATTTCACTCATCTCTAATAGCAGCTGGTTGATGGAAATTTGCGCTAGGTCAGTTTTTGAGTGGAACCACTTAAGTGCATTCCCACTCAAACGACAAGAAATTAATATGCGTGCGTTGCTGTCGTTCAATTTGTAGGCTGCCATCAGATTTTTTAATTGTTTTTCCCAATGAGGAAAACACTCTCCATTAAACTCTGGTAACAGCTCTTTAATGGACGAAATTGAAGTTGCTGCTCCATTTCCCGCATCTCGTTCATCATTTTTTTTAAAAGCTTCGTTTTCTTTTTTCAAAATAATGTTTTCTCTTTTTTGCAGTTGGATTTTTTTTTTTAAAGCTTTATCTCTTTCCTCATTTGTTCCACCATTCTCTTTATTGGATCCTCTCTTTCGAAGTCGTCATCTGTTTCTGAACTCTCATTATTAAGCGCGTCATCAGCAT
Organism: Baccha elongata; assembly: GCA_951217065.1. Classification (NCBI taxonomy): domain Eukaryota; kingdom Metazoa; phylum Arthropoda; class Insecta; order Diptera; family Syrphidae; genus Baccha; species Baccha elongata. The sequence goes on from CATNUY010000101.1 coordinate 688,851, forward strand.
TCTTATCATCAGCATTCTCATCATTAGCATTCTCTTCGTCAATTTGTCGCTCGTTTTTTTTCTTTTCTTTCGTTTGTCTCTCATCATTTTTTTTCTGTCCAACTTCAATACGTGTACTTTCTTTTTCGTTATTCCTTTTTGTCGTCTGTTGCGTCAACTCGTTAACGCTATCCAGAAATATGTCGGAATGTACGTCGTCATTGTCGTCATCGCCGCCCAGCTGCATCACTTTTTTTGGCGATGAATATTTGCCGCGCACTGTGTCTGGCAACGACAACAGCCTTAAAATCAACTCGGCTTTTGTACCCGTTGTTTTTTGGTTTAACCTCACCAACCACGACCGCAGCTGCGTAGCTGTGTATTTTTTGTATTTATCGGCGTTGGATGTATCCATGTTATCCATATAATACTTTGTTCACGTAGCACGTAGATACACACGATTTGTCGACTAAGAATAGGGGTTGCTTTAGGGTTTTTTTTTTTTTTATTGTTATATTTTCTTTTTTTTTTCGTGATGGGTTATTTTTCAGTGCCCGCACATACAGACACAAGGCACTCGTTCGAACTAGTTTCTTGTTTTTTTGCTTGTTTTTTTTTTTTAGGACGCGCACGTACACACTATTCGATTGACTGTCGCGGTAGACTTTCTTTCTTTTTTTTCGCGATAAACTTTCTTTATTAAGGGGTGGGTAATAATGCCACTTCTGATTTTGTAAGGATGTTACCTGAAATTCTTTTGTCTTTGTACATCAATAAAAGTCGGACAATTCAATTTTAGTTTACTTCTTTATTTAACACGTCCGACCTAATATACTTCGTTCAACAGACTGAACTGAGAATAAAGCACAATCGAAGATTGTGCTGAATGAATACATATATTAAAACAGAATAAGATAAATACTATATAAGATATAAGATAAATACTAATACTTGTACCGAAACAATTCTTTCCTATCTTTCTATTCCTTCTAACTAGTGTCGTGCAACACCTGTTGCATTTTAAAAGGCAATGTGCCTTACAGACACATAGTTAAAATATTATTATTATTATTATTATTATTAATACTTAGATATAAACGAGTATGTAGTACTGGCAGCCCGTACAATTTTGTGCTTTATGGTTTCTCTTAAGAATCAACTTTTTTCTGCTTACAATAGAGATATTAAATCGTTTATTTTCTTCTTTCGTCAAAATATTTCTGCCTAAAATGCCTAATCGTGAAAAAACTATGTTGTGTTGCAACTTTTCTATTTCTATTTCATTGTTGAATAACAATGTATCTGTATTAATCTGTAATGAAAGTATTATCTTAGTTAATTTTCTTGTTTAATATCTGTAAAGTTAATGAAATTCCCCAATACATACTGATGCTTGTTTATGCGGTCTGCCATTGTTTCTAATTCTTTTTGGAACTGTGTATTAATCCCTATCTGTTTATTTAATTCTGTAATAGCATTTTTATCATTTCCTTCTACGATTTTTAAATGATTTTCAATTTCCACTCTATCGTCATTGTCCATTACACTATGTTAATTAGTCCTCTTCTTTGTCTTAAATATGGGAGTATGCTGTGTAGTTTTGATTTTGAATCTCTTAATGCTTCTATCATTTGTCTTTTTAATATTAAATCTTGAAAATTGTTATAATCTGTTTCTATAGAAAATTTAATTTGTTTGATAATTTCATTATAAGTTTCTTAATTTATTATATGAAGTATTTTATCATATTTTTCATTTAATGTAAAGGGTTCCTGCTTTATTGTTTAATATCCTGCTTGATATATTTCTTATCAATCTTTTCTACTTTGGTTTTCTTATATTTTGCTGCTATCTCTTTAGCTGTTCTAACTACATCTGCTTTTATATATAACTCTTTATAAAAATCTGGTTCAACAAGGTCTGTTTGATTTTGATTAAGCTTATTAATATCATCTTGTTTAACATTTTTAATCCTTCTTCCTATTTCTTGCAGCTCTTTTTCCTTTATTTTATTTTGGATAAAATCTAAAGGTTTTCTTAATGTTGTTGAATGAATTGTACAATTATATACACTAACTGCTTTTATAACCTTTTCATTTAAGTTTAATACGTTTTTTTTCTTTTCTTGTACATTATACAGGGTGAGTCATGAGCAATGCGACAAAATGCTAGGGCGTGTAGGTTGCGTTGAGACAAGAAAAAAATCGTAAGGGAGGGGGGGTCTATTCCCCTCCGTTTAGCCGGGAGGGGCAATTTTCGAAAAAACTGACTTAAAATGGGAAAAAAATTATTTAAAATCAACGGCTTCATTCACAATGCTGTGCGATACGTTTTTGAAAAGCCAATAACTTTTTCTTTCATTCTGTGTTTAAATAAATCTATTCTAAGAAATAGTTTTTGAAATATTAATTTTCAAAATAAAAATTTTGAAAAAAAAAATTGAAAAAAAAAATTCAAATTAATTTTTTTCAAAATTTTACGTAATTAAGTGCTAATTTTAATTTCAAAATTCAATGCTGTTATTAATTTTTAGTCAAAAACAGAAAACCGGATGCCAAAATGTATCTTAGTTTTTGAGAAAATAAGAAAAACTAGAAGTATTTTTTCCAAGAAAAACACTTTTTTTTTTGGTTTTCCAAATTTGACCTGCTCAGGTCAATTATTAATAAGGGAATTATTCCTTTCTTATTTTTCATTACATACCAACCAATTTTAATCAAATAATAAAAAAAACGTATTAACTTTTTACTTATTTTACTAGTTTTACTTTTAATTTTTTTTTTATTTCTCAAAAACTAAGATACATTTTGACATCCGGTTTTCTGTTTTTGACTAAAAATTAATAACAGCATTGAATTTTGAAATTAAAATTAGCACTTAATTACGTAAAATTTTGAAAAAAATTAATTTGAATTTTTTTTTTCAATTTTTTTTTTCAAAATTTTTATTTTGAAAATTAATATTTCAAAAACTATTTCTTAGAATAGATTTATTTAAACACAGAATGAAAGAAAAAGTTATTGGCTTTTCAAAAACGTATCGCACAGCATTGTGAATGAAGCCGTTGATTTTAAATAATTTTTTTCCCATTTTAAGTCAGATTTTTCGAAAATTGCCCCTCCCGGCTAAACGGAGGGGAATAGACCCCCCCTCCCATACGATTTTTTTCTTGTCTCAACGCAACCTACACGCCCTAGCATTTTGTCGCATTGCTCATGACTCACCCTGTATATTCTTATATGTTCGTTAAGTGTACCATGCACTCTTTCTACAAATGCATTGCCCGTTTTATGATTTGGAGTAATAAATTTAATTTTTATTAATTTTTCGTTACAATATTCTTTAAATGCTAGGCAGCTAAATTCATTATCGCATATACTATTTCTTCGGGGTTGCCTAGTATTGAATTTCTGAACTTAAGTTGCTCAATCATTTTGAGAACGTTTCTACTAGCTATGGGAAAGGCTGTCAAATGTTTAGTAAATTTTTCTATGATTGTTAAAAGGTAAATATCTTTACTTGGAATATATATGTCCATGTGTATAAGTTCATTTGGTTTAAGTGCACTTTTGCTTATTTCAAATTTTATAATTTCAGGGCTTCTATCATGCTTCGCTATATGACATACAGAACAATTGTTTATGTATCTTTTTATTAATTCCCTTAATTTTGGAAAATAGTATTCATTTTTAATTTCAAGATATGTTTCATTAATTCCTCTGTGATTAAATTGTTCATGAATCTTTTGTATGAGATTCAACGCATCATTCGTATTACATAAATCTTTTAAAAGAGTCATGCATTTTGGAAATATTGATTTCGTTTGATTGCTTTAAGGCTAAACATATTTTTTCTGAATTTTGCAAACTAAATTATCACTTGGACAATATATTGCCATTTTTCCGTGATCGGGTAGAAATTCCCTTAATGCTTCAGTTAAATGATTGCCTACATCTTTTGATTTAAAAGTTAAACTTCTTACGCCTTGGTATATAAATTTAATATTTCTATCTTCATCTTCTGATTCTATAACTCCTATCTGATGCTTAAACATGTTTGTAGGTAATTTTGAAATTCCTATATTATCATTTGTCTCTTCTATTCCACTATGATTTGTGGCTAATGATGAGTCATCTTTTCTGTTTAATGCGTTTACTTCAAGTCTACTCAGATAATCTCCAACACGATTTTCTTTTCCTTTTAGATATTCAAAGTAAAAGTCATATTTATTTAAACTGATTTTCCATCTCTTAAGTCTTGAGTTTGGTTCTTTAAGGTTACTTAACCATATTAAAGGTCTATGATCAGTGCGAATTTTAAACTTGCAACCATAAAGATAGGGTCTGAAATATTATGTTGACCATACAATACTTAATAATTCTTTTGCAAATCCCAAATCGCGCCTGGAGAGAGAAACACGGTACAGCCTCAACCACAGGTAGCCAAACAGGTCCAAGTGCCTACGGCTCCTATGCCAGAGGCAGATCTGATGCAGGTGTTGCTGACCATTCATGGCCAGTTAACCGACGTGCAAAAACAGATCAAGGTGCAGGCGGCTAGGGTGGATTACCTCTACTCTATTCTGCTGGCAACGCTAAATGGTTAAAGGCGCGCTGCCTGAGCGACCCTTTAAGATCCTAGCTGGGAATGTGAATTTGCTGATAAGGACCGAACGTAGAGCAAACCTCTATCATTTGCTGCAAGACCAAAGTCCTGATGTGTTTATGGTTAGCGAAACTAAGCTAAATCAGACACACAAAATGACTAATAAAAATTACAATATCGTAAGAAGGGATCGGCCCAACTCCTCTCAAGGGGTAGGGGTTGCAATCTTCATACGAAAGGGCATTACACATAAAGTTATATTCATATAATAGTGAAGTGCGAAGCTTCGGGTTGCTAGAAGCCTGCATCATTTGCATTCCTCTCCAGCAGGGGAAAAGAATGTACGCAATCGCGGTGTACGCACCTGACGCACCTCAGCCAGCTAATTTTATCACAGAGCTCGAAAAACTTTTCGAATGCTTAAGACTGAACTTGGATGAGAATTATTATCTCATGGCAGGGGACTTAAACGCCAAACACGTAGATTGGGGAAACCAAATACAAAATCCTAGAGGGAACCATCTTTTTAATTGGATGGGTCGATACAGTGTTGAGTGTAGGATCGACCTTCTGGCTACAGATAGACCTTCATTTCCGAGAAGGGGTAGTTTTCTGGATCTTTTAATGTTTGACTCACGACTTGTTATAACTGACGCAACAAATCAACAGACAAGAAACTGTTTACGACCCATTGAATACGACAATGATCACTGCGGACTTGCCATCGAAATACAGCTTCCGAGCGACCTTGTGGAGTTGGATGAGTATATGCAATTTCAGTAAGACGCGCCGGCCACGCTTCTCCAACGCCTTGGCAAGAGAAATACGTTCCGATGACGTTTCTCCACCAAATGACAGAAACCTGACGAACATCGAGATTGACGGGTACCTGAATTAAATGGATACGACAATACAACGAACAATGGACAGAACAATCCCAAAATATAAGGAACAAGACCCTACTGGTTTATACAAGAACGCGACGCACTACAGACAAAACTATAGATTGTCTATTAATTTATATTGGGATAACAGAATTCGGGCCGTTAATTCTAGTGACCCAAGGATTTTTCCCCAAATAAATAAAATATTTGGAAAGAATGATCAAAACGATCTTCCAGGTCTTAAACTCAAGAGAACAACAGATAACGAAGACGTACTAACGATTGCGGGAATTGATCCGGAAGGTGCCGTTTTCGATGATAATTTTTATATGATAGAAGATCCTCAGGAAAAGGTAGAGGCTGTAGGGGCTGCTTTTCAGCAAGTGTATAAGGTGAATGCAAGCATTTGTCCGAATCATGACCTGGAGAACAGTGCCTTACTGCACAACTTCAACCTTGGAAATAACATAACGCAAGGGCGATCTGAGAATACTGGTTTCACCGAGTTCAATGACGAAAACTTGGCAAACGCCACCATCGCCGAGCGAAATGGACCCAGTTCATTGTTAATTTTGAAGGTAGAACTTCAGTTAATTTTTCAAACATTAAAGAAAAAGAAATCTGCGGGGGTCGATGGTATACATAACATTGTGTTACGACATCTCCCTTATTAAAATGCTTCCGTTACTCAAAGAAAAAGACAGATTTGATACTTCATTTTTTTATTAGGTGCTTCCAGCTCCATGGTCAAGATAAGAGAGAGATAATATTCTTAAGCCTAAAGGAAATGATGTACAATTCATGATTATTTTAGTTTGTCATTGTTGGTAACAAAGTAGAGGGTGATGCTAAACATTAAACAAGAATTAGTGTTCAAAGGTGTAGCACATTTCAAAATCATTATGTTTAATATATAACATCTTCCGCTACTAAATTAAGTTATGATAAAATAAATACAATTTGATATTTAAAATACATCAGTCACAGAAATCTTAAACAATGTTAATAACCAACTGACAATGTATAAGCTATAAGTTACTCCAAATAATCGTATTTTTATTCAAATTTCAAGATTTAGCTGCTTCTTTATCCTTAAGTCTTCTAGACCTTCTACATTCCATATTTTTCAAAAATGTTTGCTTAACATTACGAGTTCGCTTCTTCTTATTCTCTTTAATTTTTGAAGGGTCGATATCTGATATAAAGATCTTATCATTTAAATTTTTTTTGCGAATCTGATTCTCATGTACAAAGCGTTCTTCATCATTAACTCTTATTAAATATGTTACTTTACTAACAATCTTAGAAACCTTTGCTGGAATCCATTTTATCATATTTAAATAGTGATTTCTATAAAGTACTTCCTCCCCCACTTTGTATTTTGGGCTTAAAATAGTCTTACAATTTTCATTTTTTTCAACGCTCGCTTTTAAATGTACATTACTGTTAACATTTTCAATTTTCTTATTTTTATTATGGTTTTTCATTAAAGAACTTAACTGAATTCTTGGCTTTTAAACTGAACAACATTTCAGAAGGAGTTTTGGAGGTTACTGTTGTTGGAGTGTTACGATAATTAAACAGAAACTCATTTACTTTATCAACTAACGACATTGTATTGTTTTTTTCCAAGCAAAACTTTTTTAGAACTGACTTGACTGTCTGCACTCCCCGTTCTGCTAGTCCATTCGATTGTGGGTGGTAAGGGGGTGATTTTAACAGATCAATACCTTTACATTTACAAAATTTAGCAAACACATTTGAGTTGAAGGGCGGTCCATTATCCGTCACAATGCAATTCGGATATCCAAAAACCAAAAATAATTTTGACAACTCATTTATTAACGACTGAATAGTAGTTGTGTTCATCAACCTCACGTCGCAATATTTTGAATAAGCATCCATAATTATTAAAAATGTTTTACCTCTAAAGAAGAAGAAATCTAAATGAACACGACTAAAAGGAAACTCCGATGGTGTCCATTTCGTTTCAACTTTTTCTCGCGGAACGTTTTGAGTTTTTTCGCATGCTTCACAATTTTTTGCGAAGAAACTGATTGACTTATCAATGGCTGGCCACCACACAAATGACCGAGCTAGCATCTTCATTCTCACAATACCTGCATGGTTCTTATGCAGCAACTCGAGAACTCTCTTTTGTAAAGAGTTTGGAACAACAACTCTGTGCCCATATAGTACACAACTATCTTCGATACATGAACTATTTTTATTTTGAAAATACGGCTTAATTTCATTTCAAATAGTAAATTCGTGACCGTACAAATAGTTGTGGAATTTGTTTATTGCGAAAATGATGGCTAATGCCTCGCGGTGCAACTGGGAGTAGTTTCTTTCAGCTGTTGAAAGAATACAAGAACAAGATGCAAAACTAACTGGCATTTCTTTACCGTTCACTAGATGACATAAAATAAGAAATTTATTATAATAATTAAGAAGACCTAAATAAGACTGCAATTGTTGAAGATTTGTTGGTGGTGGGGCTTGAACAATTGCCTCAACTTTCTTTTGGTTTGGACTAATTCCCTTACGACATAATGTATGACCCAGATAATCTTCGCTATCGCAAACAAATCTACACTTTTCTATATTTATGTGTACATTATGCCTTTCTAGACGACATAAAACTTCAAAAAGATTGCGTTCGCAATCCGCAGCAGTGGCACCTCCAACCAAAATGTCATCTAAGTAACAAGCAACGTTTTTCAACCCTTGAAGAATCCGATCCATGACAGATTGAAATATTACCGGCGCACTACTTATCCCAAAAACGAGCCTAGTAAAAGCAAAAATTCCTTTAAAAGTATTTATAACTAAGAGCTTCTGTGTTTTTTCTGTTACAGAAAGTTGCTGATAAGCACCCTTTAAGTTAATTATTGAAAAATGAGAACAGCCCGACAACCCCGCAAAAATGTCCTCAATACGAGGCAAGGGATAATATTGTGTTTCTATACACTTATTCAATGTGACTTTGCAGTCAACACAGATTCTTATGTTACCGTCCTTTTTTTGGAACTATTAAAATGGGACTGGCCCATTCACTATACTCAAGGGGAACTAAAATTCGTTCATTTACTAGCTTATTCAACTCAATCTCTACTTTTTGGCGCAACTTATACGGCACCTGATAAGCACCATGAAAAATTGATGTTTGGTGACTTTTTAATACTATTTCTGCCTCATACCCCACAATCGGATGGACTAGTTCTGGTTCCGTTATTTTCGGAAAACTAGACTTAATTTTACTTAAAAATTGTGTTTGGCTACTTACAGTACAAATATTTGACTCACGAAACTGTTGTCTCCAACTCGGATATAGTTTATCGATCCATGTTCGTCCCATCAGACTTTTTTGCGGCGCATCTCCAACAACAACAACAATGGGCAACTTCCATTCCTGACCTCCGAAACTCACTTCAACCTCCAAACTACCAAACTCACGTAATCTAGAACCTGTGACTGAACAAAGATTAAGAATTGACTTTTCGAATTTATAATTTTGAAACTTATCTAAATATTCTTTTTCACTAATGATAGACGTTGTGGCTCCCGTATCAATCTCCATCGCAAGCAGCTGCCCACCAGCTCTAACTGTGACCTCTTCAGCTTTATTGAAAATGCATACGCTATTAACGCTTTTCGCATTCTTCTAATACGACACTTGCTAGCTATGTGTCCCTTCTTGTTACACGCAAAACACTGCCATGCTTTTGCTGGACACTGAAACTCTTTATGCTCATTGCTACCGCAGCGAAAACAACTCTGCTTGCTTTCATAACTCGAGATACGATGATCTCTTCTGAAACTTTCTTTTTGATATGAATTTGTACTCGTTACCGCTGCACGTGGTGTTCTTTCCTGACTTTTGTTTGCAAACTTAGAATAGCTTTTTTTCGGATTATATACAGCATTTTGTGACATTGGTTGAAGTGCCCTTCAACCAATGTGATGCTTTATGAGAAGCCTCCACATTCAAAGCTTGTTGACATACTTTTTCGAAGGTTAATGAGTCATCACGCAGCAGCATTTCCTGAATCTTATCACTTTTAACTCCGACAATAAACCGGTCTGCCAGAGCTTCATCCAGAATGAAAGATTTATACTTTGCTAATTTGTCGTCTTTACTAACTTCTAGGAAACCTCCGAATCGACACGTTTGGGCTGCAGATTTGAGGCGCACAATGAATTCACTCAACGATTCACCGTCTTCTTGGTAGATCTTATTAAATTTATAGCGCTCTGCCCTTTTGTTCTCTTTTGGAGCAAAATGATCTCGCAATAATTTTAATAGTTCTTCAAACGATTTTTCACTTGGCATTTTAGGAATTGTTAATGACATTAGGATTTCGTAAAATTCTGCTCGAACTATGGTGATGAACAATGGCGTTTTTGCCTCTTCTTGGATGTCATTTACAATGAAAAATTGTTTTATACGATCTTCATATGCTTTGAAATTACTGCCAGGAACAAAAGGTTCGATATTACCCACAAGCTGCGACATTTTTTTCTTTTCTTTTTACTTTAATTTAATTACAATTGAAATGATTTGCACACGTGTTTCAATAATCCTCGTCACCAATATTAAAATGCTTCCGTTGCTCAAAGAAAAAGACAGATTTGATACTTAATTTTTTTATTAGGTGCGTCCAGCTCCATGGTCAAGATAAGAGAGAGATAATATTCTTAAGCCTAAAGGAAATGATGTACAATTCATGATTATTTTAGTTTGTCATTGTTGGTAACAAAGTAGAGGGTGATGCTAAATATTAAACAAGAATTAGTGTTCAAAGGTGTAGCACATTTCAAAATCATTATGTTTAATATATAATATCCCTGAGGAAGTAATAGACATTTAAACCACACTGTTCAACAACGCATTGAATAATGCACATTATCCAGTGAGTTGGAAGACAGCTGTGGTCCATCCTCTCCCCAAAAAGGGAAAGGACAGCTAATATCCGGCAAATCTTTGGTCGATAAGTGTTCTTCCAAGTATCAGTAAGGTATTCGAAAAGATTCTCAATAGAGCTCTGTTCAAGTGGGCTGAGGACAAGAATATTATTCCAGACAATCAGTTTGGCTTTAAGGCGGGACATGACACTATTCATGCCGCGTCTAAGTTAGTTTCTGAAGGTCCAAAAGTTGAAGTCATCAGAATTCTCTTGCAGCGTGACTTGGACAAGATTCAGCGATGTTGTGATGACTGGAAGTTAAAAATTAACTTTCAGAAATCCTGTTTAGAACCCCTTTGTCTAAGGCTTCTAGGGATACAAGAAAGAACTGGAGAAATCTAGTGATCGTTGGACCAAGTGGACATGAACTGGCGAGTAAAGATGTAGTAAAGTACTTGGTATCTGGCTAGATCAGTATCTATATTTCAATCGACATATAGGTGCTGCTCTGGCCAGAGCTAGGGGAGCGTTTGCTCTGACAAGACGGTTGTTTTATAGCAGCCGCCTTGAAAACAGGGTAAAGGTGATTTGCTACATGGCCCTCATCCGGCCGATGATTGCCTATGGGTGCCCTGTGTGGTTTAACGTTGCCCCATCTCAAATGGAAAAGATTCGGGTGTTTGAGAGGCAGTGTCTTAGGACCTGTCTTGGATTACACAGAACACCAGAGTCGGAGTACAAACATTATTATGCCAACGAGGTCTTATACAGCGGGGCCAGTATAAACAGGATAGATAACTTTTTAATTAAGTTGATTCAAGGTCACATTGCAAGAGCGATGACCTCTACCAATGGACTTATTTTCGGGGCTTACTACCCCAATGAAGAATATTATGAGAGCTTTCGTCTTAACGGTTTCATCCCGCCTGAGACATTCCTCTATTTAGACAGTCGGGAGCTGATACAGGATAGATTGGCGGTTTCGTTAATCTACCACGTCGGCCGTAGAACTGTGGATCGGAGACTCCTGTATGATCGAGACATCGGCTCTGGGAACGGAGCAGAGCAACTGCGGTTCAGTAGAGCTGTGCCCCTTCGGGACAGAAAGGACTATAAGCAAGTTAAACAATTCTGGTGGTTGGGTGACCACCTTGATATTGATGGTTAGTCAAAGTTGTTGCCTTGGCCGACCTACGTATTTCTAAGATATAACTAGGTAGATTAAGTAGGACAGTGACGATGGCACCAAAAGAAGTTAAAAAATCCAAAAAACTGTTTGTTTGTGTGTATCTTTGGCGCTGTTACATATGTATATATGTTATTATATGCATATTTATAAGCGTGTGTGCATATGCATAGGCTGCTGCGAAAAAAAAAATGCTGCTGGTGGCTGTTCTAATGTTAAGTTGTTTTAAGTATTTTTAAGTAGCTTTAAGTTATTTGCGTATATTTACGTATATTTTGGTTTTATTTAGGTAATGGGTAGTTTTATGGGTTTAAGATAAAATAAATGTCATAGAAAAACGAGTTTTTTAAGAATTTTCACGTTTAGTCTTAAGTAATATTGAATTTTAATTTAAGATAGTCTTACGCCGAAAGGCATTTTTAATATATAGTTATAGTATAATTTACAGCGCCCGCATGGGGCCTCTAAGTTAGTTAAGTTATTCGGTAAGTTAGTTTTTAAAGTTTTTGTCTTGCATTTTAGTAGTTATAAGTTAAATTGAAAATAAAAAATTTAATTTAAAAAAAAAAAAAAATTCATTTTCAAAAGTGCTATATTTGCGATCATGTTCATTGAGAGTGCGAGATGCAAAGCATATTGGGTGATTTGACTGTGAAAATACAAATTCGATTGCATAATTGGATGCATCTGTTGTTAATATGAATCCATTTGTATAAGCAGGATATTTTAAAACTGGATCACTAGATATGAGTAGTTTCAGTTCTTCAAATGCTGTTATATATTCTGGGTCTTTAATATTTATCTTCTCCTTTCTTAAGATATTCGGTGATTGGTACTGCTACTTTTGAATAATCTTGAATAAATTGTCTGTAGTAGCCTGTTAGTCCTAGAAAGGATTTTATTTGTTTTGTTGTACAAGCAATCGGTATTTCATCAATTGCTTTTACTTTCTTTGGGTTAGGCTTTATTTAATTAGTCGTAATTACATGCCCTAAATATTTTGTATTTTTGCTAAAAAAAATTGCGCTTATCTATTTCAATTATTAAACTATGTTGTTTCTGAAATATTGTATTGATTGAACAAACATTTTCTTCTAGTGATGTACTGAATATAAGAATGTCATCTAAATAGACTACGCATATTTTTCCTACAAGTCCGTCTAAGACGTGATTAATCATTTGCTGAGAGGTAGCGGGTGCATTCTTAAGTCCAAATGGCATCCGATTAAATTCGTAATGACCATAAGGTGTTGAAATAGAAGTTTTATGTCTGTCTTTAGGATTCACCAATATCTGGTGGAAACCTTTAGCTAGATCTAACGTATTAAAATATGGAATGGTCTAAAGGCACCTAATTTCTCATGCGTGAATTTGTTCTTCTCCGCTCATGGACATAGGTACCATAAGCGGAGGAACAAAGTTGCGTGAGCGGCGGGACTGCAGGCGCCTGCCAGATGACTGGACATACCCTAAATGGATCAACGTAGTTGCGTTAGCGGGACTGAACTACAGAAAGATTGTTGAAATCCATTGAACCGCCATCCCTGTACATAAGAAGACTGCAGAAAAAAGGGCCTGTCAGACGACTGGACATACACAGGTTATATCAAGGAGGGGTGAGTACTATTTCGCGTACGTGAAATTAGGTGCCTTTAGGCAGGCTCTTAAAATATTGGGCTCTTCCCAATTTATTAAAAATATCATCCATATAAGGTAAAGGAAACTTGTCTTCCACGGTTACTTCGTTAAGCTTTCTATAATCTATGACAATACGCCATTTCTTAAGTCCTGAGTTGTCTATCTTTTTGAGTACGACCCAGATAGGAGCGTTATATGGACTGTTTCTTTCTTTTATTATGCCTTGTTCTAATATTTCAATTGTTTGTCTATCGACCTCTTCCTTATGTTTGTCTGGATATCTTTATAGGCGCGAATCTATTGGTTTATCATCTTTTGTTTCAATTTTGTGTCTAACTTTATTTACATTAGTTAAAATATCTCCCTCTTGATAAAATAATAGTTTATTATTCTTTATTATTTTGGGTAAGTCCATGATGTAGAATTGATTTTAAACGAAAGTGTTCAAAGATAAGAAGTAATACAAAATTTTGTTTAACTAACGGATGTTTAACATTATTTTCACAAAGTACAGAGAGTGAGAAAATATGTGTTGGGAGCGGGATATTTAAGTGTCAGTTTAACTTTCGTTCATCAACATTCCGGCCTCCCTGGAACAGTGTTTCAGGATATAGGGAGTAGCACTATCTTGCTTATTGGACGAGTATAAATTCCGGTTGTTGTTTTCAGTTTTACTACTCGAACCAGATCATCATCTCCAGGAATAGCTTCGACAACTCTTCCAAGCTGCCATTGACTCGGATGACAATTGGCATTTTTGACAACTACAACGTCGTTGACCTCAAAATTTCTTTCTGGTTGGGTCCACTTTGGCCGATGCTGAAGCGTAGTAAGATATTCTTCGTGCCATCGTTTCCAGATGTTAACCGGCTGCTAACGCCGGTAGTGTTTAGTAGGTTTTCTTCAGGAAGCGCCGTGTAAGAACGACCTAGGAGAAAATGAGAAGGTGTTAGATAATTTATTTCATTAACAGATGTATAACATAAAGGCCTTGAATTGATAACAGCCTCTATTTGGGCAAGCAGAGTGTGCATTTGTTCAAGTGTAGGAATTGATGCACCAACAACTCGTCGTGTAACTTAACGGAACGAACTCCTGATTCCCAAATTCCACCAAAATGTGGAGCAAGCGGTGGAATAAAATGCCAATAAATTCCATCTTTGGCTAGCGATTGACTAACTGTTTTATTGCGTTTCTGTATTTTAAAAAGCTTATATATCTCGTTGAGTTGACGTGCTGAATCCTTAAAACATGTCCCATTATCGCTATAAACATGGGAGCATTTACCACGCCTAGAGACAAACCGGCGAAAAGCAGCTAAGAAACCGTCTGTTGAAAGATCTGATACTAACTTTAAGTGCATCGTTTTGGTTACAAGGGACACGAATAAACAAATGTAGCCTTTTGTTTTCCGGGAATTTCGACCAGAGTAGAGCTTAAGAGTGATTGGTCCCGCGTAATCATATCCAGTGTATTCAAAGGGGTACGCCTGTTGAACTCTCGTTTTGGGAAGGTCAGCCATCCTCTGTTGACTGGTTTGCTGACGTTGTCGAAAGCATTTGATGCAGTCATGTGTTAACTTTCTCAATAAATTTCTGCAGCTGAAAATCTAGTATCGTTGGCGAAAAATGACAAAAAAATGCTTTGACGCCCGGGTGCATATATCTGATGTGTGCGTCCATGATAATAAAGTTAGTTATTGGATTATTCTTCGGCAGAATGAGTGGGTGCTGCGCATTAAATTAAATATGCGAGTGCTTGATTTTACCACCAACTCTCAGTAGGCCCGATTTATCCAAAAAAGGCGCTAAAAATTTAAGAGTTGACTTGCTGTTTTGAAGAACATCATGTTCCTTGTTAAAAGAATTTTGAGCAAAACGTAGGCAAATATTCCGTGCATCTACATATTCCTCAATATTAGAAAATTGGAATCATCTGACAAACGCTACAACTCGTACTAGTTTTCTCCAACTTGAGACAATTCGTATGAGACGATCTAGAAAATGTTCCTCCAAATTATCCCGTTGATGTTGTACTGCCACATTAAGTGTTTGTATTTTCGTCTCTTTCAAGACTTCTTCAGACTGGAATGTGTCAGACAAGCCAATCTCTCCTGAGTCAACCAATTTGGTCCATTCCACCAAAGATTAAATGCTTGAAGCTGCGAGGCCAACATTCCCCGTGAAGCACAGTCTGCAGGATTTTCCTTTGAAGAAACATGTCTACAATCGTGCCTTGGTAAAATGTCTAAAATTTCTGATGTTCTATTACCTACAAAAGTTTTTAGTTGTGAAGGTGGAGATGAAACCGAAGCTAAGATAATGTAGGAGTCACACCATGCATAAAGCTTAATGTTCGATTCATGAAGAAATGCAACTAATGAATTAAAAATCCGGCTAAAATCAGCGCTCCACACAGCTTAAGACGTGGTAGTGAAATTTGTTTCAGTGGGGCAACACTATTTTTGGCTGAAATCAATGTAATATTAAAATCCTCATTATTTTTCCTGTACCGACAGTAAATAACAGCAGCATTTGCTTTGATAGAAGCGTCGGAGAATCCGTGTAATTCCATGGCTGAGCTAATGTTAGGATTATATGCATGCCGTTTCGGTATTTGAACCAAGTTTCTGCCAAATGTGCGGGTAATTCTTCCTCCCATTTTAAATTTTGAAGCCATAAATGTTGAAACAGAATTTTAAATGAAACGACAACAGGAGCTTCTTAATTAAAAAAATTAATAACGTCATCATTAAGCCTTTGATATATCTTGTAAACCCTAGCTTTCTAGGTGCCATATTCCCGGAATTTCTAAAAAATGCAATAAAAGTCCCAATATACAAAAAAGGTAACAAATGTGATCCTAACAATTATAGACCAATTTCGCTATTATAAAAATATATATATATAAAAATGTATATAAAAAGTGTGAAAGAAAATATGTAATTTGCTTTAAACAAGATATATCACTTGCGTAAGCTAGTGCCACCGAAATTACTTACTTCAATTTACTATGCTTTAGTCAACTCTCGTTTGGAATATGGTATTTCTTGTTGGGGAGGTGCAAAGATTGACAATTTCTACAAGAGTGAAGGCAGTTAAAACATAAACGGTTTTGAAGGTGGTGATATTTTGGCTCTTTTGGTCTTTTTGAAGCTTAATGCGAATAAAAAAAACTCTATTCCATTATTCCCCCAACGTTTCGTAAGAAAAAGAGAGAAACAATTTGCCTCCATACCATATGTTCCAAGACTTACAGACAACAGAAATCTGCATAAATTTATAAATTTATAAATAAAAAGCATGTGTCATTGGCACACAAATCAAACCTAACACTTAAATCTATTTTTACGAACACAAAATCAAAAACAGAAAAACAACAACAACACAACGTAGTATATGAAATTGAGTGCAGAGGTAAAAAAAAAACGAGAAATGTGATCTGGTATACATAGGCCAAACAAAGAGAAGTTAAGGTATAAGACTTGCGGAACACGAAGCAGATGTAAAGAAAAACAAAGAGGCATCAGGGCTTTCTCAACACGTAGCACAAAGTGGACACTCGGTGGACTTCCAAGGGGCGAAAATTCTAGACAGGGAGAGGAGATTAAACACAAGACTCACATTAGAAAGCCCACGTATACAACAAAAAATAAAATGGACCATGAACACAAAAGAAGACACCGATAACATTAAACAAAGCTGTGCTTTAGCATTGTAACTAAAGTACCTGCCTGATTCTGTGATAACTTAGTTGTTTAATTGATTATTTTTATTGTCTTTTTCTTTTTGTCATCATATGTAAATCGTTTAATATATGTTAATTTATTTTCAATGTTGTGTCGTAGTCGTCGGATTGATGCAATAGTGGGAGTAAAGTAGCAGATATAATACGATTTAGTAATAAGTCAGATAATTTGTTTTTGAAAAATGTACCTACCTATCAATTGTTTTTATTTTGTATTTTACATTTAACAGATTGAATAAATAATATTCCCTGAAGAAGTAAGGAATTCTTACGAAACGTTGGGAGAATAATGGAATAGAGTTTTTTTTATTCGCATTAAACTTCAAAAAGACCAAAAAAGCCAAAAAATCACCATCTTTAAATTATAAAAATAATTGATCAAATACACAAAACAATATAAACGGTTTTGTTTAACATATTCTCGTCGTGCGACTTTATCCATAGCTATAAACTCAACGCATTGTGGTAGTAAATAGTTGCTATTGCATTTGATGCATGTTTGAGAAGAAGAAATGTGTGAAGGTTCAGCAAGGAATGTTCTAAATGAAGAGTGTTGCGACCTTCTTTGAGTGGTGCGAAAGTTACTATGACTTAGATCAAGTGCTTCACAACGCGAATCAAGAAAAGTTAAAAAACTATCTATGCTAGGTAATTCAAAATCGATACTACTTTCAGCCAAGCACGACGAGTTTCCAAGTCCACTTTATTGAGCAGAAGAAAAATAAACCAGCAATCCCGATCACATATTCCAATAGCTTCCAGTCCCCTAACTACCTCATCTGCTCCGTCTGAAATTCTGCGAAGCATACCGATCTCTGTCACATTACAAGATGTTAGATTGATAAAAATATTTAAAAACTAGTTTACTATTTGTTTCTGTCGGTCATAACGACTTTTTAATCCCAAGCCTGCTTGAAGTTAGCATCAGTAATTCGTATTTGTCCAACGAGACCTGCAGCCTGATCCCGCAGATACGATTTCAGAAGATGAAATTTTTGGGAATTTGTAATATGTTCTTTGCTATCGACCGAGCCTAAGAAGGAATCTCTGAATGTAACCCATTCACGAAAATTACAAGTAAATGGAGCTATTACAATCTATCAAAGATCAGATTCCCTAACAGCAGTTGAAGCTTGTGGATGGGTCGATGTACTGGACAGATGTTGTAAAATGTAGCTTGCTGTTCTGATAACCAATTGATTGCTTGCTTCAGCACCGCTGTCATAACAGTTTGTTGGTACCGTTACCTGCTTACGAATGGCGGCAAGAAATAATCCACATGCCTTAAAAAAAGCGTCTTCGTATTCCTCGAAATCTAAATCAGGATTAAAATATCTCTCATCAAGTTAAAATGCGTATTTTCATAATTTTTACAAAGTACAAAGAGTAAGAAAATATGTGTTCGGAGCGGGATATTTAAGTGTCAGTTTTACTTTGGTTCATCAACAGTCCATGTTCATATAAAGTTCTATTAGTTTGTTAATTAAACCTTGTGAATATAGATCGATACTACATAAGTTTATTTGTTTACTTGATATCTCTTGAATATAACTACCTAAAGGATAATCCCAGGGTTTTGAGAGCAATGGGATCTCAACGTTATTAATGTTCAAATTATGAGTAAAATATGATAGTTCCGCTTGTAGTGGAATAAGGATATTATTTCCTAAAATTACTTCGAATGAACTATTTGTTATTGAAGTAATTAAAAACTCCATGGTTGATCCACATTTTTGTTAAATTCGCTTGGTAATGTTTAAATTATTTTTGTTTTTATTAAATTATCTTTATATAATGTCGTTAAGGTTACTGGTTTTATTAACCTGCTTTCATAATTTCTTGGGAATATGTTTTCTTTTAAAAGAGAAGTTGCTGCTCCTGTATCTTCTACAAATCTATTTTTTGTATTAAACATGTGAATATCTATGCAGAGTAATGGTCTGCTGAGGCATGTATTTGAAAATTTTAAATATTTTGACTTATATGGTCTACTTTCATTGATTCTGGAATATTCCTTTTATTTTGCGTACCAAACGGATTCCTTATTTGATATTGATTTAAAAAAATTCCACTTCTGTTTGGTTGCCTATAGTTTTGTCCATTTTGATTTCTTTGAAAATTCTGATTATTATTTCTATAATAATTCTGACCATTATTATTTTGATTCGGTTCATTTTTATAATTTTTATCGTTTCTATAATTTGGGTTGAAATTATTAATTTTATAATTTTTATTATTGTTAAAATCGTTTCTATATCCATCATTAAAATTATTATTATAGCAATATAATAATAATTTCCAGTTCTATAATTTCGAATATTTCTATCATTACTATTTTGATTCTCGTCTTTTGTCCAATGAAAAGATTCTAATTTAAAGAAAGCTGTACTTAAAGTTTGTAAGCCATGATTAATTATAATTGAACTAGCATTTGGTGGAATTTTTTCGCAAAATTTAGCTAATAATAAAGCTTCATTATGGCTAGGATTATACTCTATTGGTTTATCTTCAGAAAGATAATGGCCCCTATTACGATTGTCAATTATAGATTGGTAATTGCTATTTATCAACTTAATCTTTAAAATGGTATTGTGATTGTCAATTAACAACGAACAGTCGATAAATTTTTAATTTTCATCAATACTCCATTGTGAATGGAAAAATCGGTATTGTGAGTGTCAATTGGCATCAACTTTATTGGTATCGGTCAAGTTTTCTTTCAATCAAAAAAATTTAGTGGATGAAGAAATATTTCCACAAGACTCACAAAAATACAATTTTTTTTCTTGCGATAAGGTACCTACTAAAGCAAGTAAAAATTTCGCGCAACAAAAAAAAAATTAGTTAACAAGCAAACATGATTTTAAATATGTATTTATTTTTGTTTTCTCTTGCAGTAATTAGGTAATTAATGTAGGGCTTTCTAACAGAAGGCTATATTGTCATAATTTTGTATATTCGACTCTTTCACACCTAAAGCTTCATAATGGGTAAATACTTTTTTTTATATTCCTCAAAGAATATATTTGTTTGGTTTGACAGGTTCGCAAAAAGATGTATTTTTCTTTGACATTTCCCTTCATGATGGAAAATGTCAAATAAATTGTGATCAATTCACAACGGCCAATATTATTCCCAATGATCGAAACTTTTATCAATCATGGTACACAATACCAAACTTTCAACTTATTGATAAATTTAAGCAATTGTCAATTTGTATATAATTGACAATCGTAATAGGGGTGAATATTTATTATTTAATCTAGTGAGAATGTCTGAATATGAATTATAAAGTTGTGTAATATTTTTTTAATACTCTTTGTCAGCTTGCTCCTTTAATTTTAAAAAGGATTCCTTTTCAACAAAATTCCTAACTAGTACTTTTTTAATATCCTGCCAATCGATTGGTTCGCCACTCTGTAAAACTACCTCTAAGTCGAAATCTGTTATTTATTTTTTTTTCATTAACCATAAATTCTTTTGCTGCGTCATTGCATAAACTCATCATGTTTATTATAAATTCTGATTTTTTTATGAATATAATTAAACTACAAAATTTACCGTTGGAGTTTGGTAATTTTTTTTTTTATTTTAAGGGATCAATATTTATTAACGCCATATTTACCTGGTTTTCTAAATAAATCACTGGTTCACTTTCGTCAGATTTTTCTTTTATTTGTTGAATTGCTGCTGCTGCTGGTTCTGTTGATTCTGTAATTTTTCCTTCCTTTTTATTAAATTTTAACGCAGCTGGTATGGTTTACGGTGCGAATTTCTTCATTTATTGAACACGTTGGGGCTTTCGACTCTGATAATAACTGCCTCGTAAAGTTGTTCTTCCTTCATTTTTCGATCACGTTGGGGCCTTAGATCATGCCACTATACTTCCTTCTTTCGATGTTTAATATTTTTTTTATTTTAATATTTGTTCTTGTTTTAATTGTTTTAAGAGTCACCAAAAAAATTTTTTTTTTCTTAACCAATTTTGTCTTACACTTTTATTATGTACTAGTATATATTGTAATTATTTGATTTATCACTGTATCAATTTTTTTTTTATTCACTATATGGATTTTTAATTTCTATTTAGTTGAATTTGTTTTCTCCTTAACTTTTGCTTTATTGATCTGGGCACGAGAATTGGTAACTGTTTTTTGTAGAACAGATCAATACAAGCATTTTTTACAAGGGTGGGGTGGGGGGTTTGGATGGTCTATCTCCCTCCGTTTGGGCGGGAGGGGCAATTTTATAAAAACAGTGCTAAAAATTTAAAACAAATATTAAAAAATAACGGTAATACTTACAACTAAGTTTTATAACTTTTTTTTAAAGTCAATACTTTTTTCTATTAGATGTTTCTTAAATCAAGTGAAACCTATGCATAGTCTTTGAAAAAACGGACTTTAAACTCAAAAATTGCGAAAAAAAAAAGTTAAAAAAAAACTTTGAAGTGTGATTTTTCAAAACTGTAAAACAAAATACTACTTTTTTTTATAAAATTCGTTGCTCATATTAATTTTAAATCATAAACTGAAAACAAAATGATTTTATGTTTTCTGGTTTTTGAGAAAATGGAAAATTACTAAAGCGTATAAACAGTGAGGTATGTAAGGGGGGCATGCTGCCCCCCTGCAACCCCCCTGCTTGGACACACTATAGGATTTGGGGTGGGTGCAAAGTTGGGTGTATGCAAAGTTTCTGTTGCATTTAAAGATGCCCAAGCATCATTACAAAAACGAACCTACGTACAACATTCACCGTATACCAAAAAAAAAAGAAAACTCTTATAAGAAAGTAGTTTTAGTAATTTTCCATTTTCTCAAAAACCAGAAATTATAAAATCATTTTGTTTTCAGTTTATGATTTAAAATTAATATGAGCAACGAATTTTATAAAAAAAAGTAGTATTTTACTTTACAGTTTTGAAAAATCACACTTCAAAGTTTTTTTTTTACCTTTTTTTTCGCAATTTTTGAGTTTAAAGTCCGTTTTTTTCAAAGACTATGCATAGGTTTCACTTGATTTAAAAATCATCTAATAGAAAAAAGTATTGGCTTTAAAAAAGATATAAAACTTAGTTGTAAGTATTACCGTTATTTTTTAATATTTGTTTTAAATTTTTAGCACTGTTTTTATAAAATCGCCCCTCCCGCCCAAACGGAGGGAGATAGACCACCCCACCCAAATTAAAAAATGCTTGTATTGAACTGTTCTATAAAAAATTGCTATCAATTCTTGGCGCCAAAAGTATCGTACTCTCCCCTTGATCTGATCTTAAATGTTCTTGGAAATCTGCTGTTTCTTTGTCGTCTATCCAACTTTGTGAGTTCAGTTCTCTTGGTGGTTCGTTTACTTGCGGGACCTCTGCTCCTTTTTTAAGATTTATTTCTTCTGGTTGCATTTAAATGTTCGATTTAATTATTTAATCAGTCAAACACTCTCTCTACCAGATTTTGTAAAATTGTCCTTTTTAAGGATCTTGGTTTAATATGTTTTTCACTGAATTATACAAAATATGGTTAAAATATTTTATTTAGACGTTAATCACTAAAATTGAACAAACTTTGTGGTCAGTGATATTATTTTGGTGATTTTTTCCGTTCCTTATTGACCGCAACATATTGTAAACAAAAAAAAATAAATCGATTTAATTTAAACGTCAAAAACTTTTTATTATTTAAATAATGAATGCATTTTGGTCTCAAGTGTGAAACCATCATCAGTGAAATACGCAAATACACTAAAGAAAAGAGAAAATGAAGTCACAACAAAAAACAAGGAAATTTTAAGATATACATAGGGACATATATAAAAAAAATAAAACAAAAAACAATTTTAAACGTTATATAGCAAGAGAAAATGAAAAAGTTTCTATTGGGCTATTATCTATATTCATTAAATTATCAGTAACTGAAATATATGCTGATTCATAAGCATCTAATTTTGAAGTATGTTTAATAGTTTTGAATAATTTATAATTTTCCTCTAATGGTTTTATAAAATGTGGTGTATTGTGGTTTAAATCATAAGTTTGAGCTGCTCCTGCTTTAATTAGGTCTTTCTTCTCGATATATCTTCGATGCTCATCTATACGAAGTTTAACCGCTCGTCTCGTCTGTTCAATGTATTTGTCCTGGCAATCTGTATAGGTAATTTAGTAGATTCCGCTCTTCTCCTGGAAAGATTGTTTATCTTTTGTTGAGCCTAATAACGTTTTTAACTTATTATTGCTTGTGTGAACTATGCTCAAATTAGCTTGCTGGAAAGTATGACTAAGATGGTTCGTAATATTTGGCATGTAGGTCATAGCAACTCGGCGGCATTCTGTTGAATTTCGGCTCTGAGCGAACAGAGTTGAACTATTTTCTCTCAACACTTTCTCTGAGTATTTTTTAATTATGCCATCAATGAGCGATTTTTTGTATCCATTGGTTCATGTAGCCCAAACCAACACAGACTCTGAAAGTCCCGGGAACACGACTGAAATGCCAATTCCAGAAGATGAGATTCCTGTTCGTAAGTCAGAAAGGTCGAACAAGGGCCAACCCCCCAATCGACTAGGATTTCAAGCTTCAACGTCAGATTCATCTATGGTAGAGTCTAAATCTTACAATGAAGCAATTGTATGCGACGAACGAAGAGAGTGGATGATTATATGAAAGACGAAATAAGTGCTTTAAAGAAGAATGGCACTTGGGATT